>CM062817.1:1582092767-1583292767 GCA_031772625.1 Pinus tabuliformis
AAATGAACATCAGTAAGCTTTATCATTGAAATTAGGTGGCATGAGTTAGAGAAAACTCACAAGGGAGCTAAGAAGAGTATGAGGGCAGTGACATTTCCTGTCATGAGAGAACATATTCAGCATTAAGTAACCTGCACAAAACTCTTTGCAACCCTATATCTATATGAAACTAAACTTTGACAGAGCAAGTATGCATACCGAAGATCCCGAAAATGAAATGTGCAATAAACATTTTGGTAGCTTCCAGTGCGATCAGACGGGTTCCAACTGAATGAATGCAGCAACAACAACGATTAGCATGTAGGGGCGTCGTGAAACGGAATTATTTATAGGCCTTGTAACAGGATAACTGGGCGTATCGAAAAGTGTTGTGGCCCCGATTCTGACGAGAAGATTTGCCAATTGCATTGCATCGGCAAGATAAACAGCGGTAGTTTTAACATAGTTTAAAGGACATATACGTGTTGAGACTTGGTGCTGTCAACTAATTTTGAGGGTTTAGGTGATGTATAGCTTCGATATTTTTATATTTTTTGAATTTCAATCATTCGATGGTTTAGAAGTGTTTAAAATTTTAGGTGTATCGAGTTTTGAATTTCAATCATTCGATGGTTTAAAAGTGTTTAAAATTTTAGGTGTATCGAGTTTCAACGAGGGTAGGTGTAACAATTTTCAAGGATTGTAGGTGTTCTATATTAAACTTCTTTATCTATTCTTTAAACCTAGAGAGGTTATGGGGATTTTTTTGAAAAGTTTCAAGGAAGTGTTTTGATGGTGTTATATGTTAAAACTCTTTATCTATTCTTTAAACCTAGAGAGGCTATGGGGATTTTTTTAACAAGTTTCAAGGAAGTGTTTTCTGTTAAACTTCTTTATCTATTATCAACACTCACATAGTTATTTTATTTTTTTTTAAATTAAAAATTTATCCAATTTACAAATTTTAGATTGCACGGAAAATTTTTAAAATAAAGTTCTTTTTTAATTATTTTTTTTTAAAAGTATAATGTAAAGATGATGATATATTTTTTTTTTTAAAGAAATTATTATGAAAAGATCACAAAAGAAGTAAGTACACTCTATTTTTATTGAGAAGTTTAATTTTAAGAGAATTAAGAGAGATGAACTATTACTTTTTAAAATTTGCTAAAAAGAAATTGTAATAATTGTAATAGAGAGAGGGCTTCAATGCATTACCAAATTTATATTATTTATATCTTTAATTTTTTTAAGATTTTTATAAGTTAAATCTCTATTTTTTAAAGTTTTAGGATATTTTATAATTTAACTCAAAATATTAATAAATAGTTTATTGGATGATTATTAAACCAGACATATCTATTAATCTTTTTGTTAAAAAGAAATTCTGAGTTCAATAATCAATAGATGGTAACCAAGAATTATAAATGGTAACTACTTAACCTACCTCTCAAGATAAAAAATACATAATAATATGTTTAAGAAATTTAGAACAAATTATAACTTTAAACAAAAAAAAATGTTAAATATATCTATTTATTAATTTACTTTTTTTTATAAAGTTTTTATTCAATTTAACACTATACAATTTCATGATTTTGATGATTCATAACTATATCTATTTTTTTTTAATGAAAGAGGTTGATAATAAGATGAAATTTCAAAGATAAGCAATTTTCAAATTCTAGGAATTTAATGAAGATGACCTTTGCTTTCCATGTCCTTGGACACTAATTGATACTAAAATGATATGATTGAGAAGTTTAATCATGAATAGTAATTAAGTGTAAGATGATGCGATTTCCTTTTCAAATAATGTAGTCTAAATAATATATATTTTGGCACTTTTGAAGGCATTCTTTTGGTCACTTCTATCAAAAATATTTTTTTGAATGTGTTAGAATTGTATATTTTAGTTGTTGAGATGGTACAATGCAAGTTTTCACAAAGGGTTGTTTATGCAAAACCATAGCTTGAGTAATTTTGGGTGGCATCTTCATGTAGGCCTTGGACAAACACATTTGTGAGAGCTTATGGAAGTCGATTATGCTCTAGAGTTGGATTTTATACTACCAAACCAAATTCACAATGTGTTCCTTAATAACTTCAAAATGTGAGTTGCAATTCACCATTACATTCTAAACAAGACTTAGATTAGGAAACTATTTATTGTGTATCACAACTAGGGGCATCTATTTTCTATGTTTTTAGTTTCTAAAAATTGCTTTATTTCATGATCTTTGGAACTAGGGTTTTGTTAAGTATGAGGATTGCAACGTTTGCACAAAAGACTCAAGTTTTTCAAACCCTGGCTTAGATGATTGTCATAACATGTTTGTATGGGCTTTGGCTACACATACTTGTGGAATTTATAGATCACAATTATGTTACTGCATTTGGAGTTTATTCCCCAAATAAAATTCATATTGTCGCCATGAATGGTTTCAAGAAGTAAGTTGCAAATCAGCATAATACTTTATTTGGGACTCCAATTAGTGAAACATTGTTAGTGTTTGAATCATAACATTAGGTTATAACCAATGTCACCCATCTCCTATGTTTTGATTGCCGATATATTTCTTTGTGTGATGATCTCTAGAATTAGGGTTTTGCTTAATAAGGAAAATTGTAATTTTTGTAGAATGTGATTGGTTTTTCAACTAGATATAAAATGCAAATGCAATGAAATATGTGTGAACTATTGGTTGCATTATAAATTGTATGTTGAATAACCTTGATTGGTGAACTTATCTCACGCATCCCATGACAATTACTGTATGTTTCAAGCATGCTTCTAAGCTAGTGTTTCACCCTTTGCAAGACAAAGGAAGAAATTTGAATTTAAGGGTCCAATTTCTAAACAAAGTACTTATTACAAAAAATATTTAAATTCTATACTTGTAAGTTGAATTTCCAAGACCTCAAAGCAAAATATCTTGCATATTTTTCCCTTCTATGAACTTCGATATGCAAGTAGAATAACTTAAAATGATAGTATTTTATTAATTAGGAAAGTAATTCTACAAACATTGTGTCTACATCTCACAAGTTAACGAACTCTGGTTTATAAAATAAATATCCAAAAAATATTCATAATTTGATTAAAATTTTTGTGTCATTTCGGAGGAAGTGGTAAAATAATTAGCATTAGAATTCATGCTTCTTTTATTTTCATAAGAATTTTTATCAATTTTTCTATTTAAATTCTTTAGTACAAACATTTTAAGATAAGGAATAAAGGTGTTAAGATGAGAAGTAAGAATATATGCATTAAATTTGGTGAGTATTTACAAATTCTTGTCATGTATGTACCATATGCATATACTAATTAGAAATATGGATAATAAAGGTATATTTATTATAATAAGAAGAGAAAACACTCCATTTGAGATAAATTCCCTCACTACTATTCTAGCTATACAAACTCAAGTGGAAGAGGATGAACCATTTGCTATAGAAAAATAGTAAAAAGAAAAATACAACAAGTACATCTAATGGAACAATAGAGGATGACATAAATATGTGGACTAAGAAATTATGGATTATTTGTGAATACAAGATGGAAGATAATGAGGAATGGTTTTCCAATGTCAAAGTAGTAAGAGAAACAAAAAAAAAGAGAAAGAAAAAGGAAAGGAGAAGGAACAAATAATGACGAAAGAAATTCCAATTTCATAGGAGAAAGAGAAAGTGAAAAAAGTAAAGAGAAAGAGTAAGATAAGGAGTAGGAGAAGAAGAATCATAAAGGAAGTAGGAGATAACTATAATCCTTGGCATTAAATTCAAAATGAAAAACATCCGAACATCATGTTTTCGAAATTCCTATCATATGGTAACTGAGCAGGTCTGTGCAAAATGGCTACCTCATAGTTTACACAAAAATGGCTTGCGTAGACTATGGACGTGGCTTTTAATAAGAAATAGTTGCTCGATCGAGCTCTAACACTCAATTGAGCCCACAGCCCAATCGCGTTGAGTTACATAGGAGTTCGATTAAGGGTTTATTTTAATGCTTGATTGAGTTATCTTTAAGACCTCAAACAACTCGATTAAGTGCTTGAAGATTGATCAATTGAGCTACTTTTTTTAAACCAAAACATGTCCTCGCTTGCCAAAAAGTGTAACTTAAATTCATGCATATGCTTCTATGTCATATTTATGGCTACATAAATGATACACAAAAACTTCATTTATTTCCTACTACATTCAAAGGGTTTTCTTTAAAATGGTTCACGGGTTTAGGAGATCACACTGTTGCATATTGGGATGATACATACCAAATATTTATTAAAAAATATAAATCATACTATAGGCCCAAATATCCGAAAGAATATATTTTTTGAATGGCACAATATGAAGATGAAATTTTAGATGATTACCTAGAAAGATTTTCATACAATTTGCAAAAACATAAATAAAATGTATTGAAGCAAGACACTCTATGTAAAATATTTCTAAAAGGTATTAAGAAGAATTCATAGATGTACTTAACATCATGGGATCAAGATATATTTCTTATCTACCATTTAAGAAAATTTCATAGTTGTGAAGAAAGAAGTCAAGAGTTAAAGCTAAAGCTAGAAAAAGACAAAGATATCTTCTTTCTAAAGTCACTAAATCAACTATAGGAAGTGTAACTAGGGAAGAATTAGGAAAAATATTAGAGAATTTATCAGATAGACACATTAAATACCAAGAAAAAGGTAGGAGGAACAAGATGAAGTTTTGTTATATTTTTTTCCAAAATATAGGTGTCATAACGACGACCACCACCCTCCAAAATTTTTCCTTTGCTTCGTTTTGGAGCTTCTCTCCTCGAAATCATCGCAGCTATCTTGCACTAATCAGGTACTTGTGTTTATTTGTTTTCATCTATCGTTTAACAGCTTTTGTTCAAATCAATGTCTCATCGGAAACCAAAAGCACACCCAACACTTGGTTCACATCCGGTCAATCGACTGTCGGGCAAAACTACACAAACCTGGAGGAAAACTGAGATTCCCCTCATGAATTGCGCAGAATAGCCTAGCAGCTCCCCTTTGAAAATGTGCAGTTTTAGTCACCTCGCACTACTCTCTAGAATTGTGCAGAGTAGGCCAAGATATCTAAACTGCCATCCAAAAATGTGTAGAATTGGCCCAGCTACACTGCTCTATAGAAATGCGCAAAGGAACCCGGGCCAACTGCACTGTTCTCCTGAATTGCACAGAACTAGCCAACTACACTGCTCTTCGGAAATGCGCAGAGTAGCCCAGCATCACTGCTCTAGAAAATTTCGCAGAGTTGGCCAGTCAGCCAAGGCCTCTCAATCCAAAACAACGCAGAAGTTTTCTCTCACTAACTATTCGTAGCATGTGCCGATAGGCTGTCTAGTTCTCTCCAGAACTGTGAAATCCTTCCTTCCATGCCAGAAAATTTTCTCGAAAAAGAAAAACGAGAAAAAACATCCTTAGATTTTAGGGATCTATTTTTAGTAGCAGGAGTTACATGCAAAACTAATTTTAGAAACGTCCTGCCAAGTGTCGCTTTTTCCTAAATTTGTGGCATGCACGCGTCATAAACCCTAATTTTGCCAAATCTATTTAAATGATTCCTTAGACCTCATTCTTCACATTCGATCTTGGATCTTTGGCATTCCCAAGGCATCTAGGAATGTTCGACAGAGTCAGCGCAACTCTTTTGATTAAGTTTTGCTTTTCATTCCTTTTACTGCTTTTTCTATTGCTTTTTAGTTTTCGACATGTATGAGTGTTGTTTCTTTGGTTTTATTGAATGACCATTAGCATTTGAATTCATTTTAGCTTGTAAAAGGGTTGTTTCGAGTTTTTCATTACCTTTCCTTAGTGTCGCACACATAACATTGTTTTTGCACTTATAGTCGTCGTTTTGTCGACTTGCCTCATGAGTTGTTCTTGGCTTTTCCGTTTAACTGATTTATGCACTCATTTGAATCACATGCATGCTTATTTCACTCAGATTTGCACCAACTTCACACACACATTAACTCCTTTCTATTTTCAGGTTGCCATTGGGCAGATCTGAGTTCTCTCGGCCCCGATTTTGTGTCTCCCAGCAAGTTCTGCACATTCATGATAGTCAAGGCTCTGCCTTTCCTCTAGGAATTATGTAGAGGCTTCCCACATTGTCAAATTAACACAGTAATGAGTAGTGGACTTACCCTGTATTTCTTGTCTCGAATATAAAAGAGAAAGACAACCACGTAGCAGAGTTGAAGGACGGTTCCAGTTCCATTTATGGTGCTCACGAGAAGGTTATTGGGCAACATAAATGGCAGGCCATACCATGCAGAAAGCATGCAATTCAAAAGTGTAGAAACATAAGGAACACCAGAGAAGTCTTCCGTCGATTTATTCTGTATAATCTTCCTGAACGTAATCCTACAACAGCAGACACATCATAATGTAGAAACACTTATGAATATATGAACATCACTAAGCTTTGTGATTGAAAGGCGGCATGGGTTAGAGAAACCTCACAAGGGAGCTAAGAAGAGTATGACGGCAGTGACATTTCCTGTCAAAAGAAAACATATTCAGCATTAAGTGACCTACACAAAAATTCCACGCCCCTATATGTATAAGAAACTAAACTTTGACAGAGCAAGTATACATACCGAAGATCCCGAAAATGAAATGTGCAATAAACATTTTCGTAGCTTTCAGTGCGATCGACAGGTTTCCAACTGCATGAATGAAGCAACAACAACGATTAACATGTAGCGGCATGGTGAAACCAAATAATTTATAGTCCTTGCAGAAGGATAACTGGGCGTACCCAAAGTGTAGTGGCCCCGCTTCCGGAGAGGAGATTTGCTAATTGCACTGCATCGGAAAGATAGCGGTGGTTTTAACATATTTTAAGGGACATATACGTGTTTAGACTCGATGCTGTCAACTAATTTTGAGGGTTTAGGTGCTGTATAGCTTCGATATATTTATATTTTTCGAATTTCAATCATTCGATGGTTTAAAAGTGTTTAAATTTTTAAGTGTATCGAGTTTCAATGAGGGTGGGTGTAACAATTTTCAAGGATTGTAGGTGTTCTATATTAAGCCTCTTTATCTATTCTTTAAACCTAGAGAGGTTATGGGGATTTTTTTATTCTTTAAACCTAGAGAGGTTATGGAGATTTTTTTGACAAGTTATAAGGAAATGTTTTGTAGGTGTTCTATGTTAAAACTCTTTATCTATTCTTTAAACCCATGGGGATTCTTTTAATTTCCAAGGAAGTGTTTTATGTTAAAGCTCTTTATCTATTATCAACACTTAGAGAGTTGTTTTATTTTTTATTTTTTAAGTTTAAAATTTATCCAATTTACAAATTTTAGATGAGACAAAATACTTTTAAAAATAAAATATTTTTTTTACTAATTTTTTTTAAGCAAGTATCATGTAAAGATAATGAAATTTTTTATTTTTTAAAAAATTATTATGAAAAGATCACAAAATAAGTAAGTATTTTTATTGAGAAGTTTAATTTTAAGAGAATTAAGAGAAGCGAACTATTACTGGTTAAAAATTTATTTTATTTATATCTTTATTTTTTTTTAAAGATTTTTATAAATTAAATTTCTATCTTTGAAAGTTTTAGGATATGTCATAGTTTAATTCAAAAAATCAATAAATAGTTTATTGAATGATTATTAAACCAAACATATTTATTAGTCCTTTTGTTAAAAAGAAATTCTGAGTTCCAATAATGCATGGATGGTAACCAAGATTTATAAATAGTAACTACTTAACTACCTCTCAAGATAAAAAAAATAAAATACATAATAATATGTTTAAGAAATTTAGAACAAATTATAACTTTAAACAAAAAAATGTTAGATATATCTATTTATTAATTTACTTTTTTTTTATAAAGATCTTATTAAATTTAACACCATACAATTTAATGATTTTGATGATTTCATAAACAATTTGTATTTTTTTTAATGAAACAGGTTGATAATTAGATGAAATTTCAAAGATGAACAATTTTCAAATTCTAGGAATTAAAAAAGTTGGTCTTTCCTTTCCATGTCCTTGGACACTAATTGATGCTCAAATGATATGATTGAGAAGTTTAATCATGAATAATAATTAAGTGTAAGATGATGTGATTTCCTTTTCAAATAATGTAGTCTAAGTAGTATATATTTTGGCACTTTTAAAGGAATTTTTTTGGTCAATTCTATCAAAAATATTTTCTTGAATGTGTTAGAATTGCATATTTTAGTTTTTGAGATGGTACAATGCAAGTTTGCACAAAGAGTTGTTTATGCAAAACCATAGCTTGGGTAATTTTTGGTGGCATGTTCATGTCGGCCTTGGACAAACACATTTGTGAGAGCTTATGGAAGTCAATTATGCTCTAGAGTTGGACTTTATACTACCAAACCAAATTCACAATGTGTTCCTTAATAACTTCAAAAAGTGAGGTGCAATTCACCATTAAATTCTAAATACGACTTAGATTAGGAAACTATTTATTGTGTATCACAACTAGGGGCATCTATTTTCTATGTTTTTAGTTTCTAAAAATTTCTTTATTTCATGATCTTTGGAACTAGGGTTTTGTTAAGTAAAGAGGAACGCAAATTTTGCACAAAAGACTCAAGTTTTTCAAACCCTAGCTTAGATGATTGTCATAACATGTTTGTATGGGACTTGGCTATAAATACTTGTGGAATTTATAGAACACAATTATGTTACATCATTTGGATTTATTCCCCCAAATAAAATTCATATTCTTGCCATGAATGGTTTCAAGAAGTAAGTTGCAACTCAACATAATACTTTATTTGGGACTCCATTTAGTGAAACATTGGTAGTGATAGAATCATAACACTAGGTTATAACCAAGGCCACCCATCTCCTATGTTTCCATTGCCGATAATTTTCTTTGTGTGATGATCTCTAGAATTAGGGTTTTGCTTAATAAGGAAAACTGTAATTTTTGTAGAATGTGATTGGTTTTTCAACTAGATATAAAATGCAAATGCAATGAAATATGTGTATACTATTGGTTACATTATAAATTGTATGGTGAATAACCTTAATTGGTGAACATATCTCGCGCATCCCATGACAATTACTGTATGTTTCAAGCATGCTTCTAAGCTAGTGTTTCACCCTTTGCAAGACAAAGGAAGAAATTTGAACTTAAGGGTAAAATTTTTAAACCTTCACCATTAAGGTCAAAGGTTTTAAGTTAATGTCTTAGAATCATTTCAGAGTGCAAGTTACAACACATAGTAAAATGAAAATAAAGCATGAAAATAATGAACTAGGGACACCATTATATCACTTATCCAATAGCTCAGGTTGTATTTTCTGGCATTTTTTTGAGCTAGACTAGTTTTCTCCTCAATATGACTATGTAACAAATTTCTATCTAAGGAGTTGAATTCAAAATTTTTTACCATGGAGGTTGGAGGATATAGTCCCACCATCCAAGGTGGTGTAACACATGTATAGTATTTGAGGAAACTCATTTAGGATTCTCCATCTTTTTTGATGATCCTTAAACAAGTCTAAGTTAATGTTTCATCCTCTATGAGACAATGTAAAAAAAATTGTATTATGGAGTCAAATTTCCAAATCTCTTCCACAAAGGAGGGAGGACAACCTTCCAACATCTTAGGAAATTGCTAAGTGTCCTCGCATTAGTCCAAATCATGAGTTACAACTTCTGATAAAATGTAAATGGAGTGACATAATGATGATAATTTAGTTTCATTAGACTTACAATATTGAATTATATCCAAGAAAACCATTGTAATACTCATGTTATGGCCATATTAATTATTTCTTGGTGCGATTTTGAGCTAGTGTTTATGAGATGCAACAAGTTAGCATTACGGAGTTTATTTCACAAATATTTTGCTATGGAAGCCAAAGGATGGTACTATAGAATCCATGCTAGCATAACATATGTAGGAGACAAGAAAAAACAATTATGTCTCCCTATTTTACTTTATGTTCCATAGAGACCAATTTGGTTATTCTTGGAATGAAGCCAAGTTGGAAGTTGTAAGTTGGGATAAATTATAAATAGATCCATGGAATAATAATTTTTACTTTGTTAGACTTGAAACATAAAATTAATTGTATATGAACCTTTATTCTAGTTTATCCATGGCTCAAGTAACTCCCTTTCTGAGACAATTCAACATATTCACTTTCATGGATTAAAAAGATGAAATTCTCCAAATCCACTTCCACATATATTTTTCACGAGGGGTTAATTTTGAAAAAAATTGGCTTGGGTGATTGTTAGAAGCATACCCACATGTTCCTTGGGAAAACATGCTTATTGTATCCCATGGAACTCAATTATGCTCCATAGTTTAGATTTTATGGCCCCATACAAAGTTTGTAATAATGAATCACATTAGGAAGTGTGTTGCAACTCAGCATAAGACTCTAATCGGACCTTAGATTAGTGAATCATCAATTAATTTGGTCTCCTAATGGCAGGTTATAATTACGAGCACTCCTCTATTCTGAATCTATTACCTTAAAATTGTTATATCCAACAATATCTATAGCTAGGTTTTGCTCAATAAAGAAAGATGATTTTTTTGCACAAAGTGGGTGGTTCCACAATTTTTTAGCTCAAGCAATTGTGTGTAGTATGTTCACATCGTCCTTGGACAAAATCACATGTAGGAGCATAGAAAATTTTGGTTTGCATTTTATGCCTCCGGATCAAATTAACAATGTATCCTTGAATGAATTTAAGGAGTGAGTTGCAAATCACTATAAAACTCTATTTAGGGATCATATGTACAAGCTATTGATTCTATTTAATTCTCAAAACTAGGTTACAATTAGGGGCACCCCTCTCCTATGAATCCATTTCCCCAAAAAATATTTCATTTAGCTATTAATGGAGTTAAGATTTTACTCAATAAGGAATAATCCAAATTTTGCATGAAGTGACGATTTTGAAGAACACTAGCCTAGGTGATTATGCATATCATGTTTACTTAATTATTGGCCAAACACACATGTATGACCATATAGAAACTCATTATTCTACTTATTTATTATTTGATGCCACAAAAAAAATTCATAGTATGCTCCTAGATGGCTTTAGGAAGTGACTTGAAACTCATCATAAAATTGCAATTAAGACTCAAATTGATGAATTGTCACTTTTTGTGGACTTCTAACCCTAGGTTACAATGAAGAGCACTAATATCATCTCTTTCCATTTCCTAGAAAAATGTTTTATTCAATAATATATAGGTTTATGATTTTTCTTAGTAATAGATAATTCAATATTCACGCAGATGGGTCAATTTTACAAAAACATGGCTTGGGAAATCATAAGTAACATGTTCACATGGGAATTTTATACACACAATTATAAAATCTTACAAAACCCAACTATGCTACACAATTTACATTTTATGTCCTTGGGGAAAATTCATAAATGTGCCCTTGAATGGATTTAGGAAGTGAGTTACATCTCACCATAAAAACCTAACTAGGACTTGGATCAGTAAAACATTAATTATGTTGGACTCTTAACATTAGGTAACAATTAGGGGCATCCTTCTCTTGTGATTTTATTTCCCCAAAATTATTTTTATTCAATGATCTCTAGAACTAGAGTTTTTCTCGATAATAAATATTGCAATTTCTACACAAATGGGTTGATTTTCAAAAATCTAGCTTAGATGATTGGCAATAATATGGTAAAATGGCTTGTTGAAACTCCATTTTGTTACAATTTTGCATTGTCAACTAAGCCAAATTTACCTTTTTCCCTTAGTTTTGACCTCTTAATACACTAAATTTTAGATATGTTCTTCAGGACTTAAGTATAAAAGGGAATATAAGGTATTAAGTCACTTTTAATCTTTAATTGTTATTTGGACAAGTTCAATATTGTTAAACGTGATTTTCTAATAGTTAATGACAGAAATTTGCATATTTTGGTAATTCCTCAATGGTTCGGATAGTTGCATCTATATAACTCCAAAATGGCCATGTGGGTGTCATTCAGGGTGTTCATAGAATATATCAATTCATATTGGATCATCCTAGAAATATTAAACGACATGTGGTTAGCATGTAATCAATAGAATTACCATAGAAGGGGGAAACACAATTCATCCATTTTGAGGGATTACAATTTAATCCACTTTCTTAATAGATCCTCAAATCAAGTTAGAAACATGAAGATATCTATATTATTTTCCAAGTCCACTAATTTTTGCGTAGAAGCATAAATCAAGATCCATATTATGGTGTTACAACACATTTCTTCGCAAATCCTTTATTTTCAGTTGGTAAAAACTATAAATAAAAGGATGAGATTACAAATTAGGTAACATAGGGGAGAGAACATGAATAAGAGCTTATGTAAAAATTATAATAAGTTTTAGATTTGAATGGAAAACTCATGCTATTCAATTGATAGGTTCTTAATATCACAAACACTACTGCAACATGTGTGAAGTTTGAATGCCCCCCTTGTTTGGTTCATGTTTTATCTATTTGTGAGTGTTTTTTTCGTATATTCTCATTATTTGAATGATATAAGTTCATAATATAGATATAATATTGTATTTAATGTTGATGCCACTTGAGTTAAAATACTTTATTTTGCATTGATATGATTCATACTCATGCTATTCAATTGATAGGTTCTTAATATCACAAACACTATTGCAACATGTGTGAAGTTTGAATGCCCCCCTTGTTTGGTTAATGTTTTATCTATTTGTGACTGTTGTGTTCGTATATTCTTATTCTTTGAATGATATAAGTTCATAATCTACATATAATATTGTATTTAATGTTGATCCCACTTGAGTTAAAATACTTTATTTTGCATTGATATGAATCATAGTTACAATAGAAAGCAAAAATCAATCCTTCCTAACCAAAATTAAAGTAATTAATGAGAGTATTGTTACACGAATCATCCAATATATAGAATTGGATCAAACACTCTAATATATATTTCCATAATTACAACTATAGAGAAAATTGTGACAAGAGAATAAGATTCAAATGCATTTTTATGACATGCTTAGGCTTCTAAAATATGCTTGCATTTAGACCCCTTTTTTATAATAGATTAAAATTGTTGGTTTATTTTGTTGATTTTCATATGAGAAGTTATTTTCATAGGTTTATAAGTTAGTCAAATTTCCAAACAAGGTACTTATTACAAAAAATATTTAAAATCTATTCTTGTAAGTTGAACTTCCATGACCTCAAATCAAAATATTAAGTAATTCTTGGATATTTGTCCCTCTTATGAACTTGGATATGCAAGAAGAATAACTTAAAATGATATTGTCTTAAGTAATTAGGAAACTAATTCTACACACATTGTGTCTACATCTCACAAGTTAACGAACTCTGGTTTATAAAATAAATACCCAAAAATTATTCATAATTTTCTTAAAATTTTGGTGTCATTTCCGAAGAAGTGATAAAATAATTAGCTTTATAATTCATGCTTCTTGTATTTTCATAAGAATTTTATCAATTTTTCTATTTAAATTCTTTAGTACAAACATTTTAAGATAAGGAGTGAAGGTTTTAAGATGAGAAGTAAGAATCTATGCATTGAATTTAGCGAGTATTTACAAATTCTTGTCATGTATGTACCATATGTATATACTAATTAGAAATATGGATGATAAAGGTATATTTATTATAATAAGAAGAGAAAAAACTCCATTTGAGATAAATTCCCTCACTACTATTCTAGATGTACAAACTCAAGTGGAAGAGGATGAACCATTCACTATAGAAAAATAGTAAAAAGAAAAATACAATCAAGTACATCTAATGGAACAACAAAGGATAACATAAACATGTGGACTAAGAAATTATGGATTATTTGTGAAGACAAGATGGAAGATAACGAGGAATGATTTTCCAATGTCAAAGTAGTAAGAGAAACAAAAAAAAGAGAAAGAAAAAGGAAACGAGAAGGAAAAAATATTGAGGAAAGAAATTGCAATCTCATAGGAGCAAGAGAAAGAGAAAAAGAAAGAAAGAGTAAGAGTAAGACAAGGACTAGGAGAAGAAGAGTCATAAAGGAAGTAGGAGATAACTACAATCCTTGGCATTAAATTCAAAATGAAAAACATTCCAACATTAATTTTTCCAAATTCCTATCATATGGTAACTAAGCAGGTCTGTACAAAAAGGATTGCGTAGATTGTGGACGGGATTTTTAATGAGAAACAGTTGATCGATTGAGCTCTAAGGCTCAATTGAGCCCACATCTCGATCACATTGAGTTACAAAAGAGTTCGATTAAGGGTTTATTTTAATTCTTGATTGAGTTATCTTTAATTCCTCAAAAACCTCGATTCAGTGCTTGAAGATTGATCGATCGAGCTACTTTTTTCAACCAAAACATGTCCTCACTTGCCAAAAAGTGTAACTCAAATTCATGCATATGCTTTTATGTCATATTTATGGTTACATAAATGAAACACAAAACCTTCATTTATTTCCTACTACTTTCAAAGGGTTTTCTTTAAAATGGTTCACGAGTTTAGGAGATCACACTATTGCATATTGGGATGATACATACCAAATATTTATTAAGAAATATCAACCATACTATAGGCCCAAATATCCAAAAGAAGATATTTTTTGAATGGCACAATATGAGGACAAAATTTTAGATGATTACCTAGAAAGATTTTCATACAATTTGCAAAAACATAAATACAATGCATTGAAGGAAGACACTATATGTAAAATATTTCTAAAAGGTAATCAAGACGAATTCATAGATGTACCTAACCTCATGGAATCAAGATATATTTCTTATCTAACATTTAAGAAAATTTTGTAGTTGTGAAGAAAGAAGTCAAGATTTAAAGCTAAATCTAGCAAAAGACAAAGATATGTTCTTTCTAAAGTCACTAAATCAACTATAGGAAGTGTAACTAGGGAAGAATTAGGAAACATATTAGATAATTTATCAGACAAACACATTAAATACTAAGAAAAGGAAGGAGGAACAAAATGAAGTTTTGTTATATTTTTGTCTCAAATGTAGGTGTCATAGCGGCTACAACCACCCTGCAAAATTTTTCCTTCGCTTTGTTTTGGAGCCTCTCTCTTCGAAATCATCGTAGTTAACATCTTTTGTTCAACTCAATTGTCTCGCCATTCAACCACAAGCACACTGAGCACTTGGTTCACATCCGGTCAACTGGCTGTCGAGTAAAACTACGCAAGCTTGGAGGACAACTTGTCTTCCCCTTAGGAATTGCATAGAGTAGCCTCGCATCTTCCCTCAAAAAATGCACAGTTTCAACCAACACACACTGCTCTCCAGAATTATGCAGGGTAGGCCAACCTAGTTACACTGCCATTCAAAAATGTGAAGAACTGGCCTAGTTGCACTACTCTCTAGAAATGTGTAGAGCAACCCAATCCAACTGCACTGTTCTCCATAATTGCGCAGAACTAGCCAAGTACACTTCTCTTAAGAAATGCACTTAGAATCCCAGCATCACTACTCTAGAAAATTGCACAGATCTGGCTAGTTAGCCAAGGCCTTTCAACCCATAAACAACACATAATTTTTCCCTCATTGGCTGTCCATCGCATGTGCCAGTAAGCTATTTGGTTCCCTCTAGAACTGTGCAATCCTTCCTTGCATGCCAGGAAACTTTTCTTAAAAAAGAAAAAAGAAAAAAGAGAAAAAGCATCCCCATATCTTAGGGATCTATTTTTATCAACAGGAGTTAGATGCAAAACTATTTTTAGAAACTTCCCCCCAAGTGTCATTTTTTCCTAGATTTGTGGCATGCGCTTCATAA
This sequence comes from Pinus tabuliformis, assembly GCA_031772625.1. Taxonomy (NCBI): domain Eukaryota; kingdom Viridiplantae; phylum Streptophyta; class Pinopsida; order Pinales; family Pinaceae; genus Pinus; species Pinus tabuliformis. Next base: position 1,582,108,571 of record CM062817.1, read on the forward strand.
ACCCTAATTTCACCAAATATATTTAAACGATTCCTCAAACCTCATTAGTTACATTCGATCTTGGATATTTGAATTCTCAAGGCATCTAGGAACCTTCGGCACAATCAACAGAACTTTTCCAGGTAACATTTGCTTTGCATGCTTTTACCGCTTCCTCTGTCGCTTTTTAGTTTTCGGCTTGTATGAGTGTTGTTTCCTTGGTTTTATTGAATGACCATTGGTGTTTGAATTCATTTTAGATTGTATAAGTGTTTTTTCAAGTTTTTCACTACCTTTCCTTAGTGTCGCATGCATAACATTGTTTCTGCACTCATAGTTGTCGTTTTGGCAACTCGCCTCATAAGCTTCTTGGTTTTGTCATTTAACTGATTTATGCACTCACTTGAATCACATGCATGGTTATTTCACTCAGATCTGCACCAGCTTCACACACATATTCACTCCTTCATGTTTTCGAGTTACCATTGGGAAGATCTGAGTTGTCTCGGCCCCGATCCTGTGTCTCCCAGCAAGTTCTGCACATTCCTGGTAGTCAAGGCTCTACCTTGCCTCTAAGAATTATGTAGAGTCTTCCTACACTACTCCCAGGCTATGCTTTTTGCAATCCTGGGAGCCAGTGCCTAGTCCTACCCATTGGAACTACACAATTTGCAGTTTGAGCCAGCAACCTAGACTAACTATTTTGTTCATTGCGCAGTTTTAGTCAGTAGTCAGCCTCTCCAAATATCAAATTACACAAATCTAGCCAGCAATCAACCTGACTAGCAGCTGGGACTGCACAATGTGAAGTTCCAACTTACAGTCTCCTAGCTTCCCAAAGCCAGTGTTACACAATCTTGCCTAGTAGTAACCAGTTTTTTGTTGGAATGTTTCTTGAATTTGTTTGATATTTTTTAGCTAACATTGTCTTGCCGTGAGTGTATTTTATGTCTCTAGGTGCCATGGATTTTTGAACAACTTCTCAATAGTAGAGGTATCATGGCCTCCAAGAGATTTGGATCAAAATATATAGTTGAAAGCAGTACTGGGGACGTGGTTGAACAAGGGTGAATGAGCTTGCCTGTGTACATAGACACACACTTGTTCGTCGAGAAGGACATCAAGATCACATGGCAAGACATCAACACCATCTTCTTAGGCAACTATGAGGAGAATCTGGAGGATCAATAGGTCTATGTGAACATCCATAAGTTAGGAATATACAAGGGTGCATGCAGGTTTCCTGTGTTCCCTTGTATAGATGTGATCCACTGGATTGTCTCACACATTGATCCCGAGACAATGATACTAAGCAGTATTAGTGGAGCAAGTCTTTCTTCCTTTAGGATGGAGGATTATCAGGAGATATATCATTTTCCATTTCCAGTAAGTAGTATGGATGCACCATTCTACACTCCCAAAGGCATCACGAACACAAGAGACATCTTGAAGCATTGGGTAAAGGAGCCAACAAAGTTTAGGATGACACCCAACTAGATATATGAGTTGGGTTGCTATGTTGGATCAGCTGGAAAGTGAAGGAAAATCATTTAACTAGTCCGACATGTTGGCTCTCCAATTGAAAGTACATCTATCCAATGCTTGGAGTTCGTCCAAGGATTAACAAGAAAAATTCTTGATGTCTACCTACCTTCTCAATGAAATCTATGCACATCAACAGTTTCTTGGAATTGGTTGGGCATGGACACCTTCAGACATCGTTGTGAACATATATTGCAAGTTGCTCTTAGAATCCAGCTACTGAGGATTCATGGCTAGAATATGTGACCATTTCATCTCCCCTCTATACATGATGATATTTGAACAAGATCTACCCTACACGTCCTAGGCAACAATGGAGGCATTGCTAAACATTACATATTGGTCCGCCTCACCTTCGGGAACCTTCATTAGGATGTATAGTGTGGAGAAAGATCTGCATGTGTTGTTGAAGTTTTCCGTAGACAAGTTGGTCATGCAGGAAGTTGCATACCACATCTCGATAGTGTTGTCAGTTGGTTTGCACGGGAAGAAGAAGGCACCATGGCCCATGCTTCCTATGTGAATTGATTTGTACGCGATTGAAATTTTGAAAGAAGTAGATTCTAAGGTGGAAGACTTCAAAAAATTTAAGTTCAACACCAGGAGTTTCAACCCATATGACCCACATAATTTATGTAGCAACCACTGTGTGAAAGTGTACTACCCTTGGATCCACAGGGCATGGCATTAGATAGAGGAAGACCCATGGAGATATTGTTACAACTCGTCTAGGCTCAATGAACCGGTCAGAATTACAGTGGAGTGGCTAGTAGCACCCAAGGCAACAACACCACAAGGAGCAGTAACAATAGTGGAAACAAGCAACAAACCTATGCAAGGTAAAGGTAAGAGGAAGGTTGTCAAAACCATAGAGATGGAGAAAAGATACAAGTTTAAGGAAGACCCACTTGTGGAAAAGGTAGCTTTGGAGATAGATGTGAAGAGGCGACAACACGATAGGAGGATAGTGCAAAGAAAGAGAGAGAAGTAAAGACTGGAAGATGCAGAGAGGATGTTGCGGGAATTCTAGTAGAAGCTCAAGGAATAATAAGAGCTGCATAAAAGAGATAAGGAAGCGCAACATGAATAGGAACAAGAACAAGAACAGGAATAGGAGGAAGTGCATGGAGCACAGACAGAGAAAAATGCACCAATACAGGTTGGAGACTCTCAACCAACAGCATATGAGGAACATGGTGAGCAGCCGTAAGAAAAAGAACTTTCTCTACAGGATGAATAGATAGTAGAATAGATAGACATGGAGATGGAGCAGCCGGAACAAGATCAAGATACCAACCTCATTCCAAAAATCAACCGAGGTCAATCCACAGGCTTCACCAACTCCAACAACTAAGAAAGTCCCAAGTGAACAAGGGGATACCATTCTCCTTGGGGACCATCTGGGAACAAAGGTGTACAACATAGCCTTTGATGAGTCACAACACAAAGTTTTACAAGCACATAGAGCATGCAATGATGAAGAACAAGCTAACAATGATGAAGAACAAAGGGATATGAACATCATGAAAAGATAGGTGAATGGACTAGAGTTGGACTCTACTGCATTAGATTACATAAAGCCTATTAGAATGTGCAAAGTAAATATTGACACAAAGGATAACCCCAAGTTTACAATGATCAAAGATTACTAGGATGAAGTGATGATTGAGAAGATCTCTGACCTACTGTGTGAATACTAAAATTTGTTCCCCAACACATTTGTTAAGATGAAGGGGATAGTGAGTGAACTAGGAGAGATGAGAATCACTATGAACCTAGGTGAAACTTTAGTTCATCAAAGAACCTATTGCCTTAATACCATCTATAAGAATAAAGTGAGGGAGGAGATGAACAAGATGCTAAAAGTTGGTATCATTGAGCATATCAAGGAGTCAAAGTGGTTCAGTTCCATGGTGTTGTTGTTGAAGAAGATAGGTGAAATTTGAATATATGTTAATTTATGGATGTTGAATAATGCTTGTGTCCATAATCCCTTCCCAACCCCATTTATAGATGAGGTCTTGGAGAATGTTAGGGAGAAAGAAGCCTATTCATTTACAGATGGGTTCTCAGGATATGAAAAATAAAAATTGCAAGGTAGGACCATCACAAGACCACATTTTCAACAAAGTGGGGCTCATCTCAGTATATTAACACTTAGTTTGGGTTAAGGAATGCACCTACAATTTTTTCTTGTGTGGTAGTGGCAATGCTCAAAGAATTTATTCACAAGTTTCTAGAGGCTTATCTCGATAACTAGACTATTTTAGCCTTCTCCCAACGCATATCAAGGTTCTACAACTTATGTTTGATTGGTAAAGGTAGATACATATTTCGCTCAATTTGAAGAAGTGTATTTTCTACTCGGCGATTTGGATTTTTCTCAAGCATGTAGTTTGTAAGTGGGAATTTCTCATAGATCCAATGAATATTGTAGTAATAGTTAATCTATCGCCTCCAATGTTAGTGCAGTAGATATGCAAAACACTGGGACATATAAGATATTATAGGAAGTTCATGTGTAGATATGCCCATATCATTGTGACATTGGAGAAGTTTTTGAAGAAGGATGTTAACTTTTAATGGATAGAGGAATGCTAACAGGTGTTAGATACACTAAAAGAAAATTTAGTATATGTTTCAATCCTAATGTTCTCGCACTAGAGCAATGAATTCCACCTTCATGTTGATGCCTCAGTAATAGCACTAGGCATAGTACTAGCACAACTAGGGGAAGTAGAGGTAGATCATCCTATTGAATTTAACAATAGAATTTTTTCTACAACAGAGTGGAACTATATTACTAAGATGTGTGAAGGTTTGTGTGTTATAGAAATTTAGGAACTATTTGTTGGGTTCTCACTTCATGCTAAACATAGACCACTATGCACTAACATACCTCAATAACAAGAAATTGTTGGGGTGGAGGATATGTAGATGAATATTGTTATTTCAAAAGTATGATTTTGAAATATTTATTAATACTAGTAAGTTGAATGTTGGGCTAGATCACTTGTTGTGGATAAGTTATGGTGAGGAGGTAGGGAATGTCAATGGAGGATTAATGTATGCACAATTATTTTTCACAAATATGGTGGATGATAACTTCACTAAAATTTTCTAGTTCCTCACAATAGGAATGGCACCACATGAGTATATAGTGGCACAAAAAAATAACTAGTTGTTAAGGCTACATATTATCATCTCATCGCGAGATGTTTGTATAAAATAGGCATAGGTTGAATACTCTAGCAATGTGTGCTAGAGCATGAGAGGCCCACTATGTTGGTGGAAGCACATGAAGGTGTGGTAGGAGGACACTTTGTAGGAAAGGAAACTTTATAGAAGGTTTCACGCATGTGTTTATTGTGGTCGGCTATTCATAGGGACATGAAGGAATTTTGTCACAACTGCGAGATACATCAAGGGATAGGTAGATATTTATGGTAAGACAAGATTCTAATCAATCCACAGTTGACCTTGAAGCCACTTTAGAAGTGGGTCATTGATTTCAAAGAGTCAATGAATATTTTCATGAGGAGAAGTGGGGCATGGTACATCATTACCGTGATTGATTATTTAATAAGTTTGGACGAGGAAACGTCAGTGAAATATTGTAACATGAATACCACTTCCAATTTTTTGTTTGAAAAAGTTGCTACACACTTTGGGTGCCTAGGGATCTTGATGAGTGATCAATGAACTCATTTCTTGACTGGACTATTGAAGCTTTTATCGAGGAGTTCTAGATATACCATTCAAAGAGTACGCCTTATCATACTCAAGAAAATGGCACAAGGAGGCCTTGAACAAAATATATGATATCATGGTAATGAAGTTTTGCAATGTAAACAAAGATGATTGGGACTTAAAAATTTCTATAGTTTTTGTGGGCATACCATACCACGTTGATGAAACTCACTGGGTAGAAACCTTTTCAACTAATCTATGGATAGGCAATGTTCATGCCAATGGAGTTTATAGTTCCCTATTAATGTTTATATAGTAACTGGGTTAACATATTCTGGTGCATTTTAGCAAAGACTAATGGAGCTATTGCATGTAGATGAGGACTACTTTATACCAATATTTCAACAGAATGTGCAAAAAGTGAGGGAAAAGCATTGCATGATTGCCACATCTAACATAAGCAGTTTCAAACTGTCAGTCTAGTGCTCATGTACGACGACAAGTTTTTGAAGCACCCTTGAAAGTTCCAAATGCACTAGTTGTATCCCTATAGTTTTCTTTGTCACAGAGGCAGGGGTAGTTTAGTTGTGGAAATTAAATGGAGAGTCCCTCGATGGAATTATAAATGGGAGTAGGTTTAAGTTGTATAAAAATAATAACTCCTTGACCCAGGGATGGAATGTATATAGAGGTAAAAAAAAAAAAAAATTGGTTGGAAGTAGAAGTCATTTAACAATGACTGCAAGGAAGAAATATGATATACCTGGAGAATACCACCTTTCCTGTCATAGAAAAGAGTCAATGCACCATGAGCTAGAACATCGAAGAGTAAAGAGATCCCACAATCAAAGGAATGTATGGTACTAATGAATATTGGGAGAATGGAATGTAGTGGGTAGCTAGTAATGTCAATGGAGAATAGAAAATATAAAAGATGTCACTGGAAAAAGCATGTGCGACCCATCTTAACTATACACTGTGGTGCTTGATGACAAAAAAAAGGTTGTAAATTTAAATAAAGCATACCTAATACATATTGGTGGCTCTATTAGAAGCACTACTAACATGACTTCGAACATGGCGAGAACCACATGTGACATTCATGCATGTCATTCCACAATGTGCCGAGCTCGGTGAAGTTATGACAATGCATGAACATAATCACTCATTAGTGAATGAAAATAGATATCTGTGCAATTCATGTAAGTCCTTGGTATTTATTTTGATTTTAGTTTCATTTTTACCCACTTGTAAGGGTTAAGAGTATAGAGTTGAACCAACCTAGAGAGCCGAGTTTATTCTAGAGCTCAATTTCTGAATTACAGAGATGATTCCCTGAATCCCACACCCTATGCATAATGGAATCTTCATAAATTACTAAAAATTAAATAACTAAGGGCATCGATATTGCACCTATTCCCCCAACTACAACTAAGCCGAAGGTTTCTATTCCAAAGGAGATGAAGTATAAAATGGTAACAATTCCAAAGGGGGTGGTTAAATAAGGGAAAATTTTAGGTCTAGTGGATAAAATCAAATACAATGACCATGATTTTAAGGACCTTAATAAAATCACAAAATTCACATATAAATTTTATATGCATAGGCCTGAACTCTCGGGGTAGCCAGTGGTTGTTGAGGTGCAACAATGGGTGGTTAGGTTGGAGAAATATGGAGTTTTGAATCTTCTCAGCTTCCCTCACCTTGGTCGGAGAAATGATGTAAATATTTGTGTGAAGTTATTATTAATTTATGTAGATGGAGGATTTTTGTGGCTTGACAAACCCATAAAATTTGATAATAGGTTGATTTCTAAGATAATAGGGCTCCCAACAGATGGTGAGGACTCGAAACCACTTTTTGATAATAAAAATGAGAAAACTATGGAAAAAGAAGTAGAGGATAAATTCAAGGTAGGGTTTGGGAAGCATGGGGTTGAGATTCACCAATATCGAGTAGGAGGGTGTGTGGTTCAGCACCAAGATAATGGTCTACAACTTGTTGTAGAATTGCTAGACACAATAGTGCCTAGTATGTGTGGTCATTGTTACTGCAAAGTGTGTGGATGATATGCAGAGGAAATTGGAAAACCTCCTACTAAACTTGTTCACACAGGATTAACTTGATGAAAAAAACAAGAACACATAATTCTACTATGCCTAGTTGCTAATTCTCATTTCACTCATTACGTGGCAGCTCTTGAAAGATGTTATCTTCCCTGACCTAGAAAAACCTAACTTTGTCACACCGAGGTTTGGTATTCTATGGTTTATAGCTAATAAAAAGAAGCAACAACATAATAATGTGATTTTTTATATATGGAAGGAATTTATCACTCTTGTCATAAGGAAATTACTGTGGATACTAATCTAGAGAGTCATAGCATATAGCCTAGTGGCATGCTTTTGTGCGAATCCACACTCTATGCATATCCAGTCTAAGGTTGATCCTGGTGGCACATGGTCACAATGTAGATACAAGATTGATGAGGAGAACGGGTCATAACTCATGAACGAATGGCCCACATAATGGAGAACCCTAGTACCAGATGTATCAATGCCAAATGTACCTATGTTAGTCACATTGATAGATGCCAATGATGCTAATTATGAGATGGAGACAAATCAAAACAACATCCTATCACACCACCGAGTGATCTAGAGGAGGAAGAGATAGTATTAGAAAAGGAAAAGCAACCCATGTAAGGCCAACAAATGAGAACATGGAAGAAGGGAAGGGTAACCGATCCAACTAACCATAGTTTATCAGAGGGAAATTTGGATAGGTTGGACACTCAATTGAGGTAGGTGACCGAATAAGGTATTATGCCCCTTTTCACTACTATCAAAATGCCATCCTATGAGTAGAGGGAAGAATAAGACTACACACAGTAGTAATTTGAGCATCTATGACTAATTATAGAATCCTCAAGTGTGATAACTCTTGCACCTAGTATGTTGAATCAACAATAGTCACAGAGGCAACTAGCATGCACCCCACACTCAAGATTTGGCTAGAATGTTGCAACCATACGAAACATCCTCATAACCTCACAAACTAGCTTTGTCATTGGTTGTAGTTCACACTGCGAACATCGAAGTTCAAAAATAGGTACATTTTTTACCATAGGCATACTTGGTTATCTCATAATTACCCACATATATTCGTAATTCTTTACAATATTCAATTGCATAAGAAATATGGTTTAGAGCACAATCAGAAGTAGAAAACCTGGTCTAGCTTACTATGGAACACCATAAACTATAGGAGGCACAAATCCAAATAGAGGAAGGCAAACATCAGGTGCATAATAGAGAAGAGACACTTCGATGAGTTGTCAAATATGTATACAACGAAATGCCTTGGGTACCCATGGAGGTGGATGTTCCACAAGAGGGAAAATTTTCTAATACCGATTGGGTTTTTCATGGTCTCGAGGTGAGGATAGAAGAATTAAAACTATATATCATGCCTACCACCCTAGTAGAGGAGGTTGAAAGAGGATAAAAGGAATAAGATTCAGCTAAGTCTCTCAAAAATGCTCGCAGATTTGAAAATGAATGCAACCAATTCTATGAGGCAGAAGTTGGGTTATGTCAAAGTTTACAAGATAACTCCAGAATTAAGGATCTTGGTGCTAAGATTCAAGTTTTTAAACAATACAATGAAACCATTCATGGTAGACTAAACTCCCTGTTCACATCATAGTACCACACCATAATGTTGGAAAGTACAACATTGGGCTAACAAATAAACCAGTGGAGAGAAAAGCACCAATAGTTGGCACAAAAAGATGATAAACTATAGGATGAAGCAATGTAGGTTATTAATAACCTTTCTACCATTGAAATATTTTCAAACAACATTATATCCAAAAGTGAACTATTCTTCCATGCTCCCATCGTAAAAATTGACACTGTTGCCAACATTCCTACCATGTTGATCAAGGTTGAGACCACTATGCACCTAACCAAGGAGACATTTGAGAAACATTTTACCAAGACTGTGAAAGTCCTCCCTTCTCTCAGTACACAACAACGAGTGGCTTGGGGATGAACTACAAATAGTACTGCAGGATTGTTGGGGCGAAAAAGAGATAAGGGAAATTTATTTTAATTTTGTATTAATTATTGGAGTACTACGAAGGAATGGGTGGATGTTGTGGGTCAAAGATTGCGGGGAGGCTCGAAAGAGTTATGCTCCATAGAGATATGCAATGACAACTGCATAGTAACCGTTTTATTCTTCATCTGATAGAGTATCTGCTAGTGATATAATGTGGTTAAGCATGGAATAAGGTGGAAAATTCAATAAAAGATGGAACAACAAATTGTTGAGGTTGGCATGAGCGAGCACTGCTCAACTGGATGAGCTAGAAAACTGAGATGGCAGAAGATTCTTCAAGTCGGATATGGTTGAATTTTGTTATAAAAAGGATGATTTTTGTTGATCTAGGGTTGTAGTTGACTTTCTACTGAGTTTTTGTCATGTTTTATTTGAGTACTCTCTCCACATAATCTACATTCTCTTTTGTATATTGTTTGATGAATATTTTGAATCTAATGAGGAATTCTATGTTGGATATCTAATATGATATATTTATGTAATTATTGTATGGGTTTCGATTTTATGGCATTGGCCAGAGGTATCAATTGCATATCTACTTCTCCAAATTTGTTGTCAAACTCATGTACTTGTGCATAAATCTCTTTTACTAGATAATATGAATATATGAGCTCGCCAGGATATTTTGGCCTCACATGTATGTTTTGATGTATAATTTTTTTATTTTTTTATTTATTTTATTTTTTTATTTATTTTTTATTTTATTTATTTATTTTTTTTCTGATGGTGAATGTCATGAATTTGATTCACATTTCCTTTTAATTATGATTTTTTTTAATGTAATTATTACATTTATTTTATAGATAAACATGTTAGTGTATAAAGAATAAGCTATCTTTTCTACTAATTCCTATTGTAGTAATACAATGCATATGCTCTTGAGGAGAGTATGAGAAGGAATTTCTCGTATAGCTATATGTTAGGTGCAATCGAGGACCATATGTATAGTCACCGAACATTTTTTTTGTGTGATAACGGTTGGAGTTATATGTTTGAATGATGAGATTGTTTGTGCGAGATAATAGTTGTTATAGATTTGGTTGGTATTTTGTTAACTATAACCAAATCCTACGACCTTATCTCCCTACATAACCTACACAGGATCTACATACTCATTAATGGCAAGGTGATGGAACAACTCCATGCTTGTCTTCATAGGATGGTACCTAATCTCGAATTTGTAGTAGAATCAATCACGAGTAAGAGAGGTATCGAGATGATAATGGAATATTTGGCTTTGATGATGCTATTCATGAAAGGACCACCTTGATGCCACTTAAGTGATAGGTCATTAGAATTTAGAACACTAGATTTTTTTTTCAAATTCAACTATGTTTTATTTGAAACTTTAATCATGTTTTCTTGATTTTTCCGTAGATGCTTGGTGGGAAACATATGGTGCAAAGGCACCAAATTTAAGAAATTTTCCATCAAAATCCTCACTCACACCTGTAGTGCTTGGGGATGTGGACACAATTGGGGTGTATTAGAGAAACTACAGTAAAAAAAGCACAAAATGTTATAACTTTGAATTTCAGCTTAGTCGTTACATTTATTATAGTTTATGACCCTCAAGGCTGAAGACTCATTAATTTTTTTCACGACGCTCTTACATGTAAAAATTCTCATGTCTTAATGAATTATTATATCTCCATTATATTCTTTGTCTATGGATGAAGAAAATGGAGAGGACACTAGATGTGGATGCCATTGCTTTAGAAAATATTGATGTATTGTCTGAATGGAGGGTGGAGTTTGAGGTTCCCATCATGGAGGAGTCACCTACATGGTTAGAGGATGGATGAGTACAACAACAGAAGGAGGGGGAGGAGGAGGAGGAGGATGTGCCAACATCACTACCACCTTTTAGAAATATTGATGGGCATAGTTCTATATGCATCAATCATCATCTGGTATTTGGTGTAGTGTTAGGGCCTTTTGCTGTCAAGTGCAGGCCTGTAAAACAACACGTCATCTTTTCCGGTCAAAGGGGGAGAGATCGTTGATATCAAATAGTTAGCTTAGTTTTATTAGTCTTGCCATTAGAAATGTAACTCGTGATCTAAGATATATTTATATATATCGTGCTATTTGTTATTGATTCTCCATATTTGAGTCCTTGATTGGATAACTATCATAGTTTACTAAAATTTAATATGGACTTTAATATATCATTTTTATTTAGAATCCACTATATCATATATATCATTACATAAATTTAATATTTTAATTCTATAAATTATAATTATTAATAAAAAAATTAATTTAAAATATTTTTTATTTTGAATAAAGAACGCTAAACTATATTTAATGAAAAAACATAAAATTATTAATAATTGGCAAAATAAATATAGCGAGTTTTCTCCTCACTCTAATCCATCCAAAATTAACTATTCGATAATTATATTATTCTCGTACGACGAAATAAATAACAGAGAAGTACATACATTTTATTATCACAAATACTCCCACTTGGTTCAGACAAGGAAGTACATACATTTTATTATCATGAATACTCCCACTTGGCTCAGACTCCAGCTAGAATGCTATTGAGGAAAAATGCTGAAGCATATACATACCTTCCATCACCACCCTCTTCCCAAAACACATCTGACCCTAAAAGTCCATAATAATGAGTAATGTCCCTTACATACGAGCCAATGTGAATAATGTACTTAATCAAAGCCAAGCATTGCAAAGCACTATATAACCATCTACCAAAAACCTTACTACCCAAAGTACCTAACACTACGCTCACTGATACAATGAAAAGAAACTCCAACACCATTACTTTAAGCAAACATAATACACTCTTCCAAATATGGGGAAATTACGCCCCACTGAACGGATTACCCGATGTCGAATGTGCAATTGATATATGTCCAAGCCCAAAGCAATGCCAATGGCTGCAATTATCACAGCAACTCGAGCCTCAGAGGGTGGCATGGAATGGGTATTATACCATTTGGTAGCGCCTCCTTCCAATGCAACCAGCACCACCCAACTAATAGAATAGATGGTACCTGCATCACTCACCACAAAGGCTACGACGCATGTTATGTTGAGACGAGAAGCTCTCAACCATAACACTTGGCACACATTCATGTTCTTCGAATTTGATTTGACGACAGCTCGCCTAAGGAATGCAAGTGGAGAAAAACAGAATGCATTTTTGAAAGGAAGATAACCTCTTGTGACCCTTGCCACTACCAGCGTGCTAGAGAAGCCATCCACTTTTATCCAGAAAGTGCATATGAATGCGTATGTCAACGCAGGCACTATAATTAAGGAAACACAGTTATAATTTTCATACGCATCGCATTCTCGGCTCTCAGAGATGTAGTTTCTGAGGGCTGATGAAACCCCGACTTCGTTTCCTCTAATTTCGAAAAAAGTTGCAAGTTGCGTCGTCCACTCATCATCTTTAGCTAAACGCACTGGAATGCATATGCAACATGCACCATCAAAGATAAAGCTTGTAAACGGAAGTAATTTGCAAACTGCAACAGAGTCATTCTCATGCGACGGCGCCTGGTTGCTGAAATGGCAACCATTTCTGAGGCAGAGCCAACATGGGAGTAGGTATCGGGAATCAGGCAGTCTTTTCACTACTCTAGGGATCTGATTATTCAGCATCGTCCTGGCGGCTTCCACTGCTCTGAATACAATGCATGAGCAACGCGAAGTGCAATCATCTTCTGGGTCATCAGGATTCTTACAAGTGCAGGTCTCTATATTTGATTTAGATCGTACAAGGAAGCATTGAAGAATGATGGAGTACACTTTATGAACATTGGACATATACTCTATGAAATCCTCTGTTGAGGAATTGGGAGGCATCTGCTTGTTGGAACTACTACACACCTACATGCGAACTCTTAGTTAGAGCATGGGATTACATGCAAGATTCCTTCTGCATGATTTACTCCTTGATTTGCTCCTTCTTTAACTCTGCCACTGGTTAGTTCTTCAGTATGATTTACTCCCTGATTTGCTCCTTCTTTAACTCCGCAACTGGTTAGTTATTCAGCATGATTTACTCCCTGATTTGCTCCTTCTTTAACTACGCTACTGGTTAGTTCTTCTGCATGATTTACTCCTTGATTTGCTCCTTCTTTCACTCCGCAATTGGCTAGTTCTCTCCGGAACTTGTTGTAGGTGTTGAGTCTTCTCATTGGTCACCACTATGGTGCATTACCTTGGGATCTTCACCCAGTAATGCTATATCATAAGCATTGTAACTTATTTTCTAATGAATCATTCTTTTCTTCTTTCGATTTTCTTTTAGTGTTTTTGCTCTGCAAAGCTGTGTGTTCAACCTTTACTAGCTAGATTCATCTATGCAGGTTTTCTAACATATTTACATGGTATTAGAGCCCACAGGTTGCTAGATAAAAGGTGCACCAACACATTATTTTGCAAGTATTACAGCTTGGAGATCGGAGATCGATAGAAAAATGGAGTTTCCCAAAGCATCGATCCTAACACCGTACAACTATCACGAATGGAAGGACCAAATGGCTCGATACCTTCGTCATAAAGGGTTGTATAGGATTACCACGGCTACAGAAGTGGAACCCACTTCAGACATAGATAAATCGAAGTACCTCAACCATAAGGATGAGGCCCACAGATCCATATGCATGTGCATCTCTCTAGATCTGCCTGCAATACTCCCAATGAGATTTGGAAAAAGGTTGAAGATCTCTATGCGAAATAAGATAAGATGAAAGGACATCTGCTCAAAGTGGAGTTGCTGTCATTGGATCCACGAAACTATGACATAATTCAAGACTTCTTCACCAAATATAATGATCTATTGCTGCAACTCAAGGGTTGTGGAATTGAAAAATCCAAGGAGGAGAGTCGCAAGTTCTCTCTATTATGTCAAAGCTCGGACCGGAATACTCCATCTTTGTGTCTACATTTCATTCAGTAAGGCTCACAACAGGTAAATCCTACACTATGCCTTCTCTCAAAGAATTTATGGAGTCCCTTATTTTTGAGCAAGATAAACTCATTGGCATAGGGAAAATCAAACCTCCAAAAGCGCATGCACTTGCTGTGCATGATGGCAGCCACAATAAAAATCACAGATATAATTCAAATCAGAAAAATCAACAGCAAAAAGACAAGGGAAAAGCGCATTCCCATCCAAAGAAGGAAGGGTACACCAAGCCCTTTAATGACTCCTCTGGCTTGAGAAATGAGAAAGGGAAGAAAGGAAACAGATGCACCTACTGTCAAAGAGGATTCCATCCAGAATCCTCTTGCATGAAGAAACAAATTGACCAAATGGCAGAAATCCTTCAGAAGCACAACCTTGGGGACCACATCCCTCAGGGCGCCAAGAAGAAAACTGAGGATCCGCCACACGGGAAAGGTAACAATTTTCATGCTTTAGTTGCAATTAATTCTTCTCCTGATGCATGGATTATAGATTCTAGTGCATCACATCATATGGCTACTACAAAGGAAGTCTATTCCTCTTTGGATGCATGCAAAGGACCTCCCATCCTCATGGGAGATGACTCACCTGTTGAGGTCACCGAAAAAGGTAGAGTGGAACTTTTACACGGAAGCTTTGAAGATGTGCTTCATGTTCCAAAACTTTCGGTAAACCTGCTTTCGGTTTATCAGATCACTCATTCCGGCACCGAAAAGAGAGTGGAATTCACTCTAGATGCAGTGAACATATATGATCTACATAGCAGCTCCAAAATTGCAACTGGTGAGGTAAACAATGGAACCAGACTGTATACATTTTCTGAATTTATTGAATCTGAATCCTCCTTATTGCTTACACATGCTGATGATAGTAGTAGGCTTTGGCACGAGATGTTTGGTCACTTAAATTACAGGTATATGCAGTAGCTAAGCAAGAATGAGATGGTTGAAGGCTTGCCAAATAACAGTTTCTCCAATGGAGTTTGTGAAGGGTGTGTCCTTGGCAAACATCCTAGAGAAAAGTTTGACACCGACAAGACTCACAGAGCATCCTCTCCTCTAGATCTGATCCATAGTGATCTCATGGGGCCTTTTCCTCATCCTTCCATCAATAAAGCAAGGTATGTGCTTACATTTATTTATGATTTCTCACGGTATACTTGGGTGTATCTTATCAGGGCCAAATCTGAAGTTTTTGTGCACTTTGAAGATTTCAAAGCACTAGTTGAGACACAGTCAGAGAGAAAGATCAAAGCCCTTCCTATAGACAATGGGGGGGAATATGTTAACACATCACTTCAAAACCTTTGCCTTCAGTCTGGCATACAGTTGCAGTACATAGTTCCATACACTCTGTAGCAGAACGGAGTTGCTGAGAGAAAGAACCGATCTCTCAAAGAGATGGCTTCCTGCATGTTGCATGCTAAGTCACTGCCTCATAAGCTATGGGCTGAAGCACTTAATTGTGCTAACTACATCCAGAACAGATCTCCTCATAGGTCTGTCAAGGATCAGACCCCCTTTGAGGCTTGGAGTGGCACTAAACCAGAGGTCACCCACTTCCGTGTTTTCGGCTCCCGAGCATGGGCCAGGATCCCCTCTAAAAAGAGGAAAGCTCTTGATCCACAGAGCATTGAGTGCATCTTTGTTGGATACCCTGATGGTGTGAAGGGATACCGACTCCTGATTCCCTCTACGGACAAGCTCATCATTGAGCGAAGTGTCAAATTTGAGGAAAGTCTCTCGCATGCACCTCAATCGCCGCATGCAGACACCTTTTATCTACCTCATGTCCGAGATGATGACTCAGTACACTCAGATGCAGATACAAAGCATGCAGATGCCGAGGTAGAGCATGCAGATGCAGAGACAGAGTCTTCAGATACAAATCTAGTGCATGCAAATGATGATCCACATCAAAGTCTAGATCGGGCTTCTAGCAGTGAATCATATTCCCCTGTCATAAATCAGAGAACAAAGAGCTTACATGAGATATATGCACAAGACCACCCAGCTGCTAGAAATGGTCGTGTGGGGGATAATTCTAATTTGTATAGAACTAGCTTAGAGTTTATTGAGCCTTCTCTTGCCCTCACTGCCACTGAACCATCGCCATCTTGGCATTATCATTTGGTTCATTCTTCTGATAAACAGTCTTATGCTGAGGCTGCTGGGCATCCATCTTGGGAGTTCACCATGGAGGAGGAGTATAACTCCCTCCTCGAGAACTAGACCTGGGATCTGGTCCCCCTTCCTTCAGGAAGGAAACTTGTCTGATGCAAATCGGTGTACAGGACCAAGAGTGCTGCAAATGGGAAAGTTACCAAACGGAAAGCAAGGCTAGTAACCAAAGGCTTCCAACAAGTGCATGGCATTGATTATGATAAAACCTTTGCTCCAGTAGCAAAGATGGATTCCATACGCCTTACACTTGCCATTGCAGCTGCCCAGGGGTGGGAAGTACATCAAATGGATGTGAAGAATGCCTTTCTTCATGGAGACCTATCTGAGGAGATCTACATGGAGCAGCCACATGGTTTCATTCAGGATTCATCTTTGGTCTGCAGACTAAAGAAATCTCTCTACGGCCTTAAGTAGGCCCCAAGAGCTTGGTATGCAAACCTGGATTCTTTTCTCTTATCACAAAACTTTGAAAGATGTAAGTCTGATCCGAATTTTTACATGCTCAGGATACATGATTCTCTTCTTATCTTAGTTTTGTATGTGGATGATCTCCTCATCACTGGCAGCTTGGCTTCATCCATTGCTACAGTCAAGAGGGAGTTGCATGATAGGTTCTTGATGACGGACATGGGTCCATTACACTTCTTTCTTAGTCTTGAGATCAGCCAAGATGCCACAGGCATCAAACTCTCTCAGGCTATGTATGCATAGGATCTCCTCGAGAGATTTCACATGACTGACTGCAAGCTAGCACTGACTCCTTTTCTGTCTGGGGTCTGCCTTGAGGATGGAAGTGATACTCCATTAGTTGACAACACTCTCTATTGATAGCTAGTGGGGAGCTTATTGTACCTCACCCACTCCAGACCAGATCTCTCATATGCAGTAGCGACAACTTCCAGATACATGCAAGAGTTGCATGAGCTACACTGGAATGTTGCCAAGTGCATCCTCCGAAATGTGCAGGGCCCCATCACCTTCGGGAATCACTATGCAGCAGGCACTGCATTGAATATCCTTAGCTTCACAGATTCTGATTGGGCAGGAGACATCATTGATCGCAATTCCACCTCCAGATATTCACTCAGTCTAGGATCTGGCCCTATCTGTTGGTCGAGCAAGAAGCAGGCTGCTATTGCTCTCTCTTCAGCTTAGGCCGAGTACAGAGGAGTAGTCAACATCACTATTTAGGCTCTGTGGCTACAACACTTCCTCACTGAGTTGGGCATCCAGTTCCACCAGCCCATTGTCATATGGTCTGACAACCAGAGCACTCTCAAATTTTGCAGAGATCCAGGACAGCGACAGCGGACGAAGCACATAGAGATCCATATGCACTACATCAAAGACTTAGTACATGATCGGGTCATTGATTTGCAGCTTTGTCCTTCAGTAGAACAAACTGCAGACATCTTCACCAAGACATTCACTGAGCAGAAGTTTCGCTCTTTGCGTGATTGTCTTGGAGTGAAGGACACAGTTGCTTAGTAACTGTCTCTTCTTCCTCTTTTCTTTTGATTACATTGTATTTTGAGGGGGGGTTTTCCCATGAGGTTTTCTCTCTTTCCTCAATTTTAGTACAAGTTTCACTGTATTTTGGGTGACTGTTGGCCTTAGTTGCCAGGGCCCATTTTCTATTTTTCCCCATAGTGGTGTTCAGGGGGGGTGTTGGAACTACTACACAACTACATGCAGACTCTTAGTTAGAGCATGGGATTACATGCAAAATTCCTTCTACATGATTTACTCCTTCTTTAACTCCGCAACTAGTTACTTCTTCAGCATGATTTACTCCCTAATTTGCTCCTTCTTTAAATCCACAACTGGTTAGTTCTTCTGCATGATTTACTCCCTGATTTGCTCCTTCTTTCACTCCGCAACTGACTAGTTCTCTCTAGAACTTGTTGTAGGTGTTGAGTCTTCTCATTGATCACCACTATGGTGCATTACCTTGGGATCTTCACCCAGTAATGCTATATCATGAGCATTGTAACCTATTTTCTAATGAATCATTCTTTTCTTCTTTTGATTTTCTTTTAGTGTTTTTGCTTTGCAAAGTTGTGTGTTCAACCTTTACTAGCTAGATTCATCTGTGTAGGTTTTCTAACACATTTACACTGCTTTGACAACATTGCAACGTGACATTCATCTAGATTTTGGGGACACGTTGTCAGTCCCTCCAAGCTCGATGATTCATTTATATTCTTCAAGTTTTCACCTTCTTTGGCAGCCAGACCATTTTTGCGGACCACTGATTCTTTTATATCAATCACCCAATTAGGCATGCCTCTTAGAATAATTCTATAGGAAACTGCTAGATTTCCTATGCATGTGATTACTAATGTAGGAAAAGCAACAGAACCTGTTAAGGTTTCACTTAATCCAGCATCTCCAAAAGTAAGTCCGCAGAGCCAACCCAAGCAGCAGACTAATTTGATAATAAACCCAAACTACATCATGTGTTGGCTGCTCCAAATTTTTTTTAATATTGCCTTTTTACAATAAAATGGGAGGAGCAAGTCATTTTCACAAACCATATAAACAAGAGCTATGAGCGCTCCACAACTTGTGCCCGCCAACGGCTTCATCTCCATCACCAGAGACATAAGCATGCATACGCAAAGAAGCAACAAATTATGGGTAGTAGTAATGGTCGCCATGAAAATACTCTCTTCTCCTGGCACTAGTATCTTCGCTGCAACAATCGAACCACTCCTTAAGTTGTCTCTATGCAATCGATAATGGTGATATATATATATATATATATATATATATATATATATATATATATATATATAGATATATGAAAACAACTTTTAACGGATAAAATAATTCTTCACCTTCAATACAATTTTAAACGTACAAAGGCATGTTTTGTTGTTGTCCTACTTGGAATATGAGTCCCCACGTCGTATAAGTGTTTAGTTTACAGGACCTCCACATGGTTAAGAGCAATTTGAGACTAAGAACCCTGGTGAGCCTGAACAATGTTCAGGCAGGCAATAATGGATGAGAGCGAATCATCAATGAAGTATGCAATGTGGGTGCCCGAAAACACAAAAACAACCCTCTGCCTGAAACAAGCGTGATTCTTACTTCTCAATGATGGATATGAAAGTATTTGTGGATGTTAATAGAATTTTGGCTGCGTGAGTGAAAATGTTTGAGCAACACACAAAAATCTCAACATCTCGAAGGTTGGTGTGAATCTCTACTCCATTTTTTTTTAGAGGGCAACACTCCCTCAACTAGTTGAAGTTCATAATAAGAAATGAAATCAGATACAGATTACTCTCAAGAGCTGCATCCAGATACTTGAAAGATAACATTGAAAGACATTGCAAAATGAAGAAAATATTTTGCTATTAAAGAGGTGTGCTAAAATGAAATCCAAAGAAGAATGTTGAAGTTAATTTTTCCCTTGTATGAGCGATTCTTCACACGAAAAGAAATAAAAATAAATGTGAAGGGTAAATGGCCTCAAAAAAATAAAAATAAATGTAAAGGGTAAATGGCATCAAAAAGAATGTGACTTCTTCACTATTCGAATTCATTGAAAATGTGAAGGGTGGATGGCGTCTAAGAGAATGTGACTTCTTCACTATTCAAATTCAGTGAAAAGTTTCTTATACCAATTTTACAACAGGGAATTGCATCTTGAAGGTTGAAACAAAGAAAGGGTCAGAGAATTGCATCTTGAAGGTTGAAACAAAAAAAGGAAAAGGGTCATAGAATTGCATTTTAAAAGTCGAAAAACTTGAAAGAAATGGTGTAGGAAAAAAAGTAAAACCAAATGTCTTTCCCCATAATAAACGTCTTAAAGCACCTACCATTAATATCAACTTTCAAAATAGAATTCAACACTATTACTAAAACAACTTTCTTCTGTGAAGAAATTTGACAATAACAATTTTCTTTCTTATAATGAACTTTGACCAAATAAAGCCCAGAGATATTGAGAGATGGGTTTGCTTCTCGCAAAAGATTTAAAAAAAAAAAAACCTTTGTCTTCGAAATATCTATACTATAAGAGAAAAATTTACACAGTATTCGAACAAAGTGACCTTCATTCATTTCAAGGAGAACGAATGTTAGGGCCTGTGGCTTTGTAAAGGCGAGTCTCATGTTGCTTAAACATTTAGTATAAATTTGGTTAAATATAGCTTTATTTTCAGAAATCGAGAAAATAAATTTCATGTTGAAGACCTCCAGTGTCCATTTTTAAATGTCTTATTCGTTAAACATTTTTAAAATAAAATCTCCGCAGCAAAACATGGGATGCTTCACCCACAATTTTTGCGAAATATCTGCCTTTCATTTCAAAACTACAAAATAGGCATCTGCTAACAAGATTTCAGGAGAGAATATTTCTCTTTCGCTGCTACGAAAACCTTCGTTTGCAAGATATCAATGAAACAGACTCCATTATTAAGATTTCAACCTAGAAAAAACTCTAATGTTAAGATTTCAAACAAATCTGTTAAATTTGTAATGATAGATTGAAGGAATTTCTAGTAACAAGATATATCATTTTCAGGTTTATCACGAAACAGAGCACCATTTCCACAGCTTGAAACTCGAAAGGATTCAACAAACTTTACATTGATTTCGAAACTCAGCCGAAAATCGTCCTCCAAACATCAAGGAAAGGGCGAAACCTCAGATGCTCCAGCCGCTAGCGCCAATCCTTCAACTCTTGTATTAATTGCACTTGCAAGCCTCTGACCAATCAACACTGTCAGGACTCGGACCGAGTAAAAGGAATACGGGGATGTTAACATTTTCAGGATCATATTTTATAAATTGTATGTTGTTTTCCTAAAGATACCTAGAAACTAGTTGAGGGGTTTACCATTATGGACAGAGGAGACAGGTACATGCAGATGGAGAATTTCATCTACCACCATTAAAATGGGATATCTGCACTCAAACCCAATTCAGTGATGAGTAGTTCACTTACCCTGTATTTCTGGTCTCAAATATAAAAGAGAAACACAATCACTTAGCAGAGTTCAAGGACAGTTCCAGTTCCATTTATGGTGCTCACAAGAAGGTTATTGGGCGATATAAACGGCAGGCCATACCATCTGTTCACCGTAATAAAAAAAATAAAAAATTCTTTCTATTCGCCATAGCTATAGCATCTAACAATCTACTTTAGGTTACAGGAAAGTTACCCATTACAGTATAAAGTAGTCGATGAATTTATGTATGAATCATATGTTTGGGACAAGAAATTATAAACAATTGCGAACTGTAAAAAAAAGTGGTCCGCACCACTGCCTTTATGACACCGTATCAACATGGTACTATCATATAAGCCTTGGTCTTGATATGACATTCCTTGGAGTGACCAATAGGATTAGCGAATCAAGTTTTTATATGGACTGTTCTGGGTAGTTTCTAATTGGTAGTATATCGAATATATATGATATTTTTTCATAATTATAAATTTAATGTATATGTTTAATTTGGAAAAAAATTAGCACAATCATATAATAAGGATAATGCTATATAGGAGTGGAGGTAGAAATAGAAAAATATGGGGAAATTTTTTATTTTATTAGTTGGATTGTGTATATGATGAAGGATATTTTCAAATTAGAAAATTTTTATTATTCATTAAAAATAAATAAAAGAGTGTATATTTTGGAAATTTTATTTTTAAATAAATTAGGGCTATCCACATTCAATAGTAATTATAAATAAAACATTTTAATGTGCAATTATATATATAATTGCTATATATAAAAATGAAATAAAATTCTTGGAATTTTTTTAAATACTCATGGTTTGGGGTCATGTTTATGGGATGTAATCCATTAAAAGCAGCCTAATAATCCATTAAAGGCGGCCTAATATATTGGGCCTAACCCTAAGGACATCGAGAAGATTTGACTTGATGACTTCTCAATAAACAAAGTACTTAACAACAAAAGCTTGATCAATTAAACTATCTCTTAAATCTTATATAATAAAAATATATAACTTTTAAAATTTTACAAGTTAAAAAATTTATCAATTTTATAATATTAAAAAATATAAGTTATAATTTTAAAGTAATTAATTATATTTTTCAAACCCCATGATAATATTTTTCACCTTTCAGCTAAACAAAAACCCACTTTCCATACATTTCTCACTCTCGACCTCCACATATATTTAAGTAATCCATTAAAAGAGACCAAACCCTAAAGACATCGAGAAGATTTAACCTGATGACCTCTCAATAAACAAAATACTTAACAACAAAAATTTGACCAATTAAACTATTCCTTAAATCTTATATAATAAAAATATATAATTTTTAAAATTTTATAAGTTAAAAAATTTATCCATTTTATAATATATTAAAAATATAAATTATAATTTTAAATAATTAATTATATTTTTCAAACCTCATAATAATATTTTTCACCTCTCACCTGAACAAAATCCCACGTTCCATACATTTTTCGCTCTAGACCTCCACATATATTTAGTATTTTTTGTTAGTGTGCCGAAGGCACTCCATAACCTTGTCTACACACTTATTCCCTCCACATAGGGATGTATTGTACTCAGATATCTTTTTAATATTGAGTTGCTCATCAGTGAATTGTTTTGGTTATAGAATGTAAAAAAAAAATTAAAATTGTTGTTATCAAAAGTAAATACAATATACTTCATTTTATTTTTATAAAAATAATATTTTTTCATAAAAACTATAGTTATATGTATAGTGTATAAAATTAATATAAATAAAATAGAAAATGAGAATTTTGAAAATTGTTTGTAGTTGTTTAGTCTAAGATTGTTACTTAGTCAAATTCATATAAAGATGTCATGTCATGGTTAATATTAACATAAAAAGAAAGAGGTCATTATTACTAGATTAAATATATTGGAAATAAAAATCAGTCAATTCCACATAAAGATGTCAAATCATGGTTAATATTAACATAAAAAGGAAGATATCACTATTAGTCAATTAAGAATATTAGAAATAAAAATCAACAATGTCAATGTAAGGAAGTATTTGAAGAGAAAAAGAGAATTGAAAAACTTCTAAAATCCTTCCTATTATTTTTAATTTTTATAATATCAAAAAAATTGAAAAGAACCTTTTTTTTTTTATATTTTACTATAGATACCAATTTAAATTTAAATTCTAAAATATTTGTTACAACATCGATCATATTAATTTTTAAAAACTATAATAATTTACAAACATTTTAATTAAAAAAAATTAGTATAAAATAAAATTTAAAAAAAATCTAAATAATTTTTTATCTTAAATCTATTAAATTAAATTCGATCTTAATAAATGCTAACCACAATCATCATTATATAAAAAAATTTAGTTAATATGCAAATATTTGAATTAAAATAAATAACATTTCATTTATAATAAAAATAAAATAAATTTGTTATTATTAATAAAATAATTATATACATGATGATGATGGTGGTGGTGGTGGTGGTTAACGTCCATTGAGACCAAACTTTGGTCTATCGGACCTAAAGAAATGAATTATTTAGTTTGATTTAAGATTTTATTCCTATGCTCAAAAAGCTTAGAGAGAAGCCTCCTGAGCTCACTGTAATTTTGACAACGTAAAAGGCTAGGAAGGTCAATATTGCAACAAAGATTTTGAAACTGAGATCTAATGTGGCTGTACGCGGGGCACTCTAAGAGGAAGTGATTTTCATCCTTGATGTTCTTATTCTCACATAGATGGCGAAACTTTTCCATCCATGGTGTTTTAGGAACTACCCAACGACTCGTTTCACTATGGAGCTCATGAGAGTTCATTCTAATCTTGGCTCTATTAATTTTCTTCTTTGAGCTAGTTAAAATAGAGAGATACTTTTGATCTTCTAGGGTGGGGTTGATGACCTCCTTATAATATCTTAATTTTCTTTTAGCTTCTAAATCTTTCTCACACCACATTTTTTCTGTGAACTTAGAAGTAACAATATTTTTAATGTTATTAATGTTTTGCAATGAAACATTCTCATCGATCTCTCAATGGTTTAACCAGGTCCTGGTGTCCTTGTACCAACCTCATTTGAGCCTTAGGTGGTTTTGGCTGGAATTTAAAGCTACCTTAGGAAGTCTATGGTCTCTTATGTTATTGAGTTTGTGCTTGTACAACAGAAGACTAGTCATAGCTAGGCTCTCGATAGGGGAAAGACCCACTTCTATAAGGAGAATATGATAGGGTGTGTTGCTTTTAATATTTAGGTTATACGTTAGAAAACGCTTATGGACTTGCTCAATCTTTCTCTAGGATTCTTTAGAGATGCTACAACCCCAAACCTCACATCCATATAAGATAATCGGAGTGACTAAAGTTTAAAAGAGGAACTTCTTTCTATCCCACATTACGAGGTTTGCCATTTTATAATTATTTTCAAGACCAAAATAAGCTTTCCATCCCCCATTAATCCTTTTCTCAATGCTATAGTTCCAATTGAGCTTGTGATGAATATCAATTCCTAGATACTTGTAGGAAGACACTTCCTCCAAGTTACTATTGTCATACATAAAATTAGCATAAGTCCTTCTTGGATTTGATAATCATAACTTTTGTTTTGTCAGTGTTAACAATCATACCCATGGTAGAGCAGAAATCCTTAAGAAGTATAAGTTGCTTATCATGATCAGATGGGCACCTTACGAGAAGAAAAATATCGTCAACGTAGAGAAGAAGGATGATGACTATCCTAGCTAAGATCGTGATGCACATCCTGCTTCCTCTAAAAAACCTTCTAGCTTATCTAAGTAAATGCCAAATAGGATAGCAGAGAGGGAGCAACCTTGTTTAACTCCGATATTACACTTAACATCTTTCGACCACCCCTCATTGCTCTTTAACTTGGCAATTACATTCTCGTATAACCTTATAGCGACAGCTCTCAACTCAAAAGGAACCTTTAGCTCTTCTAATCTGTTCCAAAAGGTGTTTTTAGGAACCATATCGAAAGCCTTTCTAAAGTCCACAAAGAAACAAAACAGATTGGATTTATCATTGCGGCATTCCTCCACAATGATCCTAAGCGTAACGAGGTGGTCTTTTGTTGAGTCCTGTCTTCTAAAACCCGCTTGGCCTTTAGCCTACTTACCTTCACTTTCAATCCATATGCTCAACTTCCTTTCCAAAATAATACCATATAACTTGGCTAGGAGAGGGCTGATCATAATTGTCTGATAATTAGAGGGGTTATTTGTATCCCCACTTTTAAAAATAGGGATAATGAGGCTTTGAGTCCATGGTTTAGGGAACCCTTGCTTGATTGCTTGATTGAAAAGCTTGTGAATGTGGGGGATGGGGACAGGACCTCCAATTTTTAATATTTCTTCTTGGTAACCTTCAATGTCCTTAGCTTTC
Organism: Pinus tabuliformis; assembly: GCA_031772625.1. NCBI lineage: Eukaryota > Viridiplantae > Streptophyta > Pinopsida > Pinales > Pinaceae > Pinus > Pinus tabuliformis. The sequence continues at coordinate 1,582,134,412 of CM062817.1, forward strand.
CCATTAGCCAAGCGATTAACCCCAAAATCAATGTCTTCTAATGAGAAAAATTCTTTCGTTGTGAGCAGGGTTTCAAAGTTATCCATGACATTTGGAGAGTCATAAAGCTTTTTAAGATAGGAATTCCAGTTGTGTAAAGAAATTTTATTACTATCTTTAGTTTTCCTAGTTATAATCTGCCTCCAAAATTTCTTAGGAGCTACCTTAGAGAGGTATAAGAGATTATCTTGTCTTTTACGAATATACTGCCTCTTTTTCCTTTTAGTTAGGGATTTGTATATTTTTATCTTGCCAATTTTAAGAGATTCATCAACAACTTCCTTAATTGCTCTCCTCACACTTTTACAATCTTTGTCATACCATGGGTTAGTTTTGCTATTTCTTTTATTACTTGAAACTTCAATTGAGAACTTGTTAATAGAATATGAGAGGGTTGTAGTAAAATTATGATAGAGATCTTCTATGTTGTCTATACTAGATAAAGGAAGAAAATTAGTTTTTAATTCCTTTAGAAAGAGATCTTTTTTATTTCGATCAAAGATTAACATCTTTTGGCTATAAGGATTATCTTCTATGGGATCTCTATGCATGAAAAAATTGAGAGTTATAAGTAAAGGCCTATGATCGGAGTCAGGCTCATGGCCGTATAAGATGTCAAAATTTGTTATTTCGTTGTATAGGGGGAGATTAGAAATAACATAGTCTATCACGCTGCTACCAAGCCCATGGATGCAGGTCATCTGGCTAGAATTGGGCCACTCCTTTAGACCATTGCAAATTATGAGATCCTGAGCACTACAGAGCTTGACTAACTCCGACCCAAACAAATTCTCCCCGAGGTCTTCATAGTTCCTTTTGTACCGGCTAGCGAGAGGAAGGTCTTCGTCTAACCAAAGAGGATTAGGATTGGAATGATTGCTTAGAAGAATAGCTTGGTTGCTTGAAGTTCGAGCATTAAAGTCACCCATTAGAAAGATATTTCCTTCATTCCTAAAGCTAGAAATATCATTCTCTTAACCATACATATATATACTTACTTTATTATTACTATAATATTAAAAAAAATATAAACAATATTTTAAAATATTAATTTATAATAAAAATATAAAGTTAACATTAACATTGACATTAAAAAAAATACTTTAACGATAAGTATATCATTCACATATAATTGACCGTAACTCTCATTGATATGTAAGTTCCATACAAAATAAATATAATTATACTCTTAATTACATATTTTTTAAAATATTAGACCTCCTTTATATATCTATATATATGTATAATTCAAAATGGAGGGAGATATTTATGTTAAATTAAAAAATATTATAATATTAATAACAAAATATTATAATAAATATCGGATAAACTTGATAAAGCCCAACCGCTTCATGAAAAAATATAATCCTGACCATTTAATCACATCTTCAAATTTTTTTCCATAAATTATTTATAAAAGAAATATGATATCTAATTTTATTTAATTAATATATAATATTTTATTTATATCTATTATGAGTAAAATGGATACTAATAACATTTTCTCAATTTATTATATTATGTTAAATTATAAATCTATTTTACTGTTTTAATATAATAAATATTTTTTTATTACTCTATATATTTAAATATTTAAATAAATTGTAAATTAGCATAACTATATTTACTAGTGTGCTTCATATAACACCTATATCTGTATATAAAACATATATTAAATCATATTTTTCAATATAATTGTATACTTCCATAGACCTATATCAACCACATCAATAATTATTATATGTATTTTTTTTAAACTAAGTATTTATTATTATTAATAACTACATAAATAATAACAACGATATTCTTATATATTTATATATTTATGATTATTATATTAATATTATAGTAATAATATTAATTAATAATAATTATTATTATAATAATAATAATTATATTATATTGTTATTATTAAAATAAAATATTATTATTATAATTATGATTATATTATTATAATAATAATATTAACTCATAATAATATTAGTTATACTAATTAACAATAATAATCTTAATAACAATAATTATTTTAGAAAATGTGGTTGATATACTTATAAGACTTTATTTCTATCTATGAGAGAAATCATTAATAAATGTTAATAAAAATAACAATAATAATAGTAATTTATTACTCATTTTTTATAAAATGTAAATAAATAATTACTTATTTTATTAAAAATAAATAATTTTTACTATTGTTTTGAGAAAAAATATAAATATTTTTATTTTATTTTATTTTATTTTATAATAATAATAATAATAATTTACGAATAAAAATGAATAAATAATAGTTAAATAGTCAATTATAGTTAAACAACAATAATATTTTTTTAATAAAATATTTTTTTGATTAAATATTGGTAAATAACAATAATATGCATTTTAACTAATTAAATAAATAAAATAATAATCAATTCATTTTTACATAATAATAATTGATAATGTTAATAATTATTAATAATAACTAATTCTTTGTCACAATGTGACGTTCGATCATGGTTGACCATGTTTCAGTATGATTCACCATGTTTGACCCAAAGGAATAAAAAACCATTAGGATTAACACTAAAAACCCAAGATTGGCCATGGTTGTCTACAATTGACCATGGTTTAGCATGTTTGATTCTATAAAACATGGTTGACCATGATCAACCATCCCTGACCATAGTTGATCATGATTGTCCATGATTTTTATATTGAGACAATTTTTGTCACAATGCGACATCCCACCATGGTTGGTTATGGTTGACCATGATTGATACTATAAAGCCAAGTTAATAATAAACTCAAGGGATTGATATTATGAACCCAAGGGAAAAATAAACCCAAGGGATTAATACTAAAACCCCATGATTGACCATTGTTGACAATGATTGACCATGATTGATATTATAAACCTAAGGGAATAATAAACCCAAGGGATTGATATTATAAACCCAAAGGAATAATAAACCCAAGGGATTAATACTAAAACCCCAAGTGATTATGAACCCAAGGGAATAATATTAAACCGAAGGGACTAATATTATAAACCCAAGGTATAAAAACCCTAAGATAAATATTAAAAATACTAAAATAAACATGGTTGAGCATGGTTGATTTTCATATTGAGACAATCCTTGTCACAATGCGACATTGGACCATGGTTGAATATGGTTAACCATTATTGAATAATATTAAACCCTAGGAATATGAACCCTTGTATCAAGAAACCCAAGGGAATAATAAACCTAAGGGATAACAATTATAAACCCAAGGTATATAAACCCTAACATCAATATTATAAACCCTAAAATAAACATGGTTGACCATGGTTGATTTCCATATAGAGACAATCCTTGTCACAATCCAACATTGGACCATAGTTAACCATGGTTGACCATGATTGATTTTCATATTGAGACAATCTTTGTGAGAATGCAACATTAGTCCATGGTTGACCATGGTTGATTTCCATATCCAGCATTGTTTGAGCATGGTTGAACATGGTTGGTTATGATTGACCATGGTTGACAATGATTAGTATTATAAACCCAATGGATTGATATTATAAACCCAAGGGATTAGTACTAAAACCCCAATTGATTATGAACCCAAGGGAATAATATTAAACACAAGGGACTAATATTATAAACCCAACGTATATAAATGCTAAGATAAATATTATAAACACTAAAATAAACATGATTGACCATTGTTGATTTTCATATTGAGACAATCCTTATCATAATTTGATGTTGGGCCATGGTTGACCATGATTAACATCATAATAAACAATTGTTGATTGGGGAATAATAAACCCAAGCAATTGATATTATAAACCCAAAGGAACAATAAGCCTAAGGGATTAATACTAAAACCCCAAGGGTTGATTTCCATATAGAGACAATCCTTGTCACAATGAAACGTTGGACCATGGTTAATCATGGTTGACCATGATCGATTTTCATATCGAGACAATCTTTGTCAGAACATAACATTGGACCATGGTTGAACATGGTTGGCTATGATTGACCATGGTTAACCATGATTAATATTTATAAACCAAATGTATTGATATTATAAACCCAAGGGAATAACAAACCCAAGGGATTAATGCTAAAATCCCAATGGAATAAGATTAAACCCAAGGGACTAATATTATAAACCCAATGTATATAAACCCTAACATAAATATTATAAACACTAAAATAAACATGATTGACCATGGTTGATTTTCATATTGAGACACTCCTTATCATAATGCCATGTTGGACCATGGTTGACCATGGTTAATTTCATATCTAGACAATACCACCAAAATAGAAATGAAAATATGTTTATACCTCAACCCGAATCTCACATAGCGCTTTCAAAATCAACATCAGGAACCAGGATCAAGTTCCTTATATGCTATGTTCTCCTCTCTACACAAGAAGGGAAGCCTCATATCATAGACAAATAAAATACATAGAGGCACAAAAATATTTGAGGCTAAAACACTCACCCACAAGCTGCAATAATTGGAAATTCCCCTTCAGCTACCTATATATGAAAGTAAATAAGCTACTTGAGTCACAACACATTTAAAAATTTGATTGCATTCAAAGTGGAATAACAGATTCTAGAACTACATTGTTGAACTACAACGATCCTGTCCTATTGTTATAACCTACCCAGTACCAGTGATCCTTAAGCTTCTTACATAATACAAACACCCACGTGTCATGCCTGAGAGCACTTTTGATTCCAGGAGGAATCGCCTGCAAGACAAATAACTAGAGGTTGAGATGTATTTCAATTGATATGTTCAAATGATCTTATTTAAATATACATTAATAACAAAGAATTGATAAAAAACAATATTTGATAAATGATATGAGAATCAGAAGAATGCACAAAAAATGATGCAATATTTGTTTCTGACTGAACTGACAAAACCAAATGCAATTATGATTATGAAAAATGCACCAACAAAGCAGCAAAACAGAATTTACAGCAAGCAGTAATTTCTCCTGAGGCCGAAAATGGAATGGAAACATACGCAAATATTAATTTAAGGCCAAGCATGTAACCCAATGCAACTATATGATGGAAAACCTACTGATTTAAATGCAAAAACATAAATTACAGTGATCATTTATGGATGTCATAATTGTTGGAAATAATACTGAGAGGGGGGGTGAATCAGTATTATCAAATTCTTTTCAATATATCTTCCTTATTTATACTTTGAATAATTATTCAAATATTGATCATTACTTTGTATGTCAGAATCATAAAATAATGAGCAGGAACAAGAAAAGCAAATAGTCACACAAAAGAACACCAGATATAAGGTGGAAACTTAATGTGGGTGAAAACCACCTGCTGCAATATGTCTCTATCTTCTTTTAATAAGAAACTCCTTTTACAATGATTTTGTACTGGTGTAGTCCTTTACCAGTACGCAGGCTACAACCTGCAGAGAGATACAACTCTCTCTTTCGTTTTCCAGTCTCTCCTGGAAGGGAGCTACAACCCCCTACTTCTTTTCTTTCAAGGACCACTTTTCATAAATTTTCAAACTGGATCCAAGAACATCAAAAACCCATCAACTACACTTGCATCATCAATCTTTGATTTCACCAAAGCCAACCCGCATACAGATCTGCAAATATTTCCTTATAACTTTGCAGTTGTTACATCAGACATACGCAGATCATAACATGTGTAAAATAAAACATGCATCAATAATTCAGACCCAGATTATTAGATTTATAGATCAAGCGTATGCCACATATCACAGATCAAAATCATATAGAGATACCACTATTCCAGCCTTAAGATTTTGACCCATCAATAGAACTTATCCTTCTCCTTATGCTCAGGTTCCTTCTTCATTCAGATCCAGATCTGCACCAAAACCCAATCACAATTTTCCAGATCTAGCACTTTATCAGATATTCAATAATTCAGAAGATGCTTTGCCAAATGATCTCCTTCCTCTTTTATAGTCTTAGGCCTTTCACAATACCACGGGCCAAAACCATAGGATCAATAAACTGTTGGACTAATACCATGAACCAACCATGAAAGTGCGTGAGATCAACACTTTTGGATGCAATACCATGGGCCAAAACCATAGGATCAAAAACTGTCGGACTAATACCATGAACCAACCATGAAAGTGCGTGAGATCAACACTTTTGACGAGGTACCATGGTCCAAAACCATAGGTTCAAATACCAAGGACTAACTACCATGGACCAAAGGTAAGTTCTCTAACATATACACGCTTTTCCTCATAGGTTCAAATACCAAGGACTAACTACCATGGACCAAAGGTAAGTTCTCCAACATATACGCGCTTTTCCTCATAGGTTCAAATACCAAGGATTAACTACCATGGACCAAAGGTAAGTTCTCCAACATATACGCGCTTTTCCTTGCATGAAAGTGCGTGAACTTTTTCTCTACATGAAATAAACTTTTCTCTGCATAAAAGTGCGTGAACTTTTCTCTACATGAAATAAACTTTTCTCTGCATAAAAGTGCGTGAACGTTTCTCTACATGAAATAAACTTTTCTCTGCATATAAGTACGTGAACTTTTCTCTACACTATAATTTATTATCTGAGATGAGTGGGTTGCCATCAAGTACAACATATGTATCATAATGACAACAATCTCCCCCTTTGGACTTGATGGCAACAACAACCAATCACTCTCCCCCTTTGACATCAAGGGCAAAGGGTTATGCTCCCCCTAAGAACATGCTCCCCCTGAGTATAAACCAGATCTGCAAAGAAGAACCATAATCCATGACCATGAAAGAGATAGAGACGTATTGCAGCAATATTCAGACCAGCATCCATGATCTCCTTCTGTACTTCCTCCATAATGCCAACAATGCATGATATGCTCCCCCTGAACCTGTGCCATTCGATCTTTGACCAATCCGCAACCCAGCACATGTACGCATATACTTCAGATGAACCTTGCGTACAACCAACAATCAGAAGAGATTCAACAACAAGATGATGCATCAACAACCCCCAGCTTTTGCCTGAGGTATTCAAAGGTCTCCCTAGGCAATGGTTTGGTGAGTATATCAGCAACCTGTTCCTTAGAAGGAACATACTCCAACTTGACCTTTTGTTCAAGCACTTGTTCCCGGAGAAAGTGATACTTGATTGGTATGTGCTTGGTTTTTGAATGCATGACTAGGTTCTTTGAAATGCTAATTGCACTTGTATTATCACATAAGATGGAGATGGGTGGTGTACAAGTGATTTGAAAATCTTGCAAGGTCTGCATCATCCAAAGGAGTTGAGTGCAGCAAGATGCAACAACAACATATTCTACTTCAGCTGTAGACAAGGCAATCGAACTCTGTTTCTTGCTGAACCAAGATATTAATCTGGAACCCATAAAGAATGCACCACCACTTGTGCTTTTCCTGTCATCCACGCTTCCGGCCCAATCTGCATCTGTATAAGCATGAAGTGTGAGATTTGTATCTCTAGGATACCATAAGCCATAGTTTTGAGTCCCTTGAAGATATTTGAAGATTCTCTTTACTGCCTGAAGATGAGTTTCCTTTGGATTTGCCTGAAATCTTCCAACTATTCCCACTGCACGCATGATGTCTGGTCGGGTACCTGTCAAATAAAGTAGACTTCCAATCATAGATCTGTAAGTTGGTTGATGCACTGCTGCTGATTCATCATTTGCACTGAGGTTACATCCTGTGACCATGGGTGTACATACTGGTTTTGCTTCTTCCATACCATATTTCTTCAAAATCTACTTGAGATACTTGGTTTGAGACAAGAAGATCCCTCCTTCATTTTGTTGGATTTGCAAACCAAGAAAATATGTCAATTCTCCAAGCAAGGACATTTCGAATTCTTTCTGCATCACCAAGGCAAAGCTTTGACTCATAGATTCTTCATTGCTGCCAAAGATAATGTCATCTACATACACAACAAGTATTAGCAATTTGTCATTTTCAATTTTTATATAAAGATTGCTATCTGCTGATCCTTTTGAAAAACCTTGTTGATGAAGATATTTGTCCAAACGATAGTACCAAGCCCTTGGAGCTTGTTTAAGACCATAGAGAGCCTTTTTCAATATGCATACAAGATTTGGATCATTTCCAAGAATGAAACCATTTGGCTGCTCAATGTATACTTCTTCTTCTAAGTCGCCATTCAGAAAGGCTGATTTCATGTCCATTTGAAATACTTTGAACTTTTGAAAGCTTGAGAGAGCAAGGAACATTCAGATGGCCTCAAGTCTTGCAACAGGAGCAAAAGTTTCCTCAAAATCTATTCCTTCTTGTTGCGCATACCCTTTACAGACAAGTCTTGCCTTGTTTCTAATTACTTCCCCATTTTCATTCAACTTATTTTTGAAGACCCATTTTGTCCCTATAACATTCTTATCCTTTGGTCTAGGAACCAACTCCCAAGTGTTGTTCTTTTCAATCTGCTCAAGTTCTTCATCCATTGCTTTGACCCAACATTCATCTTTGCATGCCTCTTTTACATTTTGTGGTTTAGTGGAGGAGAGTAATGCCAAATAGCTTGAAGCTTCTGCAATTGTTCTTCTTGTTTGTACACCTGCTTCTTTCTGCCCAAAAATCTGAGATTCTGGATGATTCTTCTGAACGTACCGGGATGGAGTCTTCTCTTCTATTCTTATCTATTCCTCTGGTGCTCCTTGAGGTTCTTCTTCTTCATCATTCTGTCTTTGAGGGTAGTCTTCATCTTCTTCGATATTTTCATGATTTACTTGCCTAGGAATGTATCCCTTTTCATCAACCACTACATCAATGCTGTCAACAATTCTTCCAAGTCTTTTATTGTAGCACTTATATGCTTTGCTGTGTGGAGAATAACCAAGAAGAATGCCTTCATCTGCTCTAGGTTCAAGTTTGCCAAGTTTCTCATCAGTATTCTTAATATAGCATTTGCTTCCAAATATTTTGAAGTGCTTTACAGAAGGAGTCTCACCATACCAGAGCTCATGAGGTGTTTGAGTGCTGTTCACTCGGACATTTGTTTTGTTGAGAATAACAATTGCAGCATATGCGGCTTCACCCCAGAAAGTTGCGGGAGTTCCAGACTCATCCAGCATAGCACGAGCCATTTGTTGGACTGTTCTGTTCATCCTTTCCACCACTCCATTTTGCTGAGGAGTTCTAGCTGTAGAGAATTCTCTTCTTATCCCATGTTCTTCACAGAAATCGAAAAATTCGTTTGAGGTAAACTCCCCACCTCTGTCAGACCTGAGGCACTTAATTTTGTAACCTGATTCATTTTCAACCAAGGCTTTGAAGGATTTGAATTTCTCGAATGCTTCGTCTTTGTGCTTCATAAGTCCTAACCAAAAAAATCTGGAGAAATCGTCAATGAATAATATCAAGTATTCTTCTCCTCAAGGTGTCCTTTTCCTAAATGGACCACATACATCTGTATGGACTAGCTCAAGAGGCATGCTAGCTGATCCTTCCTTCTCTGGAAAGTTAGTTCTGGTTTGCTTTCCAAACTGACATGATTTGCATATGGTGTTGTCTGGAATTTTGATATCTGGAAGACCACGAACTGCCTGATATTTGCATGCTTTCCTTATTTGTGAAAAGCTTAGATGCCCCAACCTCCGGTGCCATAACCAGTGTTCATCATCCTTGCTCAAATAGCATTGTTGTTGTCCTTCTTCAAATATGTATAGATTATTTGGAGTTCTTCTACCTTTGATCACTGTTTTCCCTGTATCAAGATCACGAACGCTACATCCATTTGATCGAAATATTACCTTGGTTCCTTGATCGCACATCTGACTGACATTCAGAAGGTTATGCTTCAAGCCATCAACATACAAAACATTTCCAGCTTTGACCTTTTCTTTTAACTGAGCTGTGCCTTTTCCTTTTATAGCTGCTGGAGTATCATTTCCAAAAGAAACTTTCTTCCCCTTTTCTAAAGCAGAATATGATTCAAGTTTTTCTTTATCACCTGTCATATGCTTCGAACATCCACTGTCGATGTACCATAGATTTTCCTGTCCCTCTGCATAAAAGGCTATCCCACATCTTTCTGTTTGTGGTTCCTTTATTCTCCATGTTCTGGTGCTTGAGGCTTGTTCCTTTTTCTGCTGAAACCTGCTCCTGTATTCAGAATCTTCATGACCAAAGTTATTGCAAATAGAACATTCAACTTCATTTTCAAGAGCCGAAAAGTTGTTATAGGTCCTTTTTGTAATCCCGATCATACTTCTTTGTCTTTGAGCTTCTCTAGTAATGATTATTTTATATGCAACACATTGAGCTGCTTTGTGACCAAAGTTATGGCAAGAGAAACATTGCCCATTGAAGAAACTTTTGCGATTATCAAATCTACCAGCCAAATGATTGTAATTTCTATTGCCATCCATTCTTGAAGCAAATTGAAAAGATTTTACCTGTGGCTGGTTGTAGCTTTTGTTCATCCTTAAGAAAGATTGCCCCTGGTTTACCTGATAGTCTTTGTTCGTTCTTGATGTAATTCGTCCCTGCTTTACCTAGTGATCTCCATTGTGCTTTTGCTCATTCCTTCTTGCTGCATCAAGATAACTCTTTGAGGTGGATGCTTGAGATGTTTCTCCATTATACCCCAGACCTGTCTTGTTTAGCGGAGAACTCTGTACATTGATGATCTCATCCAGAGTTTCAGATCCTTTGACAAAATTAAGATTAATAGCCTTTGTTTTCTCAATTTCTTTTCTAAGGCCAACAATTTCACCTTCTAACTTTTCAAGATATTTTTCTTTTTCATCAATTTGAAATTGTAGAGTATCAATGATCATATTCTTTTCTTCTATACATGTCTTAAGTCTAGAAATCTCTTCATTAAAACTATCCACATCTATAGCATCCATGTAATCATCATCTTCAAAGGCCATTAAAAGTTTATAATCATTACCTCGTTCATCTTCATCACTATTTGATAGACCATCACTGTCTTCATGAGTGTAGTAGCTTTTCTTATTTACATTATGTTTCTTGTTCCATCTAATAGGTTCCTTTCCCTTGTCGATATTATCCTTATGAGGACATTTGGCAGCATAGTGACCTACTCTTCCACAAGAAAAGCATTTGAAGGGTAACTTACCTCTGAACCGTCCAGCACCCCGTTGAAGATTTCTAACAAAATTTGATTCTTCTTCTTCTTCTGACCCATGTCCTGATTCATAGTACTCTCCTTTACCTAAAGCCTTGAAGGCAGCTTCTTTCCTGTCAGATGGACCTCCTTTTCTCATTTCATAAGAAGTTAGAATTCCATGTAGTTGTGACATTTTAAGATGTTGTAGATTCTCCTTTTCTTCTATAGCAGAAACTTTAGATTCAAACCTAGGTGACAAAGATCTTAGAACTTTTTCAACCACAACAGCCTCTTTTATTTCTTCACCCAAATTTTTCATACAATTAACAATCTCATCCACACGAAGAAAATAGTTAGCCACACTTTCATCATTATACATTCTGAGATTCTCATACTGAATCCTGAGGGTTTGAAGTTTTGCACGTTTTACCTGTTCATCTCCTTCATAGCTCAAAACAATCTTGTCCCATATTTCTTTTGCGGATTTATATTGCATAACCTTCACGAATTCAGATTGAGATAGACATCCTAGAAGAGTATTAACCGCCTTTGCATTTGTTTCATATTTCTTCTTCTCAGCTGAATCTGTAGGAGTAGCTGATGGAAAAGTATACCCTGTTTCCATAATGTCCCATACTTCTGTACCCAAAGATTGAAGATAGGCAGTAACTCTTACCTTCCAATATACGAAGTTTGTCCCATCAAAAATTGGTGGCCTGATTGATGCTTCCCTCTCGTAGTTGCTCATGATGTTAGATCTTCCTTCAAGCGATCAAGCTTCTTCAGAAGGACCGGCTCTGATACCAATTGTTGGAAATAATACTGAGAGGGGGGGTGAATCAGTATTATCAAATTCTTTTCAATATATCTTCCTTATTTATACTTTGAATAATTCTTCAATTATTGATCATTACTTTGTATGTCAGAATCATAAAATAATGAGCAGGAACAAGAAAAGCAAATAGTCACACAAAAGAACACAAGATATAAGGTGGAAACCCAATGTGGGTGAAAACCACCTGCTGCAATATGTCTCTATCTTCTTTTAATAAGAAACTCCTTTTACAATGATTTTGTACTGGTGCAGTCCTTTACCAGTACGCAGGCTACAACCTGCAGAGAGCTACAACTCTCTCTTTCGTTTTCCAGTCTCTCCTGGAAGGGAGCTACAACCCCCTACTTCTTTTCTTTCAAGGACCACTTTTCATAAATTTTCAAACTGGATCCAAGAACATCAAAAACCCATCAACTACACTTGCATCATCAATCTCTGATTTCACCAAAGCCAACCGGCATACAGATCTGCAAATATTTCCTTATAACTTTGTAGTTGTTACATCAGACATACGCAGATCATAACATGTGTAAAATAAAACATGCATCAATAATTCAGACCCAGATTATTAGATTTATAGATCAAGCATATGCCACATATCACATATCAAAATCATATAGAGATACCACTATTCCAGGCTTAAGATTTTGACCCATCAATAGAACTTATCCTTCTCCTTACGCTCAGGTTCCTTCTTCATTCAGATCCAGATCTGCACGAAAACCCAATCACAATTTTCCAGATCTAGCACTTTATCAGATATTCGATAATTCAGAAGATGCTTTGCCAAATGATCTCCTTCCTCTTTTATAGTTTTAGGCCTTTCACAATACCACGGGCCAAAACCATAGGATCAATAAACTGTTGGACTAATACCATGAACCAACCATGAAAGTGCGTGAGATCAACACTTTTGGATGCAATACCACGGGCCAAAACCATAGGATCAAAAACTGTCGAACTAATACCATGAACCAACCATGAAAGTGCGTGAGATCAACACTTTTGACGAGGTACCATGGTCCAAAACCATAGGTTCAAATACCAAGGACTAACTACCATGGACCAAAGGTAAGTTCTCCAACATATACGCGCTTTTCCTTGCATGAAAGTGTGTACCATGGTCCAAAACCATAGGTTCAAATACGAAGGACTAACTACCATGGACCAAAGGTAAGTTCTCCAACATATACGCACTTTTCCTCATAGGTTCAAATACCAAGGACTAACTACCATGGACCAAAGGTAAGTTCTCCAACATATACGCGCTTTTCCTCGTAGGTTCAAATACCAAGGACTAACTACCATGGACCAAAGGTAAGTTCTCCAACATATACGCGCTTTTCCTTGCATGAAAGTGCGTGAAATTTTTCTCTACATGAAATAAACTTTTCTTTGCATAAAAGTGCGTGAACTTTTCTCTACATGAAATAAACTTTTCTCTGCATAAAAGTGCATGAAATTTTCTCTACATGAAATAAACTTTTCTCTGCATATAAGTGCGTGAACGTTTCTCTACACTATAATTTATTATCTGAGATGAGTGGGTTGCCATCAAGTACAACATATGTATCATAATGCCAACAATAATAAATATAATGTTGTTGTTTTTGGTATTTTTGAATGTTTTCTTATGCTTAAATGCACAAAAACTGAGAAAAACATAATAAAGGTGAAATTACAACAAGCTAATCTTGCTGAATTTTATCTAAAACAGTACTAAAATGACCTAGATGCCTACTTAGATATGCTGAAGATGTACGGTGTTCAATGTTTGATGCAAAAATTCATTTTAAATGAGAGATCAAGAACATAAGATTCAGTAAACCAATGCCTTTTATGGAGTCAAAAGAAAATGAAAAGATAAAAAGTGAATAGGGTGGAAGACAATCAAAAGCACATCACTAAAACCTTAGTAAGAACAAAGAATAAGCACAGATGAAAGCCTAAGAAAATATTGGTTGCAAATGAAAATCTGTCTTTATTATCAAAAGTAGTTGGTAGAACAAAGTCCTAACAAGTTTGGACAACACACGCCATGGTACAAATCAACTCTGTTCAATGGAACAATACTAGTAATAATACAACACAACCAATCCACCATCACAGATACTCCATGCTAGTACTTGATCTCAATCTCTCTATGAGGAATAAGCACAAAAGAAGGGAAAGATGAAAACACGAAGATCTCACACAAGAAAATCAAACCATTCTCTTTGCTTGTTACAATATATAGAACTAGAATGACAAAAGAATGAGGACGAAGATTTTACACAAGAAAATCAAACCCTTCTCTTTGCTTGTTACAATATATAGAACTAGAATGACAAAAGAATGAGGATGAGAGAGGAACCAAATAAGTTTAAATAATGATGTTTAACATCTTTTTTGTACTTCTATGTTTTGGTGTGACTCACTCTTTGGAATGATCTCCACAGCAGTCAATATTTTTCCTTCCACTGCCTTCCCTGTAAGAACAAGCTTTTACACTTTTGGCAGCTCTGAAAGATTGTAATCAACTTATTAGATAACACAGTAACTATCAAAGGGAAGAAGTAAAAGGAATCCTACAAAACAGGATTATAATCAGTTAGAAATTTTAAAAGAACATATTCTTGATAACCATTTGTAGTAAAAGTGAAAAATATTAAATTAAAATAGATCACTTCTCATTTCAACAGATTTCAAAAAAAAAATTCATGACAATAGATGTGCTCTTGTCCACATTAATTATGTTGTCAACATAATTAATGTGGATGAAAGCACATCTAGTGTCATGAAAAAATTGTTGAGACATGAGGAAAATCTTTGTGACTCCTTATATCCCCGTGAGGAAGTGAAACCACTGAGGTGCTATGTGGAATTGATATTCTAGTTGATCAATAAAGGCAAGGGCAATGAAGAACTAACCAAGGTTGGGTGAAATCAGGAAAAGAGAGGGTGATGGCGATCAATGACGATGTCGATTGGTTCATATACTGGGGGTTCATGTTTGTCATCTCTTTCTTGATTTTAACCCATACCTTGGTCATCTTTTCATTGGTTCCAAAGTGATTGATGATTATATCGCTATCTCTCATCACTTCAACTCCCTCATTTTTATTGATAAATTAGAATACATAACACCTCAATGATTTCACTTCCTCGGGGAGATACAACGAGTCACAAAGGTTTTCATCATGTTTCAACAAATTTTCCATGACACTATATGTGCTTTCATCCACATCAATTCTGGGCAAGTGAAACATGTAGGTTCTCCTGTCAAACCAAATTTCATTGAGCTTCCCTCTGTGTGCAGCGAATTTCACTCATCTCTCTCCAGTGAGCTCTACCACATTCTAGGGTTTGGTAGATGTAATTATAGGTTTTCTAGTTATTAATGTAGACAAATAACTAGAGGTTGAGATGTATTTCAATTGATATGTTCAAATAATTTTATTAAAATCTACATCAATAACGAAGAAATGCCCAAAACATATTGATTCTCTACCCTTCCAACCATGTTCCTGAAGCATTCAAAACATAGCAAAACAAAAGAATATGTAATAAACTACCACATCCTCTTATTCTCCTATAGCTTTTCTCCTTCACACTACAGGTCTATAATAATCTTTCCAGAATCTAGACTCATTTTCTCCAAAGGTTCCATCTTGTGGATTGTCTCATTGCAAGTAGTCTTGAGTTATAGCCTGGAAACCCATATTTAAACATTCACAAATAGTTCCCTTCCCTATGTTGATCACACATACACCCAGCTTATATGGACTGAATTGCCTGCTTTAATTTTACATGCTTGGCATACTAAGAAGAGATTATGTCAACCCAAAGCACTATCAAGAGCTACCACTAGTGGCAATGATTAGCAGTAAAGAACAAATAAGACATACATAGATTGAAAAATATATATTCCCACTGATACCATCAACTTAGGGAGAAGTCTAGTGAAATGGCCTTTCAAAGCAATAGAATTCTTCCAATCCAAGTGTGTCATCAAGTTAGATTTTCTTATGGAGGAATTTGGAAACCTATTAACATAAAGCTTCCCAGAACTCTGAAAATTCCAGAAATAGACAAATCTATGCCATGGGGATATTTTGATGGTATCAAGGATCCCCACATATGTGTGAAGTAGGGGACATCCCATTCTTGAATGAAAAGCATTTTATATCTTTCAAACTTGTTGTTGAGCAAGGGGCTAACAATCAAGTGAAATGTATGCTTCATTGTTGCTTCTTAAAATTGCATCTATAACATACCCAATACCCTTTGTCAACCATTGAGGATAGGGGGTACTTCTGAATTTTTCATTTTTTTCATTTTTCTATACTCCGATACCAAATTATCCAATGCCCTGCCATGAATATAAGAATGCATGTGACAAGAAGGGATATGCAAATATAAATTAAACATTCAATGTTATAGATGCATATATTTATTTTATAAACATAACAACCATCACAAAATAACATAAACATCATTTAAATTCATCATAAACATGTATTTGAAATGGAAACATGCTAGAAACTTGACCCCTCAAAAATTAGGAAACAGGGAAAATTATATTGAAAAATCGAAACTCAAGGATGGCTGTAGCTGCCCAAACTACAGTTATCACTACCCAAAACACCAAAAAACAATAAGGATGGTTGTGTCAGCCTTATAATCTGAATCCTCTCTTGTTGAACCACCCTTGCTCAAATCCCCCCTGCTGAAATCACCCTTTCTCAATTTTATGTGTTGAAATCTCCCTTGCTCAAGCCTCAAACAATGTAGATGAAAGATGAAGGATGTTTCACCCAACCATAGGCTCTCTGTTGCCCATACTCTCTTTCTAACAGGGCCACCCCTAAAATGGGATGGTGAGTCCACAAGGACAAATTTATCCTATGGCTGGCTATAGTCCTCTCACATGGCCCAATTTCTCAAAAAAACACAGTATGTTAACTCCTACAGCAATTCTAACCCACCAACTCTCTTTCCCCTCAATCTGCACAACCCAAAGAATGGGATACCCTTCTCTTCCATACAATTCCTAGGATCATCCCACTTCCCTCTAATGCTCCAACATGGGTACACCAAGAAATCTCTCCGCTAGGGACACCAAGAATTCTTAGTTGTCATGGAGTTGTCTCAATGACAATAATTCCTTGTGAACATGAGCACAGTTCTGACATGGAATACATAACAACAACTCATTCTATTACAAGTCATAGTTCTACAACCTAGGCTCTTAGGCAACCTCTTGAAAGAAAGAATGGTAGAAGATTCCCACATTAAAGAGAAGAATAGAATTTTTTTGCATATCCCCATCTAGATTGTATCATGGATAATTATGTTTTTAGGGGCCTTTGGTGGATATTAAGTTGTAACCTTATGGAAGTTAAGTGCTTGGTTTCCCTTGTATAAATAAGGGAAGCACTCACCTCATTTTGCCATTACTACTTGTGGAGGATTACTACTACTTGTCTACTTCTCTCTTTACTAATTTATGGATGAATGACTTATGCAACCTCTTGGAGAGATGATTTATGTATGCATTCTCAAGTTTGATGGATGACTCATGATTAGGGTTTCATGGATGAGCATCGGTTTACCTAGTAAGTATTCTTTCTAAATCATTATGGATTTGTTTGATGATTGTATGAAGTGTGGATGTGCTTATCAAGTGCTGAATGTGTTGAAATTGCTTATCATTCACATCAACAGAGTGAAATAGATATTACTGAATACACACTAGTAGAAACAAGAGGTGCACAGTCATTCTGGAAAGCTTATTTAATTTGTAAGACAGTTTGTCAAGCCAAATCCATACATTTGCATCTATAAACCAACAAATCATAATTAATTTGTAAGATAGTTTGTAAAGCCAAATCCATACATTTTCATCTTGTTGATGGTGCTGGACCTTCCAACATGTCAAGGGGATCTCCCCGGTAAGAAGTCCCAATTAGACCTTAGACAGTTTGGTGTAGGAGTCCCAGCAGTGGGTCGTAAGGTAATGCCTTGACCACAGTGTCACACATAGGCAAGTAGAATAACTCTATTAGCAGCAAGGGTGTGACTGATGGAGTGTGTCAAGGAAGGTGTATGAGAGGTTCCAACACATTGAAGGGGGAAGGAGGTGAAGGTGACTTCTAGGTTGTAAGGGATCAATCCCAACTCTGCTAGGAACACACAACACAAAGGACATGCACAGCTTTTGGTGCAGAAGTCCACTCAGATGCAGAAGTCAATTCATACAAGGTAAGATAACATGTACAACACTCACGGATCAGTCCGAGACGAGTGTGACGGTTGTCATAGAAAGGTTCAGGTGAAAGATCTGTCTAATGTTCGGCAAAGCAGTCGACACGGACGATGATAGCATTAACAACATATGTAACACATTAACAAGAAGATTCATATAATTGCATGTGAATCAGTTCATACACAAGTATGTAAGTTAAACAACACATATCATTAAAGCAACTGGAGCAGTCCAACTACAATAAAAACATATGCATGAAAATGCACCGGCTCTTATTATATAAATAAGTGTAAGTCACAATAATACAATACATCCATGTAAACCTGTTAGCCCCAACAGTGGAATGTTACAGCCACATCCGTCTGCTCCTCTAAAGAGATGTACTAGGTCTGTGCAGTGGAGAAGCCAAGGCATGTTACAATACTATCCAAGCCTTCTTCAAAATAGTCTTAGTAGAAGCTTGGATGACCAAAAGCCTATACAATGAGTTATGAGGGACTATTTATAGCAAAGGGTGGGGTGACCCCTAACATTCCCCTTTGTGAATGTTCAACTACCCTCATGACTCTTC
The DNA here is from genome assembly GCA_031772625.1 of Pinus tabuliformis. Taxonomy (NCBI): domain Eukaryota; kingdom Viridiplantae; phylum Streptophyta; class Pinopsida; order Pinales; family Pinaceae; genus Pinus; species Pinus tabuliformis. The sequence goes on from CM062817.1 coordinate 1,582,153,209, forward strand.
ACCTACTCTATGATTATTACATCCAACTATTGACACTTGACTTACACTTGACATGACTCAAAATTACAATTCACATGTACTCATGTGAGACAACATGGTTTGAGCAAGCCTTGTAATTCATCACTGACACTCGGTCCGTTGTGCTGAGACCAACTCTTTGACATGCTTGTGATGGTGAAGTTGGTGCGTTGATGCCAAGCTTGGTCATCTGTGATGGTGTGGATGCACCTCATGGACACATCTTGCTGAAGCAAACTCTTGCCTCTGTTGCAACTGGTGCATTGGTTTGGCTGCTTCATCCAACTCATATCCTAACATGCACATGGTCTTCTTGGGTACGGCTGAACTAACAACACACTGATGCATAGTGTCCATGCTGATCTTCAAGTGTGTGTTGGTGGTCATGCACATCAACTTGCCGAAGTACATGTTAAACTTCAGTTAGACTTGCTTCTTGTCTTCGCCTTGGTGAGTGTGCTAAATGGGTTGGATTGCATGCATGCACATAATGAAATGCATGCTGCTGAATCCCTTGCATGTGATCAACCACACTACTCACCATGTCTGCTCTGTGTTAGCTACTGGGATGGATCTTTAACTTGTATGGGCGCAGTTTCATCCGTGAGTGCACGTTGCGCCCACTACTATTCCTGATCCTGCTGCAACTCATTCGTCTATATATGCAACTTCATGTTCTTCCTTGAGTTGTTGCTTCATCACATGAAAATCCTTCCTTGTTCCATTCTCTATCTTCACATGACCTTCATGTCGTGTTGTCACCTCATAGCCTGAGTCTCCAAAGTTTCTTTCATTATCAATGGATCTACTTGATCTTGCAACTTTGTTCTGCCTTTGTGTTATCAACAACCTTCCTCTTGCATTTGCTAAATTCAGTATGCTACCTTCAGCTACCATTCATGATGCTACTTGTTGTGATGTTGTTGCTTGATTTCCTTGTCTATGAACAACTTGATGTCTTTGTGAATAGGAAATCTCATAGAAACTTGATCGACTGCATTCCCAAGCATGCTCTGAGTGGTATCTTCATCTATGCTCTCCTAGAAACCATTGTACCTATACTGCTGAGAGGCAGATGAACACCTGCGATACCTGGAGACATGGAAACACTCATAGAAAGTAATCTGTCAGTCGAAAACCAAAATGAACATGAGAACTGACTTGCAACATACCTGGGTGAATGATCATGAAGGTTGCGCAATCTCGGCCGAGAGGTTGGGAGACTGACTGCTAAGACTGCTCAAGGCATAGTTTAGGCTGTTGGGAGACTAGCTGACTGCTATAACTACACAATGCATAGTCCAGTCTGGCTGCTGACTGTTGGGATTGCCAATGCGCAATTCTAGCTGGGAAGGACTACTGGCATATGGACAGATTTTTGCAATGTCTTGGGCGAAGCAACCACTATCCTCTAGAAAGGCACAAAAAAGTCCTCAAGGCCAGTGCTGGGGAGGAATACGCAAATCTGGAGAGGAAGGTGGGCCTTCCCTCCCTAGATTGCGCAATGCAGCCTTGGTGAAGGTAGAGTCCGGGCCAAGGTTGGCCCAACTCACTGATGGGAAATTGAAAGCAACAAAGACTTTAAATGCATGGAAACACTAAGTGATAACAAAAGTGATTAACAGTGCATGAAAAACATGAATGAAATATTCAACAAATAGATCAACATGCATGTGGGTGAGGCAGTTCACCGGTTGGGCGAACGCCCGTGCAAAACAGTTTCATGCATGTGATAGCAGTGAGATAGCAACGAAAACTAAAATAGAGCTAGGAAAAGCTAGTATATATGTAAATGATAATAAGCATTCAAAGAAATCAAGCAAAAAGTACTCCCACAAGCGAAAACACAAAAAGCGACAGAAATGCAGCACAAGGCATGGGAAGTAGGCTTACCCCAAAACAGTTGAGTTGAATGTGCCGACTGCTTCTAGATGTGATGTGGGATGTTAGAGTTGCAAGGTTGATGTGAGGAATGAGTTCTGCAGCATCCGGTTGATGAGTTTTGATAACATTGAGGTTGTGACGTTGATATGATAATCACCCTATGAGTGACATTAGTTAAAGATTTATTGAATAAAGGTATTACAGACTCATGTGCTGGTGTGTGTGTCTATGTTATTTAAGCAAGGGATCGATCACATTGCAAATACACAAACACTTAAATGGAAAGACAATAGAGAAATACAGTAAGAAAATACAAGAACACAAAAAATTAATAAGGAGTTCACCCTACTCTCCAGGGCTACATCTCCGGTCCAGCTCTTCAGTGGTGGCCTTATTTTATTGTGTCTTAAGTAGAGAATTACAATGCAGGAGCTCAATATGAGTCAACTGAAATAGATTTGCTTGGTAGGGTGGTTCTTGGATTCCCCAAGCCATTGGAGTGCACAGACTTTGTTGGCTACTAGCTCTGTGACCTTCTGGTCTACAATGGAGAGAGCCGAATGTGGTTCTCAGTCCGGACAAATCCTCTCTGGGATGGCCTGAATCTCTCAAGCTCTCTGGTGCTCGACGCTACCTTTGGTCAGCTTGGCCCTTTGTCCTCTTTCTACTTCTTCTTTGCTTTACTGTCTTCATCTCTGTGTACCATCCTCCTCTTGCGGTTTTGGTTCCTCTGTCTCTCGGGGTTCTCTATCCCTCTCTCCTCGTGTGTGTTTTCTATCTCTGTTCATGGGTTTAAGGCCATTCGTTCTCAAGACTGTTCAGTTCCTCTTCCACCTCCATCGAATCACCTTTTGCAGCTGCGCTTGGAGTTCCTTGTTCGGCGTCATCACCAAGCTCATAGGGAGTGGCCACATGTCCTCCTATAATGCGCCAGCCTGTGTCGTCAGTTCATTTCTTCAGTTACGTCATGGAATGAGTCTTCTTCCACTGTGGCGGTCAAATAGACCTCAAATTCTTTACAAACTGTGGCTTAATCCCTCGTTGATTCCGCTTCCCCATCGGGTGCTATCTCAGCCGTCCGATCTGGATCCCCCAGATCCAATGCCGTCCACTCATTTCGTGCAGTTGACTTGCTCGACCATTAGCACGTGATGAATGGTGGTTTTCTCTCTCCTCCGCTCGCCAGGCATCGATCGTTGAGTGGGATCGCTTCGCTTCCATCCAAAACCACTTATCGTTCAAGGAGCCCCCAATCAATACCACCGGTTTCAAAGTGGGTCCCACCTTTAGCTTTTAGCCCTTCTACCTTTTGCCCTACGGTTCTCCGGCTCCCCACGCGACTGAGTGCTCGGGGCTTCCCCATTTCGAGCCTTTTTGTCCAGCGATGTGCGATTAGTGCTAAGCGCTAATCGCACATCAAAATCCACCTTCATTTCCCGATCCGAGCCTCCCAGGGGCTAATTCGACCTCCCGCGCAGTCTCCATGGGCCTCGGTCAACACGTTTTGACCAAGGTCCTCATCATTCCACGCTAGCTACCATTGCCACTGGTTCAGGGTGTTTTTGATCATGGTTCTGATTTCTTTGATGTTTGTCCCGACCTGATACAGTCATGGTTCCTTTAACAGTTCTTTATGGATCCAATTCGGATCAGACGCACATGCCACGAATCTAGGGGAAGCAACACTTATTGGGAGGTTTCAAAGTTGCTCCTTGCATGTAACCTCCAACTGCTAAACATAGATCCCTGAAACAAGGGATGCCTTTGCATGCTGCCTTGGGAGAAGCAACCCATGCATGCAAGTATGTTTTTCTCAGTCCTGAAGGGAATCTGTCAACTCAGCTGCAAATCTAAGAGACTGCTCAACTGTAGGAGAAAAATACGCATTTCTAGGTGGGAGCTTGGTTTACTACCCAAGAGATTTGCACAATTTATGGGTAGAGAACTTGACTACTACCTAGATTTGCGCAAATTCTAGGCTGAGCAGCCTTGCTGGGGAAATTTTCACAAATCCTACTGGGAGTGTTGGCAGGCAGGATTGTGCAATACTGGAGTCTAGCGGGTTGCTAGATAGGATTGCACAATTTCTAGAGGGAAGGCTAGTTTCCCTCTAGAAATGCACAATTTTCAAGGGGAAGTTGCTCAGCCTACAGCTGGACCAAGTCCAAGTGAACAACCTATGAGGGGAATGGATCAACCTGTGATCGACAGGCTGCCTTTGTGCAAGAAAGACACTGAAGCTTGTGAACTTGATGAAGCAAGGCAAGCTGCTGTGAAGGTTGGAAGGGAGGCTCGAAAATGAGGCTAAGGAAAAATTTTGGAGGGTGGTTGTAGCCACTAAAACACTTGGCGACACACTGGTAGAACTCCAGCGCTCTGAATGGACCTTGTTCATGAAAAGCAAGTCTAACACCTCCGGAAGTATTTTTCAGCTCTGAGCTCATCTTGGCTTCACACTAGCTTGAATGTAATATGTATCATTTGTCAGACTCTTGGTCGATTAACACACATTCCAAGCCAAGGCAACATAGTTGTTTCAATTGGGGTTGAGGGGTATATAGGTGCACAAGCAGTATAGTCATCAGAGTCTTAGTTTCATCTCTGGTGTTGCTCCACTGCTAGCAGGCCTAGTTAGTACCCTGGTGGAGTCACATAGGAACACAAGCATGGCTCCGCTTCCAGCGAGCTTGGACAATACCCTGGCGGAGTTACTTGCATCACCTCCCTATGCAGGAAGCCTTTCTCTTCTTTTGCTTTATTCATTTTTCATTTTGAATTTTTTGACTTTTCATTTTTTTCATTTTCATTGTGCATAACACTTATTTATTTCAGAGGCGGAAGAGGGATCCCAACTTATTCAGAGCATAAGAGGTTGGTCTTGCAGAGAAGTAGTTTATTGTATCTCTGACGTGCCTTTTAAGGTTTTACCCCTCACCTTACTCTACTTGAATGAGCTCACAAGGGTTAACCCAAAAACAACTGACTAGAGGAGGTGACACTAGTTAGCACAAAAGCTTTGCATTTTCACCAAGGTCCACTTCGAACAGTACATATTTTACTTCAACGTATCATGGACTAAAAGTAACAAGCTCATCATATAGAGGAAAGATGACAGATAACCAAGTGGTGATAATTGTACAAGCCCTCTTGTACTTTACCTAGCTTTTTTCAAGATTCATAGATGGTTTCATGCAAAACTAACCTACGAACAAAAAAATGCGAATGAACTAACAATCAACAAAGCAAAGCAAGAGCAGAAGAAAAAATGAAAGTGAAGCAAGTAAATAAACAAGCAAGAAAACAAACAAGCAAGCCAAGCATGTAAGAAAACAAGCATGCAAGCAAACAATTGAAAGCAAACACTACTCCTACTCCTACACTATCGGTGTATGGGTTTGATCATGTGAAGTGATACTTCCAATGTAGCCACTGGCGCATTGGTAGACCCATGTTGGTGAAGGCCTAGTCCATGAGGAACCCAGTTGTGCGAACCAGCAAGCCATAAAGATATAACAATGAAGACAACCACACCTTGTGTTTTAATAAAAACAAATTTATAAAAATATAATGAGACAGTTACAAGAATGCAAAACACAAATATAAATAACAATACTTATGATATTATGTTTCATCTCATTTATGATTTATTTATCCAACTTTGTAGATACCTCTCTCATGTCATACAATGAATATGATGAGTGGTATTTAATCCTTTCATGTGACTTGCGCAGTTTTGTAAGTATGTAAACAACTTCACTGTCTGGTACTGAACACATGTCTATGACCTTTCCCAACACCTCATAAATTCCAGTATCATTAGCTATATATATATATATATATATATATATATATATATATATATATACACATATTGGCTTTCTCTTTCTTTCACATACCAGACATTTGTTGGAAGTTTCACTTCCTTTGATTTCTTACAGTATGAAATCATCTTATCGTTTAAGGCACTTGAAAGATTTGTAGCTATCAGCTCAGGTTTGGTTCGCTCAACAATTTTTTTTGAAGATCCACCTTTAACAATCTTTGGTCCAGAAAGATTCACAAAAATCTTGTTTGATGCCATTTTCTTGAAAAAAGACACATATAAATAAATAAATTACAAAAATATAATAGCTTAAATTAACAAAAAAAATGATAAATGATAATTAATTTTGTAAAACATAACAATTAAAAAAAAAAAATAAGAAATTTAAAAATACAGCACCCTGCCGCCCCACCCCGGAAATCAGCCGGCCACTTGGGTCGAAAGTTGAGCTCAACCCCCCTACCACACCATGGCGGCCCAATAATCGCCCCCCGTACCCACCCCAGCCCCACTCGGTCCACCCCCCGACCCCACCCAACCTCGGCGGCGCTAGCCCCTCCGCCCCACCAGGGTGGCCCAACGGCCGCTGGGGTGGTGGGCCAATTCTTGGAATCAACTGGCCACCCCGGTCGATCGTTGGGCCACCTCTGCTAGCCCTCCACCCCACCTCGGCGGACTGTTGGGTCGCCACCCCCGCCCCACCCCGGTGGCTCGACAGCCGTCGGGGCAGGCAGCCATTGGGCCACCGGGGTGCGGTGGGGGGGATAGTGCCCAGCCCCCGGCCCCACCCCAGTGGTCCAATGGTCGACTGGGGCAGTGAGAAGTTGGGCTGTTGTGGTGGGGTGAGGGGGATGGCGCCCAACCCCCCGCCCCACCCCGGAGGCTCAACAACACGCCCCCCGGGCTGACCGTTGGGCCGCAATGGTGGGGTGAGGGCAACGCAAGCCCCCTCGCCCCACACTAGTGGCGGGCCGTTGGGACGTCCATGTAGGGCGTGGGAGGGGGGCTAGTTCCCAACCCTCCCGCGCCACCCTGGCGGCCAAACGGCCCATCGTCCCTGCTGGCTATTGGGTTGCCGGGGTGGGGTTGCGTTTTGGGCAGCCAATCCTGTTGCCCCTTAATTACGGGCCAGTTGGTCCATCGGGAGCATTATCGGGCCCACCATGCCCATTGCGAACGTAGTGGGTAAATCTGTCCCACAAAAATTTTTAACTTCTAAAAAAAATCGAATTTCATTAAACTTATTTAATTTTAAAATTCGCACAACAGAAAAATTAACTAACCTTTCAAATGTGATAATCCTCCATTGAATATGTTGTTGATAGCAATGTAGTTGATCCACAAATTTTTTCCAAGTCTTTTAACGAACTTCAGAAAACCTTGATGTGATGTGAGGAATAGTGATAATGAAATTTATTATATAGGGAAAATTACAGAATTGTTTTATTGTACAGTTAATGTGGGATTAATTTGTTTTTATAAATTTTAACATGTTAATTTTGTTATGGCATTAGAGGAAACTCTGATAAAGCAAACATTACAAAATTGTTTTACAACACGTTGAATGTGGATTAATTTGTTTAAGAAGGTATAATAAGAGTTATAAAAAACATTCAATTGTTTAGTAAATATTATATAGTTTAGGTAATAAATTAATTTCGGTAAAATATTTAGTTTACAATTTTAATTTTAAAGGTTTGTTTGATAAAAAAAAATTAGTTAAAATTTTTCAATAAATTGTAGAAGAAAATAATGGAGGGAAATACATGAAATGGAATTTTTGGAGGGAAAAATTATGGCGAAAATTTTTGGAGGTAAATTTTGATTCTTTAAGCTATATATTTTCATTAGGAGAGTCCGCGCATTTGTCTCATTCAACCTATTCTATTTGAGAAGCATGGATTCTTCTGATAGTGAAGTTTCACTTTGTGAAGCATCAACATCTTCGTTGCATAACAACTCTATTCATGTTGATGAATATAACAGAAATTCTTCCACTATGAATAGAGAGTCAATTATTCCACTTAGTCCTAATCCTATGGACTATGAGAGCAGCACTGATGAAAGATAGGATAAATAATTTCAAATAAATAAAGAGTCACGGTTTCCACTTAGACTTAATCCTATGGATTATGAGAGCAACAGTGATGAAGAGCATGATGAAGAATTTCAAAAGAATGGAGTGTCACAATGTCCACTTAGTCCTAATCTTATGGACTATGAGAGCACCAGTGATGAAGAGCATGATGATGAATTTCAAAAGAATGGAGTGTCACGGTGTCCACTTAGTCCTAATCCTATGTACTATGAGAGCAACAACAATGAAGAGCATGATGATGAATTTCAAAAGAATGGAGTGTCACAGTGTTCACTTAGTCATAATCCTATGGAATATGAGAGCAACAATGATGAACAACATGATGAAGAATTTCAAAAGAATGGAGTGTCACGGTGTCCACTTAGTCCTAATCCTATGGACTATGAGAGCAACGGTGATGAAGAGCATGATGAAGAATTTCAACTGAATAGAGTGTCACAGTGTCCACTTAGTCCTAATCCTATGCACTATGAAAAAAGCAGTGATGAAGAACATGATGAATAATTTCAAAAGAATGAAGTATCATGGTGTCCACTTAGTCATAATCCTATGGACTATGAGAGCAGCAGTGATGAAGAGAATGATCAAGAATTTCAAATGAATAGAGTGTCATAGTGTCCACTTAGTCCTAATCCTATGGACTATGAAAGTAGCAGTGATGAAGAACATGGTGAAGAATTTCAAATGAATAGAGTGTAATGGTGTCTACTTAGTCCTAATCCTATGGACTACGAGAGTAGTAGTGATGAAGATTTTCAAATAAATAAAGAGTCGCAGTTTCCACTTAGTTCTAATCCTAAGGACTATGAGAGAAGTAGTGACGAAGGACAACATGAAGCACTTAGTCCTAATTCCTAAGGACTATGAGAGTAGTAGTGACAAAGAACAGGATGTAGAATTTTCAGTAAGTAAACAGTCACATTTTCAACGTAGTCCTAATTCTATGGACTATGAGAGTAACACTGACAATGCACATGATGAAGAATATCCAATAAACATCGAGTCAAATTTTCCATTTAGTCCTAATTCTAAGGACTATGACAGTAGCACTAAAGAAGGGGAAGATGAAGAATATCCTCCAAGTTAGTATTTCAAAAGAACAACTGATCATAGTGACGATAACATTCCTCAGAATGATGATGAAAATGCTTATACGAATGATGATCCAATGATGGAAATGTTTCCAGGAAATATTGTATCGAGGAGTAGGAGGAGACCTTTTCATATCAATCCAAGATGTTCTAGTTATACAAGAGGTAGAGCCGAATATCTTATGAGAATAAGTTCTATCATCACTCTCATTTCAAGTGAATTTTGTCAAAAAAATTTCTTGAAACATATGGATTTCAAATTTGCATTAAAGAAAAGGAAGAGATATTTGTCAATGAATAAAAGCATGCAAAACTAATATTTAGTTGGGTGCATGCAATCTACATTGTCAGGTTATGATTATCATATTAGGTCTTTATTTATCTGTAGAAAGGCTTTCAAAATATTTCCTTCGATGGGTAATTTTCATCTCTCAATGATCCAAGAAAATTTGGAAAATGATCCCACATTTTATTCAGAAGTACATCATAAACGACAGTTTGGGAAATTATCAAATATTGCAATGTCATGGAAGAAAGATTTATTTTCAAAGCATGGAGAGTGTATGCCCAATAGAGAGACAATACATATTCCAAATAATTTTTCAAGATGAGAAATCTACAACTTGTACAAAGAATATGGAGAAGGTTCTGAAGGACATGGTTAGTTTATTACATATCAATATTTTGTGAAGGTATGGAAGAAAGAATTCAACAATGTCTGTATTCCTAAAAAGACAAGGATGGGGATTTGCAGTACATGTGCTTCCCTTAAATCAAAAAGGGATAAATGTGAAGGGTCAGAAAGAGGTAAGCATTCATAACTTTAACTTTTAAAATTGTATAGTCATCGACTATGAAAACATATTTCTTAATGATTCTTTTATGTTTTGTAGATTCCATTGTCAAACAACTTGAGGAGCATCACGAACAACAAACATGTGAAAGGAAAAAGTTGTACAAGCATCGAAATAAGTGTTATGATAATCCGAATAAATATTTGGGTTTGATAATTGATGGTATGGACCAGAAGAAAACACTTTTACCACATTTTGTTCGCACACCCAAAAATTTATAGGAGGAAAATTTTATTCAGTATCGCTTGGTGAGTTGTATGGTCTTCAATGAGGAAATGTTGCCAAGGGTGTAGTTCATAGCTCCAAATATTCGTAATGATTCAAATCTGATCATAACCATAATTCATGATGTGCTTTCTCATTGGTCTGGTAATCTTCCTGAAGTTTTGTATCTACAATTCGACAACACTTGCTGTGAAAACAAAAAACAGGTTGTTTTTGGATATCTAAACATGCTTGTTGAATTGAGAATTTTTCAAAAGGTAAAGGTCGGTTTTCGTCTTGTTGGGCACACTCATGACCATATTGATCAGATGTTCAGTCATTTTTTAGTCACATTGAGGAGGAAGAAAATTGGGAGCTTGCCATTATTAATTGAATGTATTAAGAAATCATACATGCCATAGCCTACTTTTGATGTGTTAGAAGAAACTATTGACATGTGAAGGTTTATTCTGGGATTGCATGGTGAGGAGAAATGCATTGAGCAACTTAATGACATTAGCTTCCAACATCAATTTCGTATCAAAAAGATCGATGGGAAAACACTAATATGGGTCAAGAAGTATTCAACTATTGCAGAATGGTCACCATCATCAAGTTTGGAATTTTTGATGTTCATTCCAGATCATCCAATATTTGCATCAAAAATATTGTTATTACAATCAGTTGGTGAAGTTCATAATGCACACAAACAGAGTAGAGATATAAATTATTCTTATTTCCTAGAAGAAATTAAAAAATGTATTAGATATACATATGAGTACTTTGACATTGCTAATATAGTTTGGTGTGAGTCATTTTCCAATAATCAAAGTGATATCATTTCTAGAACAACAAATGAAGATATACCTTTGGAAAATCCATTTATTTGGCCACAAAATGTGTCAAATGAACATCAGGAAAGAAACATTGTTGAAGAACAACAATATCAAGGTATTAATTATTCATATTCAGAGGAAAGAGAGATGTATATTGGTTCCAGAATATCTCGTGCACAATGTGAAGCCATGGAATACCTTTATAGGGGTTTAGTATAGGATATTAAGGAGGGTTGCATGATTGCAGTGCTAGCAGATGGAGATCCCAATCGCTATCCATTCTGGGTTACTAAGGTTATATAGGTCTTTACAGAAAATGAAGATGGTACAGGTGTTGAAGTACATTTGTATGCCAAAAATACAAACCCATTCAATGGTGTGTATAAGCCAGAGATGGTAGTTGATAAAAAGAATTGGCCGAAAGGGAAAAATAAAGGGTACAATTATAAATTGTCGCCGCACAGACATCTTAAAATTGGAGGATGTTGACATACTTGTTTATGACTTCAATTTAACTAAGATAGGAACTATTCACTTCAAGATGATAGAGATTCTAAAAAGGTTGTTACCAAAAGGAACAATGTTGAGATGGGAGTCTGCTGAAACCAATCATAGATCCAGAAGAATTTTGAAACCTGAAATGGTGGGCATGCATGGGGACTCAGATGGGGCACTAGTTGATGAAAGAGAAGAATATGGAACATCTTCGTCTACATCCAATCATTCATTTGAAGATGTGAATTGTGATGGTGTGCAAGAAAATATGAGTGATTTTGAATAATTATCTAAGGCAGTTTATATAACTAATGTTTGCATCGTATCTTGAAATAAAATATTTTATTTCCATATGTTGTTAAATTAGAAGTTATGAGTCATTTTTATGTTGTTTGGTTATATGTTTTAATTATGATGATTTTTATTGTTTAGAAGATCTACAATGCAACAATAAATTATAAATATAATGTATGTTTCATTCAATGTACAAATAATGACATTTTGATTAATTTAGTCATGTAATTTGTTCATAATGTCATGGTTTTTTAATTTTATGGTTCAAATTTTTCCAATTGTTTTTGCATCTTTAATGTTATGGTTGAAAACAATTAGAATTTTAGCGATCTTTAGTGTGATGTTATTATATGTTCAACAACATGGATGAAAACTAATAGAATTTTAACGTGTTTTAGATCCCATTATTTTATCTTTATCGGCATTATTAAAACATGTTGAATTTATACTTAGGAAAGAAAAATGTTATTCTACCAAAAACATTAGTGTGTTTTTTTCGTCAAAAATAATTGTTTTTCTACACTTAAAATTTGGTTTTACTAGCATTTTTTAAAAATGTTGAAAATTGACCCTAAAAAAAAACCATTGTTCCAGTATCAACACTTTTCATTTTCAGGGTGTTCTTTGCACAATTTTTTCACGAAAAAATCTTTTTCACTTCCATTTTTAAAACATGTTCAAAATTGAGCCTAAAAAAAACATCGTACCAATATACACAATTTTTTTTTAGCACTATTTTTGATGCTTTTTGGGGGTTTTTGGCCAGAGTTCCCATTTTGAGTTTATAGTTCTTGTTTCAAAGTTTACATTGTTACAACTACACACAAATAACAATGACCTATTTTTGACAATGGAAGACCTACTACAAAATACATATAAACTCTCTCCCATGGTCGTGAAGGTACCGGAAGTGGTGTGTACAATTCTAACCTCCTATTGCCAGGCTTACTGACAACACATAATGAACATCCTTTAATAAAATGTGATACACTTTCAAGCATACAAGGCCAATAACAATACCTCTGTAGATGTGCTAACATCTTACAACAAAATGACCAAAAATAAGAGAAGTATGTGCCTCTCTTATGATGTTGACTCTTTCTCCCTATGGAATATAAAGCTTACCAAGATGGTACAACAAGTTATCATGCAATGATAATCCAATTCCTCTACTTGGTTACCTTGATTCAAGCTTGCATAAACATCCTAAAACTCATTGTCTAATGCATACTGCTCAATATAACTTTCATGAAAAACAAAATTATGCATGATTAAAGTAGTTGCACTAATAATAGGCTTAGAAATCATATTAGAAACTTTATTGTGGATACCTTTCTTGTGCCTTATCACCAAGTGGAATTGTTGAAGAAAACCCATCCATTAGAAGTTCCTTTAATGCTACATCTTAGATTGAGATTGCAAGTATTGCAATGGCTGATGATCAGTGCGAATGATTGTTTCCTTACACATTAAGTAGTGTTTCCATTTTTTCACACTTTGTACCAATGCATACAATTCATTTTCATATGTATTATAATTAATCACTGCACCATTCAAAGTTTTCGTATGAAAATAGATAGGCTTACCATGTTTCCTTAGGACTACACCCATGGTGTAGTTACTAGCATTAGTCTAGATCTCAAATGATTGTCTCAAGTCTGGAAGTGCAAGTACTAGGGCTAAAATGATATTTTCCTTCAGTGCATCAAATGACTTTTGTTGTTTTCCTCCCCACTAAAAAACCTTTTTCACACTAGTCATTGCATGCAAAGGAGCTGCTATAGAAGAAAAGTTAGCAATGAATTTCCTCCAATATTGGGCTACTCCCAAAAAAATTCTTACCTCAGTAACTATCTTGGGCCTTGGCCAATTCAAAATGACATCAACCTTGGAGGGATTTATTTTCAACTCACCTCCTCCAACAATATGACCCAAGTAAAATAAAGAAATTTTTCCAAACTTGCACTTTGACATCTTTAAATACAAATGTTCTTTCTTTAAGACATCAAGTACTTTTCTCACATCCATGACATGTTCATCATGAGATTTACTCAAAATTAAGATTTCATCAAATTATATTATAACAAACTCATCAATAAATGGCCTCAACGCATCATTCATCACACACATGAAGGTAGCAGGAGCATTACATAAACCAAAAGGCATAACTAGCCATTCAAACAAACCTTGTTTTGTCTTGAATGCTATCTTCCAAATGTCTCCTTTAGCAATTCTACTTTGATGGTAGCCACTCCTTAAGTCCAACTTAGTAAAATAATTTGCATCTTTCAATTGATCAAGTAAATAATCTATTCTAGGTAGTGGGTAATGGTCCTTTACCGTAATCTTGTTCAATGCATGAAAGTCCACACAAATTCGCCATGTTCCATCCTTCTTTGGAACCAAAACAATAGGTGACCCATATGGCAAAGATCTTGGCCTCATGATCCCCTTATCCAACAACTCTTGAATTTTCTTTTTGATTTCTGTACTTTCCATCACTAACATCCTATACATGCCAATGTTAGGAAAAGGACAAGCTTGTTGCAATTGTATTTCATGTTGGATTCCTCTCTTGGGAGCCAATCCTTTCGGTTCCTGAAACATCTCTTCATATTGGTTAACAAAATCAACCGATTTATATTTCAATATTAAGTCGCAACCTTTGAAAACTTCATTATCAATATCATTCTTGGGTTTGATTATTAGAAACACAAAATTCTTGCTATAATTCACTAGTGTTTTCATCTGCCTCGCATTTACAAGTGAAAGATTTAGTTTCTTGCTACTAGCTCTTATAATGTATTCTACTCCATCTTTGAACAAATGGAATTTTTTTTCATGTATATGGAAGATAGATTTTCTGTCATAGAGATATGGGCTGCCCAGAACTATACCACATATGTCTCATGGCACAACATCAAGTTCCACATCATCTATCAAATTTGCAGTAACGGTGAATTTCTATCTACACTTTCTAGTTACTTGCAATTGTGCATTGTCACACACCCATCCTAATGGCTATGGCTTATGATGTGGAATGGTTTCCAAGTTTAAACTTTTGAAAATGTTTTTAGAGATGAGATTGGCTTGAGAGCCACTGTCGAAAAGAGTATCAATTTTGCTATGTTTTGAGATTATCCTTATGTGGAAAAGTTTTATCCTAATCTTTTCATTTGGAGTTTGATTGTGTAAATTTGAAGTATTAGTGCTAGCAATTGATTCTTTTCCTTTCATACCCATGGATTTAATTTTAGTTTCATCACCCGAATCAGATACCAAATCCTGTTGAGTGGTTGTAGATGTCTTTTGTTTTCCCTTGTTCTTGAATTTCTTTGGTTTCATCTCAAGATGAAGCTTCCAATAGTGAGTTTCATCATGACCCTCTTTGGAACAATTTTTTCATGTTATTTTCTCTCCTTCTTTCTTAATGGATGCATTTTTATTTCCTTTCACTTTGAAACCCTTTTCTTTTCATTTACCCTTAAATGGCTTTTTGCTACCCTCTTCTGGAATATCTTGCTTCTAGATGGGTGGCTTGCACACAAACCTCATCTAAACTAGTGGGATTAAACATTTAGATAGTATGCCCCAGGTAGTTGTGTAAAACCCCTATATACTTTAGCAACGTGTCTTGTGATTTCAAATCTACACCTAACATTAGAGATCTTCTTCTAAATTCTTGAGTGTAATATTGCACATTTTTACCTTTAAGGTGTCTAAAGTTATGCAAGTTCATGATCTCTTTCTACATATGTGCTAGAGGGTAAACTTGTATTTTAATTGCAGTAATGAAATCAAACCAAGAATTTGAGATCTTACCATTTTTTCTTATCTCTTCTTGTGTCTTGGCTTCCCACCATACTAGTGATGCACCCTCCAATCTCAAGGAAGATAGCTGAATCTTTGTGTCATCATCTTGAAGGTTTTGAATTATTCAATAGACCTCCAACTGACAAACCCAACTTTCAAGCTTCTCTGGATTCACTTCACCATTATACATAGGCAACTCAAATTTAATACCGAGTTTTAAGAGGGGTGTTTTACTAATTCCTTTTGGGGTATGTTGATGAGTATGGGTAATGGTTGTATTAGTGGAAGAGGATGAATATGCTTGTGAAGATGAAGATGTTGGTGGATATGGTGGAGGTTTACCTCCATTTCCATTACCTCCTCCTCCCGAATAACCTTCTCCTTTTGGTTGCTTGGAGCTTTCACCCTGTAGTCTTGTATTCCTCTCTTCATAGAGGAATTTCACCATCTCTGTCATGTCAAAGAAAGCCTTCCTAAAAACCTTCTCACCCTTTCACATATTTACAGGCTCTCCTTCATGTGACATGCTTGTTGAAGCTTCAACTGCAATTTGAGGTAGAACTGGTGGTGGAGATTTTGGAAAACTTTCTCTCCTTCTCCTTGACCCAACTTCAGGACCTTCAACTAGTTTTCCTTCTCCTCTCTTGAGATTCAACCTTGTAAGCATCACATTCATTTGCAAATAGTTAAACCCTTCTTGCATAAAGAAAACCAAGATCTTTGATACCAAACTTGATCTGAATGGGAAAATTACTTTTGTTGTGCTAAATTCCTCTTCAGAATATGTAAAAGTGCTTAAGAATTCATGAGGTTAATTGCAAGTTTTACCAAGATTTTTTAGTGCTTTTATGTAAATTTCATGTACAAATTAACATAAATAAATGACTGAACAAAAACATACAACAAACAAGAACATCACTAAAATAGTATCACAATAGCACATGATGAAGGAGTTCACCCCGCTTGGGATATGCCTCCTTGGTCCAACTTACAATGGCTTGGCCCTCTCTATTATGATCAAAAGCATGCATACATCAGTTTACAATGCTGAAACAGCTCTGAAACTTTCTCTAGTGGCTCCAGAATACCCAAAAATGCCTATCTAGCCTTTTCCTGCTCCTGAATTGGTCAAAAATTGAGGCATTTATGGCTTCCCCTAGCTCTTGCACTACTTGCTCTACAATTTCCCCAACATCCGACACCATCCTAGAAATTTTCCCCAATTTTTGCTAACTGGGCATTGCTTCCGCCAAATTTTGGGCAAATTTGTTGGCTGGATTAAATGCCCAATGCGGCCTTATTTCCGAAAATCAAGCCACATGGGGGGGCACATGCCTGGGGCTAAGGCCAATGGCCCGCCCCTGTCGGTCGAGCCCCCACTTTGCTCCACCCATGGTTCCTGTTATCACTTAGAATTTTCCTTAGAAGTTATCAGAAGAAGGGAAAGACCGAGGTAACCACGAACCAATCTTTTAAGTATAGGCTCTAGCCAACCTATGACACAGAGAGGGCTCTCTCTATATGATTTAGCTTTGTTTGCTGGGATTTTTACGCTCGTTCTTAAAGTTCAAGGGGTTTTGGATTTGTATTGAATGTTGGATGGTGGAATCCTTAAAACAGATAGGTAGAATGAAGTCTCTGGACCATTGGGCTATGGAGTCAAAGAAGGGCAGCAGAACTAGAATTAACTCAGTAAAGGGAGTGTTCAAAGGGCAAGCTAGTAGAGTGAAGTACAGGTCTTTAGGTTGAATGGGTGAAATGATCTTAACCAGGGTGAGAGGGCACTTAAGAATCCTCAAAATGGGATCAAATGAGGAGCAAAGGATAATCATGAGCAAAGGGAAATTAAGAATCCTTTACTATAGATCAGAGGAAAACTACCTAGAGTAAGGAGCAACTATGAATTACTTAATTTAGATAATTTGCAGAAAAAATTAAAATGCATAATAGTTATAACAGAGTGTGATGAAGCAAATTCTCATATATCATTCCATATTATAGCATTTAGATTTCAGATACATTAAATATTATGGAAAGCTTTAAAAGAAAGATAACAATCACAAGGGAAAATACTTGCCTGTACTTCGAACTACACATGAATCTAGTGAAATCTCTTGACTTTATTCATTAATCTAGCTTGCTGGTCCAAACGGTGATACAATAGCTTACAGTCTTTGATCAAGAAAGTCTATAGTAATGTCTAATAATCCACCCTACATACTTCGAATTATGAAGTATTTATACAAAAAATTATTACAAAATATCTCAAAACAAACTTGAGATTTATTCTAGGAAATACAAATATCTTCTTGCAAGAATATAGAGACAGCTAATGAACTATTTCATGTTGTCCCTTTTTATTTGGTACTGCTGGATTTTATGTTTGAGTTTGTAGCCTTTTATGCTGGCTTGTAGTTGTGATCTTTCACGCTGGAATCTTCTTCAATTTTTATCTTTCACCTGATACTCTTTGACCCTGATACTCTTTGACCATGCTACCCTGTTTTCATCTGTTTACCTGGTTGCTTTTACTTTTACTATGTAGTAACTTTTTCGCTATAAATTTGTCACAATAAATCAGTCATTGTCTCCCACCATTCTGCATCAGGTAACTTTACATTCATCCTCCTATAGATCTCATCAGCTTCAATATACTTGGCAAAATTGGGCTTGGTGAGGAATAAATGTTTTATCTCATGCTCAAGGAAAAACAAGTTTTCAAATGTGTTATACAAAACTTTTCTTGTTGGCAGGGCTTTTATAGATGAAGTGCTTGCTCGCTCCTTAGCCAATTGTCTGAGTCTGTTATCATAGTCCAGCTGTGTCATAAGTTTATCATTGATAACTAATGGACTAGGTAGACCTTTCTCCCTCAAAATTTGGAATTTGGCCATGTACCTATCAATAGCTATCTGCATGTTGTGGCACTTTTCTTCTAAGTTAAGCATAAGGTTCATTTTAGATAGGACCTTCCTTATTTCCAAAATGGTCTCTATTATATCTTCTATATACCTCATACCTATTTTTGCTATTGAGGAAGTTGATGAGTCTATTGGCATCCTCAGGCATGTTTCCTAATTCTTCTTTGACCTTTTCGATAACTTCTGTAGCTATCTTTACTAACTATGTCTACTAAAAAATAACTTGAATTGAGGGCCAAATATCCTTGATGGAGTCAATGATATTGGCCCATAACATTTCCTTGGTTTGCCCAAGGGGTTTCTCCAGTGTTAAGTCTTTCTCTAAGATTTTTATCCTTTCACTCATTCTTTGGGCCTTTTGGGCTACTTCCTTTTACTTAAGCTGGGAAAGTTTGTATTCAGTTTCCAAACTTGCCACCTTTTCTCTCAATCTATTCATTTCTGTAGCCTGGATAGACATTTCTTCCATGGCTTTTACCAATTCTGTTGGTTTCTCTCCTGATGCACCTATTGTTGTAGATTCTGCTCTGACTAGCAATGTTGTGGCAGGTGGAGCTGTAGGTGCCAATGAAGTTGCCAGTGTAGAAGGGATTGCTATGGACACTATAGGGATGACGTCTTTGGAAGTTGTGGCCCTGTCGCTTTGCTTCAATTGAATTAAAGCGTCCAAATCCTTTTCCGTCTCTTTTAATTGATCATTCAACTTTAGGACCAAGTCCATCAACTCCTCATTTATGGTTTGGCCTTCTACGACTTCTAGAGTTTGAGGATGTTGCGGCTATGGTATTTTCAATTGCCTCTTAAGTGCAACAATATCATCATTTTTCTTCTTTATAAGCTGCTCTGTGGCTTTTATATCCTTGGTATTGTGTCCCAATTCAATCACTAAGTCCTATAAGGACTTGATCCTTGTATCCTTGACCTGTGAGGATGCTTTCTCTAACTGAAATTGTGCACAAATGTTGTTCAAAGAGTTTTGTAGCTAATGAGCAACTATGGCTTTACCTGTCAGGGTGGAGTATATCATCTCTCCAGCCTGTTTGTGCAGTTCAATCTAGTCTATGGGATGGATATCCCTGGACAACACTTCAAAGTAAACCTTTTTGAAATCAGATGATGTCTTGGGCCACTGAGTTCTAGGTTTGATAAAAGACATTTGCAACTTCCCCTCTTTAATGTCAGAGGCTGACATTAGCCTTGTTTGATTGGTAGGAGTCAGTTTCAGGTACTGAGCATATGTTTGGGCCTTAAGCCTCTCATTTCTAGCTTTGATTTCTTTGTATCTTTCCTTTATGTCCTAGTCTTTGTCAGCAGGCCTGCTAAATGAAGACACTTCCACACTAAGCTGCCTTTCCAACATCTGACTCTGTGATGTGGAAGGCTCTTTCATGCCTTCAGATGGAGTGGTAGGCCTACTTCTTTTTGCTTCTATGTTGGTAACCTGTGCTGATTCCTTGGTGTATTCTTGTTCAAAGGCCGGATTGAGCCTTTGCCCCTTACTTGTTTCCTATTGAAAATTTGAGGTGTCCATCCCTAATGTGGAGGCTACCTCTTTGTTTCTTTTTGGAATCTTCTCCTCATTACAAGGAGTTTTCATGATTAGAGGGCTGCTCATGGCTCTTTCTTCTGGTACCTATAGGAAAGATTTGTCATCAAGCTGCTTTTCCATATCAATTAGGGCATTTTCTACATCTACTATGGTGTTGTCTTGGTCTACTAGGGTACCTTCCACCCATTCTCTTTGATTGGCATATGCCTCTATTTTTGGTATGGGGTGATGGATGAAGGGTCCTAGCTTGACCTTTTTCCTTTTCTTGGTAATGAATTCGAAAGGGTCATATCTCCATACAAAACTCCTTTGGAACTTCATTCTTTGCAGGATCAGGTTAGCCTCTCTCCCTACCTCTCTGGAATTGCATATGAAGGGACCTAATTGATCTTTGATTTTAAAATAGGCCTTATTCTTGGCATTGACGAAGTTGACTTCATTTGCATTGATGATCTATCTGTAATATTCTAAGGCAAACAACCTCATGGGGAGGTATCTTGGCAAATTATATGGTGCAAGCATGCAACCAAATATTCTGATTTTTGTGTGGTTCTGATAAAGGTACCAATCACCAACTTTGGTCTACTTGGAAAGCTAGAGGACTCTCTTTACTTCTGGGCTTATCCTAGGTGGAGGATTCCCAGTGAGCATAGTCATGATTGGATGCACAAAAGAGTCTATGAAGTCAGAGTATGTATAAGGTGATCTAAACTCATGGAAAAGTGGGGTCCAAAAGATTACAGATCTGGGCTGGCCCTTCGTGTCAAGCTTTTGGAGAGTGAAGGGAAACTTCTCTGATTGGTAATACAAAAATAGATGGTACAATACAGAAGAGTATTTGAACACCCTCTCATTGCCCATCCTTATGAACTGCTCATGCATTCTATCAGCTATAAATGTGGCAAAGTCATATATGGTTGCAGGAGGTTGTCCTGGAGTATAGATGGACATGAAAGCAAGGATAATTTCATCAATGTACTCACTTGTGGTATAACCTAAAACACATGATATCATGGATACAATGTTCTGGCCCCATGGAGAGAAAATAGTTGCTACATATGGAGGGGGGTCCTTAGGGATGTATTTTTCCTCCCGAATGAAGGTTTGGGACAACTGGGCCAATTTTGCAGGGCTAAGCTTGGGATACTGGTCCAATAGGTCTCGAACTGAGAGTGGGATTAGGTTTGGCCCTAGTTGAAACTGCAACATTTCATTTATGGACTCAGCTGTGATGGTGAAGAGGACCTTCTGGTCATGATACATTATGGTTTTGTGGCTAGGGACGTAGCATGCATAACACATATGGAAAATTTCTGGAAAGATGTGAACTTGGGGAAACTGGTATTTGGGAAAATTTGACTCCCACAAGCCAATTTCATCAGCATGGTTAAGGTATTTGTCCCTACTTTGGCAATGCACTTTGAGCAGGGGCTCTAGGGCAGTAGTGTCTTTTATTTGGAAGTCCCTATCAGGCAGGGGAAGGTGGTCTAGGTCCAAATGTGGAGTTGTAATGGGTCTCACGTCCATGGCGATAGGGGCAGCCATAATTCAGTTCTTGTGGATTTGAATTATGCTCTGGGAGCTTCAATAAAGGTTTTTTGGGATTTTTAGAGGGTTTTTAGGTAAACGGAGGTCTTGCAGATGGTTATGGCTTAGAGGGTTAAAATTAAAATAAAATTTGATATTTTTTTTACTTAATTATAAGTGTTATGAGGGTGAATTTACTTGGAATTTGACAATGGAGTTGGTATTCCACAGTCGAATACCTGGAATTGGGCGAAATTGACTGTAAATGGTGGTTGATGGCGGCTACAGAGGTTCGTACGGTTCTGGTATGGATTGATGAATGAGTTGGGCTATCTGCAGTGTCTATGGAGCAATGGCGGAGGTCTGTGAGCAAATTTGTTGTTTGCAGGGGTCGCAACGATTTTTTGAGTTTCTAATAGAAAATGCACAAAAGAGTGAAAAGAGGGGTAATTGGGCTTATATAGAAGAAACATTAATTTTGGCATGTTCATTGATTGATGAACAGTGGTGGTTTTTCGGTTAAATGGGGTAAGTGGTTTAAGAGGGCCATCACACAGCTTTTGTGGTGCAGGTGGTATTCGGGAGGGGTCACTCAATTCCATTCATTGTTTGACACATAGCGTCGGGGGTCAGGAGGAAAACCGCGTTATCGGGTGGGTAAAGGACAAACATCGGGTGCGGCCAATATGACTATGGGCTATTAGATGTGGGGAAGGGATGATCAACGGTGGTTGGGCATTGGAGTTGCACGACGATTTATGCAAAAAGCTTTTGGGGGGGGGCCGTGGGTCTAATCACTGGTGGTATAGGATGAAATTAGAGCTTAATCTCATCGGGGGCACTTTAATAAGGGATTAAGGATTGTGGCTGGGGTTTTAATATATTTTGTGGGATATGGGGTAGTTATATAGTTTATAAAATAAACTAAGGGGTGGGATTATTTATATAAAGGAGTTAAACATATACGAGCCAATGGGTTTTTGGGAATTTTATATATTTAATTAAATGTTAATATGAGGTGAAATGAGTGGAAGGGTATTGTACTTAGGTATGCAAAACATTATGCGCTTTCCATACACTTAGTACTTAGGATAAATGTATTTTGATGGGTTTTTGTATAAAATATGTTTATCATGGGGTTTTCCTAGGAAAAAATAATTTAACCTTAGGAAAATGGGTTTTGTGTGGGGGATGAATGAATTGCAAAGGAATTTAACACATTTCCTTCTTACGTCATCAAGCCGAGGGTCTGGTCCCACTAGAAGTCAAAGAAATTCTCTGAGCCTCTTTGACTTAAAGAACTATAGGTATTAATATTTTTATTATGAAAGGGAAATTAGTGAAATGAAGGAGTGAAATAAATGAGGGGGTGTTAAATAAACCATATTGTGAACCATTGTTTTTGCTTTCTCCACTACTTATCCATTTTTGAAAATTGCATTTAAAATCATGACATAAGTGTTTTTGCATAATCACATGATATTTCTGCAACCTTTCTACTACTTACCCGCTTACTCATCGTACCACTTTTTCTTCACTTTATTAGGGTGCATTTAGGCTAGCAAACCCTTATCAATCTTTTTCTTTTCTTTTACAGAGTATCTAATTCTAACCTTATATCATCCAAGGGCTCAGATTAAACTGATGAGCTCCTCTTATTTACTCTACCTATCTAATGATCTACCAAGATTACACTGTTTGGTCAGATTTTATTCACTAACTACAAACATAAAATTCAAAACATGGTATAATCAAGATTAAATAGTTTGATTACCATGGATTGTGGCATGAGTGACAAGTTGCACACAATCATTATTATGCATGAAAGTAAAATAGCAGTGGCATTTTGACTTGCACACTTTCATGGTCTCTTTTGTCTTTTGGGGTTCATATATTTTAATTTTTGACATTTTTCATTCTTTTTGTCCTTTGATTATTCTTTTAGGACATACCTTCTTTAAATTTTTTAATTTTTTATGGGAAACATCTGCAAAAAGCAAAGGTATGTACAATATTACAAGGCTTCACCTTAGTCATTCAAAATTATGACTCCTATTGGTATAGGAACCTAACAGTGGCTCCACTTGGGGATGGCATCTTCTAGTGAAATGTCAAGAACTTTGTAGATCAGTAGCTTCTGAATTGTTGTTGATGTTACCTTGCAAAATTTTCCTCTGTGCTTCTGCATTATTAATACTTATGACAGCAAATCCTTAAAGCTTAGGGCCTTCTCTTCGGGCTTCAACTTCAAAAATCACCATCCAATCCAACCTAGACTTTGAAAATAGAATATGTACAATGGGACATGAAGAATTAGTAATTAGGCTCAAAATAATGTTTTAGCATTCGACCATTCACTGGCCCACCTTCTGCTTCTGTACCATCAAGTTCCCTTAGGAAGAAAGCATTATTACCTCTGAAAGCATAAATGACATATGGTCCTTTCCATAGGAAGTAAAATTTCCCATGTTTACCTTTATCTTCCCTCCTTGAATCCCACTTTAGCACCTTGTCACCAAGGTAGAAATTTTCAGCCTTGGTTCTGTTATCAAAAATCTTTTTAATCCTTTCCTGCACAACTTGAGACCTGATGTAGACCTCTTCTCTAGTTTTTTGAAGATGAATTGTTTGATTGATTCTCCTCTGGATACTATTTGGTGTCAAAGGTGGTCGGGCATTGGAGTTGCACAGAGATTTACACAAAAAGCTTTCGGGGGGGTCATGGGTCTAATCACCAGCGGTATAGGATTAAAGTAGAGCTTAATCTCATTGGAGGCACTTTAATATGGGATTAAGGACTATGGGCAGGGTTTTAATATATTTTGTGGGATATGGGGTAGTTATATAGTTTATAAATAGGGGTGGGATTATTTATATAAAGGAGTTAAACATATACATGCCAATGTGTTTTTTGGGAATTTTATATATTAAATCAAACGTTAATATGAGGTGAAATGAGTGGAAAGGGTATTGTACTTAGGTATACAAAACATTATGCGCTTTCCATACACTTAGTACTTTGGATAAATGTATTTTGATGGGTTTTTGTATAAAATATGTTTATCATGGGGTTTTCCTAGGCAAAAAGAATTTAACCTTAGGAAAAGGGGTTTTGTGAGGGGGATGAATGAATTGCAAGGGAATTTAACACCTTTCCTTCTTAAGTCATCAAGCTGAGGGTCCGGTCCCACCAAAAGTCAGAGAAATGCTCTGAGCCTCTTTGACTTAAAGAACTATAGGTATTAATATTTTTATTATGAAAGGGAAATTAGTGAAGTGAAGGAGTGAAATAAATGAGGGGGTGTTAAATAAACCATATTGTGAACCATTGTT
Source organism: Pinus tabuliformis (assembly GCA_031772625.1). Classification (NCBI taxonomy): domain Eukaryota; kingdom Viridiplantae; phylum Streptophyta; class Pinopsida; order Pinales; family Pinaceae; genus Pinus; species Pinus tabuliformis. The sequence continues at coordinate 1,582,177,949 of CM062817.1, forward strand.
TTTGATTTGTCCACTACTTATGCATTTTTGAAAATTGCATTTAAGATAATGACATAAGTGTTTTTGCATAATCACATGATATTTCTGCAACCTTTCTACTACTTACCCACTTACTCATCCTACCATTTTTTCTTCACTTTATTAGGGTGCATTTAGGCTAGCAAACCCTTATCAATCTTTTTCTTTTCTTTTACATAGTAAACTATCTAATTCTAACCTTATATCATCCAGGGGCTCATATTATACTGATGAGCTCCTCTTATTTACTCTATCTATCTAATGATATGCCAAGATTACACTGTTTGATCAGATTTTATTCACTGACTACAAACACAAAATTCAAAGCATGCTATAATCAAGATTAAATAGTTTGATTACCATGGATTGTGGCATGAGTGACAAGCTGCACACAATCATTATTATGCATTAAAGTAAAATAGCAGTGGAATTTTTACTTGCACACTTTCATGGTCTCTTTTGTCTTTTGGGGTTCATATATTTTATTTTTTGACCTTTTTCATTCCTTTTTTCCTTTGATTATTCTTTTAGGACATACCCTCCTTACATTTTTTAATTTTTTAATATGGAAAACATTTGCAGAAAGCAAAGGTATGTACAATATTACAAGGATTCACCTTAGTAATTCAAAATTATGACTCGTATTGGTATAGGAACCTAACATTTCCATTGGGTAGTACGCACCTAGGGGATGACCCCCGTGGCTAGCTCCTTTTCTGAATGACGCAAACCTTAGAGTTTAAATATAATCTACATATTAATATATAACAATAAATATAGTGGCGCGTTGGCAATTGGCAAGGTTTGTTGGATGGAGGTATGATGCTCAACCCTCGCCCAGTCCATTTGCCCCTTAACAAGATTTTTAGTGGCCCTCGGGCTACCATGTGGTGGCCTCTGGATGGGCCATGTGGAAACTTGCGGTTGGCCACCAACCGACCAATGAAAATCGCCCAAATCAACACCAATAAAATTGTGCCACTTGGCACCATCTGATTCTATAGAGGAAAACATTCATATGCATAGCCACCCTACCACATAGGTATGCCTAGTCAGTTCCATGTTAGCAATATAGACTGCTGACTGGGTTGCCTGCATATTTTTTTTAATTTCGCCTGTTTAGGAAAACAAACATAATATGTTTCTCGGAGCATACAGAGTCCATTTTGTGTGAAATGAGTTGCACCAGATTCAGGACAACGAGCACTACGTGGTTGTTTAGGTTACACACTGATTCGAAAACTTTGAATTTTAAGCAAATTTTTTAGCACCTGATCATTTGCCTCCTAAACACTAGTGGTTAGCATATAAAGTTAATTATCTCCAAAAACACATTAGAATAGGCATTAAGATGGCATAATACGACAATAAATGTACCTTGATAAAAAAAATGCATTCAAATAAAGAAAAAACTTACTATATTGAGGTGAAAATGGGAATACGATATGAAAATGGATCTTAGACAGATTTTGGAAAGATACCAAATTGGTTGCTCATCATGTCTCCCTAGTTAAAATTGTTGTATGTTCCTATGCAACCAATAGTCAATCTAATTCTTAGTAATAATAGTATTCATGGAGGATATTGACGCTATAATTCACCTCCCCTAACTCATGAGCATGGTAGTAGTCCTTCCTTTCCTCAATTTCCCTCCAGTAGATAATCTCTTCTCTTTTAGTCATATTATAGTTTTTCTGATAATTAGCAGAAGGAAACTAAATCTTTGGATGCTAGAATTTCAGACCAACACAATGGTTCCCACAACTTTCTATACACCTAATATGTCATTGTAATCTCTTAATGGCTACTGTAAAAAAGCCAAGGTTGAAGGTATATCTTTTTCTCATGTCCTTTATGGCTTGTTCGCAACATTTAGCACACCCTTTCAAAATATTTGTTTCAATACTTCAATCTATGTCTTACAATTTTCAATGGATTCTTACCTATTTCGGGCCATAAATTTTGCATGTATATGGGATTTTACCCATATGGAATGTATCAAGAGGACATCTTGGGATCTGTAGTACTCCCATATAACCATAAAATTACACTTATAATTTTTTACAACCACATAATGGGCAGATGTCCAATTAGTGTGGTTACTCAAGAAATATGCAAAGACTCACAATTGAACATCCCCTACAAAATGGTTAGGGTTCGAGACAAGGGCATGATACAACATAATGTTGTGTTGTTAGAGCTTGCACAATAGATTCATCTCCTGATTGGTTCATATGTAACAGGCCCCCATGAATGTATTTGGAGAGGTTATTTAATAGGGCTTGGAGGTCATGACACCCTTTATTTAGAACATGAAATACAAGTAAATATTGTACACAAGAAAATGGATATACAATTAAATGTAGTCTCCACTAATAGTCCAAGTTGGATATTCTCAACCTCCATTTTATCCATTATATTAGGGTGGAATGTGTATATTTAAAAACAAAATTATAAAGAAAAAGAGGGTTAAAGAAGTTTAATAAGGTAAGAAAAACTAGTTTGAACCTACTTAATGAGCTTCAGAAAATATTTAAAATAGCTTTTAAAACCATGATATATATAGATATATATATATAGATAATCCTTGAAACAAGCCTTCTAAAACCCAAAATTTGAAATATTGATTGATCTACGAGGATGGAGTGATGTTGAACTTTTCATAATTTCTTAAATCACTTATCAATTCACACTCAAAAACATGTAACTAGAGCATTGTTATTACGTCATGGATGACTTATTACCACCGTAAATGCTAACAAAATATCAAAGATCAAATTATGCAAAGAGACATGTGCCTTGAAGCTTATAAATTAAGTTTGTCTACCCTAGTAGTTTTCATGGCTCCTTGGATGTGTCAACCCAGTCTTCGGGGTGGTGCCGTAGGAATATCCACCTCTCATTAGTGAAGGCTATTCGGTTGGAACTCAGTGGATTACCACTTTGACTATGTGCCCCTAAAAGTGAGGAATAAGATCCTTCACCTGGAAGCCAAGGAATTTGGCAATCAGATATATTTCTCTGATACTAAAATCAATGGCAGCACCTTTAGATGGACTCCATATCCTGGAAAATTTACCAAAAGGATACTTCATTCTCTCCACTAAATGGCTCTGCATCGTCAACTAGAAACATTGCTCCACATGGTCATTCGTGACAAGCAAGTTGATCACTATCAGTTATTTGCAGGACAAGAGGAGATTAAAAGGATCCTCAGTGACATCAAGTACAATCTGGATGACATCTTCACTTGATTAATGTGGGTGGAACATTATGTGGTGTTTGAATCAGACTCATAGCCTCATACCCCAGTTGTTATCAATGCACCATTCGAAACTCCACCACAAGGAAACTCCAATTCTCTCTCCAGTCATCATAGTAGACTAATAGTCTTCTCTAGCACTTGACTCCTCATTTTTGTATATGATATATCTACTTCTCTTATGGTTGTATGGATTTTATTATGTCTCAGCATGTTAAATGTGCACATTGTTTTGTTTAAATGCCTAGCATACACCGATGCATGTAATTACTAATGGGCTATGTGGTTTAAATGTTGGTTAGTTTTTCTTGTTGTCTCTTTTGGACAAAATTGGGATTATGGGAATATGGTTTCTTCAGTATAGTTGTTTATGGGATCCCACAATGTTTTTGGGAAGAAAAATCTATCAATGTAATCTCAGTTGCTTCGTAATACAAATATATTTCTAAAGCTTACAAAAAAAGGTTATAAATTTGTGTTTAATAGCGTCCTCTTTTGCTCGATATAATCTACAAACCGTCTAGGGAGGTGAGAATTATGATGAATCCACAGTTTGATGTAGACTCAAAGAGATCTCCATCTTAACATAAGATTTTAATTTATTTATTTATTTTTTAATTTATAGATATGGGCCTTGATGTGAAAAAATGGGGATTTGGTACGTTGGTCTAATTAGTGCATTAGGTGATTAATTATCATAATTTTCAATGTATTAGTCTAGTTAAATTTCAACCCTAAGATAAGAACATATATGTGTAAGATTTTAAATCTATATTTTAATATGTTTTAATAATTAGTTATTTTTATGGGTAGTAATTATATTTGAAGAGTGATTACATTATAATTAAAGAAATTTCTTATATATATATATATATATATATATATATATATATATATATATATATATATATATATATATATATATATATATATATATATATATATATATTAAACAGATAATTAATTTCAAATTTAAAAATAAAAATCTTCATATTATATTTTTGCACCGAGAGGTTCTCTAGAGCCTATTGTACGGGAAAGATATTTTCACGCAGTATTATATATGTATATGTATATGTATCTTGGATAATTAATGAAAAATAAAGAATAATAGTGAATATGTTGACTCAATTAAACTTTTTAACAAGAAGCACATATATACAACAATATTATCGATCATGAAAGGAAATTAAGTGTAAACAAAATTCATGAAAAAAACTGAGCATAAGGTTCCTTAATCCAAGGAGTATTTGTGCCAGGAACTTCAATTAAGGTATATTTATTCTTTAAAAATTAAAATATATGATCTATAACCTATAGGAATGAAATAAGATTATTTATCTGTAAATTTTGCCTCCCTTCAGATTGGGACAAGAGCATCACCCAACTATAAAACTTTCCAACACCCTCATTCCTCAGTCTCCTTTATTTTGATCCTTCATGGGGAATTACATAGAAAAAATTACATTAGGTTTTGTCTATAATGTAGAAAATCTTATAAGATAATTTGTCAAAACTTGAAACTGATTCAACAAATGTCAAACTCACATGTAAAATGTTGCATGAAATTGGAATACTCATAAATATAAAATTCCAACTCTTATTATATGCAAAATGTTGCAAAAAATTGGGATACTTACAAAACTAGAATCTTGTCTGAAATAATTAATTTGGTGTGAGATAAAATTTATCAATGTAAAAAATAGTTAAAAAATAATTAATATTTCATATACATATATTAAGTAAATTGATATTATACATAAAAATATTTTTGTGCAAGTTAAATTTTCTCAAAGTTAAAAATAATAAGTATTTCTGATATATAAACCAACATAGATCCATCTTAACATTGGATCCAGCAAGTGAAGAGAGGGATACAGTATCTTAAGATGCAAAAAGATGCAAAACTTAATAATAAATTAAGATATTTTATCCCTCTCAGTCCTTGGTAGATTCAAAGTTAAGATGGATTTATGCTGGTTAATTTTTAAATTTCCCAAAGGTGGATATAAAATTAGTGGATCTAAGCCCTGTCTTGATATGTGGGAAATCGATTTTATGAGTGGGCTCAACCCTGCCCACAAGTGGTTTCTAACATTCAAGGCCTCACATGGATATTTTGTATTATGATGTGGCTTGGGAAGTGGGTTGTTGTTGCATGACAACCAAATTTTCTATTGTTCTCTCTTGTAATCCTCATAATTAGTATGGAGGGTTGTAGGAAATTAGGTATTTATCATGTAACAAGGTGGTAGATATAATCATTTGCTAGCACAGTAAATTTAAATGGGCATCCCAATGGCCAATTTCCTTGGTATGGAATATTAGATGGTGTTTCATTGTTGCTTTTACATCTAGTTGAGGTATTACTGGCCTAGTTTCATTACCATGTTTTAAGCTATTTCTATGTCCTAATGCTTTATTTTCAATTCAAAAATTTAATATGGAATCTTTTTTATTGATTTTGTTGCAATTCCTTTCATATTTTTCTTAGTTTCTAATTCTAGGTTGAGGGAAGAGCTCAATTGGCTTCTATGTGCCCCTAAGAATTTTGGTTGTTTCCATGTCTTTTTGGTCTGGTGTTGAAGTGGTTCTCTCCACCAGATCTGGGTATTGTCACTTAAGTAGGAGTGTTCTTCTTTTGATTTCTACAAATTCACTATTTTCTTAGGTGTCTCCTTTCTTGGTTTTTGGGCATTTTTCTAGTTTTATCTCGATATTCCTACTCACTTCAAGTCCTCAATAGTTAAAAATGGGTGTCACTCTCTCACCTCAAAGTTTCAAGGGATCTTGGGCGCTATTTTTAGTCTCTACCTCCTATGGTATTCCATCTTGTCTTTTCCTTCTCCTTGAAGATCTCTTTTGATTATTTGGTAGGGTGGGAGAAATTTTTGTGTCTATTGGTTATTATGTTTTCAATCCTTTGTGACCATTCCTTATCTATTTTTTGGGCTCTCCATTGCGGTGTGGCTTCTAATTTTCAAGTGGGGAGATTGGTTTTTTTTTTGTGGCCTCTTAGTCAATATGGTGCAATGAAAACCATCCTTGGGAAGGAGAAAGTAAATGATTGGTCAACCATCCTCGTCTATGTGGACCTAGATGGAGGTTACATGATCCATGACAAGATACTATGATTATATCCTAGTGGAAATTCACTTCATCATTTTAGACATGAAGGAGGAAGTGCATTTTAGTCAAATATTTATCCTATATTGGCATGTGGAGATAGAAACTTGTATTTGGATTCCTACATATGGAAATACAATATCTTGCTATACCCACTACATGTAATAAATTTACCTTTATTGGAAAATAAAAAATATCTTGGAATAGGCTCTAGATAATTACTCGAAGACTCAGAGAGAATACTAGCATTTATGAGATTTTGCAAAACGTATAGAAATTAGATGGAAATGTCTCAACTCTAGTTAAAAGGTTATTTGACCTCCACTCCACTAGATGTGGATACTGATACTTATCCCCCTACATAAGTGGACTCTCCTTCAAGTTGATATGGCCTATGAAAAAACATTTTTTTATGTTTCTATCATCGATGAGGCCGATTTTTCTTCTAGATATAGTAGGACTCAATCATCAACATGCTAGTTTATTATGGTTTAAATTCTATCAAAAACACAATTATTAGAGTCTAAGTCTTCAAATAATTTCTATTGGTTTGATTTCCCTTGCAACAAACCAATAGTAATCCATGGGACACTATATACTTCATTTTTATGATAATATAAAATGACCTTGCCCACACACACATACATATTAAAATTAAAATAATTTTAAATGCTTAAAACACCATTCAAAATAAAATACATAACTTTTAAAATAGGAAGAAAATAAAAAAAAAAATATAATACTTTCATATATATATATATATATATATATGTGTGTGGGGCTTAAAACACAATTAAAAGGAAAAAACATAATTTTTATAATACTGAGAAAATAAAAAAATATAATATATTTATATTTATATATATAGTAAGTTATAAATACTAAATGAAATTAAAAAAAAATTCTTATAAACATTAAAATTGATCTTTGTAATGGTAATTCATTAGTCAAAATTAATGATAACTATTATAATTAACTATACTAATTTTTAGTTTTCTTAATTATCATACTTCTTTTATAACCTACAACCTAAATATTAAATGAAATATTCTCTTCCATATCTTCTTAATTGAAACAAACTTTTGTCCCGTTGAAGACATAGTTATGACTAGGTACCTTATGTATAAGAATAAGTTATACAAGATGGATGCCAAGAGGTTTCTCTCCTATGTCAAGAAAAAAGCCAAACCTTCAGTTGAGAAGGAGGTGGCATTAGAATGCTCATCTTTGTTGGACTATTAGGGAATAAAGGAGGAGACCATCTTGGAGAATCTAGATAATATTAAAAATATATTATTTTTAATATTAAGGGGAAAAAATTATGATATAATAAGGAGGTGATCAACCCCAATATGGAAAACTAAAATTATCTTTTTCTTAATGAAAAGGAAAACTAATCTCACCTTCCTCAAGTGCTGCAGAGATTCCTGCATCATTCCTACTTTTTATCATACCAAGGTCAAATCAGTTTTACACATACTTTTGTTTCCTAATGATGAACCTCAGTCTAGGTTCGAAATGTCAATTTAAAAATCAACTTGAATGGGATGGATCCGGAAAATGAATTACAACTAATGAAGAGGCCCAGAAATCTTAAATCTGAAATCATTACCCTATATGGAAGGGTCAAAATGAATGAAATTCACTCTTTAGAACGAATTAAAATGCTCATAATGAAAAGGAAAACGGATCTCACATTTCTCAAGGGCTACAGGGATTCCTGCATCATTCCTACTTTTTATCATACCAAGGTCAAATCAGTTTTCCACGTATTTTTGTTTCCTGATGATGAACTTCAGTCATAGGTTCGAAATGTAGATTTAAAAATCAACTTGAATGGGATGGATCCATAAAATCAATTTTCCACATACTTTTGTTCCTTGATGATGAAGTCATAGGTTCTAAACTTAGATTTAAAAATAAACTTGAATAGGATAGATCCCGAAAATCAATTACAACTAATGAACATGCCTAGAAATCTTAAATCTGAAATCATTACCCTATACAGCAGGGACAAAATGAAGGAAATTTGGTCTTTAGAACCAATTAAATTTCTCATAATGAAAAGGAAATTGATCTCACTTTCCTCAAGCGCTAGAGGGATTCATGCATCATTCTACTTTTATGATACCAAAGTCAAATTAGTTTTCCACATAGAGAGATTCATGCATCATTCTACTTTTATGATACCAAAGTCAAATTAGTTTTCCACATAAAGTGCTAGAGGGGTTCATGCATCATTCTACTTTTATGATACCAAAGTCAAATTAGTTTTCCACATAATTTTGTTTCCTAATGATGATCTCGGTCATAGGTTCGAAACTTTAATTTAAAAGTCAACTGGAATGAGATAGAGCCGGAAAATCAATTACAATCAATAAACAAGCCCAAAAATCTTAAATTATATATATATAGAATTATAAATATAGATAATAATGTGGATGTAAGACTAAATTATAAATATATTTATTAATTTTAATATAATAAATAAAAATATGTTTAATTTTAAATTTACCTATTTCTTTCTTTATTTAAATACGTCTTAAATGAACCAACTCTATGGTCTCAGAAAGTACAAACTTATTTAAACTCACCATTTCAGTGAGTATACGATGAATTCACTCACACCAGTAACAATCAGTTTAAAATTCACTTCATTTCCCGTAAACTATCATTAGTAAACCTAACACTCACTTATTTTCCCTAAAATAATAATTTGTAAAGCCAGCGTTCACTTCGTTTCCCAGCCAGCTTTGAATATGGTTCCATTTAGTCCGTCGGACCGAGTAAAAGGAATACGGGGAAGTTGCCATTTTCAAGATCATATTTTATAAATTATATGTCATTTTCCTAAAGACACCTAGAAAGTAGTTGAGGGGTTTACCATTATGGACAGAGGAGACGCGTACATGCAGATGCAGAATTTCATCCACCGCCATTAAAATGGGATATCTGCACTCAAACCCAATTCAGTAATGAGTAGTGTACTTACCCTGTATTTCTGGTCTCGAATATAAAAGAGAAAGACAACCATGTAGCAGAGTTAGCAGAGTTGAGGGACAGTTTCAGTTCTATTTATGGTGCTCACGAGAAGGTTATTGGGCGATATAAACGGCAGGCTATACCATCTGTTCACCGTAATGATTTTTTTTGTCTTTCTGTTAGCCGTAACAATCTACTTTAGGTTACAGGAAAGCTGTCCATTACAATATAAAGTGGTCGATGAAATTATGTATCAATCATAGTTTTTTGACCAGAATAAGGTGTCCGCACGTGGCAAGGGCTAACGACTATGTTATTGGGCATTAAATGTTTGTTTAGTTGCAAGTTCTATAACCATATAAAATAACTTCTATGGTGCTTTCCAAACACTCCATTTTTATAAAAATCTATATAACTATATAACCATATAAAATAAACGTCTGTGGTGCTTTCCGAACACTCCATTTTTATAAAAAACTATATAGCTATCCAACTTGCAATTAAGCAAGCATTTAATGCCCAATAACAGCCTAGTTAACTCTTTTCTCCGCACCATTGCCTTTATGACACCGTATACACCTGCTACTATCATATAAGCCTTGGTGTTGACATGACATTCCGTGGAGTGACGAAGAGGATTAGCGAATCAAGTTTTTGTATGGACTGTTTCTAATGGGTAGTATATCGAAAATATATGATTTTCTTTTATATGTTATACAGGATGATGTTATACAGTGGTGGAGGTAGAAATAGAAAAATATCGAAAATATATGATTTTCTTTTATATGTTATACAGGATGATGTTATACAGTGGTGGAGGTAGAAATAGAAAAATGATTTGGAAATTTTTTATTTTATCAGTTGGATGGTGTATAAGATTACAGATTTTTCTATATTATTAAATTTTTATTATTTATAAAAAAATAAGTGTAAATTTTGGAAGTTTTATTCTAAATAAACTATGACTATTCTCATTCAAGATTAACTATAAATAAAGTATTTTAATGTGCAATTATATATGTTTTAATGTGCAATTATATATCTTATATATAGAAATGAAATAAAATATGTGTTAAAAAATTTGAGGTAATTTTCTAAATATTCATAATTTGTTATCACTTCTATAAAATATAATCCACACAGATCTATTAAAAATAATCTAATATATAGAACTTAACTTTCAATAAATAAAATATTAACAAAACTCAACCAATTAATCTATCCATTAAAGCTTATATAATAAAAATATACAATTTTTAAAACTATATAAATTTAAAAAATTATTAATTTTATAATATTAAAAAATATAAATTATAATTTTAAAAGAATTAATCATATTTTTCAAACCTCATGATAATATTTTTCACATCTCACGTTCCATACAATTTTTCACTCTCGACCTCCACATATATTTAGTATTTTTTGTGTGTGCGGAAGGCACTCCATAACCTTGTCTACACACCTGATTCGCTGCACATAGGGATGTGTTGTAATCATATCTTTTTCATATTTAGTTGCTCGTCAGTGAATTGTTTTGACTATAGAATGTAAAAAGTATTAAAATTGTTGTTTTTAAAAGTAAATATATTATATTATATTTTATTTATTTTTTTATAATTTTTTTTTTCCAAAAAAACTAATAATGTATAAGATTAATATATTTTAAATAGAAAATGAAATTTTTAAAAATTATTTATTGTTATTCAATTAGATCACGTAAAAATGTCAAATTATGGTTAATATTAACATAAAAAAGAAAGAGGTTACTATTACTTGATTAAGTATATTGAGAATAAAAATCAGTCAAATCAGTGAAATCCATATAACGATGTAAAGTCATGGTTAATATTAACATAAAAAGGAAAGGGTCACTATACTCAATTAAGTATATTCCAAATAAAAATCGATAATGTCAATGTAAAGAAATATTGAAATGAAAAAGAGAATTGGATATATATTTCATTTATATCTATTATAAATAAAATAGATATATAATAGTGTGAATGTTGATTGCATGCTAACAATATTTTCTCAATTTATTATTATATATTAAATTATAAATCTATTTTAATGTTTTAATATAATAAATAAAAATTTATTTGAAAAATCTATTTATTACTTTAGTTGTTTAAATATTTAAATAAATTATAAATTACAAAACTAATAATTAATAATCAAATCTTCTAAAAAATTAGAAACATATTTAAGCTAACCCGTTCAGTAATTTCAATCAAGATGTCTCAAATTACAAACTTATTTGAACTAATTAAATAATCTCATAAATAAAAAAATATATTTACACTAACCATTTCATTCATTTCAGTCAGGATGTCTCAAATTACAAACATATTTAAACTAACCATTTGAGTCAGGATATGATGAGTACACTTCTTTCACTTCCACTAGGATCAATCAATTTAGAATCCACTCATTTCCCATAAACTAATCATTAGTAAACATAACACTCACTACATTTCCCATCATCATCCACATGTGAATAAGGTATTTCCAATGATCATCAATTATTGTGAAAATAAGTTACGAGGATGTCTTTCCCACTGTTTTAGTTTGCACAAGTCTGGAGTTTCAATTCCTCTTCCCACCCAAATTAAGCACACAGAACACAAACATATTCATGTGTTAGTTTGCACACGTCATTACTTAGATCAAGGTCTGTTGTTCCAATTTCTCGTCCCACACAAATTAAGCACACAGAACACAAACATATTCCTGTTCTACACATTGCCTGCTCAGCCGGTAAATGCAGGTTCCAATACAGCAACTATATGCACAGTCATAACTATAAGTCTTTTTAAATCTATGAGAGAGAAATTCTATTAGTATGGTCATGGCATTCAAAACTATTGGTATATTTTACGAAAGATTTATGGGCATCTGCCTACACTAAGACCCCATCTCCATTGAATTCATACGATCATCCCCTCCCTTTCCCTCCTGTACAGGAGGAGACGATGCGTTAACTTCCTTCTTTTTCCGATCTTTGTAAACAGCGTACAGAATCAGTTGCATTGCTCCTAGCGCACTTCCAACACCATTTGGTACCTACGAATCAACAAATCCAATAAGCATGAGTGGATAATTCCATATTAATATAACATCGACTATATCGCACATTCCCATCTAAACTGACCATGAAATGCCAACTCCAAACCATTCTAATTTAATGTTTGTACATATCATATTCAAGATAATAAACTCAACGCACTGTCTAAATTCAATAAACCATTAGACAATTAGCATACAAAGTAGATACCCACCCTAACATATTTCTAAAGCATTTGAGATACATATCACCCTCAAGAATATGATAGACCTCGTGAACTATCTAAACTCAATAGACTCCTGGACCATGAACATACAAAATAAATTCCCCACCTTATCATCATTCGAAAGCACTTCTTGAAAAAACCTAGTGACATGGGTATTTTGAGAAGGCTCCACCCTGGTCTATTGCTTGAAGCAAAAGTCAACATGTAAAAGGCTAACGCTTAGGGTTTTGGATTCAAATCTCTTCATCAACTGTTATTGTTAAACTTACAGCAACGAATGGATCCTTTCCCAGTAGGCCAAAAATAAACCAGGACGTGCCGCAAAGAAAAACACCGAGAGACAAGAAGAATGGCATATACTTTACGCTCTTCGTCTTAATCACGGTCCTCTGCACACCATGAAAACCACGATTCAGGTCACTTCAATTTAAAATACATGTTGTGCAATTATTCATTATTTTAATCTGCTGCTTCATAAAGCCATCACCATAAATAAAATCCTACGTTGAAAGGGATCCTATCACAGATCTAATTAATTTTTTTAAATAACATAAAGAAATTAGAATAGATGTGGCATATTGCATTTCGCCTTCATATTAAATCCAAAGCACACACTAAAAGGCTACAGTCCCTTTTACAAATATGAATAAACATCAACTGGGAAGTCGTCCTTTACTGGGTAATTTTTTGGTTAAACCTTTTGCATTGAGAGATATACATCTGCTCATTATTTTTCTATTAGATTCAAAATTATTAAATTTTATTAGACACAAAACTATGCATGGCAGACGGTGAAAAAATGCCGGAAAACGGTGCTCTCCCTAATCTCTGACTTTTCATTTTATGCCAGACAAGCTTTGAATATGGTTCCAATTAGTCCGTTGGAACGAATAAAGGAATAGTACGGGGAAGTTGCCATTTTAAAGATCATACTTTATCAATTGCATGTCATTTTCCTAAAGATAGGTAGAAAGTGGTTGAGGGGTTTACCATTATGGAGAGAGGAGACGCATACATGCAGATGGAGAAGATGGCAGCAGCGAAGCCACAAAATAATTTTCTTGCATTTCCACGCAGCGCCAAGAGCGATACCAAGGCAATCACCGCAAAAAACATGAGCACAGTTGCCAGAAGAGAAAATATTTTGACCTGTTTCATCCACCACCATTAAAATGGGATCTCTGCACTCAAACTAATACAGTAATGAGTAGTGGACTTACCCTGTATTTCTTGTCTCGAATATAAAAGAGAAAGACAACCACGTAGCAGAGTTCAAGGACGGTTCCAGTTCCATTTATGGTGCTCACGAGAAGGTTATTGGGTGATATAAATGGCAGGCCATACCATGCAGAAAGCATGCAATTCAAAAGTGTAGAAACATAAGGAACTCCAGAGAAGTCTTCCGTCGATTTCTTCTTTATAATCTTCCTGAACGTAATCCTGCAACAGCAGACACATCATAATTTACAAACAGTTAATGAATAAATGAACATCAGTAAGCTTTATCATTGAAATTAGGTGGCATGAGTTAGAGAAAACTCACAAGGGAGCTAAGAAGAGTATGAGGGCAGTGACATTTCCTGTCATGAGAGAACATATTCAGCATTAAGTAACCTGCACAAAACTCCATGCGACCCTATATCTATATGAAACTAAACTTTGACAGAGCCAGTATGCATACCGAAGATCCCGAAAATGAAATGTGCAATAAACATTTTCGTAGCTTTCAGTGCGCTCAGACGGGTTCCGACTGAATGAATGCAGCAACAACAACGATTAGCATGTAGGGGCGTCGTGAAACCGAATTATTTATAGGCCTTGTAGCAGGATAACCGGGCGTATCGAAAAGTGTTGTGGCCCCGATTCTGACGAGAAGATTTGCCAATTGCATTGCATCGGCAAGATAAACAGTGGTAGTTTTAACATAGTTTAAAGGACATATACGTGTTGAGACTTGGTGCTGCCAATTCATTAGTTTAAAGGACATATCCGTGTTCAGACTTGGTACTGCCAATTGACTCGTTTACCTGTTTACTGAGGAGAAATTGATTGGATGGTCACAAGTATGGGAGTTAATATCATCAAAAATATCTAAAACATTTAAAATTTTAAAATTTAACAACTATAATGTGTGTAAATTTTTACATAATTTTTTCGAAATATCACTTGAATTTCCTCGGTACACTAAATCTTGTTAATTAATTAGTTTAAACTTTATACGTGTTGAGACTTGGTGCCGTTAATTTCGAGTGGAGTAATCTATAGTTTCGATAGGAGTTGTGTATAATGCGACTTTTTGGAGATTCCAGTGACGGAATCCAGCGGAAGAAATTGAGGTTAAATCTTGATTTGTTGCATTTAAAATGGTTTTTTAATTGCATATTTGGATTCAGCACCCTGAAAAACCCCTGGGACGCTTTGATTGTGCAGAAACTAGCTATCAAACTTGTGATTCCAATAAATTGCTGCCAGATTTTGACCAGAAAAACCCACCCAAAAAACTTTCAAAAAATATCATTATACACAACTGCGTTTCGATATATATTTTTCGAATTTCATATGGGTATCGAGTTTCAACGAGGGTATTAGTAACAAGTTTCAAGGATTGTAGGTGTTCTATTTTAAACCTCTTTAACTATTCCTTACGCTTAGAGAGGTGGTTTTTCTTTTTTTAAGGTTTTATAATTGAGAATTAAAATTTATTCTACCTTGAAATTTTACATCAAGGGAAATTCTCTTAAAATAAAGCTTTTTAACCATTTTTAGATTTTTTTTTTAAATTATTATGGGAAGATTACTAAATAAATAAAGTATGTTTAGTTTTTACCAAGGAGTTTAATCTTAAGAGAATCATACCGAGTACCTTTTCAAATTTCCCAGGGAAGAAATTTTCGATTTTTCCATAAAAATTTCCTGGGGTAGCGGTTTTTAGTGGATCACTAAATTTACTTTCTTAAGAGAATCATACCGAGTACCTTTTCAAATTTCCGAGGGAAGAACCTTTTCGATTTTTCCATAAAACTTTCCTAGGGTAGCGGTTTTTAGTGGATCACTAAATTTATTTTCTTTACACCTTTAAATTTTGTAAGAAGATTTTTATAATTTTTTTAGTTTCACGAGATTTTATAATTTGATTCAAAATATTAATAAATAGTTAATTTTTATGGTTAATTATGATTATCTAAATTAAAAGTTCTTATTAATCAAATAAAATTCTCTTGCACTCCAATAATTCATAGATAATAAAAATGATTCATAGGTAATAACTAAATAATCTAACTCTCAAGATTAAAAAAATGTAATAATATATTTAAAAATTTTGGATCAAATTATATCTTTAAATAAAAACTATATGTTCTTTAAGGACAAATGTTAAATATATTTTTTTTATTATTTTAATTTTTTATAAAACTTTTATTGAATCTAAGGCCATGAAATTTCCTTGAATTTGATGATTTCATTACTTCTTCTCACTTTTTTTTATGAAAGAGATTGATAATCATTTGAATTAAATAATATATTCTAAAAAGATGATGTTTTGGCACTTTTGAAGGCATATTTTTGGTTTATTTTGCCAAACATTTTGTTTGAATGTGTTGGAAGTGCATATTTCAATTATTGATATGATGATCCAGGTGGATATTGGTGGCCACCTGCCAAGTCCACCTGGACCCCCACCATTATCTTTCTCAGCATTTTCAGTTTCCTTAATTGTAGCACAACTTACTATTTTTAGCAGTTTTTCGGGTCCTGAACTTCCGGAGCCGTTTTGAGGCCCTAAACGACGTTTTTTGGGGAATCTGGGGGCAACATGGGTCCATGAAATGGATCGATGTTGTCCGTTCCAACAATGATAGTGCTCGGATAGATCTTTCTAATGAGCTATTGTACGCGTCAAACGAAGATCATATGCCAAAGTTACGACCCCGGGAAGTTGATGTATCAATTTACCCCAAACGGGGCCCACAGTTTGGCGTTTCATCTCCTAGGGTTAAGTTTTAGAATGTTAAGGGTTTTCCATTGTTTCTCAACAATAAATAGGCCTTCGAGCCTCATTGTAACATAGTTCAGAGGCATATAGCCATCACATCTTTTCTCAGAGATAAGCTACCATCGCCCTAGCTGGTTTATTTCCATTTCTGATTGTAAGCATATTTCAGTATTTTCCATTAATGAAATGAAGTATTATTTCCGCTGCATCTTTGTGTATATGGTTATCTCTGTAATTTGTTGCGTTCCTGTTTAAATCTGGATCAGTGGTATCAGAGCGGTCTGCTTTTTCTCTGTTTTTCTTTGCATGTCCCCAACAAGGTCGGGATATAAGGAGTTAGGGCTTGAACTGGTTGAACCTTTGCAAGACCAGCCTCGCAAATCCTGACGGCCTCCCATGGCGGACGAGAAGAAAGACGAGGGGGCAGGAGATCCCATCAAAATCTTGCTCGAAGAAGCCCTCGAGCGACAACGGAACGCGATGATGGACAGCTTTGCCCAGATCCTTCAGTGGCTACCCAGAAGCGACGCATCGGCTTCCAGCAGCTACTCTGGAAACGCCACACCCTTTAAGGTACAAGTTAATTTTGAAATCCCCATATTCGAGGGTCAGATAGACGTAGATGTCATAGATAAATGGTTAAATCTGCTAGAGGGTTATTTTTCTGTTCATGAATTTTCGAGTCGGGAAAAGATTGTTTTTGCTCTTCCCAAAGCAGGCCTCCACGTCAAGGACTGGTGGGAAACCTACTGCGCGCAGAAGGATGAACGTACTGACTCACTATTTTCAGCCGCACCCACCTGGGATTCGTTCCGGGATGCCATCAAGGAGCAGTACTACCCTGTCAGAAGCTATGAGGATGAATACATAAAGTGGACCACGCTGTGGCAGGGAAGGGACCAAGACGTGCTGGAGTTCACCAATCTTTTCCATACCCTTCGCACAAAGTTGGGTATCAAGGATTCGGAGCAACAATTGATACTCAAATACCGTGGCTGCCTGCACAAGTACATCCAGGAAGAAATACAATTCCTAAACATCCCCTCGCTCGGCGCAGCATACCGATATGCCATCAAAGTCGAGCAGAAGTTTAAACAAAAGAAGCGAGACTTTGGATCTGCGAATCCAAAGTAGGGGAAAGGTGCCCCTAAACCACAGAACAAAGGACAAAGCCAAGGCGGGACAGCCCAAGACAACTAGCCGAAGCTGCAAGCAAAGAACAGCGCCGCGAAGCCGAGAAAGGACACTGGAAAATGGTGCGAGTTCCATAAGAGCTCCACTCACAACACAAGTGAGTGTCGGGCCAAGCAGTCACTGGTGGCTGAGCTAAAGGTTTCAGAATCAGATGCATGTTCCGACTCTGAGTCAGAACCCGATAAGGGGTATGAAAAAGGGAAGCAAATCATTGATGCGGATCCCAGCGCCACTGTTGCTACCGCAAGGATCCAGAAAAATGAACCCGAAGATCCAGAGGAGGAGGAGCGTCTCTTCCACTCCTAGATGTGGGTAAAGGGCTCCCCGATACAGTTCATTGTTGATAGCAGAGTCAAAAGAACCTCATTTCGGCAGAGGTCGTGAAGCGGTTGGGCTTACCGACCACAGCACATCCACAACCATACACCATTGGGTGGCTTCACCAAGGACGAGATCTTCGCGTGAGCCAGCAGTGTCGCCTTCCATACAACATCAAGCCCTTCACGGATGAGGTATTGTGTGACATTGCTCCCCTTGAAGTTTGTGATGTATTACTAGGACAACCATACTTGTGGAAGCGACATGCTGTGTATGAATCAAGGCCCCGTGCTGTTATTATTACATTGGGAAATAAGTTGTTCAGGATACCAGAGGTAGCACCACCTGCCGCCATCTCTTTGATTACTGCAAAACAATGCAGTAAGATCATTTCCAAAACCAGGAAATTTGTTTTCCTGATGATACGCCCTCAAGGAAAGAAGAAGACAGTGGCCGCGGCCTCCAAATGGGGTCCCTCTGCACGACAACTACAGATGGACAAGATTGTGGAGGAGTACGAGGACATCTTCACCTCCCCGGCAGGGGTTCCTCTGCACTGTCAAGTCAAGCACTCCATCGATCTGACCCCAGGTGCGCCGCTACCCAATGGACCAATTTATCAGCGCTCCGTTCTGGAGAACAATGAAATCAAGAGGCAGATTCAGGAGCTCCTGCAGAAAGGTCACATCCGTCCGAGTTCATCGCCCTGTGGGAGCCCAATCGTGTTGGTACAGAAGAAGGATGGGACGTGGAGACTCTGTATTGACTATCGGGCGCTGAACAAGATCACTGTCCGTAATAGGTACCCGATCCCGTGGATTGATGACCTCCTAGACCAACTAAAGGGGGCGAAATATTTCAGCAAGATCGATCTAAAGTCAGGATATCACCAGGTACCAATCAAACCCTCCGATGTGTGGAAGACTGCCTTCAAATCCAAGGAGGGCCTCTTCGAATGGTTGGTCATGCCTTTCGGATTGACGAATGCTCCTGCAACCTTTATGAGGCTAATGGATGACATCTTGCGGCCATTCACCAACTCCTTTGTAGTAGTATACTTGGATGACATTCTGATCTTCAGCCAGAGTTGGGAAGAGCACCTCCACCACATCCGACAGGTTCTCCAAACACTGCGGCAACACAAGCTATGTGCCAATTTGGAGAAATGCACTTTTGGCATGACCCAGGTTCAGTATCTGGGATACATCATTGATGAACAGGGGGTGCATGTCGATCCAGCCAAGATCCAAGTCATTCGGGATTGGCCCTCTCCAACCACTCTAACAGAGCTCCGCAGCTTTCTAGGTCTTGCCAACTTCTACCGCAGGTTTGTGTTGGGGTTTTCTCATATTTCTTGGCCCTTGAGTCAAGTCACCAAGGGTGGGGCGAAAGAAAAATTCTTTTGGTCTGAATCTCAACAGAAGGCATTCAGGGAGTTGAAGGATCGCCTCTGCACGACACCAGTGCTCGCGTTACCAGATTTACAACAACCATTTGAGGTCGAGACAGATGCCTCTGACTATGCTATTGGGGCAGTCCTTACTCAACATGGACATCCAGTGGCATATCACAGTGAAACACTTTCAGACACAGTCCGGAAGTACCCCACTTATGATAAAGAGATGTATTCCATTGTACAGGCCTGCCGACAATGGAAGCATTACATTTTGGGGAAGGAAACGGTCATCCACACAGACCACCGACCTCTGCAATTCATACAGACCCAAGGGAAATTGCAGAATGATCGCCATCAGAAGTGGTCTACATACCTGCAACAGTTTCACTTGAATATCAAGTATGAAAAGGGCAGCACCAATAATGTTGCAGATTGCCTCAGTCGACCACCGATCATGGCGCTAACCACCGTGCTCAACTCTTGTGGGCACGAGACTTCTGATTGGCCACTTCTCTACAAAAGCGACCCAGAATTCGGCCACACATACCAGACACTCTTGGAGGGTCGGCATGTTGCAGATTTTCACCTCCAGGATGCCCTATTATGCCACCTCGGTCACCTTTGTGTTCCTTCAAGCGAGCGTGCCAAGATGATTTGGGAAGCACACTACAGTCGGGCTGCTGGGCATTTCGGGGTTGAGAAAACAGTGGCAGTACTGCAAAATTATTTCTATTGGCCGAATCTTCGACAGGATGTTGGGAAGTACATCCGATCATGTACTGCCTGTGCCATTGCCAAACCGACCATTAAGAAGCACGGCCTCTATACCCCGTTGCCTACCCCTAGTCGACCTTGGGAATCCATCTCCATGGATTACATGTCAGGCCTTCCTTCCACTAAGCATGGAAATGACTGTGTTTTTGTGGTCATCGACAGGTTCTCGAAGATGGCCATTATGATGGCCTGCAAGAAGAATATCACAGCAGAAGCCACTGCTAAACTTTTCTTTGAACGAGTGTGGGTGCACTTTGGGATCCCACAGTCTATCATCTCAGATCGGGACAGTCGGTTTCTCAGCACATTTTGGTCCAGTCTCTGGTCAATGCTGGACACCAAACTCACGAAGTCCACAGCCTTCCATCCTCAAACTGATGGCCAGACAGAGGTTGTCAATAGGATGATTGTGCACATTCTGCGCATGTATAACTCAAAGCATCCACGCACATGGGACGAGAGCCTCCCCTATGTTCAGCACAGCTACAACCGAGCTCTTCACAGCTCCACTGGCCATAGCCCTTTTCAGGTGGGTTTGGGATTCCAGCCACTATGTCCCATTGATGTGGCCATGCCACTTGCAGCTACTCACATGAATTCAGCTCATGTCCAGTCCGAAACAGATAAGGCCACCAGCTTCATTGAGCGCATCCAACATATTCGCCAGCAGGTCCATGACATTCTTGAGAAATCAAATGCCAAGTACAAGCAGCGACATGATCAACATCGGGTGCCACACAAGTTTCAGGTGGGCAACAAAGTCTGGTTGCATTTGCAGAAGGAACGCCTTACTGGAGCCTATCGGAAATTGAGACCACTCTGATATGGTCCTTACACCATTACTAAGGCTATGGGAGACAATGCATTTGAGCTCAGCATTCCCCCATTCCTTGGCCTGCACCCAGTGTTCAATGTGGACCGCCTTCGGCCATACTTTCCACCATTGCTAGACACATCCAACATTGCAGAACAACTCAAACCCACAGAATTAAATCCAGATTGCATGGAACAAGCTGCAACTGATCGGATCATGGACACACAGATCAAGAACACTCGCCAACAGAATATCCAACTGTATCGAGTTGTCAAAGCAGGCCAACTCCTTCAGCAGGGAAAGTGGCTCACCAGGGAACAAGTTCAGCAGAAGTTTCCTCATCTCATGGAGGAGCTCAACGCAATGCGGACCATTGCTTCCTAAGGGGGGAGGAATGATCCAGGTGGATATTGGTGGCCACCTGCCAAGTCCACCTGGACCCCCACCATTGTCTTTCTCAGCATTTTCAGTTTCCTTAATTGTAGCACAACTTACTATTTTTAGCAGTTTTTCGGGTCCTGAACTTCTGGAGCCGTTTTGAGGCCCTAAACGACGTTTTTTGGGGAATCCGGGGGCAACATGGGTCAATGGAATGGACCGATGTTGCGCGTTCCAACAATGATAGTGCTCGGATAGATCTTTCTAATGAGCTATTGTACGCGTCAAACGGAGATCATATGCCAAAGTTACGACCCCGGGAAGTTGATGTACCAATTTACCCCAAACGGGGCCCACAGTTTGGCGTTTCATCTCCTAGGGTTAGGTTTTGGAATGTTAAGGGTTTTCCATTGTTTCTCAACAATAAATAGGCCTTCGAGCCTCATTGTAACATAGTTCAGAGGCATGTAGCCATCACATCTCTTCGCAGAGATAAGCTACCATCGCCCTAGCTGGTTTATTTCCATTTCTGATTGTAAGCATATTTCAGTATTTTCCATTAATGAAATGAAGTATTATTTCCGCTGCATCTTTGTGTATATGGTTATCTCTGTAATTTGTTGCGTTCCTGTTTAAATCCGGATCATATGATACAATGCAAGTTTGTAGAAAGGGGTTGTTTATGAAAAACCCTAGCTCCAGTAATTGTGTATGGCATGTTCATGTGAGCCTTCGCCAAACACACTTGTGAGAGCTTATGGTAGCAAATTATGCTCTTGAGTTGGATTTTATACTATCAAACCAAATTCACAATGTGTCCCTTGATTACTTCAAAAAACGAGTTGCAATTCACCATTAAATTTTGGCCAAGACTTGCCTAGGAAACTATTGATTGTATTGGACTCCTAACATTAGACCACAACGAAGGCCATCCATTTTCTATGTTTCTAGTTTCTAAAAATTGATTTATTTGATGGTATCTGGAACTAGAGTTCTATTAAGTAAAGAGGAATGCAATTTTTGCACAAAAGACTCAATTTTTTAAAACTCTGGCTAGATGATTGTGGTATAATTTTCATATGGGATTTGGCTATACACACTTGAGGACTTTATAAAATCAAATTATGTCACATCATTTTCATTTTATTCCCCCACATCATATTCATATTTTTTCCATGAATGGTTTCAATAAGTAAGTTGCAACTCAACATAAAACTTTATTTAGGACTCCAATTAGTGAATCACTGATTGTGTTAGAATTGTAACACTAGGTTATAATTAAAGGCAACCCTCTCCTATGTTTCCATTTCCGATAAATTGTTTCATGTGATGATATTTAGACTTTGTATTTTGTTTAGTACGAAAAATGTGATTTTTGCATAAAGTGGTTTGTCTTTCAACTATATATAAAATGGAAATGCAATGAAAGATGAATGAACTATTGTGTGCATTACCAAATGGATTTGGATAACCTTGAGTGCCAAAATTATCTCACATATGCCATCACAATATATTTTCAAGCATGCTTTTAATCTAGTGTTGCCCCCTTTGCAAGATAGATGAACAAATTTGCATTCAAGGGTCCAATTTGTAAACCTTCGCCATTAAGGTCAAAGGATTTAGCTTAATATCTTAGAATGATTTCAAAGTGCAAGATAAAACACATATTAAAATGAAAATAAAGCATAAAATTAATGAACTATTAGCTCCCTTAGACTTGGACACTACAATAGCTCTATGGACACCATTATATCACTTATCCAATAGCCTAGGTTGTATTTTTTGGCATGTTTTTGAGCTATACTAGTTTTTTCCTCTATATTTCTATGTAACAAATTTCCATTTAGGGAGTTGAATTCACAAATTTTGACCATGGAGGATGGAGGATAGAGTTCCATTGTCCAAGATGGAATAACACATGTATAGGATTTGAGGAAAGTCTTTTACAATTATCCATCTATTTTTGATGATCCTTAGATAAGTCTAAGTTAAGGTTGCATCCCTTGTGAGACAATGTAAAAAAAATGTATTAGGGGGTCAAATTTCCAAATCTCTGCCACAAAGGAGGGAGGACAACATTCCAACATCTTAGCCAGTTGGTGAGTGTCATGGCATGAGTCCATATCATAAGTTGCAACTTCTGATAAAATGTAGATGGAGTGACATAATGATGATTATTTAGTTTCATTAGACATACAATATTTAATTACTTCTAATGGAACCCTTATACTACTCATGACATGGCCATATTTATTATTTCTTTATGCAATTTTGAGCTAATGTTTCATCCTTTGTAAGATGTGACAAGATAGCATTAGGGGGTTAATTTCACAAATATTCTACTATGGATGCTAAAGGATGGTACATTAGAATCCATGCTAGCATAACACATGTAGGAGACCAGAAAAATCAATTATGTCTTCCTATTTTAATTTATATTCCATAAAGACCAATTTGGTTAGTTTTGGAATGAAGCCAAATTGCAAGTTGTAAGTTGCGAAAAATTATAAATAGATCCACGAAATAATACATTATGGACTTTGTTAAACTTGAGACATCAAATTAATTGTATAAGAACCTTTCTTCAACTTGATCCATGGCCCAAGTGCCTCCCTTTGTGAGACAATGAAACATATTCATATTCAAGGATCAAAAAGAGGAAATTATCCAAATCGACTCCCACACATATTTTTGCACAAGGGGTGAATTTCATAAAACATTGTCTTGGGTGAATGTTGGTAGCATTCCCACATTTGTTTTGGCCAAACATGCTTATAGAATCCTATGGAACTCAATTATGCTCCATAGTTTAGATTTTATGCCCCCATACAAAGTTTGCAATAATGAGTCATGTTAGTAAGAGTGTTGCAAATCAGCATAAAACTATAATTAGTCCTTTTATTATGCAATAATCAATTAAGTTTGACTCTTGATGCCAAGTTATAATTATATCCACTACTATGTTATGAATCCATTACCTAATAATTGTTTTATCCAACAATGTGTAGAGCTAGGTTTTTCTAAGTAAGGAACGTTGTAATTTTTGCACGAAGTGGGTGGTTTCAAAATTTCTTAGCTCAAACAATTGTGGGTAGGATGTTCACATGTGCCTTGGAACAAAAAACATGTAGGAGCATAGAAAATTTTGGTTTGTAATTTATGCCTCTAGATCAAATTCACAATGTGTCCTTGAATGAGTTTAGGGAATGAGTTGCAACTCACTATAAAACTATAGTTAGGAATCATATTGGCAAGCCATTGATTCTATTTAATTTTCAAAACTATGTTACAATTAGGGGCACCCCTCTCATATGAATCAATTTCCAAAAAAATATTTTATTTGGCTATCAATAAAGCTAGGATTTTTCTCAATAAGTAATAATCCAAATTTTGCATTAGGGTATTATTTTGCAAAACACTAACTTAGGTGACTATGCATATCATTCTTATTTAGTTCTTGTCCAAACGCACAAATAGAAATCAATTATGCTACTTATTTTGGATTTGATTCACTAGAACAAATTCACAGTATGCTCTTATATGACTTTAGGAAGTGACTTGCAACTCACCATAAAATTGTAATTAGTACTTAAATATATTGATTGTCAATTGCAGTGTACTTCTAACCATTCCATTTCCTATAAAATGTTTTATTCAATAATATTTAGATTTGTGATTTTTCTCAATAATAAACAATGCAATATTTGCACAAAGGGATTTTCCAAAAAAATATCTTGGTGAATCATAAGTAGCATATTCACATGGCCATTTGCCAAACAAACTTATAGAATCTTACAAAACCCAATTATTCTACACAATTTGCATTTTATGCCCTTGGGCCAAATTCATAATGCATCCTTGAATGGATTTAGAAAGTGAATTGCATCTCACCATAAAACTATAACTAGGACTTGGATCAATGAAATCTCAATTATGTTGGACTCTTAACATTACATTTCAACTAGGGGTACCCTTCTCTTGTGATTTGATTTCCCCAAAATTGATTTATTAGATGATCCATGGAACTAGGTTTTTGGTCGATAATTGATATTGCAATTTGTACACAGATGGGTTGATTTTGAAAAATGCTAGCTTAGATGATTATTGATAATATGTTCAAATTTATTTGTTGAGACTCCATTTTTTTACAATTTTACATTATGAACTAAGTCAGTTTTTCCTTTTTCCCTTATTTTTGGCCTCTTAGTACACTAACTTTTAGCTATATTCTTCGTGATTGAACTAGAAAGGGGAATATAAGGTTTTAAGTCACTTTTCATATTTACTTCATACTTAGACAAGTTAAATATTGTTAAATGTGATTTTCTCACCATTAGCTATATAAATTTTCATATTTTGGTAATTCTTTAATGGTTTGGATAGTTGCATCTATTTTCTTCCAAAATGGCCACATTGGGGTCATTCATGGTGTTCATTAATATGGATTAGTTCCTCTTAGATACTCCTCAAAATATTCAACAACCTTTGGTCAACACATAAGCAATGGAGTGACTATAGAATGGGGAACACAAATAATTTTTTTTGGGGATTCCAACTTGATCCGCTTTGTTAATAGCCACTCAAAACAAATTAGAAACATTAATATATCTATTTTTTATTTCAATGCCACTAATTTTGGCAAAAAAAAAGGGTAAATCAAGATCCATATTATGGTGGTACAACACATTTCTTCATAAATCCCTTTTTTTAGTTGGTAAAAACTATAAATAAAAGGATGAGATTACAAATTAGGCAATATAGGGGAAAGAACATGAATAATACTTTATGCAAACTTGCAATAAATTTTATATTTGAATAGTGAATGCATTTTATTCAATTGATAGTGTCTTAATATCACAAACTATACTGCAACATGTGTGAGATTTGGATGCCCCCTCGTTTGGTTCATGTTTTATCTTTTTGTGAGTCCTTTTTTTTTTTTTTTTTTCATTCTTTGGTTGATCTAATTTCACAATCTAGATATAATATTGTATTTAACGTTAATGGCACTTGAATTTAAATACCTTGTTTTGCATCGATATGATTCATAATTATAATAGAAAGTGAAAATCAATCATTTCTGATCAACATTAAGTAGTTTTATTAGAGTTTTATTATAAGAGTCATCCAATATATAGAATTGCATCAAACACTCTAATATATATTTTCATAATTACAACTATAGGAAAAATTATGATCAGAGAATAAGATTCAAATGTGTTTTGATCACATTCTTAGGCTTCTAAAATATGTTTGCATTTAGACCCTTTTTAATATATTAGATTAATTTTTTATTTTTATTTTTGTTGATTTTCATATCTAAAGTTTTTTTTTAGGTTTATAAGCTAGATCAATTTCCAAACAAAGTGCTTATTACAAATAATATTTAAAATATATACTTGTGAGTTGAATTTCCATGACCTCAAATCAAAATGTTAAGTAATTATTGGATATTTATCTCGTCTATGAACTTGCATATGTAAGTAGAATAAATTAAAATGATAGGATTTTAAGTAATTAGGAAAATGATTCTACACAGTTTTTCTACATTTCAAAAAGCTAACAAACTCTAGTTTATAAATCAAATGTCAAAAACTTATTGGTAAGATGCCTAATATTTTGGTGTCATTGCGAGGAAAGTGTTAAAATAATTAGTTTTATAAATTGTGCTTCTTTTCTTTTGATAAGGTTTTTTTAATCAATTTTTGTATTCAAATTCTTTAGTACAAAAAATTTAAGACAAGGAGGAGCAAAGGTGATAAGATGAGAAGTAAGAATCTTTGCATTCACTTTAGTGAGTATTTAGAAATTCTCATCATGTATGTACTATATACATATACTAATTAAACCTAGAGATAATAAAGGTATTTTATTAGAATAAGAAGAGAAACTATTCCATTTGAGATCAATTCCCCCAATAAAATCCTAACTATAGAAACTCAAGTGGAAGAGGAATAACCATTCACCATAGAAAAATTAGAAAAACGAAAAATGCAATCAAGTACATCTAATGGAACAACAAAGGATAAGATAAAAAGATGGACTAAGAAATTTTGGATTCATTGCAAAGCCAAGATGGAAGATAATGAGGAAAGATATTATAATGTGAAAGGAGTAAGAGCAATAACAAAAAGAGAAAGAGAAAGCAAATGCAAAGGATAATATAGTGAGGAAATAAAATCCAATTTGGAAGGAGAAAAAGAAAGAGAAAAAAGAGAAAGAGAAAGAGAAATACAAGGATTACAAGACAAAGAAGCAGAAAGGAAGTAAGAGATACTTACAATCCTTTCTATTGAAGTCAAAATGAAAAATATTCCACCATAATTTTTTCCAAATTCTTATGGTATGGAACTAAAGACCCTCATATTTTTCTCTTTAAAAATGATATTTTATGTCATACTTAATGTTACATAGATAATACACAAAAACTTTATTTATTTCCTACTATTTTCAAAGGATTTGATTTAATATGGTTTATGGGATTAGGATATTACACCATTACATATTGGGATGATAAGTAACAAATATCTCTAAAAATATTGACCATACTATAGGCCCAAAGATCTAAAAGATGAAATTTTTAGAATGGCATAATATGAGGATGAAATTTTAGATGATTACTTGGAATGATTTTCATACAATTTGCAAAAACATAAATAAAAATATTTTAAGTAAGACACGTCTATGTAAGATATTTCTAAAAGGTATTCAAGAAGAATTCATGGATTTACTTAACCTCCTGGGATCAAGATATATTTCTTATCTACCATTTAAGAAAATTTCTAAGTTATAAAGATAACAATCATGAGTTAAAACTAAATCTAGAAAAATACAAATATATTTGATTTCTATAGTCACTAAATAAACTAGTATAGGAAGTGTAACTAGTGAATAATTAGGAATTTTTACCAATTTGTTGTCCTAAACGAAGGGAAAACCTTACATTATGAGATTTTCCTTTAAAATATATTTAACTTTGTTTTATTTGTATAAATAAGGTATCAATTGAAATTTCTTAGGAATTATCTGAGTTAAAATAAGTGTATAAAAAGGAAAGTGAATAAATAAAATCTCTTTGTTATGTTGCACCTAGGTCAATCATGTGCAAAATTTATGCCTCAAGACACTATTAAGAAATTTCCTCCATTTTGTAATCAAAATCCTTCCCAACCCACTTGGAATGCATGTATACCTTTGTAGTAATGGTGTCATCAGCAAGGCCAAAACCAACCCTATCAACAAGGTTGGTGGGGACCTCTTATGGAAACCTAACTCATAGTTTTCAACAACAATGTCAATAAAAACCATTTCCTCCAAAACAATACCAACAACAAACATTTTCAAAATAATAACAATTTCCATTTTCACAATATCCTCACCCTATATAGTAGCCATATCATCTACTTCCTCCATAACCATAAATAACTCATTCATAGCAATTACAACTACCATCTAACCAAAAACCTCAGAGACCTACTCACCTAACAAGTGGAAAATCCAAATGATAATGTGTTTAACTATGCTTATGCTTATAATGCTAATGTAAAAACATTTCACATATATTTGATTGCCCCCATACAAATATTCATTTAAAGTCCAAAAGCATACCTCATCAAGAATATCCTGTAATGATAGAAGAATATGAAATGGAGAAACTGCTAATAAAATGGTAACGTAATTTTATTAAAGCAATATAAACCTCAAGAGGACCAACCAAAATTGACCAATTCACCTCTCATTTTAGAAAGATTGAATTTGGAGAAACTGGTGGCTCCCTCCAGGTTTGATTTTTTAAATGAATTTAAGAATATTTGCATTTAAATTACCATATTACAAGCTATGAAAGATATACCCATATATGTAAAGGTAATTTTGGAATTATGCATCAAAAATATATGAAGAAAGAAAAGATATCCACTAATTATATAATTTATCAAAAAAGTAGCAAGTCTAATGTCAACTAGAGTTATTACATAAAATTAATGTAAAGGTAATTTTGGAATTATGCATCAAAAATATATGAAGAAAGAAAAGATATCCACTAATTATATAATTTATCAAAAAAGTAGCAAGTCTAATGTCAACTAGAGTTATTACATAAAATTATGATGATCTGGGAATTCCAATTTTTGCAATTTTCATTAGCATATTTTTTGTTTGAAATACTCTAATTGATTTAAGTGTAGCTATTAGTGTCATTACAATGGAACATTTACATACATGTAATATTCAAAACAAAACCCATAATTTTCAATAGATATAAAGTGAAATCTAAAAGTGTTACAAAAGACATTATTGTGTCCTTACACTCTTGGAAATATCCTATCTACTCCATGATTATTCAACCCAATATTAATTTAGGAGAACACCCTTTAATTTTAGCGAGACCTTGGTTGGAAAAATTGATGCATTTATTCATTATCGATTAGGAAATATGATCATTACAATAGGTACAAAAATCAAACAAGTCACATTTTACCCATGCTAAATTTGTAAATGACATAAAATATATGTCATGATTTGATGACTGATTTTGAGGAATAAGTAGTTTGATATCTTTTAAAAATTGCATAAGATGTGAATTTGAGAGAAAAAACTAATGAGAACCTACCCATCAATTTACTTATAAACTAGATTTTGAATGATAACCATTATTCATTGAGAAATTTTATATTCATGCTATTTTGGCACAATTTTCTCTTAGGGAAAGTGTAAAATGAATACTTCGACATATTTATTTCAATCCATATTTTCTATAAATTTAATGCCAAAAATCTATCCTCAAACCATGCATGATCTGGTCGAAGCCTCAAAATGTGATTCTATAATCCTCGTAAGTTTCGGGACCTGCCAGGGAGTCGAGGAACTTCAACTTCCATTCCTGGTTATGTCAGGATCTCGTGACTCTCGCAAGTCCCCCAAACTAAGTCAAATTTTGTTTCTCTCGTACAATCCATCTCCCTACATGGTTTCACTCTATGTAAATTTCCTTTTGAAAAATGTTTGGTATTCCGGGGGTGACCTTTCAAAGTTTCAAGATTTTAATTCTAACCAAATTCAAGAATCTGTTATAGTTCATTCATCTTAATGCAAATATCTCGCATCAAACTCGGGTTAGGGATGTACACCTCTCATAAATTCATGGAATTGCAAAGTTGATCATTCCAAGAACTATCTTTGCCCAAAATAATCATACTTATGTAATTTATTCCTTAACAGTTAGCTCTTAGGTCTTCTTATGAATTCGATGTTGAAAATTTGACCTTCCATCACACTAGAAATCCTCTTGAGTGGTAATGAATGCACACATTGTCAGAAAATCAAGTTCTTCTTCATTCACCATGTCCCAAATGGTCTCATGCATTTGTGGTGCTAGCATCATTTTTAAAAAAAAATTGATGACCACGATGCTTGTACAATTTGTCACCATTGTAGTATGGTGGTCTGTCATGCTTGGTTCGGAAGGAACTTGGTTCGATTATGCAAAGCATTCGTGAGATTGTTCAAATCAAATTTTCTTTGTTTATTAGAAACTGGGAATCTGATGCTTCAATCAACTCATCTGATCATTTCTCTGTCTTTGGTCATTGTCATTCAGCTTATCATTTTCTCGTTAGCACATCCAATGACAGTTGTTTCACACCCCTTGATATTCATTGTTCAAAATTTCTCTATTCATATTATTTTAAGAAGGTGAGGCACTTCAGACTTCGCTGATGGTTATGGCAAGTGCTCATTATATAAACATGACTATCAAGTATGATCAGACCTATTTTTTCTCACATGGTTCCCTTCGTGATCCCGCTCTCTAATTGTAAATTCACCTTTTCTAAGGTTTTTGGCTTTTTAAGGGGGGCATCATGAATTTTACGAGCCAATCACTTAATGTCTAGAACAATATTACCTGGCAAGCTCTGTAAAAACAAAAAGTTTCAATCTTTCCTCACACTTGCTAAGGATCTCAGTGTAGATGAAGACACTTCCACAAGAAGATTCCGAGGTTTGTGGAAAAATGTTATTCATCGAAAATGTAAGAATGTAAATTGGATGAAATTAGTGGTTGTGACACATATTTCTGCCTATAGGTAATACCTTCCTTTTCTTGTGCATGTTATTAAAGTCCTTATATTTTTTGTCGCACATTTCTTTATATATGTTTTAATTGTTTGTATCTATGTGAATGCAAGTCGGGAACAACTATGTGGCTTCACTGGAAATTTCATTATACGTGATCTCGACCTTATAGTTGTTAGGTTAGGAGTAGGATTAGTTGCATCCTAGTTTTCACTCTCTTGCACTCTTTCAGCACTCATTCCCTATAGTTTGTCCTCATTTTATAATTTTGGTTCTACATCATTATTTCTTTAGCCATTTTGTTCTCTTGTCTTCTGGTTTTGTTTCCTTATTGTGTGTTTTCTTTATTTTCGTCTTGTTTTCTTTCTTGTTGAGTTTCTCATTTTATTTTTAGCATGCGAATAAGTGTTGTGCCTGGGTTGTTTTTGACTTCTAAGTGTGTGTGTGGCTGAACTCTAAAAAGGTTTGTGACACTTTAGCATTTGGATAGCCTTCTGTCTGTCTTCCTTGTGTTGGTTACATATTTTGGTCGATGAAGTTTCGACAGAAAATATGATCCATTTGTAAGGAGAGTTTTGGTCCAACCATAAACCCACGTCTAGCCTAGAAATCTCATGCCTATACAAGGGCTTTTTTTCTTTGGTGTTCTCAAGCTTATCCAACTAGTAGAAACAGAGAAGGTGAAAAATCTAAACAAGAAAACCTAAATCAAAGGTCTCTATATGCTTATCTAAAGGAAGAACCTCTTATGCTCTCAATAGGTGGGGATCCCTCTTCCACCACAAGATAAATAAGTGCTAATGGACAGTTCTCTTTAAATAAGTAAATAAAGGTAAAAGAAGACAAAGACTTCTTGTGTAGAGAGGTGAAGCAAGAAACTCCACCAGGGTACTGTCCAGGTTCGTTTGTAGTGAAACAATGTTTGTGTTCCTACGTGACTCCATTGGAATACTGTCCAGGCTTGCTAGTAGTGTAGCAACACCGGAGATGAAAAATTATACTATGAAAATCTTAGCTCGCGAGCTACACTACCCTTCCCAACTCAAAACATAGTGATTATGATGAATCTTATGTTGTGTTCAATTGAGAAGGTGTAGAGTCGACCATTTCTAAACATGGGTTAATTGACAAGGCTAAGGAAATCTACACGATGAAACAAGAGTCCCTAAAGAACCAAGGCCCTGCATAGAAGGAGTTAACCAAAACAGAGAAGTTTGATTCTACCAATGTGTCGACAAGTGTTGTAGCGGCTGCAACACCCTCAAAAATTTTGGCCTACACTCAAATTTTAGAGCCTACTATCGATCCTGTGATTGGTCATTCCTTAGTCACTTATTGGTTAGCTCATGGATTCAATCTCCCTTCTTGGATCTCAAGAGTCGTTCACACTTTTATATTTATATAGAAAATGTCTTCTTCAAGCAAGAGAATTATCGTATATCATGCAAAGGGGAGTTATGGTTTTCTTCAAGGGGAAACTTTTATTAGAATGAGTTTTTCTCATTATATAGACATGTTTTACACTCATTTCCAAAGTTTCACACATTATTACACAAGTGTCATCATTATCTCATAAAGTCTATCGACAGAGCCGAATTTGTCATAAGTTGCCACAAAGGTTGTTTCATTAAGCAAAGTATGTTTTCATATGTTATGGATGATCTACATTGTATCACCAAGTATCCAAGTGTGTGGTCACAGTCAAGTTATATCACTGTTCACATTAGTTCTGCTAATACCACACTTAGACAAATTTCAGAGGATTCCTAGCAACCTAGCCTCATCCAACCTTCTTAAACTGTGCACTTCGCATCTTCAACCCTCAAGCTTCTTCCTTTCATGCTCAAACTACATAATGTGCACAAATCATAGGCTCCCTTGTCCTCCAAAACTGCGCAGATGCTTCCTTGAGTGTCCTTCCCTCAACTGGACCTCATTACCTCCAGAAACTGCACACTTATGTCCCTCAAGCCTCTCAAATTCCAGTCCCCCTTGCCTCCTTAAACTACGTAGTTTGTCCTCCATGGACCCCATCCCATAGCAATAATTGCCTGCTTGAACTGCACAATTCTATCCCTCAATGGGAACTGCACAAACGTTTCTCTTAGTGAGGACTGTGCATAAATTTTCTTCAATCTGGCCTGAGTTGCACACTATGCAATATCAATGATAAAGCTTAACCCTTGGATGCTTAAATTGTGTAATT
Organism: Pinus tabuliformis; assembly: GCA_031772625.1. NCBI lineage: Eukaryota > Viridiplantae > Streptophyta > Pinopsida > Pinales > Pinaceae > Pinus > Pinus tabuliformis. The sequence continues at coordinate 1,582,211,772 of CM062817.1, forward strand.
GCATAGTCAGTGGGCCTTCTCCCCTGAACTATCACTCAATCATAGCCTATTCCATGAATCCAAGTGCTTTATCTTAGAGTGAGATGCAGATGCAGGTACTCTCTTACACTATGGAAAGATGATGAAGAAGGATGACCTTTTAGATGACACATAAGGAGCTAAGGAGAAGAGATAATAATTATATTAGAAGACCAAGGAACCCTGGGGTATGATAGAATATTGGAGATCAGGAATACGTGAAGACTCCATCGGATTCACAACCCTTTGGAGGGTAGGTATGAAAATAAAACACATCTTTCATGAAGTTGAAATGCACCTCTTAGTGTATTATGAAGGACAACTTATCATTATGATATCATTAATAATGTCTTCAATGACATGTATGGTCACTAACAGTAAAAGTCATTCCATGTGTTTCCCTCACTTTTCCAAGATAGACAAGACGTCGTCTTTTCACATGTTGACTATTGCACTTTATGCATAATCTCATTTTGTTGGTTTGAAGGGTTCATATTTGTGTTTATGAGTTTTCCTAACCATATAAATACTTTTCATCCTCATTCATAATTTTTTGAGCGTTGTTTCACAAGTGTCATCACGGTCACCATAAAGTCTATCTTAGGTATCACATTGTTCGTAATTGGTCATCAAGTGGGCACGCACAAGTGTTATTCATGTGTCATGGGTAGTCAATTTTGTTGAGTCATCAAGTATTCTAGGTGTTAGGAAACAGTCAAAGCTTCATCACTTCACTTGTCAGTCTAATTAGTCCAACACTTAGCCTTTTTCGAAGAAGCTCCCTAACCCATCAACCTGGTTTCACTTAGCCTGCCTAGATTGCACATTGCACAGTTTTAGTCAGCAGGCTATGAACTTGACCCCTAGACCTACGCAATGCATAGTTCATATGCCCCAAGACTGTTGTATTGTGCAATTCTTGAGCCCAAGACTAGTCTTCCCTTCCCTAATTGCGCAATCATTTCATTCAACATTCCCTTCCAGAACTCCGTAGAAAATGTCTTCAGAGGTATTCCCCTTATCCTGACCCATTGTCTCCTAGAATTGCGCAGACTTCAATCATCCTTCCTCTCCAGAAATGCGTAAAAATATTCCATAGTGGCTCCTCCTTCAACCAAACTCACTCATCTCAAAACCTATGCAGATATTTTCCATCAGCCCATCCTGAACTTCACTTTGCAGAGTTCGATGCCTCAAGCCTCATCCTTGGCTGCTAGGACTACACAATGCACAGTCACTAAGCCTTCCTTCCCAACTTGTAAATTAGTTCTAGCTCAGTTCCCAAACCAGAATATATCATCTTAGGCTAGGAGTTTCTCAAGCTATTGCCATCTCATCATGAGTAAATTGCAGATACAAGAACCTAGTGGGATGATGAAGAAGGATATGAGGGAGTAAGGCATGTAGAGGACATTCTTGTAGCTAAGTGTGCAAGTTGATATATCAAGGCAAAGCAAAGGGGCACCAACCCACAACCATAACCAAAGACTTGAGACCATTGAAGATCCATGTTACCCAGCCATAAGGAGGTGGCAAATAAGAGTTTTCTCAAGTAGACATCACTCAGAGCAGCAACAGTGACGTGACATTGCAACATCTCCAAGTATTCCATGTCATTTGTGTTATGTCATGTCATTTCATAAGTGTTTATATGACACATCACTATTGTGGACCATGTATATTGTATTCAAATGTATTGTAAAGTGGAAGTCCTAAGGACACACATGCATATGGAGAGTCATGTAAGTTGGAAATTCATAGGAAGTTGAGTAGTCATGAGGGTAGTCAAATAGTAAAAAAGGGGAAGTATCACCCCTTGGTTATATATACCCCCTCATTGTATGAGCAAAGGAATTTTCACCTTGGCTTCTCCTGCAAGGAATTAGAGAGATCAACTAGTTCTTTGAGAAGCAAGGAGCGGCTCCAATTCCCCACTATTGGGGCTAGTGATGTACATTGTAAACATGTGTCTTGGAAATTTTTCTTAATAACGTAAGCCTTTTAAGGCCAGCACATTCTTCCTTCTTGGACTATGAATGTTTGTAATATTATTCTATGGATGCCTATATTTCATGTTTTCTTTCAGATGTACTAAGATAGTTGAACTATTTCAGTTATTTTAGTGCTTATCTTATTAAAAATGTGTTGTAATGGTTGTTATGGATGTCCCATCCTTGTCAACTATTCCACGAGATACTAGATAGATATTTCCTTGTTTGTTGGTTGTAACAACCATCGCATCTGATGTGGACTATTCTGCTAGATATTATATGGAGCTTTCTGGTTCATGTGTGTCTCTTCCTGGATGGTACTATTACCGCTCACCTAGAGGCTCACTTTTCTCCCCCCCTCTGCAGTAGAAGAACCTTAACAAAGTTGCAACTACACACTCACTAGGCACACCTCCCTTGATTTTTGAATACACCATTACATTACTCTCTTATACTCACAGCTAGAACCAAGGAAAATATTTAAGGATTTGGCAACCGAACCTTTATAATGGATGGGACTCCTACACCAAATGGTGTGAGGTCTGAATGCGACTTCATATCAAGGAGATCTGCTTGGTTGATGGATTTCCAGCTCCTTCAACATGTTATAAGTGTGTCGATTCAAAGTAACAATTAATCCATAAACTATGAAAAGAAGCCACATAACCTGACGAGTATATGCCTACGAAACATGGTGCACCCTCTTAGAAACTGCAACACATCAGCCAAAGGCTTCTTAGCACAATTTATGAGATTGCAAAGGAATACATGGCATGCATGTGGATTAAATAATAGCAAGACTATCGACCAGTCATTTGCCACATGAGGTCTGACTAGGATTGTTAGTGGATATCTTAATCAAATTGGAGCCACATCATAAGCCTACCTAGGAAAAGTCTTAATGAATACTAAAAATCACAGTTGATTATTATATTGAGAATATTTGATAACATACTAGAGTGAATGAGATCTTATGTGAGATTATGGCACCAAATTTTGAGGGCACATCAAGTGCTCAACCGAAGTATATAGTTGAAGTCATTGATTATCTATTTCCTCAAAACATTTTTGTTACAGGTGTAAAATCGAGCTCTAAGGCCCTCTCTGGCTATTAGTTGTCCCTCCAACCGCACATAGGAACTGTTGGCAATTAAACCAAGGAAAATATATCCATTTACATAGGTATGTCTTGGCATCTAATGGTTCTCAAATTATAAATAACTAATATTTATTTTGATCTATCGATTGTAGCGCAAGGATTTAACCCTTCTCATTTTCCCCCTTTCCATCATTTTCTATTGTTTTTTATTGACTCACATGCAGAGGATATGGTATTTTTTCCCATGTCTCTCTCTAAGAAATAAGCAATATTTGGTTGCTTCTTAAAGCTTAGCATCCATTCAGTAACCATGATACGACCTTGTGACTCTTGAGTATAATGAATTAAGAAACCCATCCCTTACCTCCTTGTTTCATCAATTACCTCATCTTTTCATCTCGCCGAAACAAACACGCTCATTCACTAAGGATATGCTCTGTTTATACACCGCTATTAATAATAAAAGAACCTGACTCAAGGCTTGAAGATATATGAAGCAATAGTTATCCCTTGTTCATAACTGTCATGAAATTTTCCATCATTGTGATATTTTTGTATCATCTCCCTACATATCTACCTGGGTAATCTTCCATGAGAATGAAAAGGGTGTTTGTTAAAACTATATGCATGGCAGATTTTCAACCCTTTCAATACTTTATTTTTTTAAACATTGGGATGCCCCTATCATCCCTCTTCATAAAAATTACGATAGGAAGTAGACTCGAACCTTAATAAGCTACAAATGGTCTCTATTCTTCCCCTTAATTATGCATATACCCATCTAGCATGACCCCCCTATGTTCACCTTATCTACTCTTAGTTGAGGCACCTTATAACATACAAAGTGCCTATTTTCATCTACATTTGTTCTTGATTTGATATGACTAATGTAAGAGAGACTGATCAAAAAAACCCATCCGGATCACTGCTAATTATTTTTCAAAGTCAAGTCTTGGCACCACGTCAATGACAACATGATGGTCTATACTCATATCATGGCAGGCTAATGTACTATTATATTTTTCCCTTTTGTGAAAGTTTATTTTGACCGAAATATAATATGGGAAATCATTGTATTATATAATCTCAACTTTTGCCTCAAGGCACATTCAGATCCTACGGCTTGCACCCATCCATATATTATATCAACTTTGATTTTCTTACGAAAGCTTAAAGTTATGTTTATGTCTACAAGTTTCAAAAATTATATATATTTCAAGTCCAATTTATGTTAGCCCCTATTATGGTCAGTTAATGAGTTTTTCTTATACATATAATTATAAATTCAATGCACAACAATGATCTTTTCCATGTAATTCTACACTTGCCACTTCCCACGTTGCAACAATGTTCCTTACCCTTTCTTTTATGACTATTGGGCATATCTATATCCAACTAAATAATTAGTTCCACCTTTGAATCTACCCATTATTTACACTTTGTCTCTTACAAAATTATTTATTTTCACTAATATCACTTACCATTGTTTTAACAAGACAAAAAAATTAAAAAGAAAAGGGAAAACATAGGATCATTAGCTTAGCTTTCAGCTGATAAAATTTCAATTTTTTTCATCACCTTCGAATAAAACACATTTGATACAAACTATGTTGTTTGTATCAAATGTCTCTTATGTGAAGGCAATGAAAAAATTTGAAAGTTCAACAACATAAAGTTAAACTAATGATCCTATGTTTTCCCTTTCTTTAATTTATTTGTCTTGTTAAAACAATGCTAAGAGATATTAGTGAAAATAAATATTTATGTAGGAGACAATGCCTAAACAACGAGAAAATGCATAGGTGGAACTATGTGTTCTCGTGTCATATCTTGCTTGAGACATAACCAAACAATTCTCTAGATTAACCACTTTTTTGTTTCTCTTATTACAACCCCCATAATTTAAATAAAAACCTCACATTAATATTGAAATGTTGCATTTCCCCCATTATTCTACTGCATTATCATGCATGTTCTATTATATCAGTCTTGGATGCATGCATGTGCAATCCCTTTCCCTTTGTTTGTTTACATAGACTCTAGTATTACATGAGACATGATTATAAGCAATCTTTATTTTTCTATTTTATGATCAATACATTTATGGATGCATGATAAAATGTTTTTTATTATGTCAGGATGATATTTTTTAGCAGAGAGTGTAGTGGAAATAGAGGGGGGAAGATTTAGAGGATTGATATGACATGGAGAGACAATATAAATAAAGTGATCAATTTTTCTATCCATTTTGATGCATATTTATAGGAGTTTAATAGGCTAACTCAAACTAGTCATTTGTATCTAGGAACTCCCTATCTTCCCACGCCCCATGCATCTAAAAAGATGCTTCTGCCCCACCCAAGCATAATAGAATTTTTTAAACCTCAAGCTCCTCAGTAGCCACCACTATAGAATGATGGATGGGAAGTTAATCTTGTTAGGTCATCCTCAGGATTTGATCATTTTCTTGCCTTCTCTCATCACTCTACACAACCTAACATCTCATTCCCATGAATACTCTTTTCCCTATCTCATGCTACATCAGTTCATGCACAACATCCACTTAATCATCCTACACGATTGGTAGTAGGAAAATTGCATGTACCTATTATTCCTGAACACTCCCCTTGTAAGATCACTTTCTTCCATGCCCATTATGATATCAAAACAGTTGAAGCAGGAGAGAAGAGGGAAATTTCCTTTGGATATATCCATCTAGAGACATAGGGGGGGTGGGCGGGGGGGGGGGGGGGGGGGTGGGGAAATAAAACCCATGAGTTTGATCCAGTGTCATCCTTCCAGCTTCAAACCTTCTTCATCTCGTGAACAACAATACATTCCAACATTACCACAATACTTAGACTCAATACTAAAACCATCAGCATCTCTTTACAACTTAGAACTATTCAACCTCCAGATCTCTTGGATGAGTGATCTATTTATAGATGAGTGAAGGAGGTTGGGTCATCAATGATGATGATGAATGCCTTTCTATTTTTAGAAATTGGTTCCATGAAAGAGGGAGATAGGAGGTTGATGTTTCCTAATTACTTTTATCATCCTTGGGCGAACTCAAAGGGGCAGGTGGCACTTGAGAAGCTTCTAGAGGTTTCCCATGGATAGGGAATCTTCAAACCCTCCCGGAACTTTGCCCAAGTTCACTCATCGCAGGCTAAAGAGGGACTAAGTGTGATGCATAGCACTTAGTCAGTGTGGCACCTGCAATGCATTGCAGCCTGATAAAAGGCTTCCTGCAATGATCTCTTTAGAGACACTTTTTGGATGTATTTTGTGATGGAACTTCTTTGGGAGTGAGGCATTTTGATGATTAACTTCTTTAGGGCATGTAACAACTATATTAGGGGTTGATGAACCCCAATAACATTGACATGTAAGTTGGTGTTGATGTGCCCAAATAAACTTGTAACACTAAGCCGCAAAACTGTTACGTGGGGCCTCCGCTACCCAACGGGCCCCTAGCACAATCATCGTGACTCGTCCTGAGTCACTCAATGGTACGGCGATACGTGCTACCAAGGCTTTGCAGTCCACCATCCCTGTGAGTGACGCACTTCGTCCTGCTGCTCCCTCTTTGTCTCCTACAATGCTTCTTCAAGCTCCTGCTCCATTGCCTCTACTAATTCGCACAATCGATGATGCTCATTCTGCTCTGCTCGGTTAACACAGAACACCCCCTCATAGGATTTTAGCTCTAGCTGGGGTGCCACATACAGGAACTCTTCGTACCATCACAACAAATTTCTAATTTCTAGTCTACGATACGCACTGTCTGCTACAGCTTGTGTTGCAATTTTGCAAGAAAATTGTTGCTGTCTGCGAGATCCCAATCTTCTAGGTGCATCAGTGACAAATTGTTAACTGTAATTCCATCATTCGTCTCCATATTCCTAGCATTTCCTCTGTCTTTTATGGGTTATCGGCCAGCCCATGGGTTAGGCAGCAGCATCCTGACTAGTTCTACTTCGTGTCTAATAATTTCCGGTACATCCCCTCCCATTGGTGATGAACTCTGCGAGGCGCCCATGGGCGTCGACACCACATTATCCAGAAAGTCCTGCAACTCCATTGGCCAGATTACAACCCCCGGGTTGACTCCTTTAGCATCAATGATGAACAATTCCATACCAATGGAAAGGCACAATAGTTTACTTCTCTCGAAACCACCAATTGTTCAATTGATGACCCCCTGTGATTTATAAGCATTTTGAAATTCAAATTCAACGGTTCCCTCCTTTTTTGGTGTCGTAACGTTACACCTACGGCAGATCGTTTCAGGTTTGGCTCGTACATCATCTCTTAATTGCTTGCTGCCTGCTCTTTTTCGCAATAACTTAGACATCTTGTCATGAATAGTGACAACAATGGTCATGTTTCAGCTTGTCCACACAGTGGCGCAACTTCTTCCACACAACCATGATCCTTGTGACCTATTAATTCTACATGCACACTTGTTGTCGCGCGGTTCCTCCCGAGACTGCTTTATCATCCTGCACCGTCTTTCAACTAGTTGGAGTGGTGAGACTGTCCTTTGAACGGTTAGTCAGGCGGTCGGCCAACCCATGTAGAGCTTCAGGTGACTGCCATTTACTCTGCTTGGGAAAAGTTCTCCATTCAACTTGGTAAGCTAGACCGCACCTCCATTTGTGACTTCTTTAACTACATAGGGTCCCAACTAATGCATTCGAAGCTTGCCAGGGAATTTCTTGAACTTGCTATCATATAGTAAGACTAGATCATTTTGTTTAAATGTGCGCATTTTGATATGGCAGTCATGCCAAGATTTTTCTCGCTGCTTTTGTACCTGCTGGTGGACTCCTGCTAGAAATCGTTCCTCCTCAAGTTCTTCCAGTTGCGCGATCCTCTATTCCAAAGCCTCGCAGTCTGCCATGCTTGTTGTCGCTGCTATTCGCAAACTAGGTACAATGTATTCCATTGGCATGATGACTTCCTTGCCATAGACTAACCGGAAAGGTGTCTGGCCTGTCAACTTCTTGCATGTTGTTTGGTATGCCCATAGCACAACAGGTATGTGCAAATCCTAATCGTTTCACTACGCATTACAAACCTTTGTCAATGCAGTCTCCAAAATCTTGTTAAAAGCTTCAACAGTCCCATTTGCTTGCGGGTGGTACGGCATACTCTATTGATGACATATCTGGAACTTCTCAGTGAGCGCATTGATAGTCTCATTTAGGAAGTGTGTTCCGTGGTTGCTCATTAGAATTTTTGGATAGCCAAACCATGTTAACACGTTCTCAAACAAAAATTTCGTAGTTGTAGCGGCCGTGCAGTCCTTAAATGGCTATGCTTCCACCCATTGGGTCAAGTATTCTCTCACTGTGATGATATAGTGTGCACCCATTTTTCCTAGAGGTGTGATAGGCCCCACAAAGTCGATCGCCCACTTTTTGAATGGTTGCAGTGTCATCTGTGGCTTGAGCAACATTTCATCCCTCGACGATGGTTTCCCAGTCCATTGACATATGTCACAGGACCGACAGTATGCTTTTGAGTCTTGATGTAGAGTTGGCCACCATAGTCCTATGCAAAGAATCTTCTGTGCTATGGCGCATCTCGCATAATGTCCTCCTGCAACCCCACCATGTGCTTCGGCAAGGATCTGTCCTCACTCAAATTCTAGTACATATCTGTGTAATATTTCATCGTTACCCATTTTGTAGAGGTGCCCTGCAATAACAGTAAAGTATGCTATGTGTATCACCAGTTCTTTCTTCTGCTGAACTGAATACCCCTGCGGCGTGGTTCCTGTGGTTAAGAAGTGGATTATATCCTCAAAGTGGCCATCTGAAACACGCACTGCATAGAGTTGTGCATCAAGTAGTCCCTCCTCTAGGTTTGTGGGTTCTTCACCATTCTCAATTCGAGACAGGTGATCTGGGCCTGCATTTAAACGCCCCGGTGTTACGATGACTTCAAAATCATATTCCTGAAACAATAAAAACCATCTACAAATGCGCCCCCCCAACATAAGATTATTCACTAAGTATTTTAATGTGGAATGATCAATATACATCTTAAAGTGTCCTCTGAGTAGATAGTGGCGGTATTTCTGGAGCGTGTATAGCATCGCCAACCCCTCACGCTCAGTAGTGGAGTAGTTCTTTTCAGCTTTGGACAATTTTCAACTTGCGAACACGATCGGGTGATCAATTCCTTCCTCTCCTTCCTATGTGAGTACCATGCCCAGCACAATACATGACGCGTCAACATGCACGTGAAATTCGATGTCCCATTTTGGAAAGACCAAAATGGGAGCTAATGCCATCTTTTCCTTGAGAGTTTCCAAATTTTTGTGACATTCCTCATTCCAGCAATAAGTAGCGTCCTTTTTCAACAACTGTTCCATCGGTGCCATGATCTGCACGTAGCTCTTGATGAACTTTCGATAGTAACCAGTGTGTCCTATCATGGCACACAGCTATTTGACACTTCGCAGCGCTTGCAGATTAAGTATGACAACAATCTTTTCTGGGTCTACCATTAGGCCTTGCTTGTAGACCACATGGCCAAGCAAGTTCCCAAAGGGGACAAGGAAAGTACACTTCTTTAGATTTAGTGCAATCTGGTGCCATCGACAAGTATCTAGCATTAACCATAAGCTCGTGGTATGTTTCTTAACTAGCCCAAATATGGTCCAATCATCAAGATATACCTATAAGAACTTATGTATAAATTCCTTGAATGCAGCTACCACAACGCGCGAGAATATCGTTGGCACGTTCTTCAGTCCAAAGGGCATCACTGTGTACTGAAAATAGCCCCATTCGGTGGCGAAAGTTGTTTTACTCCTATCCTCCGGCGCAATCTTGATCTGGTTGTACCCCGAGAAATCGTCCATAAAGGAGTACCCCAACATTTTCTAGTACTTCAACTGTAAATGGCATTGGGGATGGATCGTTAACACATGCATCGTTGAGCTTCCTATGATCCACACAAATGAAAATTTCTCCCTTCTATTTTTTCTCTTGTAAAACCATAGGGCTTACCCACTTGGATTCCTCCACTGGTTCAATTATTCCTGCTACAAGCATTTTATCCAATTCTTCGCAGACCTTTGCTTTATATTTTGGATTCAACCGATAAGGCTATTGCTTGACTGGCTTCGCATCCGGCTTCCGAGTTATCTTCATCATTCCTAGGTCGCCGAGGATTCCTTTTAGCTTTGTGATTTTGGTCGAGAATAAATCCTAATATTCGTGAAGTAACTCGACAACCTTATCAATTGTGGCATCATCCAATAGGTCCCCAAGTGTTGCATACTTTAGCTCCTCCTCTGTACCAATGTTCACTTGTTTCGTTTTCAGTGGCACAGTGATGTCAAGCTCCTCGATCGATGGTTTACGAACCTCGCGACTCTCATCTATTTCTAAATATTGATGTTTTTGGAGTCATCCTCTTCTTCTTCTATCTACATGTTGTAAGATTCTAGGGCCTGGCTCAACGGATGCAACCAATCTAGTTGCACTATTTCCTCTGGTTCCAGTGGTACTTTGAAAATGGCGGCCTTCACAACTTGCAATGCATCGTCGATAGTATCAATCCATTGGTATTCAAATAGGAATGTTAATAAAAACCCTTCGCGCAAGATATCCCATTCGCCTGTACCCTGTCAGAGATTTGTTTCAGTATACTAGTTCCTTGGGATGACATCTAGTGTATGATAAAATAAGTGTACCCACACCGGTTGGGGCTCTTCTCCGTAGGCCTAGGTCCATCTGGTGAGGTGCATGCGCGGGTCATTACATCCATCGTATTTCTCAGTTATTCGTAGTTCCAACTTCCAAAACCTTATCTGCATCATCTGCCTACAGCCACGCCAGTCTTCAAAGGTTCCTTCATGTGTTCCCCACCAACACGTAGGCATAGCACGCAATGCCCATTTTAACACATCGAACCATTGGTGCTCTAGTACTAAGCTTTCAAACTTGGTTAGGAATTCATCTACTGCTGTCAGCCCATCATACATCGATAGTTCTCGATCCTGAGCTTTTACGCAATACAACGACCTAGTCATCATGTTGCAGTTTAACGTTGTTACTCCATTTAACCGATTATGCCACCGCTCGTCTTCCTCATCTGAATCTGCAGTGCAGGACTCTGCACGCTCCCACGATATTCTTCCTTCTATAGTTGGATTGACCCAATCTTGATTTCGTCCAGTGATATTGTAGATACAATCTAGCTTATCATCACTTCCTTCTTCGCGCACAGGTTCAGTGTAACGCACTCCTTCAGCCGGGTCTAGCGGAATGACTATGCGGAGTGACTTCTTCTCAAATATCATTTTCCACTTCTTTAAATTAATGACCCCATTCATATTGGTGGCCCAGCCTATCCCTAACAACGCAGGGTAAGGACTACTTTCATGCACGATTTCTATTACCTCAAAGTCCGTTTGTGTGCTCGCGCCTTCTATATCTACTGTAATTCCTTGCAGTCTCCCCATGGGCAGGATCTTCTGTTGGTTCACCATCCACAATTGAATAGGAGACCATTACAGTGTGGGCTTGCCCATGTGCTCCCAAGTCTATTTAGGTACCACGTTTGCATCCAGGCCTAAGTCCAGAATGATCTGATCCATCTCATAGTCGCCAATATGTGTTGTTAATTGTATTTCCCATATAGTACGTGAAGCATGTTTCCCCAGTTTTCAGATCACGCGAGGTTCACTTGACCCTGTGCACCTAGTTATCAGCTCTTGTAATCCTTTAACCACCTTATTGTCATGAAGCAATTTCATGCATGTCTCTAAAAAGGTAGTTAGCATCGAGGGATCCCTTTTCGGCTCGATTTGATCCTTACTACCTGGGGTAGAGACCTCTGCGAAGGTCTTCCTAGCTTCCAGACTTGTCTCCTTGCGAACCCCTACATCTTCCTTAGTTAGTTTCCCCTTATCCTCCCCTGTGACCATGCCACTTCTGAGCATCATGTTTATGTTGGGGTCTTCCTCGCGTGGTTTGGACCTCATCATTTGCACGTTCTGCATCATCATAGGTTGTGCTGCTCTTTTCTCACTTATCTGCACTATCAGTGTGAGGCACTCTATCATTTCATGATCAAACTGCTCACAATAGGGGCACGATATTCTGGTTGGGTTGGTACAATCACGCGTGTAGTGCCCTGGTCCTCCGTAGTTGTAACAGACTAACTGCCCACGGTCCCTTCCTAGCCCCATTCATCCTCATCCTCGTCATCGCCCCTGGAACCCACCACACGCTATCGCCGCAGCTGGATCCTGACCTCGCGCCTCAGTTTGCATCCTATAGGCAGGTGTTCGATCCATCAATAATTCATAACTCCAACAGTCTCATTTATCATGGCCCACCAATCTGAAAAAGTTGCAAAATAGTTGCTGGGGTTTCTGGGTAAAATTTTGCAGTAGGTGACAGTTGTCTGTGTTGTGCTTTCCTCCCACCTGACAGATTGCACACTAGAGCGAGGGCACCGCACTTGGCCCCGCCTGTGCCTTTGGTCGCAACGGCATTGGTCCCCCCACTACCAAATAGTTTGTGAATATCGGACAATGATCCTTATCATGGCCCTAGCCTTTACATTTTATGCACCACACCTCCTCGTGCACTTCTGGCCTGGGCGCCTTCTCCTATTTCAAACTCTGCATTTCCAAGCAGAGATTTTGTATTTGCACGTGGATCTGCTGAACTCCCAACCTAGGATCCTGTATTGGAGTCTCATGCAACCTCATCGCTATTTCTAATGCTTCAGCTTGGGTCGAGATCTTCTACTGTGACAGCGTTGTCCTCAGGTGTGGCGTTAAAGATGCCACAAACCATGCACAATGTTGTGCATCCGTTAGTGTCATGTTAGCCTCTTGGATCGTACTCTTCAGTCTCTGATCTAGATCCCAAGGGGTTTCTCCTGGCAGCATCATGATTTTCTTGAACCCGATGACCAACTGCGTCTCTGATTTTGGCTGGCTGAACTCTTTGTTCAATGCATCCCGGACCTCTGCTATCTTGGCATTTGGATGATCGCTAGAATGCTTGATATACCAAGTTAGTGCGCGATCCTGTAGCGCACTCACCAAGGTAGCCTTTTTAATATTATCGTTCGTAACTCTGTGTGCTTCCCATATTGCCCTTACTACGAACAAAAATTGTTATGGATCTTCGCTTCCTACTCCTTTGAATACAGGCAACTTGATCGCGTTCGCCATGTTCAACTCCTAGTTTATGCGCGGGTGTGCTAGGGCCAACTACGAATTCGTACTACTTCTGATCTAATCGATCTTCAATCTCTTTCTTCATAGGGTTTCAAAATTCCGACATCAAACATCCCTTAGGTAGATCCCGATCCCGACAATGGAACCATTTTTTGGCTTATTAGGCCCTGACCCAAGTTTAAAAGAGTTATTAGCCAGACAAATCCCACAGCTACCGGCCCTTTCGGCAACAGCCCATGGAGCGTGGACTGAGGTCTCACCTGAGGTAGTAGGGGAGGGTGCTAGAACCAGGTTTCCGCACCCTTGGGATGTCTTGATGTGGGTGTTAGGGTCCCACCCTAACCCCCTTATTTATGTCATGGGATCACGTCATAGTCAAGAGTCAATAAAGCCCATATTAATATTTGTAAGTGGTTAAACCGCAATTAATGACGGGACCACAGTTAGTTGCAAATGGGCGGTAGTATTAGATAGATGGTAAATGGGCGGTAGTATTAGATAGATGGTATTAATAAAACCCATGATATTGGCCTGTGGTATTGCATGTATGAGTCATATATAAAGGATAGAGACTCCCTGCGAGGAGCATCATGTCTTGTTTTGTAATCGAGCTTTGCTCTATTGGAGGTTTCCCCCTCGAAGAGGCCTGTGAACATTTCTCTCTGAATAATAAAATCATTGCTATTCTGTGCTCTCGGTATATTTTCTTCGCATATTCTGTGTTCTCGGTATCTTTTCTTCGCAAATTCTATGTTTGGGTATTACTCTGCAGGTTAAGAGCATAACAGTGGGCTAGAGGGGTCACGAACCGTTTTGCGGCCTCGCACCACTCTGGACTGCTGTCGGGATTCCGCATAGATCTGCACAGGTGCGTTTTCTTTATTAATGAATCTATTATAGAGTTATTCTACTTCTTATGGTCGTTAAACAAACATTTAACAATATTACCCAGTGCACATCATTATCATTCATAAGGGCAAGCTAAAACTCATATAACAGATGCATAAACCAGAATATAACCAGATCCGCAATAACTTAGAATCAACACAATGTTTTAGCACCAACTTATCTTTATTAATATCTTCGTTCCAGTACAATCTTCTTGCTGCCCTGTGCACATAGCTGCATGGGTCTGTGCACATAGCTACGGACTCTATCAAGCCTCCACGCACATAGCTGCGTACTCTATCAGGCCTCTGTGCACACAGCTGCAGAGCCTCTATCTAACCACTAACACCCTTGACTCGAACTTACAGATGTAGAACAACTATTACTTTCACCAACCCATAACACATCAGATATTTCAAAGCTACCTCTACCCTTAGAGCCTCGCTCTATTTATACATTCCCATGGTCCGCAGACCATGGGCAGGCTGACTCACTTCCTATTATTTTATATTATTTTTGGGCAGACAACACTTTGACTCGATCTATTACATTTCGCGTCTCGTGCATTTCGCGGAACTTTTACAATATCATTGCCCTAAATTACAGGGTCTAAGCCCCAAAACCATTACGTAAGGCCTCCGCTGCCCAACAGAAGCCTTCTCATTGAATATGCCTTTCTTCCTGTTAAAGAGTCTCCAGCTGATGGCGCACTCTGCTCGACGTTCACTACATTTGGCAACATTCATTACCAACCATGGTCTGGTTCGGCTGTTAGTCATGCATGCAATCAGTCGACTTCAAATCCCGTGGGAAACATTCTGGGATTCTACAGAGGAAGAGATAGCAGCTACTAGAACTGCTAGAGAAGAAGAGTCGAAAGTGATGGAGGAAGGAACTGGAGCAGAGGATGAATACATAGATCAAGAGGAACCAGAGGAAATGGAGATGGAACCCGAGGGGCTGGAACAGAACCAGGAGCGTGAACCAGAGAGGATAGTCGAGGCTGCTCCACAAGAACCAGCCTCAACTACGGAACTGATGGAAGAAGAAGTGCTGCAACAAGGGGCCAATATAGAAAGGGCCACTAGCACCACGATCGAGGTTGTCTCTCAAGAACTAGCCTCGACCATGGAGCCAGTGGAGAAAATCAGTAGCACTGTAATAAGCTAAGAGGGACCACATCAAGCTAAGGTGGAGAAATTCATTAATATTGCGGCCAGAGGTGTCCCACAAGAACCACCCTTTACCGTAGAAATAATGGAGGAAGATGAACCAGGACGAGAGGGGCTCGAAGCTGAAAGAACCATGGGGCCAACAGAAGAAGAGGTTATGGGTATAATGGATGGAATTGATGTGATGATTCAAGAATCCATTTGTATCAATGCCATGCTAGAAGAAACAATGCCAACATTGTCTGTTCAAGAACTGTTGGATATGGAAGGTGGTGTTACACAAGAACCACCATCAACCTGTCCGACCCTGGAGACTACAGAGGAATTAGATGTTGGGATTGATGTTGTTCCACAAGAACCAGCATCAACCTCAGAACAAGGGACTACATAGACAGGGGTTTTAACCCAGAGAAGAGACGCTGCAGATAGAGAGAAAGAGCTCGAGGTCACAACTGGGGCCGAGATAGATCAGGCAGGAAAATTATTTCAATTTTCCTCTTACTTCTCCATTCCAAAAGGGGCAAGGGTGTCTCGCTCCGCCCGACACACAGAGGAGGATGTGGCCGTTTCACCGATTTTTAAGTATGATGGGTTGAATAAGGAAATATCTGCCATAAGTTTGTTGGCTGCAAACCTCCACAGAGACCTTTCACAGGAACCCACAATAGAGGAAGAGGCAGATGTTTTTGAAACGAGGGAATGTGGAAGGGAAAGTTTGGTTGAACCATCGATGGACATCCATCAAGTGAACTCTACACCTATCGAGGTAGCTTCACATTAGGATGGGGCAAGAGACAGTAAGGAAGCGGTTGCTCCCCAGGAAGAGAGACCAAGAAAGGAAGCCATGTCGATTAACCCTATGGATACTCCCTCGAGTAATCCACCACCTATCAAACCTACTGCAGTACCAGATGAGGTGATGGTCAAACAAGAATGGGTAGAATTGTGTGAGCAACGAAGGCTACCTACGAAGCAAAAATATTAGTTGCAATTCAAGGAAACAATGTGGCTCAAAACAGAGGTTAAGAGGCTGCGAAAATAGATGCACCGGTTGAAGAAACAGGTGAAGAAATACAAGCAGCGGGCTAAGAAGTCAAAAACCACAATGGACGAAGCAAGGACATAGGTAGATGGAGTGGCAACAACCTCTGTTGCCACTTAGATAGACCCAATAGAATATTTGTTTGAAGGCTGTGAGTTTTCTTTGACAGCTGAGGTACAAACTTGTAAATCCATTGTGGCACGATATTTGAATGAAGCGAAGAAAGCCCAAGAACGAGCATCCACGGCTATCTTCAAATATGTGGAGCACATTGATATAATGTGATTGAGGCATGCAAAGCAGCAACTGAAGGTGGAGCAGCTGGAAAGGACAGTGGCAGAGTTGAAAACTGATAAAGAGCAGATGCTCCATTTAGCACAGGAAGTGATGGCATGTCACCCTCCCGCTTCCAGTTACTCTTTATTTTTGCATGAACGCTTTCTTTTCTTCTGTTTGGAAAGCATCCAGAAAGAAATTAGTCACAAGATTGAGGACGATGTACAGTTCCTCCGGATATTGAGAGCCCATGATGTGCCAACTCAGCATTTGATGTGTGAGCTTTACATGCATGGGTATCTCTTGCATCTTGAGAGAGAATTTAATATGGTTCCATATGTGGGGGACATTTTTTTAAGGGCCCTCACCTCTTATACTTTTAATCAGATAAGCTAGCAAAAGGCTTCTAACATATTCTAGTCAAATCAGGCCACGAAGCCTTTAATGTTAAGAGGAGAACCCGAGAGATCAGTGACTATGTACAATAATCACACTACATTTTTATAAATTATGGGAAATAAGGAACGGATGCTGAGGACACAAAAGTGGTGTATCGATCTCTGTGTCAAACAATTGGTCACGTTTCAAGCAGAGGCCCTGGATATTTGTCAAAAAAGGTGGATGATGTCACCCACATCTGTCCGGAACAGAGAACCGTTTGGAGCACCAAATTTTGCATGAGCACTTAGCAGGGTGCCAAGATATGTGGCATGCATCCATGATCCGAATTGGATCCATGAAGAATTATTAGAGAACCGTGATTGTATCAGAATGGGACAAAATTCGAATTCAAGAGCACAGAGTGATTAGAAAGACCTCTAAACAGTGGCAATTGGCAGCTAGCATGGAATCACGAGGACCTCAATCAAAGCGCACTGACTGAGGCCCATGGAGACTGCGCAAGAGGCAAAACTGGCACCTGGGAAGGCCAAATCATGAAAAGGAGGTTGTTTCTGATCCGTGATTAGCGCTTAGAAAAACCCCTCAAGAAGGAAGGGCACCGAGCGCTCGGCCACATGGAATCCGGGAGAACCATGGGGAAAAGCTCTAAATGCTAAAGGCGGGACCCGTGCTCCAAAACCAGTGGTATTTATTAGGGGCACCCTTGGGCGGTAAGCGGATCTGGAGAAAAATGAGCGATTCCACTCAGCACCCGACGCGTGGCAGGCAGAGGAGAGAGAAAACCATTGCTCATCGCATGTTAACGGTTGAGCAAGTCAATCGCGCGAAATGAGTGAATTGCGTCGGATCTGGGGGCTCTAGATCTAATGGCTGAGAATGCGCCCGATGAAAGAACTAGATCTAACAGGGGATTTAGCCACGGCATAAATAATTTTGATGTCTGATTTGGCCACCGAGTTGGTGGATGACTCATTCCACAATGTAACGAAAAAACCAAACTGACGAGGAAAAGCTGGCGCAATTTGCAAGAGGACAAGTGGCCACTCCCTGTGAGCCATTGATGATGATGCCAAGACAGGGAATTCCAAGTGAGCAGCATCAGGTGACCCGATGGAGGAAGAAGTGGAAGCAAACAATCATGAGATCGATTGGCTTGAAAGCCATGAACAGAGACAAAGAAAAAAGAGGGGACACCAAGAGAGGACATCGAGAGGAAAAACCAGAGAAAAGAAGATGAAGACAGAGGAAAGAAGAGACAGTGAAGCAAAAAGCAGAAAGACAAAGGGCTGAGCTAACCACAGGTAGCATCGAGCACCAGAGAGCTTGAGAGGTTCAAGCCATCCCTGAGGGGATCTGTCAAGAATCGAGTACCATATTGGGCTCCTCCCATTAAAGACCAGAAAGGTCAAGTTCTGGTAAGGAAAGGAGTCTGTGTACTCTAGTGGCTTGGGGGATCCAAGAACCACCCTACCAAACATTGTTCTGTTTCAGGAGACTCAATTTGAGCTCCTCATTGTAATTCTCTGCTTTAAAGACACAATAAAAGAAGGCCACCACTGAAAGCTGGACTGGAGACGTAGCCCTGGAGGATAGGGTGAACTCCTTATTAATTGTTGTGTTCTTGTATTTTCTTACTGTGTTTCTCTGTTGTTTTCCATATTTCCAATGTCTGTGTATTTTGCAATCTGATCGATCCGTTGCCTAAAATCACATAGACACACACTAGCACATGAGTCTGTAATACCTTCATTCAATAAATCTTTAACTGAGATCACTTATAGGGTGATTATTAGATCAAGTGGTATCAAAGCTTTAGGCCGTAATGTTAGACAAGCTTGTGTTGGCTTAGCTGTTGAATGCTCACTAGATCAAAGCTCAAATTAGGAGAAGGAGAGTTGGTCGAAGCTAATCCTGGAATTGGGAGAATCTATCCTCAAAATACAATGTCAGAGGAAGGTTGAACGGGGCCAGACCCTCAATTCATAGAAAGTTTCCTAGCCATAAAGTCCATGGTAGAAGAAATGTATAGGGACTTTAGAAAACACAGGGATGAAGATTCGTCATGCTCTAAACAAGACAAAGGAGAAGATGAGTCTCACTTCCATGACTACTCAAAAGGAAAAGGGAAAGAGGAAAGCTTTCTCACACCTCCTAACAGCCCTGAAAACAAAAAGAAAGCATCTTTGATCAAACTAGATGTCAAATTTGATTTACCTATATATGATGGAGAGTTAGATGCAGAAAAGTTGGACAATTAGATTAGACAAATTGATGTTTATTGCAGAGTACAAAACATCGACTCAGACAAGAGCAATATTCAGTTGGAAAGCATATGCCTAGGAGGCACTGCCTTGGTTTGGTGGGAAGGAAGAACCCAAGCTGATATGAAAAGACATGGTAAGACTATCTTTGTCTGGAGTGAATTTATTTCTGCAATCAAAAAGCAGTTCTATCCCTTGGCCTACATGCAACAAGCCATGATGATTTGGTAAACTCTTCGGCAGTTGAAAGGGAAAAGTGTGCAAGGGTACACTCAAGAATTTAGAAAGAGAGCATTGATTCTAGGAATCTTGTTAGACTCACCAGAGACTCTTTTGAAGTATATTAGTGGTCTACACAACTACATGAGGCATACCATCCTCATGTTTAATCCCACTAGTATAGATGAGGTATCGGTACAAGCTACTCATCTAGAAGCTAAAGGAAAGAATGGAAATCCATAAGTTGGGGGACCATCCCAACCCACCGCAAGCAAGAGCAAGGAGAAACGAAAGCAGAAGTGGAAAGCAAGGAAGGCTAATACTGCATAGAAAAGCAAAGATTCATGCACTCACTGTAAAAAGGATGGGCATGATGATGAGCATTGTTGGATTTTGCATCTAGAGCTGAGACCTAAGAAGTTCGAGGGCAAGAAGAAGAAGACTGCTGCAGCTATTTAGAAAGATTTGGGGTCAAACTCGGGAGATGAAACAACCATTGCAGCCACAGGTATAAAAGGTAAGAATTCTAAAGCATCTACTAGTAATTCTACACAATCTGTTATTGATGAAGAAAATGAAAGAAAAAGACATGAGATTTTCCATATTTGAGTTATTTCCAAACATCAAAAGATTTATACTTTGTTTGATAGTGGCTCACAAGTAAATCTAATTTCTGAAGCAATTGTAAAGAAATTGGGATTAGCAACTACACCTCACAAGAAACCATACCCATTAGAATGGTTGAATGATAAAGCACAACTACAAGTGACTAGACAGTGCAAACTCAAGTTTTCTTTTGGGTCAGCTTTTGTAGATGAGGTCGAGTTAGACATAATTCCTTTGGATATATGTGGAATTGTTTTAGGAAGTCCTTACTTGTATGATAGGAAAGCTATCTTCTATAGAGCTGAGAACAAGTATCTACTTGTTAAAGATGGAATCGAATACTTTGTAAGAGCTCATAAGCTCAAGAATAATTATACTCTCATAAACTTAGGGCAGATGAAAAGAATGATAAATTCATGCAAACAATTCTTACTAATGGTTGTAAAGGAAAATAAACCTGATAAAACCAATGTATTTGAGGGTTGTAATGCTAAACAACAAACTGATTTAGAAAAGGTTGTTTCAGAGTATGATATCTTGCTTCAAGAACCTAGAGGTCTGCCACCCAAAAAGGAAATAGTACATGATATTATTTTGCAGCAAGATGCTCCATTGCCTAACATTGGAATGTATAGGTTGTCTGCTTTAGAGAATGCTAAAATTAAGAAGCAAGTGCAGGAGTTGCTCAAGAAGGGGTTCATCAAGCCTAGCACATCACCATGTGGGTCACCAATCATTTTGGTGAGAAAGAAAGATAGCTCGTGGATAATGTGCATTGATTACCGAGCACTCAATAAGATAACAATAAAAAATCGTTATCCCCTTCCTCGCATAGATGATCTTTTAGATCAATTGAAAGAAGTTGTTTATTTCACCAAGCTAGACTTGCACAGTGGATACCATCAGGTTAGAGTTGCAGAACAAGATGCATGGAAGACTGCTTTCAAAACAAAGCAGGAATTGTATGAGTGGCTGGTTATGCCTTTTGGCTTAACTAATGCTCCTGCTACTTTCATGAGATTAATGAATGATGTACTCAGACCATTTCTTGATGATTTTGTTATTGTGTATCTGGATGACATTCTGATTTTTAGCAAAATGTGGGAAGAACACTTAAAGCATGTTAAGTAGACACTAGATGTTTTGAAAAGAGAAAAACTTCATGTTAAACTCTCAAAATGTGAATTTGGCAAAAAATCTCTAAATTATTTGGGTCATATAGTAGGGGTGGTGAATTGAAGATAGATCCCTCTAAAGTGGAAGTCATTATAAACTGGCCTAAACCCAAGTCTACTACAAAAGTGAGAAGCTTCTTAGGGGTAGCACAATATTGGAGGAAGTCCATTTCTAACTTTTCCTCAATTTCAGCTCCCTTACATGCTTTAACAGAATTGGACAAGGTGTTTTAGTGGGAAGGCAAACACTAGAAAGCCTTCGACACCTTGAAAGAAAAGATTAGTACAACACATGTACTAGCACTGCTTGATCTGCAAAGACCATTTGAGATCCAAACAGATGCCAGTCACTATGCCATGGGAGAAGTGTTGACATAACATGGTAAACCCATATATTATCATTCTGAGACTTTTAATCCTGCAGTAGTTAACTATCCTACATATGATAAATAATTGTATGCATTAATTCAGAGTGTGAAAAAGTGGAAACATTACTCAATGGGAAAAAAGACAGTAATACATATTGATCATCAACCACTTCAATATCTACACTCCCAAACTAAGTTGCAGCAATCAAGATATTACAGATGGATGGGTTTTCTACAAAAATTTCATTTAGTCATCAGATATAAAAAGGACATACATAATAAAGTTTCAGCCATGTTATCTAGACCCATTATAAATGCATATACTATACTTAAGCATAATTTTGTGCTACATGAAAGCTACATTGAAGAATATGCTCAAGATATAGACTTTAATGATGTATATGCAACTTTGAGTCAAGGCAAATGAGTAGAAGAATTGGATTATCGTGTGAAGGACCGACTCTTATCCCCCTGTGGGAAGCTCTGCATTCCACAAACTGAGAGAGTAAAGATAATTAGGGAAGCACACACTTCTTTGATATCAGGTCACTTTGGGGTAAGTAAAAGTGTTGAGAATGCAACAAGATGATGGAGCTTAGTGGAAAGAAGTCGCCTTCACTAAGTGGGCCCGCAGGGTATTTTTGGCGCAAAGTCTATTTTTAGACATATGGATCATGGTCTCTGAGTTGCAGGATGTTGTTTATGGATGATTGGTCATGTTGGGAAAAATATATGGACTTCTATTTCTGGTTCATAGCGGAGTGATCAAAGTCTATTTTTAGACTACCAGGCTAAAAATAGAAAAGTCAAATATTATTGTCTCATAACAATATTTAGACTATAAACATTATCTTATCCTCTTGGAGCACTTTAGTTTGAGCTATTGATGTGGCACATGAAGCTGTCAGAAGGAAATACGCTTTTCTTGTGGGTCAGTTGAGCTATTGCATGCAGGACTTCAGTTAGAGCTCAAGCGGTTGAGTTTGGTGGAGTTTATTGTTGAGTTGATGGAGTTGTTTTCAGTTTGACTTGGTTAAACTAGTTGTAATTAGTCTAACTGCAAATAGACTAGTGATGAGTGATGTGAATTAATTGATTAAATTAATTCACTAATTATCAACTCATAATGCACTGAACAATACATCAGTTAACTCAGTGCATGTACAGTTCAGTGGAGACAGGTGTTAGAGGTTGAGATTGCTATCAGTTGTGACTATAGTTGTGCATGAGATCTTGCACAATCAATGGATTGAGTATGCCCATGAGCATTGCAAAGTATATGCCCAGTGAAATAGCCTGTGTTCACGTGATTTTCATGGTAGGTGATTTTCACTTGGTATTGTGCAATAGAGGCAGGCAAAGCAGTGGAGAAGATTTGAACCTGTGACTTGTTCGGATCTGAGCTAGTTTTGTGTGTAACAGGTGGAGATAGTACTGAGTACTTGTGAGGAGTATTGTAATATGTATTCTTACATGTTCTCAATCATTAATATACAGATAGTGTGGGGTTTTCAGCTGTAAGCTTTCCCCGAGTTACATACTGTGTTAATGTGTGCATGCTATTGATGTTTCATTGTTTTTAATGCTGCTAAATTGATGATCAACATAGAGGAGGTTATGTATTATGCATGTATTCCGCAATAGTGTATAATCGGGATAATCTCTGTGAATAAGTGTTTATTACTCAAAATTTCTACATGGTATCAGAGCTGTTGATCATCGGATCTACTATTCATAAAGTGTTTACATTTTATTTCTTCAGGCAGAGTCTGTAATCGAGCCAGGTAGCCTCTGGATTCATCCTTCCTTTGGAAGGTGAGATATCCGGTAAAAGCCCATACAGTCAATCTCTGTATGAGAAATAATTTGTTCTCATGAATATTAGATCAGAGGTAGTTGAGTTTGGCGCTGGTGGAATTCGAATTTGCAGCAACATTTTCTTGGTATCAACGTGGCAATGTCTTCCAACGGATTGCGATTGGAGTATGCTCTTAAGGGCAGCTCAAACTATATTGCATGGAAGGACAGGATGGAGGCAATGTTGGATGATAATGGGCTGAAGGATTTCATAGAGGCTGATGTCCCAAAGCCTACTGATGCTACTCAAGTTGATGCTTGGCAAAAGAAGACAGCAAAGTGTCGAAGGATTCTGTTGGAGGGCGTGAAGGATCACATTGTGTCCACCCTGCATGGAAAGGCTTCTCCATACTTGATGTGAAAATCATTGACAAATCTATTCCAAAGCAAGAGAGATCAGAGGAAGCTAGTGCTCAAGGATAAACTCAGAAACATCAAATGTGAGAAGGGAGACAGTATGCCCAAGTATCTCTCGAAGTTCACTCAGTGCAGGGATGAGCTGGGAAGTGTGGGGGCGACTGTCGATGATGAGGACTTGGTGAGCTTGGCTCTCCTTGGTCTTCTGAAGAGTCGGCATTCCTATCAGGACTCTGTCAATGGTTGGGAGAAATTGCCAGGATGGGAGAGACTTTGGTCAGATCTTGTGTAGGAGGAGATCAGGCAGAATACCATGGACGGATCTTCATCAAAGGTACCTGATAAAGAAAATTGCGCTTTGGCTGCCAAAGCAAAGAAGGGGAAGAACAAGAAAGCTTCTCAGTCTGGTGCAAAAGGCAAGAAGCAGGACATGTCCAAGGTGAAGTGCTTTCACTGTCACCAGCACGGACACTATGCCACTAATTGTCTGCAGAAGAAGAAGAACAAGCAAGCTGCTAGATCTGCAGCAAGAGACGCTCTAGCCTCACAATTTGAGCTTGATTTTTCATTGATCGCATGCTTGGTTTCAAGTGTGATGGGATCGGTGTGGTTCTTGGACAGTGATGCATCTTTTCACATGACAGGAGATCGAGATTTGTTTTCTGATCTGGAGGACAAAGATCTTGGGCTGCACATCGAGATGGGTGATGATGGTAGATACGGTGCGACCCGTATCAGTACCATTCCCTTTGAGAGGGAGTCTGGTAAACCCTTCGTATTGAAGGAAGTGATGCATGTTCCAGGATTGAAGAAGAATCTTATCTCTGTGGCGATGTTAGAAGACAAGGGATATGATGTTTTTTTCAGCGAGGGAAAGGCTTTCCTGTGCAGCAAGACAACTGGAGAAACCCAGAAGATAGGCGTTCGAGTGAGGAACCTTTATCAGTTGCATGTAGATGGATGCACAAAAATGGCATGCAAGGCAGAAGGATTGGTGAGCCGAGATGATGGCGAGCTATGGCACAGGAGATTAGGTCACCTTCACCATGGAGCCTTGAAGATACTGCCGCAAATCACTACAGGGCTTCCTAAATGCACTCTTGCACAGTCAGATCAGTGCAAGGGGTGTACTTTGGGAAAGTTTTTGAAAGCCACCTTTCACGAGAAGGATAGTCACGCCACGACGATCCTTGAGAGAATTCACACAGATGTGTGTGGACCTTTCTCAGTAGCTTCGAGAGCAAAACACAGGTATTATGTGATCTTTGTTGATGATTTGTCTCGTAAGTGCTAGATCTTCTTCATGCAGAAGAAGAGCGAGACATACTCAAAGTTCTGTGAGTTCAAAGAACTGGTCGAGAAGGAGTCGAGGAAGAAGGTGAAGGCTCTTAGGAGTGATAATGGTGGTGAATACATCTCTGGCGAGTTCAAGGACTTTTGCGGTGCAGAAGGGATTCGAAGAGAGTTCATAGCTCCCCATAATCCACAGCAGAACAAGGTTGTTGAGTGGAAGAACAGAACGACCGTGGGTGCTAAATGGGTGATGTTGCATGATCATGGCCTACCCCTTCACTTGTGGGCAGAATCATGCAATACTGCAGTATATGTGCAGAACCGTTGTCCTCACAGGATACTTGGCATGAGTACACCCGAGGAGGCTTATTCTGGTAAGAAGCCTCATATTTCTCATTTGAGGATTTTTGGTGCTAACGTTTACATGCATGTGACGAAGGATGCCAGGAAGAAGTTGGAGCTGACCGCAGAGGTTGGGATATTTGTGGGGTACACTGATACGCCCCACAACTATCTTCTGTATTTTCCAGATAGTGGTAAGACTGTTGTGTGATGGGATGTAAAATTTCAAGAGGAGAAAGCCATGAAGTGTTCGGTTGAGAGGGAGCCACACTTGCATGTAGATGAGGAGATATTAGTTCCTAAAGATGAGGTTCAGGATGTGGATCAGCCACAGGATGAGGTTCATGGAGTGGAAGAGACAACTCATGCAGCACCAACCATCAGAGGGCAAAATCGCTTGACAGAATCTGAGCGACTGGCTCAAGATGCAGAGAAAGTTGTAGGACCACCTACAGCCCAATGCAGGCAGAGATAGTCACCTGATCGGTACACTAGATACATGGCTCTTATGAGCAAATGTGTTGTGACTGGGCCATCCTCTTTCGAGGAAGCTGTGGAGGATCCCGCATGGGTAGACGCCATGGTGGAAGAGTATGATTCGATTGTTAGAAACAGTGCATGGGAGATTGTTCCTAGACCGGAAGGGAAATTAGTGGTGGGTTTGAGATGGATCTACAAGGTTAAGCAGGCAGCTGACGGGAGTGTGGAGAAGTACAAGGCAAGATTTGTTGCCCAAGGCTTTTCATATATAGAGGGGATTGATTATGAGGAGACGTTTGCACCTGTCACAAGGTATTCTTCCTTACGGATGATTCTTGCTCTCTTAGGGCAGATGAGATGGCACATTCATCAGATGGATGTGAAGACTGCGTTCCTCAATGGATTCATTGAGGAAGGTGTACAATGAGTAGCCCGAAGGTTTTGAGATCTTCAGCAGCGAGTCGCATGTGTGCATGCTCAAGAGAGTGTTGTATGGGTTGAAACAAGCACCACGTGCTTGGTACACATGGATAGACAGCTATTTCACCGGTCTTGGATTCTCCAAGAGTGAGGCGGATCCTAACCTATACCAGATTGTGGTGGAGGGTAAGTTTCTTATCATTGTACTTTATGTAGATGATTTGATTCTAACGGGTGATGAGCTGTTGATACTTTCATGCAAGGATGATCTTGCTAGGGAGTTTGAGATGAAGGACTTGGGCCTCCTTCATTATTTCCTAGGATTGGAAATTTGGCAGCGCAGTGATGGACTATTTGTTTCTTAGGGTAAGTATGCTTGGGAGATACTAGAGAATTTCAACATGCATGGCTGCAAGCCTGTTGATACTCCTCTTCCTGGAGGTTGGAGGAAGGAGGCAGGGAAAATTTTAAGAACCCCCCTAAATTTATAAATATAATAAATGGGCGAATCTCCATGCTATATAGGAAAAATGGAAGGCGATTTTATCAATAATATAATATGTATATATAATTTTTTTGGCGAATCTCTCACAAAGCATGGCGAATGTTTTACTCAATTATAAAATCTTGTAAGATCTTGGCGAGTCTTTCACTAAATAATAAAACTTTGTAAAGTCCTAGTGAATCTTAGCATAGGTTACATGCTGGTTTAATTCCCCCATTTAAATAGGCTACATTCCAGGTGAATACCATGGGTCAATACCATGTGCCATTTTTATTTTTATTAATTCTAATATTAGGGTTAATAATGGTTTTTTGCATGGTATTAATAACAATCTAGTCCATGGTATTTGTCCCATAGTATTTTGGCCATATGTTTCACCTATTTCAGTGTTCGTAAATATAAGGTTACTTATGGAGTAAATATAAAAAAATGTTTTATTTGTTTACCATACCTCTCGTTTATTTATATTTTATTAATTTACCATACCTCTTTTACAAATATGGTATTTGGCCCATAGGATTCACTTAAATAAAACCTCTTTCTTGAGCCTTCATAAATAGAATGAGGGTTATGGACTAAATATAAAAAGAGGTTTTATTTATTTACGATACGTCTAGTTTATTTATATTTTTATTTATTTACCATACCTTTTGAGTAAGTATAAAAAGACGTTTTATTTATTTACCATACCTCCACTTTACTTATATTTTTATTTGTTTACACCCTTACATGTATATAAGGTGACTTATGGAGTAAATATAAAAAATGTTTTATTTATTTACCATACCTCTCATTTATTTATATTTTTATTAATTTACAATACCTCTTTTATAAATATGGTATTTGGCCCATAGGATTCACTTAAATAAAACCTATTCTTGAAAATGGGCGAATGGATTCACTTAAATAAAACCTATTCGTGAAAATGGGCAAATAGAAGGTTGTAAGTCCTAATTTCAAGGGCTAAATTTACCTTTTTTACCCTCTCCCTTAAAATAAGGTGGGCTATTTGAGGTGATTTGTAAAAATGTACTATGATACAAAATATTCGCCCACTAAAAATTTAAAACCCCTTAATTTCGCCAAAGGGCGAACATTCGCCCCTAAAATTATCCTTGGAAGGAGGATGCCACTTCAGCAGAAGAAGTGGATGCTACCGTTTATCGACAGTTGGTGGGGTCGCTTATGTATCTGGTCAATACACAACCCGATATATGCTATGCTGTTAACCAGCTTTCACAAGCTATGGTTAAGCCAACCAAGCTCTTCTGGAAGGAAATCAAGCATGTATTGCGTTATTTGAGAGGCACACTGGGATATGGATTGTGGTACAGACAGGAGGATGAGGTGAAGCTATGTGGCTTCACGGATGCAGATTGGGCAGGGAGCCCAACGGACAGAAAGAGCACATCAGGAGGGGTCTTCAGTATCGGGTCGACAACAGTTTCTTGGTACAGCAGGAAGCATAGTTCTGTGGCACTCAGTTCAGTAGAGGCCGAGTATATGGCAGCAAGTTTGGCTGCATGCGAGGTTATATGGATGAGGAAGATTCTGGTCAGTTTGTTCGGTTCTTACTTGGAGCTTACTGTGATTTACTATGATAACCAGAGTTACATTAAACTCTCAGCTAATCCTGTATTTCATGATAGATCTAAGCACATTGACATCAGATACCATCATATCAGAGATTGTGTGTAGCGGAGAATCATGTTACTTTCATACATTCCAATGGAGGATCCGGATGCTGATATCTTGACGAAGGCGCTCACCAGGAGAAAATTCGAATACCATCGAGGCAGGATAGGGGTTGCTGATAATCCATATCTTGTTGAGAGGGAGTGTTGAGAATGCAACAAGATGATGGAGCTTAGTGGAAAGAAGTCACCTTCACTAAGTGGGCCTGCAGGGTATTTTTGGCGCAAAGTTTATTTTTAGACTATGTCTATTTTTAGACATATGGATCATGGTCTATGAGTTGCAGGATGATGTTTACGGATGATTGGTCATGTTGGGAAAAATAGATGGACTTCTATTTCTGGTTCACAGCAGAGTGATTAGAGTCTATTTTTAGACTACCAAGCTAAAAATAGAAAAGTCAAATATTATTGTCTCAAAATAATATTTAGACTATAAACATTATCTTATCCTCTTGGAGCACTTCAGTTTGAGCTACAGATGTGGCACATGCAGCTGTCAGAAGCAAATACACTTTTCTTGTGGGTCAGTTGAGCTATTGCATGCAAGACTTCAGTTAGAACTCAAGCAGTTGAGTTTGGTGGAGTTGATTGTGGTGTTGATGGAGTTGTGTTCAGTTTGACTTGGTTAGACTAGTTATAATTAGTATAACTGCAAATAGACTAGTGATGAGTGATGCGAATTAATTGATTAAATTAATTCGCTAATTATTAACTCATAATGCAACTGAAGGATACATCAGTTAACTCAGTGCATGTACAGTTCAGTTGAGACAGGTGTTAGAGGTTGAGATTACTATCAGTTGTGACTATAGTTGTGCATGAGATCTTGCACAATCAAT
Organism: Pinus tabuliformis; assembly: GCA_031772625.1. Classification (NCBI taxonomy): domain Eukaryota; kingdom Viridiplantae; phylum Streptophyta; class Pinopsida; order Pinales; family Pinaceae; genus Pinus; species Pinus tabuliformis. The sequence goes on from CM062817.1 coordinate 1,582,241,301, forward strand.
GGATTGAGTATGCCCATGAGGATTGCGTAGTATATTCCCAATGAAATAGCCTATTCTCATGTGATTTTTAGGGTGGGTGATTTTCACTTGGTATTGTGCAATAGAGGTAGGAAAAGCAATGGAGAAGATTTGAACCTGTGACTTGTTCGGATCTGAGCTAATTTTGTGTGCAACAGGTGGAGATAGTACTGAGTACTTGTGAAGAGTATTGTACTATGTATTCTTACATGTTCTCAATCATTAATATACAGATAATGTGGGGTTTTCAGCTGTAAGCTTTCCCCGGGTTACATACTGTGTTAATGTGTGCATGCTATTGATGTTTCATTGTTTTTAATGCTGCTAAATTGATGATCAACGTAGAGGAGGTTATGTATTATGCATGTATTTCGCAATAGTGTATAATCGGGATAATCTCTGTGAATAAGTGTTTATTATTCAAAATTTCTACAAAAAGAGTTGCACAGCTGCAAAGATTTTGTTATTGGCCAGAAATGAATGAGACAGTTTCCAGATATGTAAGAGGGTGTACTATGTGTGCTAAAAGCAAGCCCAGTAATAGAAAACTAGGCTTGTACACTCCTTTACTGGTTCCTTCTCACCCTTGGGAAAGTGTTTCCATGGATTTTGTTGGAGGACTACCAAAATCTAGGAAAGGTCATGATTATCTATATGTTGTTGTGGATAGGTTCAACAAAATCTGTATTTTGATACCTTGTAATAAACAGATTATAGCTGAACAAACCGCAAAACTATTCTTTGAACATGTATGGGTTCATTTTGGATTACCCACTTCCATTGTATCTAATCGAGACACCTGATTTGTGGGGAAGTTTTGGTCAAGTATGTTAGAACTAAAGCACACCAAATTAAAGAAAAGCATAGCTTTTCATCCACAAACTAATGGCCAGGCAGAAGTAGTTAACAGGACAGTGATCCAGTTACTCAGAGGATATTGTAGCAAACAACCTAAGCTTTGGGATGAACATTTGTGTTATGTGCAACATGTTTACAACAGAGCAAAACATTCTTCTACACAGATATCTCCTTTTGAGACCTGTTTTGGTTTCACACCAAAGTCTCCTTTGGATTTTGTCTTTGGTAAAGATACCACAGTTGAGGGACACAGTGATGTGGATAGGGAAACGAGGTTCATTGAACAAATCTAGGAGATCCACCAAGCAATACAGGAACAACTGGAAAAGAGCCAAGCCAAATACAAGGCAAGGCATGACAAGCATCGGATGGAGCATAGTTTCCAAGTTGGTGACCAAGTCTGGCTGTATATCAGCAAGGACAAGATGCAAGGTGAAGGTAAAAAGTTGAAGCCTATCAGGTATGGACCTTTCAAGATACTTGAGAAGATTGGTGAAAATGATTTTCGCCTTGATCTACCAGCTTACATGCACATCTACTTAGTCGTAAATGCAGATTGTTTGAGATTTTTTGAACCCTCACTGATTAAGGATCCCGAAGAGCAGAGTCAATTGCCTTCTATGGATGACCTGCTACCTGAATATCTTAATGAATTGCAGGAAGACACAGTTCTGGACAGGAAGGTGAGGAAAACGCACAGGGGAGATGTTCAGTACCTCAGAATTGGACTCAAGGGTTCAAAGCCGAGCAATGCAAAGTGGATAGAGATTAGACAAGTGAGAAAATTGTACCCTCACTTAGTCGATGCTTGAAAACCAAATTTTGGTGGTCCAAAAGCTTTTCCAGTGGGAAGGCCATGATCCGAATTGGATCCATGAAGAATTATCAGAGAACCGTGACTGTATTAGATCGGGACAAACTTGGAATTCAAGAGCACAAAGCGATTAGAAAGACCTCTGAACAGTGGTAGTTGGCAGCCACCATGGAACGACGAGGGCCTTAGTCAAAGTGTGCTAACCGAGGCCCATGGAGACTGTGCAGGAGGTGAAACTAGCACCTGGGAAGCCCGTATCAGGAAAAGGAGGTTGTTTTTGATGCATGATTAGCGCTCAGTGCTGAGAAAAACCCCTCGAGAAGGAAGGGCCCCGAGCGCTCAGTCGTATGGAAGCTGGGAGAACCATGGGGAAAAGTGCTAAAGGCTAAAGGCATGACCCGCGCTCCAAAATCGATAGTATTTATCGGGGGCACCCTTCGGCGGTAAGTGGATTTGGAGAATAATGAATGATTCCACTCAGCATCCGACACGTGGTAGACGGAGGAGAGAGAAAACTACTGCTCATCGCACGCTAACGGTCGAGCAAGTCAACCGCGCGAAATGAGCGAATGGCATTGGATCTGGGGGCTCTAGATCTAATGGCTAAGAGCGCGCCCGATGAAAGAACTGGATCTAATAGGGGATTTAGCCATGGTAGAAAGAATTTTGACATTCGATTTGACTGCCGAGTTGGCGGATGACTCATTCCACAATGTAACGGAAAAACCAAATCGACAAGGAAAAGCTGGCGCAGTTCACAAGAGGACAAGTGGCCACTCCCTGTGAGCCATTGATGATGATGCCAAGACAGGGAATTCCAAGCGAGAAGCAGCAGGCGACCCGATGGACGAAGAAGAGGAAGCGAACAGTCATGAGATTGATTGGCTTTAAAGCCATGAACAGAGACAAAGAAAAAAGAGGGGACACCAAGAGAGGACACTGAGAGGAAAAACTAGAGAGAAGAAGATGAAGACAGAGGAAAGAAGAGACAGTGAAGCAAAAAGTAGAAAGATAGAGGGCCGAGATGACCACAGGCAGTGTCAAGCACCAAAGAGCTTGAGAGGTTCAAGCCATCCCGGAGGGGATCTATCAGGAATCGAGTACCATATTGGGCTCCTCCCGTTAAAGACCAGAAACATCAAGTTCTGGTAAGGAAAGGAGTCTGTGTACTCTAGTGGCTTGGGGGATCCAAGAACCACCCTACCAAACATTATTCTATTTCAGGAGACTCAATTTGAGCTCCTCATTGTAATTCTCTGCTTTAAAGACACAATAAAAGAAGGCCACCACTGAAAGCTGGACCGGAGACGTATCCCTGGAGGATAGGGTGAACTCCTTATTAATTGTTGTGTTCATGTATTTGCTTACTGTGTTTCTCTGCTATTTTCCATATTTCCAATGTTTGTGTATTTCACAATCTGATCGATCTATTGCCTAAAATCACATAGACACACACCAGCACATGAGTCTGTAATACCTTCATTCAATAAATCTTTAACTGAGATCACTTATAGGGTGATTATCAGATCAATCCAAACATGTGGGGTCCAGTGGATGGGAATTCGATTTCAGTACCCTATCCTTCGGTTGCCAATAGAGCACTACACCCCAACATATAATGTACCAAATGATTGGTGGAAGGAAGTTCTTCTCTTAAAGGGGTTTAAGGTTCCAGGAACAGAAATGGTCGAGGAATACAATCTCGCCCTACTTCATGAAGCACACAGCCTATCCAACCTAGACCTGTGGAGACGGTGATCTGCATGAGGGCGTGCAGAAGGCTAGTTGGGGGGAGATGTTGGGAACCAAATTGGCCTATATTTTCCCTGCATTTCCACTCCTCTTTTCATCCATTTTGTATTCATTCGCATATATTTACTGTGTAAAACTATGAGGTAATTCCCCTTTATCGTCTCTTGTGATATTTAATTAATGAAGTAGAGTCATGAGGGTTTTACCTATGTGAACCACTAAAACATGTTATGACCACAGATTATGGGGCGTAGGTGTTGACCGCACGGCATATCACAGTAGTTCTGTGATTCACATCAACTGATCGACCACGAAAAAACAACATAACTGATTGGCAGCTGTTTTCAACTCATTTTTGGATCATTCCTGTTCTTGCTCTCTCGGCGCTAGTGCTATGATGGAGCTAATGTATATCTTTGGGCATATAGTTGCCAGGTTTTGGGGAGAGATTTTATTCCCCTTTGTACTGTATAAAAGATAGGTCATTCTTGTAATATGAGTTAGTCAACCCCTACATTGTATTGTAACAACATTGTTTAGATTAATAAAATACAGCCTTTTCGCTGATCTATCATTCACTGTGAGTAGCACAACCTTGATTAAAGAGTTGGGTCTACTCTTCTAATCAGGTGCTGTGTGTTTCCTTGTTATGTGTGTATTTTGTATTACTATGTTTATTTCTTGATTGTTGTTGCAGATTCTTTAGATCAATATGAATACTTTTTTTAAGTTATGTAAATGATTTTCTATTTTTGTTTCAGCAATGCTTTGATTTGGTAATCACGAACCCTTGGTCGATAACGGATTGTAACCTTGCCCCTGCATATAGCTTGCGTGTTTCCTTGAAAATAATACGCACCCGCATTGATACATTAATGAAGGAAAAGGTGCAAGTAAATTGTTCATACCTGGACACCAACAACGGCCTCGTCAATGCTACCTATGGAGTTGTTGTAAAACAACTCACTCGGCAAATTTCTTATCTCTCAAAACCACTCCTACCTCCAAAGCAACCGCTCTTCCAATAACTATGATAAAATCTTTGTAGACTACACAAAAACCCAGTGGTAAGAATAAAAAGAATAAGAAAAATACCTCTCCTTCTGAGGATCATCCTACTACACAGAACAACTCCAAACAGAAAGATGTCACCAAATGTGATACCAGGATGGAAAAAACTGTCAAGTTCCCTTGCAAGATCTATGTAGAGGACCACATGACCTAAAAATGTCCTCACCTTCAAGAATACATAGACCTTCTTGCTCAAAAGGGCACTAGCCAGACCCCCACGGTCCTCAAAAACCCTTTACCTGCTCAATAGCAAAAACACCTTATTTCAAACCCAATGCAACCCCCATAAGGGGGGAATGGCAATTCACATCATCATTCCTCTAGTGAAGGATCATCAACTATTTACACCTTTGAAATGATTGATCTATAAACGCGAGCCAAGAATTATGGAACTTCAGTTTCTAACACTTTAGACACTGACTCGAGTTTAAATCCACCGCCATCTAATGATCTTCATATCGAAAGGCCTGTCGCTAACCTTGTGATTCATCCCCCTAAAGGGAAACTTCATTAGATAACACAAAATACCTTTGCACATGCTGCCAAAACTATAGTATTGTAAAGGATTTAGTGTAAGCACCATCAACCATGTTTTCCTTCAAAGTATTAGAAACCTATCCAACACAATGAAAATATTTTCTTTTGGAAATTGGTGGAATTGACCCTCAAGATTCGATGCTAGCAATTTTTGACATGGAAAAAAGTGAGCCTAGAGTTTCCCACTAGCTTACATTTCAGGTGCAAGTTATATCGAAAGACAAAGCTATCCATTGAGTGGTCATTGACAAAGGTCCTTCGACCTATGTAATGTCCACTTCATGTTGGATCTCCCTAGGTTCTCCCACTCTTACACCGTAGTTGAATTCCCTCAAAGAATTTGATGGCCACACTTTCATCCCGAAAGGATACCTTGCCAACTACCCCATCAATCTGAGTGGGAAAATGGTAACGGTGGATATTTAAGTCGTACATCGTCATCTCAACTATAATCTGCTTTTGGGCTGCAGCTGAACTTACGTCATGATTTCCATTATTTCTTTGGTCTTCTAAATCATCCTCTTCCCTTTTGATGGGAAAATAGTCACAATGTACTAGTTATCCTTATGTACCCCAGGTTACTCCCCGTTACCTAGCAACACTGTGCCCTTTGTGGGTGGTATACCTGACTCCTATGTCAATGTAGGTACCAATGTTTTAAAGAGTTCCTCCCTTTTGGGTTTTTTTCCTTTCCCACTACCCAAGGTTCCACAAATGGTTTCTATGGTCTCTATCATTCCTCATGAACCTATCGATCCCTAGATCCTCCCGACCCCTTCAGACATTGACTCTTATGGAAAATAGATGTCACTTTCACCAGCTGAATTGGCTTATTAAGCCATTCAATATGCATCTTATTCTTTCATTGCTTTGTTTATGACCAATGGTACCACTTTGTCTCCCATCACTACTCCTTTTAACAATCTCCTCAATGAAGTCCTAACTTTGGACGAAGATATTGGAGAGATCATGTCTTTAGAAGAGATAACTTGGGAAAATTCTCATCACCGAGCTTCGATATTTTATTCAGACGCAATATCTCTACAAATCCTACCTTTTGACCCACCGTAGATTGTTCCTTCGGCTTATATGTCTATCAAAACTATGGATTAAGATGTTAACTTGGGAAATATTTCAAAAACTATGCTCATCGATATCTCGATCAAAACAAGGATCGTGGAAAACATTCAAATTGGAGATGACTGTATTCTTGAGGAAATTGTGAGCTTCACCTACCTTTTTAAGGAATTCCGTGATGTTTTCAGTTGATCTTGTGAGGAAATGCATAACATAGATCCTTCTATTGTGGAGGGTGAGATCAAGATCTATGAAAATGCCAGGCCTGTCTGGCAAATAATTCGACCCATCCACCCTCGCAAAACTGTAGCTATCACGACTAAAGTTGACAAACTATTAAGTATTGGTCTCATCTACCTCATTCCCTTGACTGAACGGGTTTCTAATATGGTTCCTGTGAACAAGAAACAAGGCACCATCCGTGGCTATGTCGAATACTATGATTTGAATGCTGCATGTCCAAAAGAAAATTATCCAACCATGTCATTGACCAAATAATCGATGATTGCGCCAATTGTGAATCCTTCTCCATCATGGATGGTTTCTCAGGATATAACCTGATTTCTATAAAACCTAATGACTAGAACAAAACCGCCTTCATTTGTCCTTGGGGCACATTTCCGTATTTAGTCTCAAGAATGCATGTGCAACATTTAGAGGGATATGGACTATGCCTTTAATGAGGTCAGACATATTGTTCAAGCTTACTTGGATGATCTTCCAACTCATTCTAGGAAACGAGCCCAACACGTAGCTCATCTTCGGGCAATATTTCTTAGGTCTAGGTTCTATAACATCCATCGGAATCTGCATAAGGGTGTATTTTTTGGTCGAATCTAAATGCCTACTTGGTTTCACTGTTTCTAAACACAGGATACGGGTTGATCATGATAATGTAAAGGTGATTACTCAATTTCCAGCACCACAATCCATCCTTCAAATTCAAAGTTTGCAAGTGGAGGAAAACTTCTTATGTCATTTCATCGTAAATTATGTCGAATTAATGAAAGGATTTATGCGCCTACTCAAGAAAAGAGTACCGTACTTGTGGGAAAATCTGTTGAAATATGGAAACAATAATATTCCAATTTAATTTGTCCTTAAATTAAATTGTGAATTAAAATAGAATTTAGTCTTAACAACTACTTGGAAATAATTAATTAATTTATTTTAAATTAATTAGTTGGAGAAATTCAAGTTAGAAGTCTTTCTGAAGTCATGCAAGAGTTATCCCTTAAATTAAGGAGATAAGATTGAGTTATATTTGAGTTGTAATTAGCTAACTCATTTTACTGAGTTAAGTCCAGTTAAATTAGTTCCAAAATGTTTGAGGAACTAATAGTGAGTTAATAGTCAGTTGATGCATTAATGCACTCAACTAGTCCTACTCCAGTTCACTGAATATTCCCTCATCAGAAACTCATGCATGTCTATTCTGAGAAAGACCCAGTTGAGATAAATTTTCAAGGATAGTGTACTATCAGTTGCATGTGTTTTCTCATGGAGAAAACTCATGCATGCAGTCAAGGATTCATCCTTGAGGATTGCACAGTTTTGAAGGTTGGCTTTCCACTTGGTAATAGGCTAATCATCCACAAGGAACAATGCAAGTAAATAGGAGCTTAGAGGGTAGAGAGGAAGGCTGGAGAGAAGCCAAGATTGTCTGTGATCATTTGTGAGGATTGTACTGAGAGTTGGCTAGTTGTGAGAGCTAAGGATTTGTATAATTCCTATGTATTTCCACCATGTATGATAATACAATAGTGTGGGGTTTTATCTGAGGATTTCCCCAAAGTATTTTCATGTGTATTGTGCCATTGATTCTTCTTCTTCTGGTTATATTGTTTAGATCGATCTTTAAGCTTCCGAAAATTGATAGTAGAAGTAGGTTATAGTATTCTTCTTTGATTTATATTGCATTATCGGGTTAACCTATCACAGATTTTCTGCATGGTATCAGAGCTGTGAAAAGTATACTGAGAACAGAATTCGAAGTTTGAAGTTCGGGGTTGCACTTGCAAATCAAATTCATATCATACTTCAAGTTTGACCAATGGCGTTCTATGACTTGAGACTCGAGTATGTCTTGGAACGTAGCTCGAATTACATAGCATGGAAAGATAGAATGGAGGTTGTATTAGAAGAAAATGGCTTGAAGGAATTTGTTGATCCAGAAATCCCAAACCCAGCTTCAACTAACGCACAAGAGTTGGTTGAGTGGAAGAAGTGTGTGGCAAAGGTGAGACGGATCATCCTTGAGGGAGTTCGAGACCATATTGTCTCGAGTCTCCATGGGAAGCATACTCCATTTTCAATGTAGAAGACATTGAAGGACCTCTACCAGAATAGTAGCGACTAGAGGAAATTGGCGCTCAAGGATAAGCTTCGAAGAATCAAGATGGAGAAGGGCTATACTATTTCCACATATCTGAACAAGCCCACCACCTGCAGAGATGAGCTTGGCAATGTGGGAATAACTACTGTTGATGATGATATGGTAAGCCTCACCCTCCTTAGCCTCCAAAGAGTTGGAATAGCTACCAAGACTCTATGAATGGAAGGGAGAAACTGCAGGATTGAGAACGACTGTGTTCGGATCTTATGCAAGAGGAGATTAGGAGGAGCACACGAGATGGTTCTTCATCGAAGAATGATGATGAAGAAACTATGGCCTTAGCAAGTAAGGCAAGGAAAGGGAAGGGGAAGGCTTCCCATTTCAAATCGAATTCTTGTCATGGAGGAAAGAAGGGAGACATGTCTAAAGTAAGATGCTTTAATTGTCACAAGATGGGACATTATGCGACTAATTTCCCATCGAAAAAGTACAATAAGGGATCCTCGGAAGGATCGGAAGGTCAGACATTAGCCTCTCAATTCGAAATGGACTTTACCCTCATTGCATGCATGGTGTCATTGATGATGGGTTATGTCTGGTATCTTGACAGTGGAGCCTCATTCCACATGACCGGTGATAAAAATTTATTCAATGCCTTGGAGGAGAAAGACCTCAAGATGCACATAGAGATGGGTGATGACGAAAGGTATAGTGTTTCAGGAGTAGGCACAGTTGCTTTTAAGAGGGAGCATGGAGCTCCTCTCACCTTAACAGATGTGATGTATGTGCTTGGACTGAAGAAGAACTTGGTATCGGTCATGATGTTGGAGGACAAAGGGTACGATGTTGTCTTTAGTAAAGGAAAGGTGTTCCTAAGACAAATAGCCATGGTTCAGACCAAGAGGATAGGGATTCAGGTGAAGAATCTCTATAAACTAGAGGTAGATGATTGTGCATCATTGAGTATGGAAGCAGAATTAGTGCAAAGCCAAGACATTAGCGAGTTGTGGCATAGGCAGTTGGGCCATTTGCATCAAGGGGCTTTGAAGATAATGCATTAGATATCTATAGGACTTCCCAAAGGTATACTTGAGCAAGTTGACACATGCAAAGGTTGTACCTTGGGAAATTACACCAAGTCTTCCTTTCATGATCAAGACAGTGGAGCAGAGGCTATCTTAGAGCGAGTTCATACTAATTTGTGTGGACCATTCTTGACGGCATCCACAGTGAAGCAAAGGTATTATGTGATTTTCATTTATGACTATTCTCGTAAATGCTAGATTTATTTCATGCAGAAGAAGGACCAAACTTTCACAAAGTTTTATGAGTTCAAAGCTTTCGTCGAGAAAGAGTCAGGGAAGAAGATCAAGGCCTTGAGAAGCAACAATAGTGGATAATATGTCTCTCAAGATTTTAAGGACTTTTGTTCAGTGGAAAAAATTAAATGAGAGTTGATGGCACCTCATAACCCACAGCAAAATGGGGTGGCTGAGAGGAAGAACAGAATTATTGTAGGGGCAGCACGGGCAATGCTGCATGACCAAGGCCTACCACTTCACTTGTGGGTTGAGGCATACAACACAACGATCTATTTACAGAATAGAAGCCCACATCGTATACTTGGGATGAAGACACCAGAGGAAGCTTTCTCTGGTAAGGGACCAGATGTGGGTCACTTCAAGATCTTTGGCTCATCGGTATATTTCCATGTGACAAAGGATGCCCGGAAGAAGCTTGAGCCAAAAATAGAGTTGGGGATATTTTTGGGGTACACTGATACACCTCACAACTATCGGGTGTACTTTCCTACCAGGCAGAGGACAATGGTTTGCAGAGATCTCAAGTTTAATGAGCAGAAGGCCACACAAGTTTCCCTTTAGAGGGAGCTCCAACTATAGGCTATGGAGGAACTATTGGTTCCTAAGGAGGAGGAGTCTCAGACTGATGTGGAGAAGCCACATGTAGAGGTTCTAGGAGTGGAGACATCCACTCAAGAAAAGTCTTCTAGAGATAGATGGAAGCACACAAGAGAAACTGACAGATTGTTAGAGGATGCAAGAGAGAATGTGGGAGCACCATCTTCTTAGCATAGATAGAGGAGGTCACCTGAGAGGTACACTATATACATGGCGTTTGCTGGGGAATGTGTTGAGACTGAGCCATCTTCCTTTGAGGAAGCAGTGCAGCGGCCGATTTAGCTTGAAGATATGGTGGAGGAGTATGACTCCATAGTTCGTAACAATGTTTGGGATGTGGTTATGAGACAAGTGAACAAGTCAGTTGTGAGTTACTGTTGGCTTTATAAGGTAAAGCAAGCTGCTGATGCTAGTGTGGAGAAGCATAAGGCAAGATTTGTTGCCTGTGGCTTTTCATAGGTCGAGAGGATCATGTTACTGAAGTATATTTCGACAGAGGAACAAGATGCTTACATTTTGACAAAGGCATTGTCAAAGTGTAAATTTGAGTTCCATAGAGACAAGATCGTGGTGGCAGATTATCCCTTTCCTGTTGAGAGGGAGTGTTGAAATATGGAAACAAGAATATTACAATCTAATTTGTCCTTGAATTAAATTTTGAATTAAAATCGAATTTAGTCTTAACAGCTACTTGGAAATAATTAATTAATTTATTTTAAATTAATTAGTTGGAGAAATTCAAGTTAGAAGTTTTTCTGAAGTCATGCAAGATTTATCCCTTAAATTAAGGAGATAATATTGAGTTATATTTGAGTTGTAATTAGTTAACTCAATTTACTAAGTTAATTCTAGTTAAATTAGTTCCAAACTGTTTGAGGAACTAATAGTGAGTTAACAGTCAGTTGATGCATTAATGCACTCAACTAGTGCTACTCCAGTTAACTGAATATTCCCTCATCAGAAACTCATGCACATCTATTCTAAGAAAGACCCAGTTGAGAAAATGCATGCATGAAGTTAAGGATTCATCCTTAAGGATTGTGCAGTTTTGAAGGTTGGTTTTCCACTTGGTAATAGGCTAATCATCCACAAGGAACAGAGCAAGGAAATAGGAGCTTAGAGCGTAGAGAGGAAGGCTGGAGAGAATCCAAGATTGCCTGTGAGCATCTGTGAGGATTGAATTGAGAGCTGGCTAGCTGTGAGAGCTAAGGCTTTGTATAATTCCTATGTATTTCCACCATGTATGATAATACAATAGTGTGGGGTTTTATCTAAGGATTTCCCCAAAGTATTTTCATGTGTATTGTGCCATTGATTCTTCTTCTTCTGCTTATATTTTTCAGCTCAGTCTCTAAGCTTCCGCAAATTGATAGTAGAAGTAGGTTATAGTATTCTGCTTTGATTTGTATTGCATTATCAAGTTAGCTTATCATAGATTTTCTAAACAATCAATCTCAGCGATCATTTGATGCCTTGAAACAGGCACTCATATCAGCCCCACTACTTATTCCACCTGACTATGTGTGCAACTTTCTCTTATACCTAGCCACCTCACCATCCTCCATTGCTATGGTTTTGGTTCAAACTCACCGTGATCATAGTGAGCATGCAGTTTACTATCTCTCGAAAGGCCTTGTCAGGCCTAAAATCTGGTATTCCCATGTGAATAAATTATCCTTGGAAGTTGTTTTTACTATCAATCACTTTCGACACTACATCCTACTATGACAGACTACTATAATTTACCTAGAAAATCCCATGAGACACATTTTGTCTCAACAAGTTATTGAAGGAAAATATTCCAAATGGATTGTGATCCTCCAACAATTTGATTTGATTTTTGCCACTTCCAAGACTAAAAAATTCCTATTCTTCGTCAAATTGTTGTTGGACCTTCCCAGGTGATGAGCACTAGTATTTTAGCAAGAATGTTGTAACTCCTGGGCTACCAACTTTACTTAATCAACCTAGGGTTCCTACAAACTTGGAGGTGACAATTTTGTATACACAGTAGATGCAATGGTCTACTCTTGTCACTTTTCAACTAGGGTGATAGACCACTAGAGTTTTTCAAACCAGTCTTATATTGACTAGAAGGAGTCTGACTATGAAATGGAAAAGGGAAAGCTCCCTACTCTAGGAAATGAAAGTGTTGAATTTGAAGGTTCTATAAAGTGACATGAAATCATCTAGCTCAGCATCTACACATTTTGTTTGTAAAAGAGACCTAACTTAATCTTGTATATAACATTTAGTGATCAAGACTAATGGAGCATAAAATTTTATCTAAGAACTATTATGATTGCTACATGGATGTGATAACTTAGAAATTGCAGAGAAAACATTTTTGTTTTTTAGTTTTATGAATGAAAATGCTAATTTCCAAATTGTTCTTTGGTAGGGGAGACAGGTATGGGGGAAAATGTATGGACTAGTTTCAAGGGTATGGAAGCCAAGTGGAGGCCTAACCTAAGCTCATATGACCATTTAAGCTCAATTTGGGCTTAAAACGGGCTACTACAGGGTTTCCTGTAGTACTACAGGATGCCCTAGTTCTACTACAGGATGCCTTGTTTTACGACAGGAAAGAGGTCAAAAGATTATAAGGAGGTAGGAAAGGTAGAATGAAGTGTGAGAAAGTTGTCTGATGTGAAATACGACATAGAGGAGTTTCACACTATCCAAGGCTTAGTCAAATGCTTCAATATGGTTTCATTTGCTCAAGGAAAATGCCCACTTTGTTTACAAAACAAGGATTCAAATTAGGGTTCGGTGGACTTTGGTAGCATAGGTGGAGAAGACTTGGATGAGGTGAATGAGATGAGGTCTCCTTCTAGATCAGAAGCTCGTGCAACAACATACACTCTTTTCTTCATTTATGCACAATTTCATTTGTATATGCAAAAGATGAGTTGAATGGAGGAAAAATAGAGTTATCAATAGCTAATGGTTAAGTTTATGAATGGAAGTGATTCTAAACCATAGCAAACTCAAGAGGTAAAAATGACAATTGTAGATACTTCTAATAAATTTAGAGATAATGATCTATTCAACAAGAAACCCTAGGTTATGCAGTAATCAAACAATGAATCTATTTTTTTGGGATGTGTGAATGGAAGCCTTAAATCATGATCCCATAAGGGAGATGAGGTCAAGGCCACTACCACAAGATGTTCTGAAGAGTTTACTATCACTATGATACCGCTAATCTATATATCCACAAATGGAAGAAAACTAAGTAATCATCCAAATACTTCTAGATTAAAGAAATCCAAAATCACTTTAGTAGCTAACTATGAATTTAATGTAAGCATACATGTACAAAAAAAGGAACCTCTGAGTCAACTCAGTGCTGGACCAAGGGAATGCTTCTCATTTTCATTAAAATATCAGAAATACATAAGAGTTATCGTCACAGTGTCTTAGCTCGAAAATGCCTCTTGGCTACAATAAAAAAAGTTGAATCCTAATGAGGCTCTAGGCCTTCTTATTTATACAATTGAAGCTACCAACAACTTCCTTAAATTTAGGGAGGCTTGGCTCCCAACCCGAGATCAACTTGTCTTCAACTATCATTGGCTTGGCTGCCAATGACCTCAGTGGCTTGGCTTCTTGTAACTCTGAGTTGATGATATCTGGTGGAGGAATATTTGAGTGAGTGAGGAGTTAAGGAGGGATATCCAATCTCCTAAAATCCCTCTTGCTTGTCTAATTCAAGTTCCTGCACTTTAATTAGCCAAAATTGCTCCAAATCCTGCAATTAATGCACATTAGGCCACATGACATAACATCTCATCTTTACCCTTCTCACTAAGCAAAATATAACAAAACATGTAAATAAATGTGAGAAAAGTTGATTTTAATAGGCTGGAGAGTGCCATTAAGGCCCATATAATTTACCTATTGTTCAGCCTCATCATCACCCCCCTAATGAAAGTGTTTCTCATCCTCCGAGAAACTTAATCTATGTCCATGTCTTTAATTTCTCTTGTGGCTTCTCTGACACTCCAGGCTTTTGTTGATGTATCCTCATCTTGTGGATAAAATCTTGCGTGCTTCTCTATTTCCTCCCACTTCTTTCTGTATTCTTCTTCCTTTCTTCCTTCTAACATACCCAAGAGAAATGGTCGACTAAGTTTCAAGCCAATCCAATTGATTTTGAGTCTCTGCAGCGCCTTCTTTTATAGTGGGGTCCTCTCTAGTGCATCCTTCATTCTTTCAGGGGAATGATACTCCTTGATCTTTAGTTTGTAAGGTAAGGTGCCCCATCACCTTTTGCATGCTTGCTATATTTCATCCCCTAGAAATCTCAAAGTGTCCTCAAAATGAGTGACCACCTACTCCTGTGTATCTAGGTATCATGGTGCAAGATGGGGATCACTAGCGATGAGGTTGTGGGTGCTAATGACAACCATGGAATTGATCTATTCTTCTCTGATGTAAAGGGGCTCATTTTCTTCTCTTTCCAACATTCTCTTTACTTCCTTAGCCCTGACCTCGTCATGAGTCATCCATGATTCCAAGGCCATCATTTGTAAGTCCCCCAACTTTGGATTGGGGTCCCACACATTCAATTCTGTTAAGGCCAAGTTATGTAGCCAAGTTATGTAAGTAGATTTTAGATATCTTGGCCCTATCCTCCAGGGTGCTTTGGTCATAGAGGTCAATGAATTGCTTATAGTCTTAGAAAGGCATAGTCCCTCATTATGCTAGGGTCTTTATCTAAAATTGCACCCATTTTTATTTTAAGTACAAGCCATATGATTTTGTTGGCAACCTACACTAGAGTGCCTCCATAGAGAGACTTTCCATAGTGCCCAATTGGCTCTCTTTTTCCTGTACCTTCCTCCTCAGCCATGTGTTCTTAGCCTCTAGCTAAGATTTCATCACTCTTTCCCTGTCTCTTATCTCACTCAACTCTTTGACCATATCTATCATCTTCTCTTCCATATGGCCCACATCCTCTACATTCTTTGATTTATAAATTTTCATTCAGCGATGTGTCCTTGCTCTCTCCTTTTCAAGCTCAAAGAATAGAGGGATGGAAAATTTTTGTGGTATTACTCTACCTCCCTCAATGAATCTATAATAGGAGATGAGATTGGGTTGTGAGCTAGGTTCCTAGAGCTCTTGGGATTCTCCCTTTACTATCTTTGGAGTATCTATCCCCCCCTGTACTTGTGTTGTTGTTTCTTTTCCTTTCCTTTTTCCTTGCTCTCCTTCCTACTCCTTTTTCTGTGTTTCCTGTAGTGCTAACAAAGTTTCCTATAGCATTGTCTGTGTTTCCCGTAAGAGGATTTTACCTTTTTGAAAGGGGGTCAAATGTTATTTGATTTTCGTTGTTGAGTTTGACTTGGTGATAGGCCTCCTAACATAGGTGATTGGTGACTTTGGGGAAGCCTGTTTTGATGTGCCCTCTTCACCTTTCATTTCTAGGGAGACTAGCTTTTCTTGTCCCCTTGGTGAGTCTTCAATGATGATATGAGTCTTGGTAGGTGTTTGTGGTCTCCCTTATTTTATCTTGGTGCTCCTCCTTGTTTTGAAATATAGGGGAGTCTACCTCTGACTTTTTCCTATTGACTTTATTGGTGTGCTTAGGGTAATCAAGGTAGAAACTACCTCCTTCTCTATGGGTTCAAGAGACACTCTTGGGATTCATATTCCTCATTTATATGTGTTTTATTGCTTGTATCATCCTTTTGTGCTTCTTCCCCACTATTATTCTCTCCATTTGTTTTATTTATCTCTACCTCCTCTTCTTCTTCATTTTCCTCTTCTCCTTCCTCAGGTTCTTCTTCCTCTTCCTTAGGCTCTTCTTCCTCTTCTTCTTCTGGTTGTTCTTCCTCTTCTTATTCTGGTCCTTCTTCCTCTTCCTCAACACTAGAGGTTGGGTATATTTCACACTCAATTTCTTCAATTACATCTTCTTTGCCCATGTCTGCAAATGTGGACCATAGAATAGGGACTCTTAATTGGCTTAGGACATCTTTTAGTATGAGCTTGATTACTCCATGATGTGCCAGCTATTGATGCTTTCCTTCTTGTACCTTGATGATCATGCCTATTATTGATTGCAACAAGATGTAGGGCACACTAAGTCTTCTATTAGGAGGTAACTCTTCTCCAAATATCAACTCATGGAGGAGCCTAAACTGGTAACCATAGACTATATGGAGCCTTCCCCCACAAGAAATATACTTGCGAATGTGATAGCTTACTTCATCCCAAGAATATCGAATGCTCTCCCTTATAATCCCATTTTTGTACTCAATTGGTTCCTCATATTCCAAAAAAAAAAAATTCTTCTTGGCATAAGTGTTGTTAGCTTTATCCTCTTTTCTCCATTGTAACCCTAGAGGAAGTGTAGTGATTCTGATAATGCTTTCTGGGGCAATTGTTACTTACAATCCTCTCACCACAAAAGTAGCACTGACTTTAGCTTGAGGCGTGAGGCACATTTCAAAGTCCCGAGATACATCATCATCATATCCTCTAAGTAGATCGAAGAATACCAACCATTGATGCCTTCTAAATATCTCTACCACAAGAGGATGGAAGTGTATTCTAGATGTTCTTGTGAGCTCCCTTCTATTGAAACTTTCTGTCATTTTCTCTCTCTGTCAGTCTGATTGAATGTAGTTTGGTGGTTTTATCTTAAGAGGTCTCCGAGGTGACTAAGGCTTTAAATTTTAAGAGGGTGATGACTACAACTCTCCCTTTATCTCCATACAATTCCTACACACAATTCTATCTATCTCTATGCACACTATAATTACTAGGAAAAAATGAAAATTTCTTTTCCTATCCCCTTTTCTAGCTATCAAATTACAACACAGAGGATATGGGCCACCTAAATTTCATTGTAATTCCTTTCTTGAGGAGAATTCTTGAATAGTTGGACCTTAGGCACCCCTCATAGAATTTTTGACAATTCTCACTGTTTCCTGTAGTTTTTTTGCATTTCCTGTAGGTGCTCACTGTAGGATGGTTGAGACTATATTTATTCTTCGATGGCTCCTCTTGGTGGTCCCAACTCTAAAAATATCGAAATGAACAATGTATATCATGAAAGTTAGGGAATATTTCTATTTATGGTCAATTCCTTTGAGAGATGTGTTGGCTGGTTAGGTACATAATTTCTCCTTTTGGACCATTGGCCTACTATTAGTTTTGATGCAACCCTTTCTCGTAATCATCATCCACTCATGTACAACTTAAATCAACCACCTTTCTGATTTATTTCCTCTGATGTAGCCTTGCCATGTGCCAACTGACTAGAACTTAACTTTTTGTTTTCATGCTGAGGGTGGCCAAGTTAACTGGCCACCTTCAGCTTATAAAATCAAAATTTTCATATTCTTACAGTTTTTATCATATTCATACTTAGGAGAGAGTGTGGATGAGGTTTCATACCTATGGCTTCCTTTTCTTGGTGGATGCATGCTGGAGGGTGGCTCTGCTTTGCTTCTTATGGTTCAGGTACATCTTCTCTTTTTCTCCTTTTTTGTTCATTTCATCTGGTTGATAGACTGTCTTCTTTGTTATGATGTGTAGGTGCTGGCATCTTATGTTGCTTATTAGCTTTGGATAGGTACCATAGTGCCTGCAGGGGTGCTGATACTCTTCCTATGCAAGGATGATGAAGGAGGAGCCTGTAGATGGCTGCTATTACAATATAAGCTGCTACAGGGTTTCCTGTAGCTGCCTCTTTCTTTTTTTCTTTCTTTCTTTTTTCTTGGAGGAGGAATAGGTCTTGAAGTAGGATTGGAAGGGGTGGCAATGGGGAGATGGTGTGGTAGGTGTGGTAGGCTACTAATGGTATGGCCCTTGGAATTTTTCTTTGTTTCCTCTCTTTTTCTCTTTCTTTTATATATATATTTTCCCTTTTTCTGTGTGGATTTCTTGGTGGGAATAGAGGGTAACATGGCCATGAAATGGTGTTGGTTGAGATGTGGTGAGGTCAATGGACTCCTATTTCAACCCAAAAAAGGCCTGCATTATGATTTCTCAACCAAGATTTCATTCCTGTAGATTTTCAGGACTTCCTGTAGTACTACAGGAAACTCATGTAGTAACTACACGAAATCCTGTAGAAGTGAGAAAATTGCTTGAAAATTGGATTTTTGATGGTTGGAGATGAGTATGGATGAATGAGACATGGTGGTCATGCAAGATATGAAATTAATGAATAAAGAATGGTGTTTTTCTTGGCTTTCTGCCCTCTAAACTTGGTGTCCATTATTTCCTTGAAATTTTGCAAAAACCAGGAACTATTACGAGTGGGAAAGCTTGAGGTCCCTGTGTTATGAAACTAGCTCAAGAAAAGATAGAAAATATATATCAACGCCTTAGAATTTAGTCTCTTCGAGGGGGCAACCTCCTTTACATTACATAAATGAACAATTCTTTGATGATTCAAATGACAAAACCTCCTTTCTATATATAGGAGTCTAAGGAGTCACAATATAATCCAGCCGACCTAACAATAATAATATAAAGCCACAAAAATAACAATAGAGGGATTCTATGGGGCACAATAATAACAATATGGGGACAATAGGGGCACAACAATATTAATAAGGGGTATAACTACAATAGTAATGGGGTAATCACTAGTATTATAGGGAACCAACATGCCCCTCTCCTTCAAAAAAGTGTTGTCCTTAACGCTTAAGTAGTTATGGATACTTCTGCATAAAATTCTCATCCTCCCATGTCGAATCTTCAGCGGATAAGTTCTTCCACTTGATAAGATACTCTGAAATTGATCGATTTCGTAGCTGTCGAGTTCTTATTTCTGTGACTGCTTCCGGTTCCAATATAATTTTTCCTTCCTCATCAAGTTCTGGCAATATTGTTTGAACTGGGAGCTTGTTGCCTATAACCTTATTTAAACATGAAACATGGAAAACTGGGTGCAATCGAGAAGCTGCAGGAAGCTCCAATTTGTATGCCATAGTACCAATCTTTTGCAACACCTTGTACAGACCATAATACTTTGGTGATAATTTATTATCCTTCTTAGCTTGCTTGAGGGACATTTGCTTATATGGTTGTAGCCGTAGGAATACCCAATCACCTACATCAAAACTTCTTTCACTGCGATGTTGATTTGCCTATTGTTTCATTCTATTCTGTGCCAACACAAGGTTATCCTTTAAGAGTTGGAGGACTTGTTGTTGATGTTCGATGTGATGTTCCACTGCCTGAACCTTAGAATTTTCTCTTAAATATGATGTGATGGATGGTGGTTGATACCCATAAAGTGCCATAAATGGGGTCATTTTTGTTGCTGTATGGAAGGAAGTGTTATACCACCATTCAGCCAGAGGCAACCATTTGACCCATTGTGTCTGTTTATCAGATACAAAGCAACGAAGATATCCTTCCAAACATTTGTTTACTATCTCAGTTTTCCCATCAGATTGAGGATGATAAGATGAGCTATGAGCTAACTGAGTACCAAGACAAGAAAATAATTTTGTCCAAAAATTTCCAGTGAAAATGGGATCTCTGTCACTTACAATAATCTTTGGGTTTCCATGTAGCTTTTGAATTGTTTCCATAAATGCAGTAGAAACTGTACTGGCTTTAAATGGATGTGATAATGCACAAAAGTGTGCATACTTGGTAAGTCTGTCAACTACCACCATGATGACACTCTTTCCCTCAGACTTGGGTAAACCTGTGATAAAATCCATTGAAACCTCCTCCCAACGTTGGCTTGGAATGGATAAAGGTTGTAATAGACTCGGTGTCTTAATTGTTTCAACTTTATTTTGTTGGCAAACCAAACATTCCGCCACAAACTTTTGAATATCTGATTTAAGGCCATCCCAAAAAAATTCCTTCTTAACCCTGTGGTAAGTTTTTAAAAATCCTGAGTGCCCTCCTAAGGGAGAAGTGTGCAATTCCATAAGAATCTTTTGTTTTAGCTGGGAATTCTTACAGAGGTATAAGCGATCTTTGTACCATAATGAATCATTTTTCCAGCTAAATGTATCAGACGTACTGGAATCTTGTTGTAACTTTCGAATAAGTGCCCACACTTCTTCATCATTCTTCCATTCCTCCCTTGCTTCGTTTATCCAATCTGGTTGGATAATAGAAATGGCACACAACAATGCTTCCACATCCTCATCCTTTCTTGAGAGTGCATCTGCCACCACATTTTGCTTCCCTTTTTTGTAGATGATTTCAAAGTCATAACCCAACATCTTTGTGACCCACTTTTGTTGCTCTTCAGAGGATAATCTTTGTTCTAAAAAGTATTTAAGGCTATCATGATCCGTTTTTACCTTGAAGTGTCTTCCCATTAGGTAGGGTCACCATTTCTTAAGTGCATGGAGTATTGCCAACATTTCCTTCTCATAAATAGCTTTGCTTAAAAACTTTCCCTTGATTGGACGACTTTAAAAAGCAATGGGTCTTTCATCTTGCATTAGAACAGCACCAATTCCATTTCCTGAAGCATCACATTCCACAATAAAGGTTTTTGTGAAGTCTGGTGTAGCTAAGACCGGTGCTTGGCACATTGCCTCTTTAAGATGTTCAAAGGCCTTTGTTGCTTCCGGAGTCCATGAAAATGCATCTTTCTTCAATAATGTTGTTAGAGGTGCTGCTATTCTCCCATAATTCTTAACAAACTTGCGATAATACCCTGTCAACCTGAGAAATCCTCGCAGATGCTTTATGGATGTGGGGATTTTCCATTCCTTAATGGCTTTAATTTTGCTAGGGTCTACCTTAACTCCTTCATGAGATACAATATGACCCAGATATTCCACCTCCTGGACTCCAAAGAAACATTTGGATCTTTTTGCATATAATTGTTTCTCCTCCAATAGTTGTAGCACCTTGTCAACATGTTCAACATGATCCTTCCAAGACTTGCTGTAGATTAGTATATCATCAAAAAATACTAACACAAATTTTCTAAGGAATGGTTTGAAAATTGAATTCATCAAACCTTGAAATGTTGAAGGTGCATTGGTAAGGCCAAAAGGCATGACCAAAAATTCATAATGACCCTCATGAGTTCTAAATACTATTTTCGGAATGTCTTCAATCTTCATTCTGATTTGATGATATCCTGAACGAAGATCCAACTTGGTGAAGTAAATTGATCCATGCAATTCATCCAGTAATTCATCAATGACAGGAATGGGGAACTTATCTTTAATAGTGAGCTTGTTGAGCTCCCTATAATCCAGACACATGCGCCATGATCCATCCTTCTTGTGCACCAATACTACTGGAGTAGAGAAAGAACTTTGACTCGGTTGAATTATACCAGCCTCTAGCATTTCTGCAACCATACGTTCAATTTCACTCTTTTGGACATAGGGATATCTGTACGGCCTGATGTTTGGAGGAACACTTCCTGGAATCAGATGAATAGCATGATCATGATCACGCATAGGTGGGAGACCTTTGGGAGTCTCAAATACCTTGGAATGATTGTCCAGGACTTTTTGGAGATCTGGAGAAATAGATGATTCCGATGTGGAAACATCTAGCGAACATAATTGTGCAATTACACCTCTTTGCTCCTTTTTTAGAAGCTTTGTCATACCATTAGAGCTGATTATCTTTCCTGGTTTCCCTGCAATACCCCTTAATTCAACTTCCTTTCCTTCCGTAGAAAATTTGATGAAAAGTTCTTGAAAATTAAAAGCTATTGTACCCAAGGATTGTAGCCATTGGACTCCTAGTACAACATCAGCACCTCCCATTGGAATGGAAAGCATTGGGCTAGTCAATACATATTCTCCCATGGATAGCTTGATATTATGGCACTTTCCAGAGTAATTTATTGTTCCTCCATTTGCAATCATCACTTGACACTCTGGTGCTGGATATAGGAAGCAATTCAATTCTTTTGCTACCTTACAATGAATAAAATTGTGGGTGCTTCCTGAATCAATCAACACTATTACCTTTTTCTTCTTGATTTGTCCTTCTATCTTGATGGTTTGAGGAGTGGTAATTCCCACCAATGCATTACAAGATATGGTCGGATTTATTTGTTCTTCATCTAGGCTTTGTTCCTGGAGTATATCCTCTTCTTTTGACCTTTCTTGCTCCTTTTCTTCTTCCTCTTCACAATCTATGTAGAATAATTTCTTCTCAGCACACTTATGACCTTTAGTGTATTTGCTATCACAACTTTAACAAAGCCCTTTTGCTCTTTTTTCTTCCAATTGTTGTGGTGTCAACCTTATAGGTTGTGGAAGACTAGGGGCAACAACACTTCCGTCTTTATAGTTGTGAGTGGTATGCTTCCTGGTTGCCATAATTTTTCTTTCCATTTTTCTTGCTAACCTGAATGCCTTCTCTAATGAATCAGGTTCCCAAAGGCGAACATCATGTTGGATATTATCCTTTAAAGACCCTATGAACACATCAATCCTATGCTCCTCTGGAATATCTTTTACCCTTATGTTCAATTTTTGGAATTCCTCAATGTGCTCCATTATTGAACCCTTTTGTTTGAGACTTATCAATTGGCTAAAAAAAGTGTTGCTTTTTGTATCCTCATAATGTGCTATCAATTCTTCCATAAAAATTGCCCAAGTGATAAATTGTTTATGAGAGCAAAGCCATTGATACCATACAAACTAATTTGGTTCCAAATATAAAGTTGCCATATGTACCTTCTATGTGTTTTACACATTATTGAGATCGAAGAATTTCTCCATCTGTAATATCCATGTGGCGGGATCCTTGCCATCAAACTTCCTCATATCGATTTTTGGAATATGGTGAGTCTTCAATCCAACATTAGAGTCTATGGAATCATGATTAACATTTCTTTTGTTCACATCATGAGTTTCCTTTACAACCTTTTCACCATTAGTAAGTATTTCTTGTAGAAAATTTGTTAAATCTGTCTTCAAATCTGCCATGTCTCTCTTCAAATCTGTCTTCGAATCATCCATCTTAGCTTCCATGCCCTTTATCTTAGATTCCATGCCATTTATCTTAGATTCCACGCCATTTATCTTAGCTTCTGTTAGCTTTTGTGAGCGTGACATTTGTTGCACTTGTTCTTGTAATTTTGATATATCATGTAGCATTTCTTCCTCTTCTTCATGAGTCATGCTAGAGCTTTCAGGTTCCTTACTAGGTGTTTTCATTTTCTTTCCTCGAGGCATCAGTTACCGATAATAATTCTTTACTATGCCCTTTGAATTCCTTCAAACCAACCTTACGCAAAAATTTAAAAAAAAACTACACACCTTTTTTCACTTTGTAGAAGCCTAATATTGAATCTAATGTATCTCTGTAAATTCAGATCCTCCAGTTCTGAAATTGCGACCTGTAGTATCCTTCTACATCCTATTTCCAATGCCACAAGTCTGACCTAAATTAGATTCTCCAAGGAAGAGTTATGTGAAATCTCCCACAGTGACCTGATTATAGACTAGTTCAGTAGAGCGAACTTTTACGACGTGCCACGAGCCACTATTTCGACCTTTGAATCTAAAAAATGCACACAAGAAACTACAGTCCGTCCTCTTTCTGTACCTTCTTACAAAATTTCAATCCGATCCCCAGAGAGAAAGTTATGACGATTTTCCCCAGGTCACCTGTTTGGAATGTAATTCAGGAGTCTGCAAAAAGACCAACTTCCTTAGATCATATCTCTGCAAATATAGTGCGAAAAGCTCTGAAATTCGAACCCGAGGTTCAGCGCGATTTCTTCTCAAATGGGTTTTTTTTAAACTTCTGAAACGTCCCAGAAAAGAAGTTATAGTGAAAATTCCATGTTGACCTGTTTGGAGCAGCGAAACCCTAGAATCCAAAGCTTTGATACTAAATGTTATGAAACCAGCTCAAGAAAAGATAGAAAAGATAGATCAACACCTTATAATTCAGCCTCTTCGAGGTGGAAACCTCCTTTACATTACATAAATGAACAATTCTTGGATGATTCAAATGACAAAACCTCCTTTCTATATATAGGAGTCTAAGGAGTCACAATATAATCTAGCCGACCTAACAATAATAATATAAAGCCAGAAAAATAACAATAGAGGGATTCTATGGGGCACAGTAATAACAATATGGGGGCAATAGGGCACAACAATATTAATAAGGGGTATAACTACAATATTAATGGGGTAATCACTAGTATTATAGGGACCCAATGCCCTGCCATAACATTTGTGTGTGTGTGTGTGTGTGTGTTTTCTGAAAGACAACCAAGTCGCCTCAAAGGAGGTTTTCAACCTATTTTCCTGTTCTAGGCACTTGAAGGGAGGTTTTCACCTAGGGATATTTTAATTTTTTTCTTTCACTCTTGGCCTGCCTCAAGGAGGTTTCAACCCAAAAGTGGGCCTTAGGTGCCTCATGGAGGTTTTCACCTAGGTATCTTATTGTCTTTCTTTATTTTTTTTTCATTTTTAAAAAAATCAACAGTCTTGAAGAATTTAGTGAGGTGGAAGCAAGGGGATACCTTCTTCATCAATGGTTCTTATCTTAACAACCCCATTGTCATGGCACTTTTCTATCACATATGGGCCTAGCCATCTGGTCATCGACTTACCTTTGAAATCCTTGAACCTAGAGTCATACAACAGAGCCCAGTCACCTTCTTGAAACAATTTTCCATTGATATTTTTTTCATACCAAACCTTTCTTTGTACTTTAGTCACCTTTGTGTGTAGGAGGGACTACATCTTGAATTAATCTAACCCAATGAGTTGGAGCATCCTCTATTGTTGTGCCCCTGTAACATCCAAATCCAATTGTTCTATCATTCTTAAAGTGTTGTACTCAAACTCAATGGATGGTAGAGCCTTCTTCCCATAGACCAAATAATAATGGGTGAAGCCAGTGGTTGTCTTCTAAGTTGTATTGTAGGCCCACGTGGCCTCCACTAGTCTATTAGCCCAATCCTTCTTACTGTTGCTCACCAGCTTTGTGAGAATGCTTTCCAATGCTCTGTTGGTAACTTCTACTTGTCCATTGGCTTGAGGGTGGTAAGGAGTTGATTTCTTGTGCTTGATCTTATGCTGGCTTAATAGATCCTCGATCATGTGTGAGGTGAATTGAGTGCCCTAATCAGTGACTAGCTCTCTAGGGTATCCAAACTTGTAAAACACATTTATTCCTCAATAAATCCACCACTTTCTCTTATGTGGCTACCTTGACAGCCTTGGTTTCAACCCACTTTGTTAAGTAGTAAGTGCACACAATTATGTACCTCTTTTGTCCTGATGGTGGATCAATGGGTCTAATGAAATCCATGCCCCACTTGTCAAATGGCTCAAAATTCACTTGAGGTTGCAAAGCAATTTCATCCCAGGGAGTAGGTTTCCCCATTATTTCTCACCTGTCACATTGGATGGTATATCTTCTTACATCTTGGTGGAGAGTGGGCCAATAGTACCCAACTTGTAGTACCTTGAAGGTTGTCCTTTTGGTTGCAGGGTGATCTCCAAAAGGACCATCATGACAAGCCAAAAGGATCTCGAAAACTTCGTCCTCCCTGACACATCTTCTCATAATTTTATCTGGGCCTAGCTTGAAGAGATTTCCCCCAACCCAAGTGAATGTGGCACTTTTCCTTATAATTTTTTTATTTTCCTTGGAGAATAGATTTGGAGTGAAATGTGCAGCTACTAAGTAGTTGGCTATGCCAGCAAACTATGGAGAGAGAACTGAAATAGCGAGCAAAAGCTCATCTGTCATCAACCATTCCTTTCTCACCTGCAAGAAAAGCCAATCTGGACAAAAAATTTGCAACTAGATTTTCTCAACCAGGCTTATCAATGATAGTTAGATCAAATTGTTGTAACAAAAGCAACTGCCTAATAATTCGGGCATTCACATCATGTTTGTTCATAAAATATTTAATATTAGCATGGTAAGTATGTATAAAGGTCTAGTAAGGAGTGGTGTAATGTCTAAATTTATTCAAGGAATGGACAACAACTAGGAGCTCTTTTTCAGTCATAGTATAGTTCAATTCAAGCTTGGATAAATTTTTGCCAATGAATTAAATGGCATAAGGTAGCTTGTCATCTATCTGGCCTAAAGTTGCTCCTATAGCCTTGTCAAAGGCTCAACATGGATGTGGAAAGGAAGAGCCCAATTTGGGCCTCAGAGTATAGGTGAATTAGTCAACTTGTCCTTTAGCGTGTCTAGGGCCTCTTGGTAGCTTTCTAACCATAAAAATTTGGAGTCCTTAGCCAATAGTCCAAACAAAGGTGAGGCTACCTTTCTGAAGTCTTTTATGAATCTCCTATAGTATCCAGCTAAACCTAAGAAAATTATGTCATCCCTTTGTTTCTAAGGAGTAGGTACCCTCTTTATGATAATGATCTTATTTGGGTCCACTTGCAGTCCTTTCTGGGATATTGAGTGACCTAGAACAATCCCTATAGTCATCAAGAAATCTCACTTCTCAGGACCAAGGGATAAGTGCATTTCAAAGAATTTGTTTAATACTTTTCCCAGGTTAGAGAGAGACTCCAGGAAATCACACCCATAGTGGGTGAAATCATCCATATAAATTTCCACAGAATCATGGACTAGCTCTGCAAAGATGCTCAAGACTACCCTCTGAAAAGTGGTAAGGTCATTGCATAATCCAAAAGGAAGGACCTATTGTTCTATTCAACAACCCCCCATTTATTAATAATAGTAGTTAATATTAGATTAATAAATGGGGACCCTTTAAAAAATCCATCCAAAAATAAACTTAGAATTTAGGTATTTCTTTTATTTTTGGAATAAAGCAAGATATCAATCAAATCCCCTTTTCAAAAGAGCTACTAAATGCTTGCCTTCCCACATATTGCATGATTAAGTATCATAAAAATACCTTTCTAACCCACCAAATCTAGTAAAAAACAATTAAAAGAGGACTTTATGCTTTATACCTCAAAACTATCATATTTTTTACATAAACTAGGTCCTAAAACTTTTCTCTTCAAAACCAAGTCTTGCATCGCATATCACTATTTATGAAGAGCCTGACTTAAAAGGTTATCTCAAAACAAGCGAAATGTGAAATTGCGATGGCATCATAACCTTTATCGCATCGTATTTCGAGCATTCAAAAGAACACTACAAACTTATCATCGGTTGATATTGTGAAATGCGATCAAGACCTGGACTCACTCCTTCAATACATTACAAACAAATGTTTAGGTCCACCGCTTATTAAAAATGGTATTTATAAATAAAAACCTAACAAGTAGCTATGTTTTGGGACAATAAACGAGCGGCTCGCATCTCGCATCTCGCAGAAACGCAAGTGAGGGTAAGAAAAGTGAAAAGGTATAATGTGATATTACAATCTGCAATATTGCTTCACAAATCTAAAAAATCGCCATTATCATAATTCAAAGGCTCGCCACCCCAGAATATTTCTTCCCAATTTACAATGCAAACATTTATGAGCATTAAAGCTAAGGGATAACGAAGCATTAGTGGGCATTTAGTAAGAGTTAACTCCATTTATGTGTGAAAATCCATTTAACGTGATATGATATCTTCTTATGTGCGTTCGAATAAAACTCCTTTTATCACCTTTACAAGTTATCCACATTATTTCATTTCACGTTCATTTCCATCTTTGTGTATCCGATAGCTATTGTTCTTCACTTTCAAGGAAAATCCACAGAGCAAATCGTTGGGAACGATGGTGAAGAAAGGCGAGGCAGTTGTCTCTGAGAAGTCATAAATGAGTCCTCTATTTCTGTATACTACATGCAACAGAGAGGGAGGAACCTCTACATGGAGGGCCATGTATAATATACTGAAGGAAGAGCAACCAAGGATTCTGGAAACAAAGGTTACAGTTGATGGACGTGATTCCTCAGACGCCTCCATGTTTGAGACATCATGCTCATTTTTGCATCACATAGCTACGTGTTCGAGGATAATCCCTTATACAGACATGGTTAAATGGGTTATTGATGAAGCCGACATCTCAGACAAAGAATTCAAGACACGAAGCCAAGAGGTTATGGGATCTTTTATGCCATATAACCTGCAGCTCATGTACCGCCTACCAAATCCACAAGTCATCTACAACAAGCAATTCGTCGAGAAGTTTGCCAAAGAAAATGAGGACCCAACATACTCCACATGGACTTGGTCAAATAATGAGGGAAAAATCAAGAAATACAAGAATGTTACATACTCTAATGCATCTATTTGTCCACCTCATAGTTTTGCAAAGGCCATGCTATGTAGACTATTTAGCAAACTCGATAGTACTAAATTCTCCCCAGAATGGCTGCCATTAATAGATGCAACTGTAAATGCAACTATAATGAATTGGGCACAATTTTTTTATAATAATTTAGTAAAAACAATAATGGAGTATAGAAGGAAAAAAAGTGTTGCTTTGAGGGTTTACCCTCCATTTTTTAGCAGCACCTATGTAATGGATGCAATTTTTTTTGGTTCGAAATTTCCTGTCACGAGATGGAAGTGGACTATCCAAAATCCACTTCCCATTCACATATATCATAAATACATGTGAGAATCTCACTTTCAACCACATTTTTTCAAAATTTGTCATGGAGTTATGCTCCCTATCCATAACAGGCTTTGTAACCGAGATGCCCCCAGGTTTTCCATAGAAGCCGAGGTAGATATCCTCCCAGTGGCCAGATGGTTTGGGGAGGAGACATTTATGTATATCAGGGTATTTGGCAGCATTACCTCCCTCCATTTCCTCCCATACTATGTTCCAGACAAATTGATGGCTAGAGAGATAGCCTATCAAACAACTAGTGAGGGAGGGATGAGCGAAACATTAAAGGAAGCAAAAAAGGTCATTTGGCCTACATTCCCTTTATAGTGTGAAGCATTTGCATTGCATGACCTGGGCCATGCATTTAAAGAAGCATAGATTATGTTATCTCTGCAATTACCTAAATTCCCTGAAACGAAATATGACCCATTCGGCACTATCAAAGACTTTACCACCATGGTGAAAATACAAGTATTCAGTAATGAGGAAGATGCATTTGATGACATACTTTTGCATAAAAACACCTTCATAGAGGTGAAGCATATGGCACAATTACTTTTTGACCGTGAATATCTTGAAACTTTTTACGAGTACAAACAAAGGAGGCTAACAAAGCTCCCATTGAACCAATAACAGAGCCTACTCCCAGTATAAGTCTAAAAGGAGATTCCAAAGAAAATTCTAAAACTGATTCTGGAGCAGAATCCCAAGAGAAATCTACCAAGGAATCAGGGAAGTCATCACAAAATGGGAAAAGCAGAATTAGGTAGTCAGAAAAAGATACATCCCAATCTACAGAAAAGACAGCTGAGAAAACTTCATCTAGCAAATAGGAAGAGATCCATTCCACCTCCACGCAGCCAATAAAACCCCTGGTGATCGATTTAGAGGAAGAATGGGACAAATTTAATAAAAGGCTCAATACATAGGAACAAACGAAAAAGTTGCATACTCCACAACAGAAAAAAAAACTCAAGAAATTACGGCAGAGGAGACTATAAATACTCAAGAGGTAGAGCACATTCTTGTTACTCCCACCTCTGAAATAGTTTTGAGAATTGAGGAGATTCCCCCTCTAGATGTGTTTTATAGCCCACAACACAAAGATGTTGTTAAAAGAAGGAAGAAAAGGAAATTGGATTCTACAGCTATTACGACCCCTAATAATGAACCAATGGATGTCATCTGGAAAGACTCACCCATCGACCCATCGGCCAACCTTACTAGATTGTCACAGTTTGTAGGTGCCTATGCTACAATGGCCATCGAAAAAGAAACAGAGGTGCAAATGTTGCTTAAAGAAAAAGAAGATAAAATTTTGTCTCTTGAATAACAATTATAGCAAACGAAATCTGACTAGTAAGCAGAGATATGGTTAGTTAAGCTTCAAAAAGAGTTCAAGAAGCTGAAAATAAAACATCAAACTAGCTTAGCAGAGAAGGAAGTGCAAATACAAGGAGTAACTGATCTACATAGAGATGATCCAAAAATTGATCAGTTTATTACTGAAGTGCTCGGCCTTAACTCCCAATTGATGCACCAAAAAGAACTATTATGCCAGAATATTTCGTAATGGAATTCTTATTGCAAAACAAGTGACAAATTGACAAGTCAAGTCATGGAAATGAGACTTGAATATGATGAAATCTTGAAAAAAGTCTCTGATTTCATCACCTGGAAGAATTCAGAAGATGGGAGAAAAGCTGACTTGCCTAAACTGGAGGAGTCACACAAAGAAATCTTATTTGCAAACTGGGATTCTCAGCTTAGAGAGGCAGAAAAGGCAACAACAAATGCGGCAGCAGCAGCAAACAGTGTTATCAAAAATATTAATGAAAATTTACATAGCGCCAACCTTGTGGCAGAATCCATTCCAGGTTTTCTTCCTAATGTAAAATAGCTTGAACCACAGTGGAGACAGGCAACAGAAGGAAAAGCATAAGCAATTAGGCAAATGACCAAGTTAAACTAGGAAGCATATTGGCGACATTTAGTGAAACCTCACAGCTAATGGATGACCCTGCGATGCCTAACCACTTCTACGGAGAAAATAGTGCTAGCATTGACCGACGCCGTTTTCACTGGGTGTTTGAAAGCTGAAATCAGCCAACCAACATAGCTCAAGTCCATGATGGACATTTGAGATCTAAAGGATCAAATGCAGAATAGTTAGTCACCATGCTCATTTCTATTTTGGTTTTGTTTTGCATAATTTGAGGAAGGTCATTTAAACCTCCTCAACTATTTTTGTAATAATCTATTTTTAGTTTTATAGTTTAGTATTTAAACCCCTCTCATGCATTTAAAGAGAGGTCCAGAAATTTTATCAGAAATAATCTTCAAAACATGCACTTTTGTCGCTTTGAGGAAGTTCTGGTGAAATTAATGGAACATGATTTATTTTTACCTTATCTGGTATCTTCTACTATAATTTCACTTTTGTACTCTTAGGTGGTGTTGGATGGATTGAAAGCAGATCAATATTGTTGAAGCACATGAGTAAGACATATTATAAATGGTACTTTTATCTCGTAATTATTTCTACTTATGTATCAAGAAATAATTTCTCTTCAAGTTTTTTATGTATGAAAATTTGAATCTTGGTTAGTATTATTTCACTTTTGTATGATGATGGCCTATATTTTACGCTAAATACATGAATAATTTATTATGCGATATATCTTTCACAATCATTTCGGCGAACTTTTTATACAAAACAATTATTGTTAAACAATTTCATTTCTCATTGCAATTGAATGATCTTTATTACCAATTGCTTTTAGACATTATTGTAGATCACATACTTCAATTTATTCCTGAGTATAGTCATAATTAGATAGTGTTTAAATTAGGATAAAATGCATGTGATTATTAGTTTAGATTAGATTACTTTTAGCTTAAACATTACTCCAAAATATCACATATCACCCCATTAGCACAATCATAAAATAGATTGGGAAATTGGTCCCATTATCCCCAGTCGGAGCCACTACTCCAAACGGAAAAGGAGCTGCCAACCAAGGTCTAGACCGGGTGGTTTTTCCCCATGTTGAAGCAATGATTTTCGAGGCTTCAACATTTTGGCACTAGAAGGAGGGCCTGACTGTGAATGGAAAGTAAATCCAAATCAACAGGCCATTCTAAGAGTAAAACTCCCTCACCATCACCTCCAACTTCTCGAAAGCATTCCAAATCCCCTAATCCTAAGCGAGAAGTTGCAAAGAAAATTACAAAACCCACTGCTGAAATCCCAAACAAGCCAAATCATTCTTCTTCTATCGAAGCCCCTGAAGTCCAATCTTTGATTCATAAATTACAGGGGATTTCATTATCTCAAGAAGAATCTGAGTTATCCCAAGATAGTGTTACCTCTCAGTTTACCCCATCTCAATGGTTAACTAGAGAATAGAGTGAAAAACTTGGAATCCCTCTATTTGAATTCCCTCTGCCAAGCCATGAGAAAGCTAAGAAAACACAATACAAAACTCATAGTGAGGTTCTTTCATCGACACAATCTTCATCTTCATTCATTCCATCTATACCATCACAAGATCAATCATCTGCCTCGCCACTCCAGATCGTGATTCACACAGGTACAGGAACTACATCTTCCTCTACCCAATCACCTTCAACCACTACTACACCTTATCCTACTCACGTACCAGCAATGGCGCATAATACTCCAAGGCCATGGAAAAACCTAGGAGCTGTTAGGATGGTTGGGCCTTTACATCAATTTCCAGCTCATCCAAAGAAATGGTTACCCAAATTCAACCCTGATAATGGCCTACTAGCTAAGGAACATATAAACAATTTCATGTTGTCCATTAATTTGAATGAAGTAGTGGAAGAAGAAGCAGTTGAAAGATTATTTCCATATACTTTACAGGGAGCAGCAGGATCATGGTACTTTTCATTACCATCAAGTTCTATTCATAGTTGGGATGCTTTCCAAGAGAAATTTTTAACTAAATTTGGGGATGATAGATCCACAGCTACCCTAATCAGTGATCTCTCCAATTTGAAAGTCGAACCAAAACAACCCATTAAGGACTTCAACTCTCGCTTCAATAAATTATTGAATAAGATACCAACGGCATCTAAGCCTAGCGATGAGGTCCAAAATGAGTGGTATATTTCTGCTCTACCTTCAAACACATCTATCTTCATTGATAGATCTGCCAAACCAACTTTAGTAGAAAATATGAAAGAGACAATAGCTGTGGAAAAAACAGATTCTAGTTGTAGAAAAGAAAAACGTATTAGAAGAATGAAAATCTAAGAAAGTGACTTTTGGGGATAACTCCAAGAAGAAACCACCAAAATATCCTTTTGATCTTGAAGGGTTATAGAAAGTCCTCAAGACCATGTCTAACGAAATGGTTGATATCAAAAAACAGGTAGCAGAGACTTCCTCTAAGAAATCTTTTAGACCATTTAAAAGGAATTCCCCTGCTGATCCTAAACCTCCAAATGCTATATCAAATGCCAAATCAGATGGAGAGGGGGATGAAGTTTCAACAAATGAACAAACAGAAGATGAAGAAGTGGCAGAGTTACAAGGAATGTGGGATTTTATCCTTCCCAATGAGGAAATTCAAGTAAAAACCCTGTTGATTTGTCACAAACAAATTCAAAGTAGAAGGCTTCAATGCGACCTCCCAAGGACAAAACAACAGGTAAAAAAATCTTCACCAAAATCCACTCAAACTAATCCTACTCAATTAGATTCTTCACCTTCACCTAAAACCCTGATAGTTTCTGATGAAATAGAGTTAAATATTGTTGATGATATGAATAAAACTAGGGAAAACATCAGCTTTCATGAGCTTAGCAAATTGAAGCATCAACAGAAGCTACTCCTTAAAGAACTCAAAGCAGTACCTACTACACCATTTCCCACTTCTGTGATTTCACAAGCCACCCAAGAAATGGGAAGACCCCCTAGCACCTCTTTAAACAAGATTGATCCAACTGACATTGCTGTAATTGGAGGAAGATGTAAATCTCATACTCCTCCATTTCTCCTTACTTTTGAATTCTTTAATAAGAATTTATACAACTGTTTAGTTGATCCAGGAGCTTCATCTAACACCTTACTAGAACAGTTTGTGCAAAGTTGAATGTTCATCCTCAGAAATCTGTTGTACGTATAGTATAGTTATATCAATCTCAAGTCGAAGTTGTTGGGGAACTTAAGAAAGTAACCATCAGACTTTCATCAAATCCTAAAATTTTTCAAGTCATTGACATAGTTGTAGCCGATATTCCTGAGTTCTATGGCTTAATCCTTAATAGAGACTGGTCAGAAAAACTTCATGGTTATTTTGCAACTCACTGGTCTCACATGTGGCTTCCCTATAAAGGCAAGCCAAATCAAATAAGGGTTGATCGTGAGAAACATCAAAAGTACATAGTAACAGAACTAGAAGAGGAAAATGAACCAGTCACGTATAGTAACAATATCATAAGAAACTACTCAATAGAATCATTTCTAGGGAATTTCAATGCTCACACTTCACCTTCCTTAGAAAACTCTGTTGTATCTCAAGTCAAAAATTTTTCCCAAACAGACACTTCTAAATGTGTAAACTTTGTAGGTAAACATGTAGTTAGATCATTATTTTGGAAATTATTTTTTGATGGATCTAAATCCAATGATGGAGCAGCAGCTGGATGCATATTAGTTAGCCCAGAGGGGGGAAAGACTATGTTAGCATGCAGACTTGAATTTGATTGCACAAACAACAATTCTGAATATGAAGCACTAGTTCAAGGTTTGTATAAGGCAATTGGCCTTAATATCAAACACTTCCAAGTATTTGGAGATTCCAAAATTATAATAAAATGGGTGATAAATATTATACACTATTTGTCAGGACAATTGAAACACTATCAGTCGTTATTCCAAGACCTGACCTTTCACTTTATAGCATTTAATACTTCCCATATTCCTAGACTCCAAAATGCTAGTGTCGATCTTCTATCTAATGCCGCTTCTAAAGTTATTCCACCAAAGGATTATAGCCCTGATCGATTTTCCATTGAATTAATTTTTAGGCCTTCTATTCCTAATAATATCACCAACTAGATAGTATTTAATAACGATCCAGATATCATAAGGTTCTTGACTTCAGAAGGCTCTTATGATGACCAGATAGTTGATGAAGACCAACATGATAACCAACTTAAACAAGAAACAGTCAATAACACTATACCAAAATCTGTTGTTAATTTGGAAGATTTATATGACCTCAAAGACAGATTTAAACGATCCACCAATTCAAAACTTCAGAGTTCAACTCTGAGATTTGAATTGATTAATCTTGGGACTGACCTAAAGCCTCAAAATATTAATCTAGGTCTCATATATACATCAGATGAAAAATCAGCCTTTATAGGTTTTTTGAGGAGGTACAAGAATGTCTTCGTGTGGAACGATGAAGATATTAAGACATATGACACCTCTTTTATTCAACATACTATTTGCATGACATCTGATGAAAGACCCATTCAACAAAAATTAATGAAGATCCATCCTAATTTAGAAAGTAAGATTAAATCTGAGTTGAATAAACTACTGAAAGCCAAGATTATTTTTCCTGTTTGACATTCTCGGTGGGTCTCCAATCTTGTCCCAGTCAGCAAAAAGAACAATGGTATTCGGATATGTATAGACTTCCGCAATCTCAATAAATCTTGCCAAAAGGACAATTTCCCATTGCCCCCTATGGAATAGATATTGCAATTAGTTAAAGGCTCAGAACTAATGTCTTTCTTGGATGGATTCTCGGGTTATAATCATATCTTAGTACATCTAGATGACCAACTGAAAACTACTTTCAGGACAAAATGGGGCACTTATGCTTATCAGAAGATGCATTCAGACTGATTAATGTTGGTGCCACTTTCCAAAGAGCCATGGACATAGTCTTCAAAGGTTTAGTAAATAAATCAATATTAATCTACTTAGATGATATAACTGTATATTCCAAAAAGTGCAATAATCATCTAAGGGATTTAAAGAAAATCTTTGAACATTGCCAAAGTTATGGGATTTCTCTTAACCCCAAGAAGTATTTTTTCACGTTAAGTGAAGGAAAGCTCCTTGGATTCATTATGTCCAAAGCAGGGATTCATATTGACCCTAATAGAATTAGAGAAATTTCTGAAATACCATTACCGCATAACAAAAAATCAATGCAATCTTTCCTAGGTCAAATAAATTTTGTTAAAATATTTGTCCCTGAATTCTCAAGAATCGTTTTACCTCTTCAACCATGATAAAGAAAAAATCTCTTTTTAAATGGGGACACTCAGAACATGAAGATTTTAACTTGATAAAACAAGAAATCATAAACACCCCATCTTTAGCAACGCCGAAGTTTTCAAATCATTTAATTTTATATACTTTCACTTCTGAGAAATCATATGCAGCCATATTGACACAAGTAAATCAAGAAAAAGTTGAAGCCCCAATCTCTTTCTTTAGCTAAAATTTGCAGGGAGCTGAATTGAATTACTCAGACATTGAAAAACAAGCCTTTGCTATTTTCAAATCAATAAAACACTTCAGACATTTTCTCCTCAAAACCCACACCAAATTAATAGTACCATTCTCAGCAGTAAGAAATTTGTTAATACAAAGGGATGTAGGTGAGAAGAGAGCAAATTGGGTTACAGCTTTGCAAGAATATGACATCGAAATCAGACTAGCAAAAATTTTAAAAGGTCAAGGTTTTTGCAGGATGTTGGCAGGAGCATCAAATCTATCAGCATTATAGAATTCAGGTGATGATGTACAAGTATATGAGCTAAGACTTAATGACACTAAGTCAAGATATGTTGATATCATATTTTACTTATGAAATGGATATGCCCCAACCCAATTAAATTACACAAAGAAAAGGGCCTTAAGATTAAAAGCTAGACAATATCAAATTGTCAATGATGTGCTGTTTAGAATAAATGAAGTTTTTGTTTTACTTATATGTCTTGAAACATTTGAGGCAGAGAAGGTGTTCCAGGAACTTCATGATGGACCAGCTTGTGGTCACTTTGGAGGAGATACTATAGCACATAAATCCTGCATTCTGGATATTCCTGGCCAACGTTATTCAAAGATGCACACAATTATGTAAGGAAATGTAAAATTTGTTAGACAACTGCTGGAAGATATAGGAAACCCACATTACCATTACAGCCAGTGAACATTGACAAACCATTCGAGCAATGGGGATTAGACATAATAGGTGAGATTGCTCATTCTTCTAAGCAGCATAGATATATCCTTATAACCACTGATTATTTCACCAAATGGGTGGAAGCAATCCCACTCAAGGTAGCCAATTCTAAAAACATTATTGAATTCATAGATCAATTTATCATTGCCAAATTTGGCATGCCATCTGCCTTGATGTTTGATAATGCATCTTATTTTTCAGGCAATGCTATGACAAAGTTTGCTCTTAAAATAGGTTTTAAGCTTAAGTAATTTGCTAATTATTATCCACAAGGAAATGGGTTAGCTGAATCCACAAACAAGAATCTCATTAGGATTATTAAACGAACTGTTGACCAAAGCTAGAAGAACTGGCATAAGTCTTTAATGTTTTCCCTATGGGAAGATCGAATAACTCAGAAAGCCTGCATTGGCACTTCTCCTTTTAATTTGGTCTATGGGAAAGAAGACGTCTTACCAACAAATGTAGTTATTCCCTCTTTAGCCTTAGTTCAATTCATTGAAGAAACTCCTTCCTCATCTATGCAAGTTAGACAGTTACAAATCCTTAAGCTTGAAGAGGAAAGAGAAAATGCTAGGATCACACATGCACATCATCAACAGTTAGTCAAAGCTTCCTTTGATTCAAATTCTGTAAGTTTAAAATCTTTTCAACTTGGAGACCTAGTATTGAAATGGGATAAGGCCCATGAAGAGAAATGTGAGCATACCAAATTCCAACAAATGTCGCTTGGCCCATTTCAGATTGTGGAACAAATAGGCCCATCAAATTTTCGATTACAAGCTTTATCACGTAATAGAAAATCTCTACCTATTAATGGGCATATTTTAAAGAAATACTTTCCACAGAAGATGATAACTTCTATTCATTGTATATTATTGCATTTAGTTTAATTTTTTTATAAAGGATAATACAAGTTGAAAAACATTTACTTTTGGATTTACAAAGGATAGTCTCTTTTTTATTTTGACTTTTCGCTTGTGTAAGTAAAGAGTGTTATGAAAGTAATCTTCACAGATGAAATATATAGTTAAGTTCTATTGCTTCAAAACTACCTGTTTTATGCCAAAATTATCTGATCTTTGATGAAACTTAGCTTTAGAAAGAAATCTTTCCTTTACATCAGTCAAGAAAAGTATCAATAACAAAGCAAATTCTCTCTACAGAAAAGCATCTTTAAAACTCTACAATTGTCATCCAAAATCTCTTAAGGAGCCAATGGTTCTTGCCACCTAATCATCTTTCATTTTTAGAGTGTAATTCTAAAATATACTTAAACTTAAAGAATAAGAGGTCTCATCAAGGTCTGGCTTACCATGATCATAAGATTATAACTAAGTGACATTACCAATACTACATATCAAAACAGGGTAATGGCTTAAGATTATATTAATCAAAAGACAAGGGGTCTCATCAAGAGCCAACTTGTTCAGTTAAGTTACAAATCAAGTGAATGGCATTGTCAATTTTGGTCACCAAAGCAAGACATTGTCCTTTAAGAGATAAAAGATGAAAATTTGAAGGAAGAATGAATTACTTCAGAAAATAAAGAAAGCAATAAGTATACAAACGAGCTTATCTTTAAGATTGCATTCTGATCTAGGTGGGATATTGAATCATTGCTGGTTAAAAGGTAACCTTGTCGAGGCTATGAATGCCTGCTGGCAGCAGAGGCTCTACCTATGACAATTGAGTATACCAAAAACTGATCTGAGGAGAGTCTCCTTTTTTTTATCTTTAAAACCAAGTAATGACTGATGTAGACAAAGTGACTTTCTTATGAGAAAAGAATAATCAAAAGAATTATAGTTAAGTAGATGTTGTTTTATTATTAATAAGCAATATTACTTACCTTATATTCCATGTAATTTTAATTTTTAT
The DNA here is from genome assembly GCA_031772625.1 of Pinus tabuliformis. Lineage (NCBI taxonomy): Eukaryota > Viridiplantae > Streptophyta > Pinopsida > Pinales > Pinaceae > Pinus > Pinus tabuliformis. The sequence continues at coordinate 1,582,280,305 of CM062817.1, forward strand.
ATTCAAAGCTTTTTTTATTTTGGAAGTTTTAGAAATTTCAAAAAACTCTCAGAGATAAATGGTTCTTCCAAGTGAATCTCCAATTGTTGTGTTATTCAACAACCCCCCATTTATTAATAGTAGTAGTTAATATTACATTAATAAATGGGGACCCTTTAAGAAATACATCTAAAAATAAACTTAGCATTTAGGCATTTCTTTTATTTTTGGAATAAAGCAAGATATCAATCAAACCCCCTTTTCAAAAGAGCTACTAAATTCTTGCCTTCCCACACATCGCATGATTAATCATCATCAAAAAACCTTGCTAACCCACCAAATCTAGTAAAAAACAATTAAAATAGGACTCTATGCTTTATACCTTGAAACTATCATATTTTTGACATAAACTAGGTCCTAAAACTTTTCTCTTCAAAACCAAGTCTCACATTGCATATCACTATTTATGAAGAGCCCACCTGAAAAGGTTATCTAAAAACAAGAGAAATGCAAAATTGCAATGGTGTCATAACCTTTATCGCATTGCATTTCGAGCATTCAAAAGAACATCGCAAACCTATCATCGATTGATATTGAGAAATACGATCAAGACCCAAACCCAATCCTTCAATACATTACGAACAAATATTTAGGTCCGCCTCTTATTAAAAAGGGTATTTATATAGGAAAACCTGACATAGCTATGTTTTGGGACAATAAATGAGAGGCTTCCATCTCGCATCTCGCATAAATGCAAGGGAGGGTAAGAAAAGCGAAAAGGTAGAATGCGATATTGCAATCTGCAATATTGCTTCAAAAATCGCAAAAATTGCCATTATCGCAATTCAAAGGCTTGCCATCCTAGAAGATTTGTTCCCAATTTATGATGCAGACATTTATGAGCATTGAAGCTAAGGGATACCAAAGCATTAGTGGGCATTTAGTAAGAGTTAACTGCATTTATGTGTGAAAATACATTTAACGTGATGTGATATCTTCTTACGTGCATTCAAATAAAACTCCTTTTATCAAATTTACAAGTTATATTCATTATTTCATTTCATGTTCATTGTCATCTTTGTGTATTTGATAGTTGTTGTTCTTCACTTTCAGGGAAAATCCACAGAGCAAATCATTGGGAGCGATGGTGAAGAAAGGCAAGGCAGTCGTCTCTGAGAAGTTAGAAATGAGTCCTCTATTTACAGATACTACATGCATCAGAGAGGGAGGAACCTCTATGTGGGAGGCCATGTATAATATACTGGAGGAAGAGCAACCAAGGATTCTGGAAACAAATATTACAGTTAACGGACGTGATTCCTCAAATGCCTCCAAGTTTGAGATAGCATGCTTATTTTTGCATCGCATAGCTACGTGTCCAAAGTTAATCGATTATACAGACATGGTTAAATGGGCTATTGATGAAGTCGACATCTCAGACAGAGAATTCAAGACAAGAAGCCAAGAGGTTATGGGATCTTTTACGCCAGATAACATGCGGCTCATGTACTGCCTACCAGAACCACAAGTCATCTACAACAAGCAGTTCATCAAGAAGTTTGCCAGAGAAAACAAGGACCCAACAGACTGCACTTGGAATCGGTCAAATAATGAGGGAAAAATCAAGAAATACAAGAATGGTATGTATTCTACTATGTCTATTTGTCCCCCTCATAGTTTTGCAGCGGCCATGCTATGTATACTATTTGGCAAACCCGATAGTACTAAATTCTCCCCATAATGGATGTCATTAATAGATGCAGCTATAAATGCAACTATAATGAATTGGGCACAAATTTTGTTTAATAATTTAGAAAAAACAATAATGGAGTATAGAAGGAAAAGAAGTGTTACTTCGAGGGTTTACCCTCCATTTTTTTAGAGCGACTATGTAATGGATGCAGTTTGTTTTGGTTCTAAATTTGGATGGAATTGGACTATCCAAAATCCACTTCCCATTCACATATACCATAAATACATGTGGGAATCGCAATTTCAACCACATTTTTTCAAAATTTGTCATGGAGTTATGCTCCCTATCCACAAAAGGCTTTATAACCGAGATGCCCCCAGGTTTTCCATAGAAGCCGAGCTAGATATCCTCCCAGTGGCCAGATGGTTTGGGGAGGAGACATTTACATATATCAGGGTATTTAGCAGCATTACCTCCCCCCATGTCCTCCCATACTATGTTTTTGACAAATTGATGGCTAGAGAGATAGCCTATCAAATAACTAGTGAGGGAGGGATGAGCAAAACATTAAATGAATCTAAAAAGGCCATTTGGCCTACATTCCCTTTATAGTGTGGAGCATTTTCATTGCACAACCTAGTCCATGCATTTAAAGAAACAGAGATTATGTTATCTTTTCAATTACCTAAGTCCCCTAGAAGGCAATATGACCCATTCAGCACTATTAAAGACTTTATCACCATGGTGAAAATACAAGTACTCAGTAATGAGGAAGATGAATTTGATGACATCTTTTTGGAGAAAAATACCTTCACAGAGGTGAAGCATATGGCACAATTACTTTTTGACCATGAAGATCTTGAAACATTTTACGAGTACATAGAAATAAGGCTAACAAAGGTCCCATTGGATGAAATATTGATTGAACCAATAAGGGAGCCTACTCCTAGTATAGTTCTAGAAGGAGATTCCAAAGAAAATTCTGAAACTGGTTTTGGGGCAGAGTCCCAAGAGAAATCTACCAGGGAATCAGAGAAGTCATCACAAAATGGGAAAAGCAGAAGTAGGGAGCTAGAAAAAGATACAACCCAATCTATAGAAAAGATAGTTGAGAAAACTTCAGCTAGCAAATAGGTTGAGATCCATTCCACCTCCACATAGCCAATAAAACCCTTAGTGATTAATTTAGAGGAATAATGGGACAACTTTAATAAAAGGCTCAATACAAAGGAACAAACGACAAAGTTGCAAACTGAACAATAGAAAACAACTCAAGAAATTACAGCAGAGGAGACTGCAAATACTTAAGAGGTAGAGCACATTCCTGTTACTCCCACCTCTAAAATAGTTTTTAGAATTCAGGAGATTCCCCCTCTAGATATGTTTTATAGGCCACAACACAAAGATGTTGTTAAAAGACAAAGGAAGAAAATGAAATTTGATTCTACAGTTGTTACTACCCCCAATAATGAACCGATGGATGTTGTCTAGAAAGGCTCATCCATCGACCCATCCGCCAACCTTACTAGACTGTCACAGTTTGTAGGTGCCTATGCTACAACGAACATCGACAAAGAAACAGAGATGAAAATGTTTCTTAAAGAAAAATAAGATAAATTTTTTTCGCTTGAACAATAATTACAGCAAGCAAAATTTGACCAACAAGCAGAAATACAATTAGCTAAGCTTCAACAAGAGTTCGAGCAGATGCAAATAAAACATCAAACCAGCTTAGCAGAGAAGGAAGGGAAAATACGAGGAATAACTGATCTACATAAAGATGATCCAAAAATTGATCAGTTTATTACTTAAGTGCTTAGACTTATCTCCTAGTTGATGCACCAAAAAGAACTATTATGCCAGAAGATTTCTCAATGGAATTCTTATTGCGAAACAAGAGACAAATTGACAAGTCGTGTTGTGGAAATGAGACTTGAATATGATGAAATCCTGAAAAAAGTCTCTGATTTCATCACCTGGCAGAATTCAGAAGATGGGAGAAAAATCGACTTTCCTAAACTGGAGGAGTCACACAAAGAAATCTTATTTGCAAACTGGGATTCTCAGCTTAGAGAGGCAAAAAGGCAACAACAACAAATAGTGTTATCGAAAATATTAATGAAAATTTACATCGCACCAACCTTGTAGCAGAATCCATTCCAGGTTTTCTTCCTAATGTAAAGTAGCTTGAACCACAGTGGAGACATGCAACAAAAGAGAAAGGAGAAACAATTAGGCAAACGACCAGGTTAAACTAGGAAGCATATTGGCAACATTTAGTGAAACCTCACAGCTAGTGGATGACCCTACGATGCCTAACCACTTCTATGGAGAAAATGGTGCCAACACTAACCCAAGCCATGTTCACTAGGCAGTTGAAAGCTGAAATCGGCCAACCGACACAACTCAAGCCCATGATGGACATTTGCAATCTAAAGGATCAAATGCAGAATAGTTAGTCACCATCCTCATTTCTATTTTGGTTTTATTTTGCATAATTTGAGGAAGGTCGTTTAAACCTATTCAACTATTTTTGTAATAATCTATTTTTAGTTTTATAGCTTAGTATTTAAACCCCTCTCATGCATTTAGAGAGAGGTCCAGAAATTTTATCAGAAACAATCTTCAAAACATGCACTTGTGTCGCTTTGAGGAAGTTCTAGTGAAATTAATGGAACAAGATTTATTTTTACCTTATCTTGCATCTTCTACTGAAATCACATTTTTGTACTCTTAGGTGGTGTTGAATGGATTGAAAGTAGATGAATATTGTTGAAGCACATGAGTGGACGTATTATAAATGGTACTTTTATCTCGTAATTTTTTCTACTTGTGTCTCGAGAAATAATTTCTCTTCAAGTTGTTTATGTATGAAAGTTTGAATCTTGGTTAGCATTATTGCACTTCTATTCAATGATGGCCTATATTTTATGTTGAATACATGAATAATTTCTTATGCGATATATCTTTCACAATCGTTTTGGCTAACTTTTTATACGAAATGATTATTGTTAAACGATTTCATTTCTCATTACAATTGAATGATCTTTATTACCAATTTCTTTTAGACATTATTGTAGATTGCATACTTCAATTTATTCCCGGGTATAGTCATAATTAGATAGTGTTTGAATTAGGATAAAATGCATGTGATTATTAGTTTAGATTAGATTACTTTTAGCTTAAACATTACTCCAAAATATCACATATCACCCCATCAGCACAATCATAAAATAGATTGGGAAACTGGTCCCATTAACCCTAGACAAAGCCACTACTCCAAATAGAAAAGGAGCTGCCAAGCAAGGCCAGATTGGGTGGTTTTCCCCCATTTTGAAGCAATGATTTTCGAGGCTTCAACAGGACCCTATAAGCAAAGGTACCCCAAGGACAGGTGAAGGTGGTTTTATCTTGGTCCTTGTTACACAGTAATTTGTCACCGACCTCATGTCAGTCCCTGAGCGACATCTCCACTGTCTCATACATCAAATAATCTTGTCCATATCTTCCCACTCATTTAAGATGATCAAGAAAGTGCTCTCTAAATCCTGAAGATTGACCCTTTTGCCTATGTTTTTGCATCATCGCGAGTAAGCATCATTATTCTTGTGACGATTTGTCTAAATGCACTGCTTCCATGCGACATCGTCCTTGAGCCCTAGTGTATGACACGCGACGATCCAGATATGGCGAATTAGTTCAAACATAATGCTTCTAGGTGATTCTAGAGTTGGTTGTTAGGTCAAAGGAGTTCACTTTTCCTCCTCTGGGATGGTAGTTCCACCTTTTGAGAAACCTCCCTTGGAGATAAGCTCCCTCTCCCTCATTTTATGGAGGCTCCTCCTCTTATAAAATCACTCCCCTTTGCTATGATCAACTGGTTCCTAGTTCTTGGTTTTTGGATTGAAGTAGATTAGATAGCTTTGGTGTGAGTTTGAAAAGTTTGATATGTGAAATTGCTGATAGTTTAGCAAGAGGTTTTGGAGTGCCTTAGCCTTGTGTCAGAGCTTATGAGCGAGAGAGCGATATCATCCATTTGGGAGACCCATTCTTGAGAGTGAATTCTTGAAGAAACATACTGGTTGGACCCTCCGAGAAGGCTTATGATGTCAAGACTTGGTTGTAAGCTTTGCTCTTGATTCATTTTAATACAATCAATGATGATTTCCTATATCTTGTGCATAATTTACTTGATAGCTTATGATTTCTTGACTTTATAAGTAAATAGATCATTGTTGTTCTCAGTTACATGTTCTGTTTTCTCTTGTGTTGTTTCAGGTTTATTTCTCATTGAGGAGAAGGAAACGAAAGCTAGAGCGGCGCAATAAAAGCTTCACCGAACACTGGTTTTGAGGTAGGCTTCCAACAATGACTATTTAAGGAAATCGATTGTTGTTTTGTTTTGTTGTGACTAGACCCACTCTAGGGCTAGAGGGGTTGCCTCTATCCGTAGAGGGAACATTTCCTACTTCATAAGTTGGTGACTCCACTAGGGAGTCCTTTGTATGTTTTTTCTCTTGTTTGCTTTTGTTTGGTATTGATATAGTGTCTCTTGATTTTGGGGTTAAAACCATCAGTTTTCTAGGTTACCTAGGTTATTCTGGGAGTCCTTCTAACTGTTCAGAAGATCAATCTGGTGTCATTTAGGTGTTTCTACTTTATCTTTTCCTTTAAGTAAGATCGTCGCTGAAGATAGCTTAACAGCTGTGACAACGTCGCCCTCGTCCTCTTTAGTAAACCTGCACGTCGCAGATAACCCGTCGTACAATTGTGACGATTCTTGAAATCGACCCGTCGCAGAAGACAGGTGTACACCTGCAACGACGTCGCTCAGTTTCTGTCTTAGTGCTTGCGACAATTGGCTCTTCATCTCAAGTTTCTGGTTATAGACCCGTGATGATTCCTGTATAAGTTGTTCTTACAACTTTACCTCCTGAATCCATCAGTCTTGTTTATCCCTTGTTGTTTCTTGTCTCTCATTAACTTGTTTTGATTGCTTTTGGTTAAGGTACTATCTCTTTAGTTTCATTTAGTGAGTCTTGTGTTTTTAGACTGTGTAACCTAGCTCCTTAAAGGTTTCGTCAAGAAGTCATTTGTTTGGGTTGCCTCTCTTTTCAAGATTCATCCACAACCATCTTATTGATTTATTTAAGGCTTTTTTATTGCTTGTTGTCTTTCTGATTGATTTTTAGTGTTGGTTATTGAACGAGTTGCTTGCATTGATTCGATTTCCACACCATCTAACATAGATCACAATTGTTTGTATCAGTCAATTTTACACTTGCTTGTTTGTCATTTCAATTCCAAAAAATCAAAATATTGCATCCATTTAGCATACGAAAGTGAAAGTATATTTGCATTGCGAATTCTCATGATTGAGAAGTTGGAAAGCAAACTGTAAAATATTTCATTAGTAGTATTGATGCATTGTGAGATTAGTGTATTGATGCATTGTGTTTCTTAGCGCTTATATTTTCTTGTCTTGGTTTGTGTTTGCTTGGAAATGAACTTACCCTTCTTTAAGTAGGTGTCCATCGAAACGACTGATGCTTTACTCATTGTAGCTGCATCCTAGGAATTATTGAAATACATTTGATAGGGCCTGAAAACCGAAACTTAACTCAAGATTAAGTCTTATAATCAATTGAATAAACCTAACAATGCATTGGAACTTAACGTGCATTATTTGGAGGTCTAGGCTAGAGATGTGCTCCAGCGTCATTAAACCTAGTCACTATTGTTTTCACTTAAGGTTGGGTGATTCCTCCTTTTGTGATCCAATAGCTGCTAGTACGGACTTGTTCTCCCCGTACTGTTGAGTATATATTAGGAGACCCCACTAGGTTATCATCCTAGATCCATAGGAAGTTGTGTCTGCTGCCTTACGAACTGTAATGCACCGAACACAACATTCGGTAAGATTGATTGTCGTACGGAAAGTCCTTGGTCATTTCTCTTTCATTTGATCACCAATGTGTATATGCAATTTTACGGTTTGTCTGGTAAACCTTTTGTCTATCTCTCCAGGGTAGTCACTTTTGTTCCTTTTCACTCCTTAAAAGAAAAGGATCATATGAGCACTTGTCCTTTCAGGCTCATTAAATATTCGAAGGTGACTAGAGTCATCTTTTGTCCTTTTTGTTGACTCTTTAAACATGAAAAGGTCAAGTTTTGTTCCTGTGTCATAAAATTTATTCAACCACGTTCACATTTTCCCTGTTAATCTTGACTGCATTTTGGTTTGCATAGAATTGTGTCTCTGCTCGATTATCTTTTTCCTAGGACTTTTGAGTTAAATCATCCTGGCAGAATCACCGATCCCGTCTCCTGTACCAAGCGACCAAGGCTCTACATCTTCTATCGCTTCTAAGGTATCGGCTATTAGTGATACCCTTCCTATTATTCTGAGTGTTCAACCTCTTAACTCTCACGTTCCAGAAGAGGAACCTTACGATATCAATTGGAATCATGTTTGGGAACCTTCAGAAGAGGACTTCCCGGTTACTCCTCCTGGTGTTTCGGCTGTAATGTCTTCTTCTGACATGGATGAGACGACCCCCGTGACCAGTGAAGAGGATCTTATGTCAAGTGGCGAAATTCCTCTCACTACAGAGCCTTTTCGCATCACTTCCCTTGGCATGACATTGCCTTTACGCTATCGCGCCTTGTCTGACATCATGAGTTCCCTGTCTCTTAATTCGAGTTCCATGTGGTCTCATACTATAGCTCCAACCTCAAAACCTTTTGTACCTCGGATTCATAATGTGTCTGTCACATTGGTTCCATCCATACCTACTATCTGTGTGGCCTCTACAACTCCTGCTGTTAGTGCCGTTGCTACATCCATGGTGGTTACCACTATTGCTGGTCCTTCAGTTGGTCCCACTAGTGGTGGTCCGTCAGCTTTGGCATCCAGAGTCGTTAATCCCACCGGTAGTGTTCCGCTCTCTTCCGGTTCCATTCCGGCAGGGTGGACATATGAGAAATACATGTATGCTCTTCAAAACCTAGATCCGCATAATCCGCTGCATTATTACGATCCTCGAGGGGCTCATATTTATCATACTGGATCCCTCCCACTTCAGCCTACGGTTGAGGTTTCTGTTCCATTATCTGTTGCCTAGGGTCGTACTGGTTATCATGGTGGCCAGGAGCACCCTTCAGCTTTTCAAGGTCCCCCATATCAAGGGCATCTGTATCAAGGGCAACCATCTTATGGATAGCCTTATCAGGGGTAGCCGTCTTACGGGTAGTCGTATCAAGGGCAACCTTATCCAGGACAACCTATTGGCCCACAAGGACAACCCTTACAGGGACAACCTTCGGCCTTCACAAGTTCCTCTTTTACTTACTTTGGGTAGCCTTCTGGTCAACCAGGTCAGCCTCAAATCCAACCAGGCCAACCCGGTGCCCAGCAAGGTCACCCCGTTGGGCAAGTAGGCTAGCCTCAAATCCCACAAGGCCAACCTACTATCCAGCCTGGTCAACCCTTTGGACAGGCAGGCCAGCCTCAGACTCAATAAGGCCAACCTACTGTTCAGTTAGCTCAACCCTCTAGTCAACCAGGCCAGCCTCAGCTTTAGCAAGGTTAGCCTATTACCCAGCAAGCTCAACCTTCTAGACAAATAGGTCAACCTCAACATCAATAAGGCCAACCTTCTAGCCAGTTGGGTCAACCTCAATTTCAACAAGGACATCTGTCTGGTCAGGTTAATCCATCTTTTGGTCAACCGGGTGCTCGAGCACTCATTGTTTCTCAAGCCCCACCCAGTTTCTAGACTCAGGCTGGACTCCAGACCCAACCTGGTCTCCAAACTCAAGTTGGATTTCAAACCCAACCTTCTTATCAAATGCAGCCTCGGCCTCAGGCGCAGTTTGGAGCCCAGCCGCAATATGGTCTTCAAATTCTTCAGCAACCCTAAGGGCAGCTTCAAACTGCTCCGTACCAGAAGTATCAGCAACCGCAGGTTAATCCCTATCAAAATTTTTAGCAGCCTTATGTTGCTCTTGTCGGTCAGGCTGGTAACCAATGGGTTGCTGGTGGTTAGAATCTGGGTCAATCATCCAGTTATACTTATAATCCCTATGGTCATAACCCTTATGGACAAAACCCTTACGGGCAAAATCCTTCTGGGCAAAACCAATGGGGACAACAAGGAGCTGGATGGAACCCTAATGCAGGCTCTTATTTGAGGCCTCAAAAGTCCTTTAATCCTTAATTACCTTTCCTTGTGACTTTGGAACTGCCTGATGTCTCCAAACTGACAAATGATCCCATTCTTCATAATCTGTATTGGTCACCGGTTCCAACTAAGATTCCCGGTGATTGTCCCAAATTTAATGGTAAGTCTGCAGAAGATCCTCAAGCTCATGTTATGACTTATCACCTTTGGTGTTCATCTAACTCATGGCTTGACGATTCTATCCGGCTCTGTCTGTTTCAATGGACTCTCACTGGCTCGGCCGCGAAATGGTATATTAAGCTAGCTCGTGGAACTTTCCAGGATTTTAACTCGCTTGCTATGGCATTTTTAACTCATTTTCAGTTGCCGATTCATTATGAAATGAGCACACACCTCCTTACATCTTTGAAACAGGACATGGCAACGCATATCTCCGATCATATTCATGAATGGATAAGGCGTCGTCGCTTGATTAAGTTTTGGATCCCTGATCAGCTTCTGACTGACTGGTTTACAACCTCGTTCATCAGTCTGATAGCCCGGGATATTGCTATGGGGGCATGTGTTACTGAAGAGCAAGCTATCGCGCATGCTCAGTATCTTGACTTGGTTTATTCCCAATCTGGTATGCTGTATGATTATTTGCCTGATGCTCTGTGGCTCGGAACTTCTAAGGCTCCATCAACACCATCTGTTGATGGTGTCATTAGTTCCGTTAGTTCATCCTCTCGAAAGTCTTCTACGACCCCTGCGAAGCAAAAATCTACTGCTCCAAATGAAAATGCTTCTCAGGCCCCCTCTAATCCTGGTAAAACTTCCGAAGTCAATGCCGTCCAGTCCACCACGGCAAACAAGGCTTCAAAAGGTAAGAAAAAGGGTAAAGGCAAAAATAAAGCTGATCCACCGAAACAGGACGCTCCTAAGCCTCCGGCCGATGAAAGTACCAAACATAAACCCAAGTATCCTTGTCTCATTTGTGACGAAGATCACTATACTAAAGACTGTCCTAGATGGTCTGAGGTTAGTCGTTTTCTTAAAGGCACCCCTGGAACTCCTGTTGTGCTCAAAGAGACTTTTCCCTTGTAACAGACTCAAATGGTGGTCGATCAACCTCAATATTCTTCCACTTTTGGTTCCCAATTTTTTATGGTTGGGACTATTCCCATTCATATCTATACTCGATCAAAATAACACCCTCCACCTACCGGGAAGGACCCTGAAGTCCCTTCAGGTGCTCCTTTGTCCAGTACTGGTCCTTTCCATATTGAGCGACCTAGTATAGAGTCCGTCATCCGACCTCCTACCAAAGGAGTGCTCCGGAAGTCTTCGTACAACCCTAATGCTCGTGCTGCATAGAACTACAATATTGCTGAGGATTTAGCCCAAGCCCCCTCGGCTATGTCCACTTTAGAGGTCCTCCAGAGTTGTCCCTCCCAATGGAAGTCTTTTCTATCAGCCATTGGTGGCATCAGCCCAGCCGATTCGGATTTGATCACTTTCGATCTGGATAATCATGTACCCTGATTGCCTCATCAAATTGCTTTCCTCATTCAAGTCATCTTTAACTCTAAGAATATTCATCGCACTGTTATTGATGAGGGCGCCTCCACTTGCATCATGTTTGTTACTTATTGGAAGGCTATTGGTTCCCCGACATTGAGCTAATTGCCTAATACCTTGGAAGCCTTCGATGGAAGAGATTCCCGTCCTTTTGGTATCCTCCCGCGTTTGCCTATTACTCTGGAAGGGAAGACAGTTGAAGTTAAAGTCGAAGTTGTTGACACAAATTTGACTTACAACCTTCTCTTAGGTTGAAGCTAGACATATGCCATGCAGGTTGTGGCTTCATCTCTATTTCGTGTCCTTCATTTTCTCCATCAAGGGAAAACAGTCACGATTGATCAATTGTCCTTCTTCGCCTCCTCTTCTTTAGATGGAAACATGCCATTTGAGGAGCATACCTCCGTTCCTTATGAGAGTGTGGGTGCTGCACTCTTCAAAGATCCTGCCCTTATGGGTGTTTTTTCACTCCCACCTCCCAATGTCACTCCAATTAACATGATTTCTGTCTGTTTTGATCCTTGGGTTCTCCCTCCTGCTGATCATATAGACTCTTTGGGCAATTCCATGCCGTTGAGTCCCACCGAACTCAACTATGTCGAGATTGTTTCTGCATCAGCTTCCTTTTCTGATCCTGCTCCTTCGAGTAGAGCTCTCAATGCATGTGTACAATCCCCTTGGCTTGGGGCTAGTGTTTCTCTGGATCCATTACAGGAAATATTTCCTTCCGATGAAGCTATTATAGAGACTATGTCTTTTGAGGAGCCTCCTTGGTTTGATCAACACCATCGCTCCTAATTTCTCCCGAGCCATGGGACCATGACTGCCTGTCTAGAGTAATTTGCTTCTTCTTTCCGTTCACAACCCCTTCAGACACCTATTCAAATCCATGAAGTTTTCTCTTAAGGCAATATGGGTAACATTACGCAAATGACTCCCATCAATATCTCTATCAAACCAGGGATCGTTGAGCATATGCATATTGGAGTCACCTGCACTCCAGAGGAGATTCAACTTTACACTGATCTTTTCAGAGAAATTTGCGACATTTTTGCTTGGTCATACGAAGAAATTCCCGGCATTGATCCTACTATTGTGGTGCATGAGATCCCTACGTACCCTGGTGCCAAGCCTGTTGAACAACGTTTACGCCTCGTGCACCCGAGAAAGGTTGTGGCTATTAAGGGAGAAGTTGAAAAACTTCTCAAGGTTGGGTTTATTTACCCTATCCTACTGATCGATTAGGTCTCTAATATTGTCCCTGTGACCAAAAAGTAGGGCACTATTAGGGTTTGTGTTGATTACCATGACATTAACTGTGCATGCCCAAAGGATAATTATCCTACGCCCTTTATTGACCAGCTCATCGATGATTGTGCTGGAAGTGAGATCTACTCCTTTATGGACGGCTTTTCTGGTTACAACCAGATCAATATATCACCTGCTGATCAACATAAAACTATCTTCATTTGTTCGTGGCATACCTTCGCTTATAAAAAGCTTGCTTTTGGCCTTAAAAACGTCAGTGCTACCTTCCAATGAGCAACGTCTTACGCATTTCATGAAATTCGGCACATTGTTCAGCCATACCTGGATGACCTTCTGACTCATTCAGCAAGCGATCGGACCATCCAGACCACCTTCGTGAATTTTTTCTTCACTGTCGACATTACCGTATTCATCTTAATCTGCATAAGTGTGTCTTTTGTGTCGAATCCAGCAGACTTCTGGGGTTTGTCATCTCTAAAGAGGGCATTCCTTTGGATCCCCTCAAAGTTGAAGCCATCCTGAATCTTCCTCCTCTTGCCTCGTTGCAGCAATTGCAAAGTTTACAGGGTAAAGCTAATTTTTTACGTCGTTTTATTCCAAACTACGCTGAACTTGCTAAAGGCTATATGTGGCTCTTAAAGTGTGACACTTCCTTTGTTTGGGATGCCACTACCCAAGAGTCATTTGAGCAACTCAAGGCCCTCCTTGTTTCTGCTCCCTTATTACGTCCACCTGATTATCATCGTGACTATACTCTTTATCTCGTTGTCGCTGATAGCACTATTGGCGTGGTGTTGGTTCAAGACAACGATGATGGTTCCGAGCACGTCATTTATTATCTTAGTCACAACCTTGTTAATACGGAAACTCGATATGCTTACATCGAGAAGCTCGTTTTGGCCGCTATTCATGCTGTCCAATGTTTCCATCACTATATTTTGTTGCGCACGACGACAGTGATTTCCGATTGCAACCCAATGACGTACATCCTGTCACGTCAATTTTTGGTGGGAAAATACTCAAAATGGATTATTATCCTTCAAGACTTCGACTTGGAGTTTGCTACTTCCAAGTCAAAGAACTCCCTTGTCTTCGCTGAATTGATTTGCTCGCTACTATCAGATACCGCTCCCTCTCAGTTAGAGGATCACATTCCGAATGATACCCTTTTCTTTATTAGCACCCTTGATCCCTGGTATGGCAACATTATTGTATACCTCCAAACATCCTCCTTCTGTCCTGTTTTGTCCAAGGATGCTCGGCGATGTATTCGCCACCATTCTCAACCTTATCGAATTGTTGGAGACACCTTGTACCATCTCGGCATTGATTCTGTTCTCCACCATTGTTTGACGTTCAAGGAAGCTGAACGAGTCTTGAATGACTGCCACTCTGGTGCCTGTGGTGGTCACATGTTTGGTTATGCTACTGCACAAAATATCCTCCGCGCTGTTTATTTTTGGCCCTCTATTTTCAAGGATTGCATTCTCGCTGTTGGTTCTTGTCACGCATGCCAAATTTACCAATGGAAGATGCATGTGCCCCCATCCCCTTTGCACCTTGTCATTACCATAGGCCCTTTCGCTAAATGCGGCATCGATTTTATGACCTGTAACCCTCGCTCGGCCGGGGGTCATGGGTATATTTTCATTGCCGTCGATTATTTTACAAAATGGGTCGAGGTGATGCCTACATTATCTAATGATGGTAAGACATCAACTCAGTTCTTATTCAATCATGTAATTACTCAATTCAGTGTCCCTCAAGCTATTATCACTGATCATGGGTCTCATTTCCATGATCACATGATGATTGAGTTAACGACCTAGTTAGGCTTGGGTCACGATAGTTCAATGCCTTACTATCCTTAGGCCAATGGCCAAGTCGAAGCTGTCAACAAAGTGTTGGTCACGATGCTTCAACGCACCATTGGAATGCACAAGTCTAATTGGCATTTGATGTTGTTTTCCACCTTATGGGCCTACTGTACCTCAGTGAAGGATGCCACCGGATTCACCCCGTTTCAACTTGTTTACAGTCTAGAGGCTACCCTTCCGATTGAATGCGAGATACCTTCTCTCAAGATAGCTGTCGAATTGCTCGCGAATACTACTCCTGTAGAGGAACGCCTTCTTTACCTAGAGTGGTTAGACGAGACCCGTTGACTCGCCTCTCTAGTCATCGAAGCACAGAAGAAGAGAGTGAAAACTCACTTCGATCAAACTGTTACTCCTCGTTCTTTTATTGAGGGAGATTTAGTCCTGCTATACGATGAAGCGAATGATACGATGGGGGCACGAAAATTCAAACCAATGTGGCATGGGCCCTATATTGTGAAACGTGTATTATAGAAAGGGGCCTATGAGCTAATTGACTACGAAGGAAATCCTCTTGATAAGCCCCACAATGGGCTTTATATAAAAAAATATTATGCATGAATTTTCATGCATCTGCTATGTACATACGTGTGTTTGTTGTGTGTGCATGTGTGTCTTTGTGTGGAGGCGCTATTGCCACTTATTGTGTCTTTTTACTTCTTGTGCAGATGTCTGGTGCACCTTATATCAATTTTGCTGATGGTGCCTATCGCAATACCCGGAATCTCTCCTCCATGGCATGGGTGATCTACGATCCTCACGGTGAGCTAGTAGACCTTCAAGGTGTTTTTCTAAGGTGTACCACAAACAATGTCGTTGAATATAGCGCTATCATTAAACTATTGACCGAGGTTGTTAACCTTGATATTCGTGCATTGACTGTGAATCTAGACTCTCAACTTGTCGTTCTTCGACTTAATGGGCGTTATTCCATTAGAAACCCTCAAATTTTAAGGTTGTGTTTGTGTGTTCACTTATTGGAAAGAAATTTTGATTTTATCACATATCAACACATTCCTAGAAGATCAAACATGTTAACTGATGCATTGGCCAATCATGTATTAGACGGACATTTACACAATTTATAAACAAACATTGTATGCAAGTATTCAGACACAATAGTAAACCATAGATAGTGTATATATATCATGTAGCGCACCGAGGTGCTCAAAAAATAATGTGTATGTCAAAAAATAGGGTATATGTTCATGATACATTTGAGACACATCTCTCAAAATAGCAGAAAAAAAACCTAGATGTCTACTATGTCGGGTTCTGCTCCCTATAGCAGATCACTGCCTGCACTACTCGTCTAAGTAATCTATGGACCCTGGGTGATACACCAGCAGTATGTCTCTGGTACTCTCGTGGGACCTCCTCGAACCCCCTATAGTCCGGGACCCCCTCCATCAAACCCTCGAGGTTCTGGGCTATCTCCTCCTCTGCATTACCACTTGGGGGTGGTAGGGCAAGCTCTCTATTCCCCTCCCTCCGTGCTATAGGAGAAAGACCCACGAGTCTCTCAGGTCCCACATTTGCAAAAAAAGAACACAATTATTAAAGACATATACATTTCAAAATCAAAAAACATTATAAAAAACAAAAACATATAAACAGTGTGGTGGTTAACCAAGTGTGTTACCTCTCTCATCCCATTGCTCGCCATGCAGGAGCAGCATGTCAGGGTCTCCTAGGAAGTTTGTGCCCACATAGGTCAAATAATCAATGAAAACCTGTTGTCGGTCCAACCACTCCATGAAGAGTGCTCCCCATGAGACTGGCCGACCGCCACCTCCTCGTGGAATCACATGTGCCCATCTGGTGATACGAGTCTCTCGCGGTCCTGGAAATGGAACATCTGTGTCCTACAGCTGAAGTAGTGGTACCCGCTCCAGCATGAGTAGTACCAAGATGGATCCATATCCAAACTATTTGGTCTCCCCATGGCGACACTTGGTCAGTTGTCTCTTCATGTTTAGAGACACTACCTCGACCCAGTCATACATAGTTAGGTTAAGGCAATCTAGAGCCAACCGTAGTTGTGTCTTAGTTGCCTCATGTTGTGCTTGAGAGACTGCTACTCTCGTGATCATAAAATGTAAGACACATAGTGTCAAGTCCTCCATGGTTTTGATCTGCAGTTTCCCACTGGTGGATGACTTGCATGCCCTCAGGCATACCCATGCAATCAACGTATCAAGAGTCTCTCAGGCAACCCGCATACCCTCCATGCGGGGTTTCTCACCTCGACAAGATAAGCCTGTTAGGAAATGTATGTCGGTCGCATTGAAATCAATCTCCTGACCTTGAATGATAAACTTTCTCTCTGTTGGGTTCCACGAGCGAATCAAGAAATCGAGCAAGTATAGTTGTGCTCGTAGAGAAGGTGTGATGAATAATTTTAGTATCCCATAGTTCCGTAGGGCTCTTTTGCATTGTGGGTCATTTAGGGCTCTTTCATCATTAATGTCATGTGTTCGCTCCTGCTAGGCATACACCATGTTTTCACCCTGCATAAGAAAATGGCAATTAATTAGAATTGTTTTGAGCTGCTTTATTGGTTTGAAATGCTGTCAAAAATGAAAATTTCATGTTCGCGGCACCATCGTGGCTATTTTTAAATTAGTTGTGACAACTCAATTTCATAGTTCATTTTTTGTTGGGTCATCACAGGAGTACACCTGTTTCCTACGACAATTCCGATTGTGGTGTGTCTAAAATCCTCGATCACTACAAACCTGTGGGGGACTTCCGTAACAACCGAGGTGCGGATTTGAAACCAAAAATCTACCTAAATCCACCCAAAATGCATAAAATTTGACTTAAAAATAATCAAAATGCAGGGATGAGATTGATGTACTTACTTGGTGAAGATCTCACACAAAATGGCCGACCACAGGCGATGGAATTGAGCTCCAAAGATCGCACAGGTACGTAGTTAAGAAATTACCAAAGGTTAAAACTCCAAAACACATTGTAAAAAAATGATTTAACATGGGTCTTATATAGATTGTTTTTTGCAAATTTAGGGTTTTTTAAACTATAAGACTTAGGGTTTTACGACATGTTTTGATTTTTACCTATGGTTTTAAGGTTTTGACCTAAATATTCAATATTATGATGCATATTTTTGTTGAATGGATCTTATATTTCATTTTTCTGTGCAGAAACAGGGGCGATGGATACATTTAATGGTTAATACATGCTTGGTCCATATTTTAAAATTTTTTACAAGTCTTCTTTAAGCTCTTTTCAGACTCATTAAAGACGAAAAGATTGCTGAGTTTTTCCCTTTTGGCTCGTTAAACGAAATAAAAAGGCAGTCCACTTTCAGCTCTTTTCTGGCCGTATAAACACAAAAAGATGGCCAGATTTTTGTTGTTTCAAGCTCGTTTTGGTCATGAAACGTCATGTCTCTGATTGCCTTTTTACTTTTTTGGGTCGGGAACTCTAATTACAAAAAGTACTCCTTGATCGAAATGGTCAAGTGGTTCTCTCGAGTATTATTTTCTACCTTTTCGGGCTCGAGGGACACAAATTTACGAAAAGAGGCCCCCATGGAGTTTTCTTTTCCGTGTCTTTTTCAAACTCTCTAAACATGAAAAAGACTCCGAGTTTTACCTATGTCGGACTCGTTAAACCCTGACGACATTGGACTCATCACCATGATGAGACTCAAGCTTCTCCTCCCTAGGGCTCGTTAAACTTTTACTAGGTTGGATTTGTCCAAAGGACAAACTTATATCACAAGCATATGCTATCCCCTTCAAGCTTGTTTTTCCAAAATAATTGGGGTACTCGCAAGCAATGGTGGGGAAAAATTTTTGAAATCGTCATTGGTTATTTATGGCAGCTAGTCACTCTTGAACATCGACACTTTTGCTTCTCACCGGGTTTGGTACATCCTCACATCGTCATTGGATTTTCGGGGTTTGGGTTTGCTATTTTGCCTCATTCCATTTGATCTTTGTCATCTCCATCTGACCTCTAATCCCTTGGTACCAAAATGCTGCCATCTTCTGAAGTCGTGTCATTGATATGTTCAAGACGATAATCCTTCTATAGTTTGCACCCTTACCTCCTCCTCTGATTCTTTGATTCACCATCTTCCTCTTCTTCCTTGTCTCGTTTCGTCGATGGGGGAAGAATTATGGCCCTCCTACGACAGGTCGCTTCCTCTCGACACCAACTCATTATCCAGGAAGTTGATCTAGAGATTCCTTTCAGTACCTTGGAGCTTGCATGCCTCAATGGCAAGTTCTTTGCACTCGATGACAGCCTTACATCATTGGTCTTCGATCGGGTGATTTCGTGGGTGTTCAACTCCAGCTCATTTGTTCACGCTTCATGGATTGTATTGGCAATACCTTGAGGACCATTAACATTATTGGTGGTCTCTCTCATGCTTGTTAATGACTGATAATCAAGTGATTTTCTACCATGCTTGACATTAGCACACATATTTGCATGTTGGAAATTGTACTATGATCAGTTGGGATTCAAGACCCGGACTAAGATTACATAAGTTTGGGCTGCGTGGATTAGTTCGTGGTTATATACATGACTCTTTGATTGGATGGCTGCAACCATACCTGAGTCTTTTTGGATGGCTGTGACCATACCTCTATCTTTATATGTGGTCTTATCAAATGGGTGGTTGCGTCCATACCACAGACCAAGTTTCATATGTCTTTTGGATGGTTGCACCCATGCCTAGACTACATGTATTTCACTATCAGAGATATCAGTTGTACTTGCACCTGCAGGTTTTCCGTGATGGTGTTCTGGTTTGGTTATGATTTCGTAAAGCATTTCACCCCTCCCACTCTCTTGGGATTCATGTTTTAGGGGTCATCTGTTACACAGTAATTTGTCACTAAATTTCAGTCCCTGAGCGACATCTCCACTGTCTCATACATCAAATAAGCATGTCCATATCTTCCCACTCATTTAAGATGATCAAGAAAGTGCTATCTAAATCCTGAAGATTGACCCTTTTACCTATGTTCCTGCATCGTCACGAGTAAGCATCATTATTCTTGTGACAATTCTCTTTGTTGAACTATAATGTCGCGCTATCATCGTAGGGGTACATCAGTTTCCTACGATGGTCAGATTTTAGGGCTCGACACAAGTCCTCAAGATTATTCTTGTGATGATTTGTCTAAATGCACTGCTTCCATGCAACATCATTGCTAAGCCCTAGTGTATGACACGCAATGATCCAGATATGGTGAATTAGTTCAAACAGAATGCTTCTAGATGATTCTAGAGCTAGATGTTGGGTCAAAGGAGTTTTCCTTTCCTCCTCTAGGATGGTAGTTCCACCTTTTGAGAAACCTCCCTTGGAGATAAGCTCCCTCTCCCTCATTTTATGGAGGCGCCTCCTCTTATAAAAGCACTCCCCATTGCTATGATCAGCTGGTTCCTAGCTCTTGGTTTTTGGATTGCAGCAGATTAGATAGCTTTGGTGTGAGTTTGACAAGTTTGCTATGTCAAATTACTGATAGTTTAGCAAGCGGTTGTGGAGTACCTTAGCCATTTGTTAGAGTTTGTGAGTGAGAGAGAGATATCATCCATTTGGGAGACCCATCCTTGAGAGTGAATGCTTGAAGAGACATATCGATTGGTCCCTCCGAGAAGGCTTGCGATGTCAAGACTTGGTTGTAAAAGCTTTGCTCTTGATTCATTTTAATGCAATCAATGATGATTTCCTATATCTTGTGCATAATTTACTTGATAGCTTATGATTTCTTGACTTTATAAGTAAATAGATCATTGTTTTTCTTGGTTATGTGTTCTGTTGTTCTCTTGTGTTGTTTCAGGTTGATTGCTCATTGAGGAGAAGGAAACGAAAGTTGGAGCAGCGCAACGAAGGCTTCATCGAACACCGGTTTTGAGGTAGGCTTCCAATAATGACTATTTAAGGAAATCAATTGTTGTTTTGTTTCGCTGTGACTTGACCCACTCTAGGGCTAGAGGGGTTGCCTCTATCCATAGAGGGAACATTTCCTACTTCACAGTCCTCTAGGTTGATCTAGATTTGATTGTAACCACTGAATCCATCCAGGAAAGAGAAGAAATTCTTTCCTACCAGACCATCTAATACTTGGTCAATGAAGGGTAGAGGGAAATGGTCATTTTTTGTGGCTTTGTTTAGCTCTCTATAGTCCACACAAATCCTCCACTTCCCATTTTTCTTTGGAACCAAAACTAGAGGAGATACCCACTCACTATCTGAGATGGGGTAAACGAACCCTGCATCCCACAACTTCTATAGTTCCTCTTTAACTATATCCTTGATCGCTAGGCTCATTCTCCTCCAATATTGGTGCACTGGCTTGTAGCCTTCCTTGATGTAAATGTGGTGTGTACACACGAAAGGGTGTATTCCCTTCATTTCCTTGTAACTCTAGGCAAAGGCTTCCAGATGATTTCTTAGCATGCCACTTAACTCCTCTTCTTGATGTGCAGAGAGAGAGGGGTTGATTTTCAATGTTCTTTCTAGACCAAATTCTATCATCTTGACATGAGTAGGAATTGAGTAAGCTAGGCAAAAATTAGTCCAAGGGTTATCTTCATCTTTCTTCACTAACTCCTCAAGGGACATGGTTTTGGGGGGTTGATTCTGGAGGATTTGTTCAATCAGGTCATCTTCATCAAATTTCCCCCCTCATTAGAAAATTATATATTACAAAGAAATGGAGCACATAAGATATATTGTACAAATATAAGCACAGAAAATGCATAAAACAAGAGAGACACAAATATACGTGGTTCACCCAAATTGGGCTTTGTCCACGGAGAAACAGCGAGCCTTCCTTTTATATTATCCAGCAAAATTAAGAGATACAACCTACAACAGATCCATTGTAATTCCCTGTTCACTCTCACACAATATCCTCTCCCTTTCTCGCTCATAATATGGATCTACATAGATGCAATACAATTCCTTCATATATAGTGAGGGATTCCTTCTAGGGAAAAAAAAAACCCTAAATTAAACATAACTTCTACCGTCAGATATCCGCCTAATGAGAAGCCCAGATTGACTATGAAATTACAACATTTTACAAGGCAATTTTACATCTATTTTTAGCTTCAGGGGTGCCACCCCTTGACCCCCTTGGCGGTGAACATTTTACGGGAGGCGTTTCCACCACATTACAATCTGGGGTCCAATGTGGCGATGCATTTGAATAAAGAAGATAATCAGGTTGCACACCCAACACCCCTCCTATAGTAGCATCTAAGGTACAGATTTGGGAAGAACAGAATTCATATTCCTCCTCCTCTTCTAACCATAAAGGTAATTCATGATCCATAGATGGTTGGGCAAGACGTACAAAACCAATTGTTTGGATAAATGCCCATTTTTAATGGTCATATTCTGAGCCCTACAACTTATGTAAGCATCAGCAGTGGCTAACCATGGACTTCCAAGTATGAGAGGATAACCATTGAACTTGGTCTTAGGTTGGAGAACTAAGAAGTCAGCAAGGTATTCCTAGGAATCAATGGCAACCATCACATCCTCAACAACTCCCTTAGGAGATATTGTGGACCTATTTGAAATCTGAAATACTGTTGTGGTCTTTCTTAATGATTCTTGGATATTCAGTTTAAGCATAGTCTCCTTAGTCATCACATTTATGGCAGCCCCAAGATCGATCAAGGTATGGAGAACAATGATACCATCAATGTGTACATCTACCATAGGGATTCCAAGATCTAGATACTTTAGGCAATTCACTTGCCCCAACATTAAGTCGGATAGTTTTCCAATGACATTAATGGTAGGGGTGTCTTTCTTTCGCCTCCCAGGATGTTTGAAACATTTCTCCTTGATTAACTTGTTGTATATGGGGACATCCTTGATATCTTGGAGGAGCAGGATTTTAACACACATGTTTTTCAATTCACTTAGAAGTTCAGTCTCGTATGGGTTGTGCTAGATAGGATGGATTAATCTCTCAGGAAAAGGAGGTGGATTTTCTTGAGGGACACTCTCCTCCTTTTCCTCTTCAAGCTCCTCAGGTGGAGATGGAGGTTGATTATCTGGAAGCACTCTTGCAGACCTAAGGTTGATTTCTTGAATTTCCATAGCATAGGCAGGGTAAGCTGCTTCCCCACTATAGACCTGTTGTGCTTCTATATTGTTCAGGTTCAGATTTGGTTGTGCAGGCATTTGAGGTTGTTTGGGGGAGCAGGGTGAAGGAGTTGTGTTTGAGATGGAGGTGGAAGCAATAAGGTTGGAGATTGGTTGTATGGGGGCCTCCACCCCTAGAATAGTGCATTCCACTGATGTTGTGGAGGATTTTATGGTTGAAATGGTTGGTTGGGAGGTTGGGAATGATGTTGAGGTGAAAAATACCAAGGAGAAGGTGTGGACCATGAAGGATGAGTAGGAGGGGACCAAGGGGGAATGGATGCATTCTGGTTAGGGTTGTAATATGAGTAGGATGCCCCTTACATGCCTTGCTAGTATGGTCAAGGTGCTTGAGGCCTCCTTTGGTTGATATAGCAAAGTTGTTCAGTCAAATATTTAGTTCCTTGATACACAAATTTCATTCAAGGTAGAGAAGGGTACTTTTCTATGGAGTAGTTCTCCTCATAGACTGAGCCGATTTCTATAAGATTCAATTGACATGTGTTCCTAGGGTGCCTTCTAGTTCATCTAGGGTAGAAGACAACTAAGGCTCTTTCTTGTTCCTGTTGCTTCCTCTTGATCTGCATGGTGTCCATTTGCAAAGCAAGGGTATGCAACATTTCACCCTTGAAGTCTTCCAACATGTTCCCAATTTCACTTTCTATGGATGTGTTGGAGGCGGATGAATTGGCCAAATCTTGACAAGCCCTACCCTTTTTTTCTGGCTGCCCTAGAATGATTTTTGAAAACTGTCTTGATATCATCATAGGGTAACTGATAGATGTCCCCTCCTGAAAGCGGTTTTAGGGTTTCTAGGAGATATTCCATCTTCCCTCTAAGAAGGACTAGCTTAAGTGCTTCATGATCGAGGGTGCACCTAGCCCTTTTGTAGATGAGTTGGAACCATTCCTCATAATCTTCCAAATATTCATCATGTCCCAAGGTTATTCTAAAAAATTCCTCTTTTGTATCTTTGGACCTGCAGTAGTCCCTATACTTATTGTTGAAGGCTTGTTGCATCTGAGCCCAGGTAGTGATGTTGTCCCCAGGTAAACCCATGAACTAGCGTAATGTTGCATCTTTAACGGTGGATGGGAAAAATTTCAACTTCTGGTCATCTTAGGTGTAATCATAATTTATGTATATGACAAAAAAATCGAACAAAAAGGTATCCAGGTCCTCTAAGGTCAGGCCATGGAAGTGAGGAATGGCAGAGGGGCACCCTCAACTCTATTCTCAGCTCCTTCTCTGTCTCCAATCCCATTTCTATTTTCAACCATGGTGTAGGTGGGTGGAATGGTCTCTTCTTCTTCCCCAATAGGATCTTCAAATATCTCTTGTTGTTCGCCTAATGGGTCCTCTAGCTCACAACAACTGAAGAAGAGGGAAGGTTGGATGTTAGATGTGGTGGGGGTATTTGGAAATTTTTTTCCTAAGTTGTCTCTACTCCTACGAGGCATGAACAGAGTTTGTTTTTTCAAGGTTTTTTCATAATTACTTGCAGAATGGAAAGAAAGCAAATATTGCAACTATTTGTTGAATGGAACTACTTGCAGAATTGGAAAGAAATAAAAGATTACAACTATTTTCTGAAAGGAACTACTTGCAGAATTGGAAATAAAGAAAGAAATAACAAGTCACATCTACTTAGACACCTCCCCGACAATGGTGCCAAAAAGTGATGAGCACCAGTATTGCAGCAAGAATGATGCAACTCCTGGGGCTACCAACTTTACTTCATCAACCTGGGGTTCGTACAAACTTGGAGGTGACAGTGATGTATACACAGCAGATGGAATGGTCTACTCTTGTCCTTGTTCAACTGGGGCGATAGATGACTAGCATTTTTCAAACCAGTCTTCTATTAAGTAGAAGGAGTCTAGCTACCAAATGGAAAAGGGAAAATTATCCTTAATGCAAAAAGGGAACGCTTCCTACTATAGGAAATGAGAGTGCTGAATTGGAAGGTGTTATAAAGTGATATGAAATCATCTAGCTAAGAATATACTCATTTTGTTTGCAAAAGAGACCTAACTTAACCTTGTATATAACATTTAGTGATCTAGACTAATTGAGCATGGAATTTTATATAAGAACTGTTATGACTGTTGCATGCATGTGCTAACTTAGAAATTGCAGAAAAAATCTTTTTGCATTTTTATTTTTATGAATGTAAATGCTAATTTCCGACTTGTTCATTAGCAGGGGAGACAGGTATGGAGCAAAATGTCTGGACTGGTTTCAAGGGTATGGAAGCCAAGTTGAGGCCTAACCTAAGCTCAAATGACCATTTCTTCTCAATTTGGGCTTAAAATAGACTACTACACGGTTTCCTGTAGTACTGCATGATGTCCTAGTTCTACTATAGGATGCCCTGTTTTACTACATGAAACAGACTAAAAGCTTATAAGGAGGTAGGAAAGGTAGAATGAAGTGTGGGAAAGGTGTTTGATGGGGAATATGACATAGAGGAGGTGCACACTATCGAAGGATTAGTCAAATGCTTCAATATGGTTGGATTTTCTCAATGAAAATGCCCACTTTGCTTACAAAACAATGATTTCGATTAGGGTTTGGTGTACTTTGGTAACGTAGGTGGAGAAGACTTGGATGAGGCGAATGAGATGAGGTTTGCCTGCAAATCATAAGCTCCTACAACAACATCCACTCTTTTCTTCATTTATGCACAATTTCATTTATACATGGAAAATATGAGTTGAATGGAGAAAAAGCAGAGTTATCAATAGCTAAAGATTAAGTTTATCAATGGAAGTGCTTCTAACCCATAGCAAACTCAAGAGATAAAAATGAAAATTGCATATACTTCTAAGAAATTTAGAGACAATGATCTATTCAACAAGAAACACTAGATTATGGAGTAAGCAAACAATAAATCTATTTTTTTGGGCTGTGTGAATGGAACCCTCAAACCATGATCCCATAAGGGAGATGACATGAAGGTCATTATCACAAGATTTTTTGAAGTTTTTATTGTCACTATGATACCAGTAATCTATCTATCCACAAATGGAAGCAAACTAAGTAATCATCCAAATACTTGCAGATTAAAGAAAAGAAAAATCACCTCAATAGCTAATTATGAATGTAATCTAAGCATACATGTATAAAAAGAGGAATCTCTAAGTCAACTCAGTGCTACATCAAGTGAATGCTTCTCATTTTCACTAAAATATCATAGATACGTAAGAGTTATCAATCACGAAGTCTTAGCTCGAAAATGCCTCTTGGCTACAATGAAAAAAGTTGAATCCTAATGAGGCTCTCGGCCTTCTTATTTATACAACTAAAGCTACCAACAACTTCCTTAAATTTAGGGAGGCTTGGCTCCCAACTCAAGATCAACTTGTCTTCAACTCTCACTAGCTTGGCTACCAATGAGATTAGTGGCTTGGCTGCTTGTAACTCTGAGTTGATGAGATCTGGTGGAGGAATCTTTGAGTGAGTGAGGAGTTAAGGAGGGAGATCCAATCTCCTTAAATACCTATTTCTTGTCTACTTTTACTTCCTGCACTTTAATTAGCCAAAATTTCTCCAAATCCTGCAATTAATGCACATTATGCCACATGACATAACTTCTCATATTTACCCTTCTCACTAAGCAAAATATAACAAAAAATGTAAAGAAATGTGAGACAAGTCCATTTTAATAGGATGTAGAGTGGCAGTAAGGTCCATACAATTTACCTATTGGTGGGCTTCATCACCAGAGTTGACCCAAACCTAGTATCCCACCATTCTATGCCTGATGAATCTATATATCTGGTTGATCCTTAGTACAAAGACATTCTTGTCTACCTCCAAACACAACATTGTGGCCTAGATCTATCGTCAGATGACCATCTTCGCATCTGCCACCAACCTAAGCACTATTTAGTGCTAAACAATACTCTATATCATCGTGGCGCTAACTCAGTTATTCAATGTTGTATTACACATGCCAAGGAAGAACACATTCTTAATGACTGCCATGCAGGTGCATGTGGCAGTCATCTTCTTAGCATGGATACTGCGCAGAAAATTTTGTGCGCAGGATATCACATGCCAACCTTGTTTAAAGAATGTATTACTGCAGTCTAGCAATGTCATCCTTGTCAAATCTAGATGATGAAAAGGGGTGTGCCCCCTACTTCTCTTCACCCAGTTATTTCCATGAGCCCCTTTTCTAAATGGGGCATTGACTTCATCCCCTGTAATCCCACTTCCTCTGACAAGATACCCTAGGGTCAATTTTGTAATATTTTTTGTTATTTTTGTAAAGTCTCCGCATTTTGAGGAGCGAAGCGCAAAGGTCGTTAGAAGTCAAAGGGGCTTTAGGAAGGTCAAAGCCCCTTAGTGTGTTAGAAGTTAAGTTGTTTTGTGACCCACCCATGGTTCACGAACCATGGTATTGTAAAGAAAGATGCTATAAAAAGGAGTCATAGTGAGTCATAGGATAACCAATCATTGAAGATATATGTATGGGAAAGTAATCTAAGTTAGAAGAGTCTATTTTATATACTTAGGCAAAGGGGAAGCCTCCTGCAGCTGTGTGCGCAGAGATATTGTTAAGTTTGCAGTGAAGTCCACGGGCCCCTGCAGCTATGTGCGCAGAGATATTGGTAAGTCTGCAGCGAAGTGCACGGGCCCCTGTAGCTGTGTGAACATGGAAGAAAGAGTCTGTAACAGAAGGATTGAACATAATAGAGACTATTTTGGGAGAAATATATGTGTATTTGTGCCTTTATGTTTACTTCTGCATTTTCTATGTATTCGTTATGTTTTTACATTTATCATAAGAAATACTTAATTGATGCACAAAAGTAGTAGATATGTTAGCTTGCTGAATGTTATGAATTTTTAAAGGAATTGGTGTAGAGTTAGAATTTTTTATTTGTAAGTTATCATAATTTCCACATTTCAAGGGTTAGGGTTTACGAAGGTTGGAACAAAAGACCTAAAAGCAACAAAAACCAATCACACAAACTCTGGAAGCAGAAACTTGGCTCTGTCATCCCCCAATATTACCTCGGGTGAGACTGTAGCCTATGCTACGTGGGTTGTTGCTGAAAGGGCTGACAATGTAGGGTTTTGTTGGCTGGCACAACAACCTATCAACTTGGGTCCAGACCCCCTCAAGCCAAAAAGTTGCTTTGTTGCCAGGACCGGGATCTATCTGAGGAATGTGTGATGTCGAATAAATTGTTCCCAACTAAGAGGGAAATCAAGAAGTTGATAGATCAGAAGCTACATGAATTTGTAGCCTAGGAAAATAGGAATCCATGCCTGTCGAAGGAAGAATGGTAGAATAGATACCTATATAAAGATGAACACAAAATTTTCCTCTGCTCTTTTCCATATGAATTACACCAGTGGTTGTCTAAATTGGCGGACAATCAAGGTATGTGGAAGTTGGATAACCCTATTGTGTGGAATCTAGAATTGGTAAGGCACCTAGAAACTTCAGAAAATAAATATCATGAGGGTTGTTGATTACTGGATCGATAACATTTTAGGTAGATTCATTACTAAGTTCACGATCGATACATCTGTTAGTTATAGAGAAGTTGAATGCTGGTTTTTCAAAGGACCAAGAGGTAAGTATCTGAAGTCCCTGAAAACTTGGATTAAAATGCTATTGTGCAAGAAAAGTGTTATGTCATTGAATTAATGTTTAGAAGATAATTGACGAGTACTACATAAGTGGAAAGACATTTAGAAGAGATCTAAATTTAGATGTTGAGTACAACCCTCTGTTGGGAGTGTCTGATAGTGATAAAGAAAGTAGTATTCTGAAAACATATCTAGGTTCGCTACATATGGTAAATCAATATATTGTACGAATACCACCCATCAACTCCACCTCCACCATCATCTCCATCTCACACCCCTACACCTACACCTTCGCCTCCACCTCCACCTCCACTATTCAATATGGCGAATGCTATGAACATGCATGTATTTAAGGGTCTAGGGACGTAAGATGCTGAGAAGTTTTCATTTGTACCAGATTTTGTGTGGAAGTCACAACAGATTACAGATGATGACTTGAAGAAATCACAGCTAGTTACAACACTGCAAGATAGAGCACTAAGCTGGTATATTAAGTATTGTTTGGCTCATCCAAATGCAACACTGGAAGAAATGAAGAAAGCACTTAATAATGAATTCAAGAAGCCTAAGTTGCAAGCCCAATCAGTAAAAAAGGTCAAAGAGATCCAACAGAAGGTGAATGATTATGTGTGGGACTTTGATCAAAGGTTGAAATGTCTACTCCAGTAGGCTAATATGCAGACCACGGATGACTAGCACAAGGACTGGTATATTTCTTCGCTACTACCCCATTTGAGATTTCTACTATTGCAGCAGAATATTGGAATGCAGGCTAAGGCCCTAGATATTTCTATGAAATTAGAAGCCTCACCTATTCAGGATACGAATATGGGAGTATAGCAGATTCAGTCACAACTAGCTAACCTACATACGGAACTGCAGAGCCTCAAGAAGGGAAAATAAGTCTAGAATGAGGTCCGTATAGAAGTATGGTGTTTGAAATGTAAGGGCCATGGTCGCAACAAGGACCATTACCCAGTGTATCAGAATACCTTATTGGGGGAGGACCTGTCCCCTTGAAACTAGAAAATACCATTGGGCCAAGTACAGGAGTGGTACCGTGGTGGGCTATTTGTCAAATTACAAGAAAACACACGACATACAATTGTCATTCGCTATAGAAGTTTGTGCAGACTCCCCAACAACTGTTCCATAATTTATGTAAGTCTATGGGTCATGATGAGCGCAATTGTTGGAGTTACGAATTGAAGATGGACATAACACCAACATATAAAGTACAGATGGAGGCTCGTCTTTAGGATCAAGGTGCGACTGCAGTGCGCAAAGTATTTCAGGGACGAGGATGAGGGGCTAGAAGAGGTCATGGCCAGATCATTTGTTACAATTGTGGAGAACCAGGTCACTTTGGGCAAGATTTTCAGAATCCAACATGCTACGCATGTCAATATTGTGAACAGTTTGATTATGTCATAGAATATTTCTCTGTGTTCATCACGAATATGTAAGAAAAGATGACTTAGACTCAACAACGTACCCATAACATTTAGATGATGAGATCTGAATCGCGTGAAGAGGGTCCTAGTGTTAATATTGTCATGGAAAGTGTCATAGTTACCAGCAAGGATAAAGGGAAACAACTAGAGGAAAATGTATGGGTTCACAAGGCTTTTAATAAGGAGATTGGATTCGATATAAATAAGGTAAAGGAAATGTTTATGGAAGAAAAAAGAGTTTCCCAGTTGCAGGAGCTTCTACTTCAAGGACTCAAAATATTTACACGAGAAACCCTGAAGATGTCAGTACTGCATAGGAGGTAGACCCCTCATTACTATCATCATTACCTGCATGAAGATCCTAAGGGATAAGAAAGCAGTAGAGGGATTGCAAGAATCGATAGATAAATACACTGGTAAGAATAAGCCACTATCAGAACAATGCATGGTACATACCGTGGGAAAAAGCAAGAAAAGGACTAGCAGTGAAATGATACTGACTGCCCAAATTGGAGAATTTGAAGTTGACCAAGTAGTCCTTGATTTAGGGTATGATGCAAATGTTCTGACGAAGCAAAGCTGGAAAATAATGGGAATACCAGTGCTATAGTGGTCGCCGATTCAAATGAGGATGTAGAATCAACAAAAGATTATTCCTATGGGGCACATACATGGGGTGGCTGTGCATATTGAAGGGGCGCACACCATAGCCAATTTTGAAGTGATCGAAATAGTGGACAACAATAAACCATACCCAACATTGCTTGGAATTGAGTTGGCATTGGATATGAACACAATCATTAACCTTAAGAAGCGTAGTATAACATTTGAAAAGAAAGAACTAAGGGTTATTGTTCCATTGGATCTAGTCAAGGGTGCGTGGTATACTGAACGAGTCCATGATTATGATGAGGAGGATGATATTGAGAAAATATATAAGCTTATTACACGAGATGAAGATTGGATCAACCCGATGGCATATGGGCGGATTACATGGGAAAATGATAGCTCCTGCAATTCAGATTCAGATGAGGAGCTCGAAAACTGGCAGAACATGTTACATGAGGTATCGTCACTGGGATGGAATAGGATCACAAAGTCATTCCAATGTATATCCATTGAGGTACGCAGTTTACCATATTATGAAGGTTTAGAAGATGTTAATTTATTTTTGGATAAATTTGAAAGATTTGTACTAGAGGAACATCGGTTCCAGGCATTGGACATTGCACTGAGAGCTATTCCTACTAGATTGTGGGGTACACATAAGAATAGATTTGCAGATTGGAAGGAATATCGACAGATGATGAAGCTGCGGTTTGGGTATGCCAATACCCACATTACAGGGAAATATACAGGGAAGGATGATCCGCGCGAGCATCTAGCTTAATGGATGAAAGCATGGGGAGAAGAACCATAGCTAGAATGGGTTCATATATTCTGTCATACTTTGGATACGATCCTGATGAACTGTGACATAGAACCATCGAATGGGATATCCATAAGGAAATTTTTCTGCTCATTTTTAGCTTTGAAGAGGGATTCGAGTGTAATGACGAGGGGTTACAGGAGATCAAAGCTACAATATTCAGAATGCATGAAGAACCTGTTGCATGGGTACAACCAGAATGGAGCACGCAGCTACACCATGCACTCAAATGCTACAATATGACCACTAAGGAAGGTAAAGAACATCCTAGGAACATCAACATCCCTCAGCCAGAAGGACAATGTGAAGTTGCAGGGCCTGAGGCGGAAGTCCCTAATATCTCAAAGCCTTTGAAGGCCAAGCAGGTGAATATTGGATCGGAAGCGTAGCTGACGTTTACTAACATAAGTGACTATTGGGGTGAAGACATAGTGGATAAAGTCACAGAGTTACTGCGGGAGTATCAAGACTTGTTTCCCACCAATTTATCTGATCTAAAAGCGCTAGTAGAGGATCTAGGTGTCATGAAAATCACTCTGAAGCCAGACGCAAAGCCAGTAAAGTAGCGCCCTTTTTGCCTGAATCCTAAGTACAAGGAAAAAGTGTGCACATAATTGGATAAGATGCTTAGATCCGGGATTATTGAGCCTATCAAAGAATCAGACTGGGTTAGTCCTATGGTGGTTAGAAATTTGGATAAGTGTAGACTTGAGGAAGTTGAATGATGGTTGTGTCCATGATCCATTTCCTACACCATTCACAGATGAAGTACTGGAAAATGTTGGAGGTCACGAAGCTTATTCATTTACTGATGGGTTCTCAAGGTACCATCAGATCAAGATCACGTCGGAGGATAGGAGTAAGACTACCTTTGCTACTAAATGGGGTTGTTTCTAGTATACAGTTATCCCTTTCAGACTTAAAAATGCCCCCGCAATCTTCTCTAGGGTGGTAGTCGTGCTCTTCAAAGACTTTATTCATAAGTTTTTGGAGGTTTATTTCGATGATTGGAGAATATTTTGGTTAGTAAAGAGACATGTTGTCAGACTTTGCCTCATGTTGGATGCTTGTTGAAAGAATCAGATATCCCTTAATCGAAAGAAACACATATTTTGTGTGTTGTATGGGATACTATTGGGCCATGTAGACATTAAGCAGGGGTTGATGGTAGACCCTGCCAAAATTGTAGTAATTATTAATCTCGAGCCTCCAAATAATTTCAAACAACTATGTACGACATTGGGCCATACAGGGTATTATAGAAAGTTCATTAAAGTGCGCGTGGAGATCACTGTGCCCATCGAAAAATTGTTGAAGAAGGATGTGACGTTTTGTTGGGATGAGGACTCCCAGAAAAGTTTGGATATATTGAAGGAAAATATGGTCACTGCGCCTATCCTAGTGTTTCCCAATTGAAAGAAGGAGTTGTTAGGTAAAATTGACTCTGGTTTGAGTCAAGGTTGACCTAGTTAAATAGTACTGGTTTTGGGCACATGGTATAGTGTACCCATGGTATTATGGTTCATGGTATTTCATGAAATGGAGCCTATAAAAGGCTTGGACTACTTCATTGTAAGAGAGGACTGGAGGTGAGTGGTGAAGGCTTACTTGGCAAGGCTGCGAATACTTCATTATAAGAGAGGCTTGGAGGTGAGTGGTGAAGGCTCACTTGGCCGAATTGGCCAGGGTTTTGGCCAATGCTAATGAGATCTCATTGGGTTGGGTTTTTCCTCAGATTTGGGGTTTTCCTGGATAAATATTATGTTTATAATATTTATGTGTATTATTGACAGTTATTTTATTATTCCTCTCTGTAAAACTCGGTAAATCTCAATAATAATTTATCTCTCTGCCGTAAATTTCTTAACAATTGGTATCAGAGCTAAGTTGGCTTCAGAAGGACATTTTTTGTTGCTAAGGGTATGTGTTGGCCCAGATAAGTAAGTTTTTCTTGTAGGATCAAAAGCCATAGATTGGGAAGCAAAGCTGCACACTATTGGGTCATGAGAGATTCAGTGGATGAGGAGGATTTGTGCACGTGGATTAATGAATTGATAAACCATGTACCTGAAAAGAACACCTAGATAATTGGCGATTACATCGGCTGGTGACCCATGTAATTTGTTATATGGTTCTTTTTATATGGACATTGATGTCATATGTACAAAGACAAAAACAAGGGTAAACAAAAAAAAATATTATAATGGAGTGAAATTTTTAATTTGCATGTCAATGGGCATACTTTTCTAAGACCTCGTAAGGCATGCGTACCCCTGGGTAATTATCGGTAAAGCCTAGGTAATTACCGGTAAAGCCTGGGATGTCGGGTTAATAAATACCCAGTAAAAACTTTGAAGGGGGTGAGGGATAGAGTGAGCATGATTGTCTCACTTAGCAAGTTTTGGTTGGATTTAGTCAAGGAACCCCATGTCAAGTTTAAGGGGGGAATTGTTAGGTAAAATTGACTCAGGGTTTGAGTCGAGGTTGACCTGGTTAAATAGTAGTGGTTTTGGGCACATGGTATAGTGCACCCATGGTATTATGTTCCATGGTATTGCATGAAATAGAGCCTATAAAAGGCCAGGAATACTTCATTGTAAGAGAGGCCTAGAGGTGAGTGGTGAAGGCTCACTTGGCCGGATTGGCCAGGGTTTTGGCCAATGCTAATGTGATCTCATTGGGTTGGTTTTTTCCCTAGATTTGGGGTTTTCCTGGATAAATATTATGTGTATTTTTGTTGGTTATTTTATTATTTCTCTCTGTAAATATCTGTAAATATCAGTAATAATTTATCTCTCTGTCGTATATATCTTAACAGGAGTTCCACATAAATGTAGATGCATCTTGCATCATTTTAGAAGATGTGATAACCCAACCAGGTGAAGGTGATATCGACCATCCGATAGCATTTGAAAGTAGGAAGTTATCGAAGGTGGAAAATAATTATTCCACTACAGAGTGCGAAGGATTAGCAATGGTATATTCACTCCAGAAATTCAAGCACTAATTTCTGGGAGCACACTTCAAGATGTACACAGACCATTATGCTTTGATGTACCTGGTCAACAAGCCTGTGTTGGGGGGGGGAATCTGTCGATGATTGCTAATCTTCCAAGAATATGAATTTGAAGTAATTGTGAAGCCAGGGTGACTAAATGTTGGACTGGATCACCCCTCAGGGATTGAGAATGGTGATGAATCTATGAATTTGGAGGAAGGATTTCCTAAGGCATAGCTCTTTGCTATGTGCATCATAGATAACCATTTCACAGACATTATCCAATTCTTGTCTAAAGGAACAACTTATGAAGGGTATTTGATACAACAAAAGAAGGAACTGGTGGTCTAGGCTATAAATTTCTCTGTTATTGCAGGACACTTATATAAAATGGGGTTCGATGAAATATTGTGAAGCTATGTCCTGGAGTATGAATGAAAAAGTATCCTTGCGGAAGTGAATGGGGGGGGTTGTAGGAGGACATTATGCAGGGAGAGAAATTGTGCAGAAGATCCTACGAGCAGGACTATGTTGGCTGACTATGCATAAGGATTCAAAGCTTATTGAAGAGCATGTGATATCTATTAGAGAAAGGGAAGACCATCACGAAGGGATGAGTTTCCCTTGAACCCGCAGGTGTCATTACAAGCATTTGATAAATGGGCAATAGAATTTGTGGGACCAATTCTACCACTGGGAAAGAAGACATGTTCCAGATAAGTCATTACAACGACTGAATATTTAACTAGGTTGGCTGAGGTGCAGCATGTGAAGGATTGTAGTGAAGCTAGAGCTGCAAAGTTTATTTTTGAATATATCCTATCTTGGTTTGGCTGCCTTAAGATCTTGATGA
Organism: Pinus tabuliformis; assembly: GCA_031772625.1. Classification (NCBI taxonomy): domain Eukaryota; kingdom Viridiplantae; phylum Streptophyta; class Pinopsida; order Pinales; family Pinaceae; genus Pinus; species Pinus tabuliformis. The sequence continues at coordinate 1,582,315,359 of CM062817.1, forward strand.
GTGATAGAGGTTCACACTTTTTAAATGAAACAATTTCTTCTCTCCTCAATGAGTTCCATATGTATCACTAGAAGACTACGTTGTATCACCCTCAAGAAAACATCGGAATGGAATCATTTACTAAAATAATGGAGAAAGCCTTAACAAATATTTACAATGTGAAGCGAAAGGATTTGGATGTGCGTATACTAGCAGTTTTATGGGCGTATAGAACGACTTGCAAAAAGTTGACAGGACAAACATCATTCAAACTAGTTTATGTATAGGAAGTTGTAATGTCGATGGAGTACATCATGCGAAGTTTTCAGATTGCTGCAGTTACAAACATGGCCAATCGAGATATCATGGAATAATGCCTCGTGCAACTCATTGAGTTGGAGGAAGATAACTTCTTGGTGGGTTTTCATCAACATGTGTAGAAGGATAGTGAAAAGGCATGGCATGTTCACCATTCCAAACAACACACCTTTAATAACAATGATTTGGTATTGTTGTACGATAGTAAATTCACAAAGTTTATGGTGAAGTTCCAAATGCATTGGCTAGGGCCATATATTTTTAATTAGATTACGGATGGAGGCGCAGTTCAGCTCGTGAAGTTGAATGGGGAATTGTTTCCGGGAATGATCAATGGGAGCTAATTAAATTTATAAGGGGTGATTCTGCCCTTGCGCAATGACTATATGGATGCAGGATAGTATTAGTGCTCCAGGAAGTTGCACGGGAGTGCAGGAATATAAACTAAACTGCCAAAAGGAAGGTTGGGTGAAGTGATGGGGTTGCGAGACAAATCAAGGCAAGGCATAGTGGAGAGTTGTAATGAAGGAGTTGCACTAGGATGGTGGGTCTCATGCAACCTAGCGAAAAAGTGACTGTTGGAAGCATTGTCGCTGATTGGGTGGCAATTTTCCATTAAAGGGAGTAGGGGGAGAGCATTTAAGATGCATATCTTTGGACATTTTCCACCAAAAATGCATTAATGATAGGGATTTGGAGGGAATATAGAGATTTGAATTCAAATTAAGCTATAAATAAGGCATCCCTCTCTACATTCGAACACTTTACTTATTGAGAATTTTCCTTAAGATTTTGTACCTAATTTTGTGCTAAGAGAAGTGTGGTATGTCTAATAGTGATTGGGAAAGGATTAAGGAGTAGATTTGACAACTAGGATTTGCAAATAAAACCAACTGGCAATGATAGATATTCATTGAGATGATGACTACAACTCGACCTAAGACAGAGCCGACCTAACCTATACCCACAGGGTTGCCTACTACAATGCTTATGTCACCAAGGCCTAAGACATATACTTCCATGGCATGAGATAATAAGTATAAGAAGTCTCAACAAGCATCGGTGTGACAATTTCCATTGAAAAACCTGACAAAAATCCACTAGAGGGAAAAGATGGATAGGTCCAAACAGCGAATGAAGCCCCTGGACCTAGATGAGGAAGAACTACATGAGGGAATAGAGGAAAGTGACACAAAAGTGGTTGAACCGATAACTTGGCTACCGCCATATATACAACCTAGAAAATCCATGGCTAAAGTGCCCAAAGACCCATATTTAGCAAAGTTCATCGTCTCCACACCTTTGCTGCCAAAGAATGTGATGTTTGAGGGTAATTTGCTGGCCCAGATACAAAACCTAAAAATGGAGGATTGAGACCTGGGGGACCACGCGAAGTTCCCAAAGTTGGCATCGAGTAAGTACCTAGAGAAGGTATACCATGAAGATTTGGATGTCACACGACTTGAACCGATGAAATGGGTGGCTATATTTGGGGGCACAGGGCTCCTCGATATGTTGTGGGTGTTGTATTTCAGTCACACCACTATTAGTACAGTTTGTGTGCGCCAATTGTTGACACTAGTGCATGATGGGTGCCTCTAGTTGGGAGGGCCCATCCCCATCACTGACATGTTGATCCATTGAATAACCTTACTGCCTTACTAAGGAGTGGACCCTGCGAAGGCTTTCGTAGGAAAGTCACAGGAGAATAAGTTGGCAGATCAAATGAAGAATTACTTAAAGATGTTGAAGAAGTCATGAGGATATGATATAAGTTCCATATCCGATGGTGTAGTGCAATTTGCTACACAAATATTGGCTGGTAAGATCATGAGGAAGTGTCATGCCGATGAAATTCTTGCGCCAGTAGTGTCTTTGGCTACGCAGTGCACCAAAGGAGTCTAGTATAATTGGGCTCAATATCTGTGTCATGAAATTTTGGAGGACTGTATAGAAGCCCAGGATGAGGGAAAGGTGTTAAACTCCACATGGTTGTTGTTGTGGATCGCATTGGTGGCCTAGAGGATGCTCGAAGAGAGTCGGTTCGCTCGGCAGGACTCAGATCTACATGAGGCTGTGAAGTTTGCTTCACTGTGGGCCACCAAATACCCTGAACGGATTATGGAGATGAAGCTATTTTGGGTCTTATTTGAGTTAGAACTGAGAATGGTGATTAACCAACAACCAAGGTTATCACAAATTTTTCACATGCAGTACCTCAACGTCATAGACTTCAAGGCTGATTTCCATAATCTGCACATTTGCGCAAAGAAAGATGCCAAGGGCACATGGCACAAGTTTCAATAATTTGTCATTGAGGATGATATTTTACGGGTTGTCAGTAAATGGCCAAGTTACTGGATGACCCCCTTTGATGATGGCACATGAACTAATAAGGTTGTTGAAGGCGAAGCAATGCAGACCATAACAACAACAACAACAGAAAAGAAGAACGAAGCACAGAAGGCTTCCACTAAAGAGAAGGCCATGGAAACAGAAAAGGCTATGCAACAGAAGGAAGTTGTTGCAAAGGAAAAAGAAGTTGCTGCCAAGGAAAAAGAAGCAACAAAACAAAAGACTACATCACAGGCCACAATTGACCTCGGCAAGTCAGAAACAGAGTGAACAAATGCGGAAGAAGAGACGGAGGGAGGAGAGGAAGGGGGCGCAGGCTTGGAGTCCCCCTTCATCGTCAAGAAGAGGTAGAAAAGGATTTTGACAGGGTTGCACAAGAAGTAAAAATCAAGTAAATCAACGAGCGTGGTGTTTTTGGTCCTCACAGAGGGGGACCTAGATGAAATTGGGGATGTGGTCCATGATGCAATGACGAATCTTTGGGGAAACTTCAAAGAGTAGTACCAAAAAATGCTAGGTAAGGTTTAGCGGAGCTTATGGGAATTGAAGTTGCAAATAGGTATTATTCAAGTGAGTGTGGGACAAGCAAGCCTGAATCAAGTGAGTGGGTTAGCCTTAAAAACAAAACTCACCCTGGATCTCTACATAGTGCAATTGCTAGAGGGGTCCCTGCACATCGACTCAACAAAAGGTAGGGCGCACCTATTAGACATGAAGGATTTCAGTTTGAATTTGGTGACACTTCCTATTCAGACACTACACGAGGTGCATCAAGGCGTGTCAGATGAGCTCAGAATTCTGGAACAATGCGCACTGCTGATCATCAACGAGGTCAAAACAAATAATCAACAGATGTTCAAAGAAAATGCGTAGGATCTTAAGGATAGGGAGGAAGTAATGGCGTGAAGTCAGCAGATAGAAGTAACACTCACGGAGGCCTACGGTGAGCTTCCCAAGTTCTAGATTCTAGCAGAAGCAGCCTCTGCAGAAAAGATTCAGAAGATAGTTGTCGTAATAAAGGGGTCAAAGGCAGAAATCAGCAAAGTCAGATTTGAGCTGCAGCTACAAATCTCTGAGCTACAACTTAAGTTGTAGCCCACTACTCCTCTAGAGGTCAGAGAGAAATGTGAAGCTACTATTAAAGAAGAGATGGCTACGTTGGAAGCTGCAACCAAGAGCTGCACATAGTTGTTTGAGAAATACATGGAATTGTGGACTTCACTATAGGAGGATCCAACTCTAAAGAAGATTGAAGATGATATTCGGGAGAAGCAGAGGTAGTTCGATGAAATAAGGTCTACAACGTGAACCTTAGCACTAGTGCAAAGGTTCACCAGGTTACAAGAAGGCAAGCTTATCCAGAGCGAAATTGATGAGCTAAGTCCTAAGGAAGCAATCATATCTTCAAGAATGCAACCTTGTGTGGATGAGGCCAGTTAGTTGATGGAGTCAGTATAGGGCAAGCTGAAGGCCATGTAGTAGACACAAAGAACCTTGGGCCTCGTAGTCGAAAGCCCCACAATAGAAAAATTGGTTAATGAAGTTTGTCAGGCTGCAATGCAGGGGACAACAGACTTGCAAGTTTTGAAGACTAAATTCAGTGAGCTACAAGTAAATATTGAGGCATCACCAACAGACTGACTTGAGGAGGAGTCATGAATTTGTGTTGGGGGTCTATTGGGACAGGGTCCCCTGGGGTCAGTTTTGTAATATCTTTTTCTATTTTTGTAAATTCCCTGCATTTCAAGGTGTGGAGCATGAAGGTCATTAGAAGTCAAAGTGGCTTTAAGAAGGCGAAATCCCCTTAGTTTGCTAGAAGTTAAGCTGCCTTGTGACTCGCCCATGGTTCGCAAAGCATGGTATTGTAAAGAAATATGCTATAAAAATGAATCATAGCGAGTCATATGGTAACCAACCATTGAAGATCTATGTATGGGCAAGTAATTTAAGTCAGAAGAGTATGTTTTGTGTACTTAGGCAAAGGGGAAGGCTCCTTCGTCTATGTGTGCAGAGACATTGGTAAGTCCACAGCTGAGTGTGCAGGCCCCTGCAGCTATGTGCATAGGGAATAAATAGTTTGTAACATAAGGATTGAACATAATAGAGACTATTTTGGGAGAAATATCTATTTATCTGTGCCTTTATGTTTACTTCTGCATTTTTGTGTATTCTCTTTATTTTATGCATTTATCATAAGAAATACTTAATAGATGCGCAAAAGTAGTAGACCTGTTAGTTTAATGGATGTTATGAATGTTTAAAGCAATCGACGCAGAGTTAGAAGTTGTTATCTATAAGTTATCATAATTTCCACATTTCAAGGGTTCTGGTTCACGAAGGTCAGAATAAAAGCCTTAGAAGTAACAAAAACCCATCACATAGACCTCTGGATGCAGAAAACTGGTTCTGTCATCCCCCAATACTACCTAAGGTGAGACTACAGCCTGTGATATGCAAGTTGTTGCCGAAAGGGGCAGCACTATAGGGTTTTGTTGGTTAGTGCATCAACCTCTAAACATGTTTCCAAACCCCTCAAGCCAACACTTTTTGTTATGCAATTGACTAATCATTATCACATTCACAATCCAATTTTGTTACATTACTTTTTAAGGGTCTGGCTTTTAGAACATCAATTTGAGTTTATTACTTATGAACACATTCCTAGAGAATCTAATGCATTAGCTAATTCGTTGGAAAATTATGTATTAGATTGGTACATGTCACGTTTTTTATAGTTAGATGCATGAGTGTAAAATTTCCATAGTAAAAATTTACAAAAATCACAAAACACATACACCATTAAATTGCCAAAAAAATCTATATATATATATATATATATATATATATATATATATATATATATATATATATATATATATATATATATATTCTTTCTAGTCTTTTTACATTAAAAAATTCCCAAAACTTAGCTATTTTAATACAAAAATGACTCTACTAAGCCTCACTCTGACACCCATTGGTCATACTCTACTCCTGCTGAACCTATTGCTCCACCTTGAGGTAGTTGATCACCTCACCTAGCATGGCGAGGAATACCCACAAGATGAATCGATGCCACATCTGTGTCAAGAAAATGCTTCATGTCAAATTTTTTCACCCATAAATAAAAAAATTACATACTCTTCAAAAGACAAAAAATACTTTTCACTTTGATCTATCCTCTTACCTAGTGCCCCCCACTAAGTGCTGGGTGGAAATATCAATTTTGGATCCCCTATATAGATCATTCTGGCATATGGATAATCATCAATCGTTAGGATCTAGCCTTTGAGCCACTCAAAGAAGTCATCCTCAAAGAAATGTCCAACCGGTCCCCATCCTATACGAGGCGCTAGGAACCCATCGCTCCTATCTAGGCTCCTTGGGACCATAAATATTATGACTCATGTGAGGCCTCCTCATGGGCACCCTTTATAGTATGAAGGATATGATCAAAGTCTCATACCCAAACTGTCTTTGGGCCCGAGTATTACACATTGTCAACTCTGCTTTCACCCAACAGAGGACTCCCTCATACTAGTTGAACTCTTGTAGCTAAAAGTAATTCACTACCAGTAGAAACTGGCACTTTGTAGCCACATGTTGACTCTTATACCCTTCTAGTTGCATGATCATCCACATAATAGACTCCATCGATCTTTTTCTTATCTGATTTATTGGAATTTTGTTGCTCACTAAATGACTGCCTTCAATTCAATATGTCCAAATCAACTCCATGGTGGTCCTCAGATCTTCTCTCCCTCATGTCATGTTTACTCATGCACCTCTACATGATAAAACAATGAGGAAGTATATTTCATCTCATTCGATAGAGACATCATGGTCCCCAATCCTGAACTTGTTCATCCCACCATTGGATAATCCAACTCAAGGGATCCTCTTGACTTTTCATCAAGTCAAGTCTGGTATACTTTAGTAGCCCACATCATCTCAAAGTTGCCAAACATGCTGGATCATTCAACATTCATAGTTCTTTGGCATCATGGACTCTTTCTCTCCAAAGACTCATTGTGTAAGCCTAATCCATGCATAACACAACCCTTAAATTAGTTTCTAGCTAGTAGAAAACCCTGGGAAATTAAGAAAACCAAGCTATCCTTGTGCTCGACCAGTTAATGCAACCCTCCTATGCCCGTAGAGTGTGATAACACCTTTCCCCTTCATGGTAAAAGAATTTAATGTGCCCCAACACCTAGGAAACCATGTTAGCTAGCCAAGCCACCTAGGGCTTACTGAAAAGTGCTAAATTGACCATCAACAAACATGAATTAAGTATTTAAATGTAGGATTAGGATCGAGCCATCTACTTAGAACTAACAAAAAGTCCAATGGTCACCTGTATTGTTCGTAATAATTTGGGAAAGTCATGCTCCTTTTTTCCTTAGAAGCACTCTCACAAACTACAAACATTGAAAATGAGGGCCTGTCACCCTTATTATAGTCACTTTGGAGGTATGACTCACTTTAGCTAGTCTTTGAAATTGAAGCTATTCATTCTTGTCTTGTTTAAACATGCACCATACCGTTATTCTATCATATTTTTCTTACACTCTGATGATCTCTTAATTTTTTTATGCAGAGTTGACCAAAATTGACTCCAGATGAGCACATTTGTTTTGGACTTTTTCTCGCTTTTAAACTAAAAAACCACCGAGTTACCTTCTTCGAGCTCATAAAATTCCTACAAAGAATATATGAGCACATTATTTTTTGGAACTTTTTCTCGCTATTGATCTAAAAATCCCCCGAGTTGCCTTCTTTGGGCTCATAAAATTTCTATGAAGAAGACCTGAGTAATTATTTTTATCTCCTTTTCTCACTCCCTAAAACTAAAAAATGATATATTGAGTTTTTCTTCGTCTCACGTTAAAATTTCATGAAGAATATTGAATTCACTTTGTATTTTCATACTTGTAACAAAATGAGGTGGACATCTATTGAGCATAGGTTTATCACTTTATCTAGACTCAATGGACTAACTTATGGAAAAGGAACTGTACTGAGTATACTATTAACCCTTTATCGAACCCGATCATAAACCATGAAAAAGGTACCCCTTCGAGTTGTCTTTATGATATTTTTAGGCTCTCTAAATGTGAAAAGACCATCAAGTTTACCTGTCTAGACTCGTTAAACTTAATCAGATGGGGAAAAATTGGAAAGAGAAATGGCTCAATATCTAAATTCTGAAGGATCTTATGGAAGCAGTCAATCACTTGAACATGGAACCCCCTCAGGAAGCCTCTTTATCAAATTCTCACCAAACTTTACCATCCTATGAGTTTAGCCTTCATACTCTGATGTTCTTGCATCCATGTATCCTAACACTCTTTGGTGTTCATGAGTCTAAGATGCATGGTAACCTTGATGTCATGCTTTCTATTGTTCAAGGGATTCGTATCCTCTTTGCTTCCTGTATCAACCATACCATCATATGATTGAAATTTCCCTCCATCTGTTTGACCCATTACTATAATATATCTCCAAAACAATCATTCTTGTCCCGTTTCATGATAAATAATGTAGGAAACCTTATTTCCTACCTTTGACAGATCTCTTCCTATCAACTTCAACATCCTATCTAGGAAGAAGATCTAGAAACATATCAGTACCCTGGAACTTGTAGTCCTTAGTGGAAGGTTACCCTTCATTTCATTAGGGTTTTTCATTATTGGCTCCCAGTTGAATGTTTCTACGAGTGTTTGATGGCAACAAACTTTACACACTCACTAGTTTGTACTGGACATATTGGAGACCATCATCCTTATTAGTGGCCATCCTCATGCCTGTTAACAAGTTTAATCATTGATTGGTAATTAAATGATTTCTCACATGTTCAACTTCAACTCATTTATTCACATGTGCATAAATATGTCGTTCATAGAGGCGAGGACCAAGACCTTGGGTAGAGGCTTACATCACTCAGCCTTGTTTCCTCTCCCAAGCTGTTTATATTGTTTTTGAGAAATCTCTTCAGCTTGATCATATTATGACACAAATTCAACATTGTTCCTATTGGTGGACATGACAATCATACCTCTTATGAGAATCACTCTAATACAGCTACTGATCATTGGAATTCCTGACTCGGGACATGTTATATATTTTTGACATATGTTGTTATTTTTAGGTCTCCTATAGTTTTGAAGCTCCAAGCCTCTCTCTCTCTTATATATAAAGTATTTCGACCATTGTCTCCATCTCTAACCTCACACTTTAGGGGGCATATTTTATACACAAATTCCCTCCTCGTCAGCTCAGAGGAGAAGGACACTTTGACTGGAAGAAAACACTAAGTTGTTGGCCCATTTGCCAGGGTAACACACTCCAGAAACATACAAAGGGATTTATAAGAATTCTCATGAATCAACTCTGTTTTTCCTAAAGGGAAGCGTTACTAGATATTTATGAGATTCTGGAGGTCAAAGTGTGAGTTGAATGATTGACACTCCACGTTTCACCGAAATTTCAACTTGAAAATCTAGAAACATCTACCTAGGTCCTAACTAAAAACATTGTAATCCTAAGAGAGATTCACAGAAAGGGAAAGATCAATAAAGTGAGGCAACATCCAAGCTTTTTCCTCATTGGAACTCATGAAGAAATTGGAAAGGAGAGAGCCTCTCCTCATCTATAAATTAGAGGCTTGGCCATTGTAACAAAGATCAAAATTTTTGAGATTAGTATTGTTATACCATCGAAGAGTTGAGAGAGAGAGAGGGAAAGGAGCCAAGGAGATAAGGGAAGAATTGATTTAGAAACCATGGTTGTAATCATTCTTTTCTCATCTCATAATATAGATCTTCTCTTTCCTTGTCTACTTGATGACGTTGAGACTTCTTTTCTATATATGTTGATGTGAATTCGATATTAATGGTTCTCTTAGATGCATGATAGTTTTATATATTATTGTATGTCAATGCTTTTAATAATAAAGATGTATATGTTGTGAAGGTTACTTCTTGTCTTGTTTATGGGTAGGTTCTATTCTAGGAGTAGGTGAAGCGGTCCTCCCATTTCCACACTGAGATATCTGGTAAAACGACACTAGAGATTGAGAGGTAACTCTTCTCTTTTAATTTGTTGATTATAAGAGTAACATGAATATATGCAGGTATCTTTGAACAATTGGAGGTCACCTAATTCTATCTTCCTTGGGTCCTGGGAGACCCGAGAGGGTATTTCTATCTACAACCACCCATGCATTAATGCCTACAACACTCCAAGGATAGCAGGAAGAAACTTGAGCCTACAATTGAGAGGAGAGTCTTTGTATGATACAGAGAGACACCACATAACTATATGATTTATTTTCCCTCATTCAAGGTGACAATAGTGAGGAAAGATGTCAAATATGATGAGGAGAAGTCTATGACTTGATCTCTAAAGCAAGAGTCGAGTATCCCATTGGAGGAGGAGATGTTAGTTCCAAAGGAGGAGCCTTGAGAAAGCTTTAGGATTTTGTTTAGAAGACAAGAGGCCAAGTGGAAGCACCCACTCAACCAAAATCTTCCAGAGATGGGAGGAAGAGAACGAGAGAAGCTAACAGATTGGTACAGGATGCATGGGAGCATGTGGGAGCTCCTACATCTTAGCACAGGAACAAGACGTGACTAGATAGGTACAGTGGGTGTATGGCTCTCATGACAAGACTCAATGAGATAAATCCTTCTTCATTTGAGGAAGGGATTTCTCAACCAGTGTGGGTTTATGCCATGAGGGAGGAGTATGAATCCATCATGAATGAAAATGTATGGGAGGTGGTTCTGAGGCCAGAGAAGAAGTCAGTAGTTGGTTTGAGATGGATCTATAAAGTGAAACATGCAGATGATGGGAGCATCAAGAAGTACAAGTCTAGATTTGTGACCAAAGGATTCTCTCAAGTATAGGGAGCGGGTTGTGTGGAAACATTTGCACCAGTGGCAAGGTATTCCTCAATCAAAACCATTCAAGCATTGGTTATGCATATGGGGTGGAATATCCACTAGATGGATGTGAATACCACCTTTCTCAATGGTGTTGTTGAGGATGAAATTTACATAGAGCACCCAGAGGAATTTGAGACATATGATAGGGAGACACATGTGTGTAGACTCAGGGGAGCCTTGTATGGTCTCAAATATCTCCCATGAGCATGGTACACTCATATCAACACATATCTCAGTGGATTAGGCTTCACCAAAAGGGAAGCAGATGCCAACCTCTATCACATTGTGGTAGATGGAAAGTTTCTTATCTTTGTTTTGTATGTTGATGACTTGATACTTACAAGGGATGAGCAATTGATCTGCCCTTACAAGGAGGAACTTGTGAAACATAGTTACCGATCAAATGACAACTATTACCTCAAAACGAGTACTCTACCCCAAAAACCCCCAAAAAACATGGAAAAACAACCCAAAAATGAAAATTGTTTTTGCCAAAATGATGTTTTTTTAGGGTAAATTTTCAACATTTTTTTAAAATGGAAGTAAAAACCATATTTTTTTTTGAAAAATGGATGAAAAAACACCCTTAAAAAAAGTGTTTATTTTGGAATAACAAAAAAAATTGGGTGATAATTTTGACATTTTTAGTAATGGAGTTAAAGATAAAATATCCGAACTTTGAAAAACTGTAAAATTCCAACAATTCTCGGACATGATGTTAAAGATAAAATATCATGTCTCGAATCATGATAATCCAAACTATTTCCATCCATGTTGTTAAAGATAAAGTATCTTGACTCTAAAAACCCTTGAAATTGTAATTGTTTTCAACCATAGCATTAAAGATAAAATGTCATAATTCAGAAACACCTTAACATTTTGACAAATTTTCAACCTTGTAATTAAAAACCTTCAGTTTGTAACACATTTCAACCATGAAATTATGGACAAATTTTATTACTAAAAAAAATAAATTAAAAATGAACAAGTAAATGAAAGATTAATCATTCCAAGTGTAATTTTAGCTCAAAGGCTAAAACTATATCTCTTTTCAAATTTTAGCCTTTATCCTATTGTAGGAAAAACCTAAAAATCAACCATAAAAATGAAGTGTTCTTTTTAATAAGGCATTAAAATTTAAACAATTTTAAAACTATCTTATACCAAATGATAACAATAAATAATATCATGGAAATATCACTGTATAATTTAAAAAATCAACATTAAGTCCTAATATTTATTTACTTTTACACAAAATATCAACTTTCATAGATTGAATATCACATACATTAAAGCATATAATCCAAAAAAACATAGAAATTACCCATAACTTCATATAAGATCATATGGAAGTCAAAAATATTTATTTCAAGTTACCATGCAATCATCTCTAAACACATGAATTTCTTTTAGTTAAAACATTAAATCCAACAAACATAGAAATGACTCACAACTTCATGTAAGATCATATGGAAGTCAAAATATTTATTTCAAGTTACCAAGCAAAATTCCTTTACATAAAATGTCTTAGACATTTATTCAAAATCATCCATAGAATCTGGCACACCATCAGAACCTACATCTTCAGATGAATGACTGGATGCAGATGAAGATGACCAATATTCTTCTCTTTCATCAACTAGAGCCCCATCTGAGTCAACATGAATGCCCACCATTTCAAGTTTCAAAAGTCTTCTAGATCTATGACTAGGTTCAACAAACTCCCATCTCAAGATTGTTCCTTCTGGTAGCAACTTCTTCAAAATATCTATGGTCTTGAAGTGAAGAGTTCCTCTCTTTTTTATATTGAAGTCATAGACAAGTATGTCAACATCCTCCAATTTTAATAGGTCTATGCAGTGACGATTTATATTTGTACCCTTTCTTTTTCTCTTTCTACGAATTTGTTTATCAACTACCATCTTTGGCTTGTACACACCATTGAATGGGTGGGTATTTGTGGTATACCAATGGACCTCAACAGCTGTAATATCTTCATTTTATTTAATGACTTTTATAACCTTTGCAACTGAAAATGGATAGCCAAGTGGATCTCCATTTGCTAATACTTCTATCATGCAACCCTCCTTAACATCCTGCACAAAACCCTTGTAAAGTTCTTCCATGGCTTCATGTTGTGAACGCAATCTTCTAGAACAAATATAGATTTCTCTTTCCTCTTCATGTTGAGAATTAATAATGTCTTAGGATTGTTGTTGTCCAACAATGTGTCTTTCGTCCTATTCATTTGGCATATTTTGAGGCCAAATAAATGGAGTCTTAAAAAGTGTATATTCATTTCCTGATATTGAGATGATATCACTTTGATCATTGAAAAAATAATCCCTCCAAATTGAATCAGCAACATCAAAGTAGCCATATGTATCTCTAATACATTTTTTTTATTTCTTCCAAACATTCATAATAATTTATCTCTCTCTTATGCCTTCGTGCATTATTGAGTTAGGAAACTGATTGTAATAATAGTATCTTTGATGCAAATATTGGATGATTTGGAATGAACTTCAAAAATGCTAAACCTGATGATAGCCCCCATTCTACAATAGTTGAATACTTCTTGCCCCATATAAGTGTTTTTCCATCAATTTTTTTGATATGAAATTGATGCTAGAAGCTAATGTCATTAAGTTGTTCAATGCATTTCTCCTCACCATGCGATCCCAAAATAAACCTTTGCATGTCAATAGTTTCTTCTAGCACATGAAAAACAGGCTCTGGAATATATGATTTCTTAATACATTCAATTAATGATGGAAGGCTCCCAACATTCTTCCTCCTCAATGTTACTGAAAAAACGACTAAAAATCTTATCAATATGGTCATGATTGTGCCCAACAAGTGTAGAAAATCTATGATAGGTTAACCCGATAATGCAATATAAATCAAAGTATAATACTATAACCTACTTCTACTATCAATTTGCGGAATCTTAAAGATCGATCTGAACAATATAACTAGAAGAAGAAGAATCAATGGCATAATACACATGAAAATACTTTGGGGAAAGCCTCAGATAAAAACCCCACACTATTGTATTATCATACATCGTGGAAATACATAGGAATTATACAAAGCCTTAGCTCTCATAGCTAGCCACCTCTCAGTACAATCCTCACAAATGCTCACAAGCAATCTTGGCTTCTCTCTTGACTTCCTCTCTGCCCTCCAAGCTCGTATTTCCTTGCGCTGTTCCTTGTGGATGATTAGCCTATTACCAAGTGGAGAAATCAAAACTTCAAAATTGCGCAATCCTCAAGGATGAATCCTTGACTGCATGCATGAGTTTTCTCCATGAGAAAACACATGCAACTGATAGTACATTATCCTTGAACATTAATGTCAATTGGGTCTTTCTCAGAATAGACATGCATGAGTTTCTGATGAGGGAATCTTCAATTAACTGGAGTAGCACTAGTTGAGTGCATTAATGTATCAACTAACTGTTAACTCACTATTAGTTCTTCAAACAATTTGGAACTAATTTAATTGGACTTAACTCAGTAAACTGAGTTAACTAATTACAACTCAAATATAACTCAATCTTATCTCCTTAATTTAAGGGATAACTCTTGCATGACTCCAAAAAGGCTTCTAGCTTGAATTTCTCCAACTAATTAATTTAAAATAAATTAATTAATTATTTGCAAGTAGATTTTAAGACTAAATTCGATTTTAATTCACAATTTAATTCAAGGACAAATTAAATTGGAATATTCTTATTGCCATATTTCAACACTCCCTCTCAACAAGAAAGGTATTATCTGCCACCCTGATCTTGTCTATATGGAACTTGGATTTACACTTGGACAATGCCTCTGTCAAAATGTCAACATCTTTCTCCTCTCTCGAAATATACTGCAACAACATGATCCTCCTTGCTACACAGTCTCTGAGATGATGATATCGGATGTCGATGTGCTTGGGCCTATCATGAAATATGAGATTTTTAGAGAGTTTGATACAACTCTGATTATCACAATAGATCATAGTTGCATCCATCCTCTGATCAAACAAACCAACTAGGATTTTCCGCATCTAGATGGCCTCACATGCTGTCTGACTTGCAGCCATGTATTCTGCCTCTGTCATTGACCCAAGGTTGAAAATCCCTCCTGATGTGCTCTTCCGATCTGATGGGCTCCTTACCCAAACTGCATCAGTGAAGCCTTCTAGCTTCACTCCCTCTGTCTGTCTGTACCATAATCTATACTGAGATGTGCCTCTGAGGTATCTTAATATATGCTTTGTCACCTTCCAAAACATATTGGTAGGCTGAACCATAGCTTGACTCAATTGGTTCACCACATAGCACAAATCTAGTCGTGTGTTCATTAAGTACATCAATGAACCCGGAAGCTGCCTGTACACAGTAGCCTCTACCACTTCTCTTGAAGTAGCAACCTCCTTCCTCCAGTAACCTGCTAGAGGAGTTTACATGGGCTTGCACTTCTCCATGTGGAATCTCTTGAGTATCTTGTTGGCATACTTGCCCTGAGACACAAACAACTCCCCATCCTTCTACCACACTTCCATGCCAAGGAAGTAATGCATGAGACCCATGTCTTTCATCTCGAATTCTCTTTCAAGGTCATCCTTGCAAGACACGATCAACTAATCATCACCAGTCAATATGAGATCATCAACATAAAGTACAATGATCAACAACTTACCCTTCACCACAATGTGGTACAGGTTCGCATCCGCCTCACTCTTTTTGAAGCCCAACCTGATGAAGTAGTTGTATATCCTGGAGTACCAAGCATGAGGTGCTTGATTTAGCCCATACAATGCTCTCTTGAGTTGACATGCATGCGACTCACGATCGAAGGTCTCAAAACCTTCCAACTGCTCTATGTACACCTCTTCCTCAATCTGGCCATTGAGGAATGCAATCTTCACATCCATCTGATGGATCATCCAACCCATCTGTGTTGATAGTGCCAACATAGATCTGATAGATGAGTACCTTGCAACACGAGAAAAATTCTCATCATAGTCAATCCCCTCGACCTATGAAAAGCCATGGGCAACAAATCTTGCCTTATGCTTCTCCACACTACCACCAGCAGCATGCTTTACCTTGTAAAGCCAACAAGAACTCACAATTGGCTTGTTCTCCAGTCTTAAAACCACGTCCCAAACACTGTTACGAACTATGGAGTCATACTCCTCCACTATAGCATCAACCCAAATCGACTGTTGCACTGCTTCCTCAAAGGAAGATGACTCGGTCTCAACACATTCCCCAGCAAGGGCCATGTATCCAATGTACCTCTTAGGTGACCTCCTCTATCTGCGTTGAGAAGATGGTGTTCCCAAATTCTCTCTCACATCCTCGAATAATCTGTCAGCTTCTCTTATGTTCTTTCATCCATCTCTGGAAGAATCTGCTTGAGTGGATGTCTCCACTCTTAGAACCTTTGCATGCGGCTGCTCTGCATTAGTCTGAGGCTCATCCTCCTTAGAAACCAACTATTCCTCCACAGCCTATAGTTGGAGCTCCCTCTCAAGGGAAAATCACATGGCCTTCTGCTCATCAAACTTGAGATCTCTGTGAACCACTATCCTCCGACTGGTAGGCAAGTACACCTGATAGATGTGAGGTGTATCAGTGTACCCCACAAATATCCCCAACTATGCTGTCGTCTCAATCTTCTTCCGTGCATCCTTTGTCACATGACAATATACCGATGAGCCAAAGATCCTAAAGTGATGCACATCTGGTCTCTTATTGGAGAAAGCTTCCTCTGGTGTCTTCATCCCATGTATGCGATGCAGGATTCTATTATGCAAATAGACGCTGTGTTACATGCCTCAGCCCACAAGTGAAGTGGTAGGCCTTGGTCATGCAGCATTGCTCGTGCTGCCCCTACAATAGTTCTATTCTTCCTCTCGACCACCCCATTCTGTTGTGGGTTATGAAGTGTGTCAACTCTCGTTTAATTCCTTCCACTGCACAGAAGTCCTTAAACTCTTGAGAGACATATTATCCACTGTTGTCGCTAGTGAGCACCAATATTGCAAAAATAATGCTGCAAATCCTGCGCTACCTTCTTTACTGTTATCAACCCGGTAGTTCGTAACAAACTTGGAAGCTTCTGTGCTGTATGCACAAGTACTAGTTATTATTGTAGGTTGTTACTTAATCAACTGGTGCAAGATCACTAGGAGCTCAAGCCAACTTCTATGGATTCCAGAAGAAGCTCTATATGTGATGAAAGGAGAGAAATATTACTCTACAGACGCTACTCTAACTACAGAAAGGAGAAAGACTGATGGTGGCCTCCCTAGCATCCCAAGCTTCTGATGTGGTCTCCTCTTCCTTGTCATAGAATCCTTCCTTCCTTTCTATCTCTTCTCACTTCTCCTCCTCTTCTTCTTCTCTTCTGCCTTCTAGCATGCCTAACAACAGTGGGGGACTCAGTTTGAGGCCAATCCAGTTGACCTTCAGCCTCTGCATGGAGTGCTTGTACAGTGGCACTCTTCTTAATGCCTCCTTCATCCTCATGGGGGAATGATATTCCCTAATCTACAGACTTTGTGGTAAGGTGTTCCATCTCCTCATGCATGCATGCACACAGTCATCCCCAAGTAGCCTTTTCATATCCTCAAAGTGTCCAATGGCTTGTGCCTGATAACTTATATATCTAGGGGAAATCTGAGGATTATTGACAAGCAGGTTGTGTGTGTTGATGAGTGCCATGGGATCTGAAGGCTCAACTCTTATCATTAATGGCTCATTCTGCTCTTTTATCATCAATCTTCTTATTTCTACTGCCCTCAACTCTTCATGGTTCATCCGTGAGGCCATGCCCATTAGTTGTAGGTCCCCTAGCCTGGAATTGGGGTCCCACACATTCATGTCTGTGAGGGCCATGTTATGTACGTAGAATTCTGCCATCATTGCCTTATCCTCTGATGTGCTTTGGTCACACAGATCCATAAACTGTCTATAATATTGGAAAGGAATTGTGCCTCTTTGTGCCAAAGTCTTTAACTGGAATTGTAACCATTGGTCCTTGAGGTATAGGCCATATGATTTTGCTGGTGTTCTACATTGCAATGCCTCCATGGATAAGTTGGCCATGCAGGCCAGCTGCGTCTCTTTCTCTTGCAGCTGCCTCCTTAACAATTCATTTTTAGTTTCAAGGTGGCTTCTTGTAATTACTTCCCTGTGTCTGATAGCACTCAAATTTCTGCCCATTTCTCTGAGTTTGTTTTCCATATGGACAATATCCTCAACTCCTTTGGATTTGGTTATTTGCATCCACCTATGTGTTCTTATTCTCTCTTTCTCTAATTCAAAGAATAGTGGAATTGTAATTTTTTGTGGAATTATCCTTCCTCCCTCAAGTAGATTGTAGTAGGAGGCAATAATAGGGTGGGGATCAGGTTCTTATAGCTCTTTTTCTTCCTCCTTTACTTGTGGTTGTCCTTCCATCCTTTCCTCAAGCTTTTGGGTCTCCTGTAGTTTTGACAATGTCTCCTGTAGAACTGTTTGAGCCTCCTGTAGGACTGTTTTTGGGTCCTGTATTTCTATATTTTCTTTCCATGTGGGAGATCTAGGATTCCCCCTTTCATATGTGATAGGTGCCTTGGAAGGGGATTCATTTCCTTGGGTAGCGGGTGAATATTCAATTGCAATTGGCACTTTTGAAGAGGGCTGAGGTTTGCCTGTTTTGATTCTTGTGCTCTTCCTAGCCCTGAAATACATGGAGGTTTGCATTTTCCTTTTTTTTGGCTTTATTGGTGTACTGAGGGCAAGGAGGGAAACTGATGCCTCCCTTTCTAGAGTCTCAGGGGACCCTTCTCCTTTTTCTGCCTTTCTACCTCCTTTACTCCTCCTTCTATCTCTTTTTCTGTCTCTGTTTGCTCTATTTCTTCCTGCTCTGTTTCTTCGGCTTTCTCCTCCTCTATCTTAGTTTATTCCTCCTTCCTTTCTTGTTCTGCTAAGTCACCAGTGGCTTCACCTTCTCCCCCTTACTTCTCTTCCTCCTCACTGCCAGTAGGACTGATATCATAGGTTAGGGCCTTTATGTCATCCTTAGCTGTCATGTTTTAGAAGACTTCCCATGCTATAGGGAGTGTAAATGTATGGAGGGCTTCTTCCACTAGGATTTTGATTAACCCATGGTGAGCTAGCTACTCTGAATTCCCTGCTTGAACTTTAGTGCTAGAGTCAATGAGGGACTGCAGGAGGAAGTAGGGGATGCTGAGCTTCTAAGGGGCTGGAGTGTCCATGCCATACCTTAATTCATGAAGGATTCTAAAGTGATAACCATAGACAATGTTGTACCTCCCCTCACAGGAAATGTATTTGATTATTTGGTAGCTAACCTCATCCCAAGGATATGGTATGCTACCCCTTCTAATCCTATTTTTATCCTCTATAGGGGTTTCATTGTTTTGGAAAAAAACTTTCTTGGCAACCTGGCCAATTGGTTTCCCATCCTTACTCCAAGGTAGCCCAAGAGGAAGGGTAGTGACTCTACTGATAAATTCAGGGGTTATCTCCATGGAAATACCTCCAAGGGTGACAGTGGCATGTGTTCTTGAGTGAGGGACCAAAGAGTGGGCAAATTCTTGGGCAATCTCCTCATCAAACCCTCGTAATTTCTCAAAAACGTTCATCCAATTTTCCCTTGTGAATATGTCCACCACTTGTGGATGTGCATGTAGCCTGGTGGAGTTGCTGGGATCCTTTCTCATAAATCCTCTTGTCATTTTGTTTATACTCTTTTGGGAAACCAAATGTGGAGATGGAGACAATAATTTTCGAGAAAAACAGAGAAACAGAGGAGACTGTGTTTTTTCTTTTTTTATTTAAAAAAAAAATAAGCATATCTTTTTTTATATATTTCATCCTACTAAAGGCTTTATTCCCTCCTCAAATTGAAACCACTACTTACATACATTGACATTCAATGGGGGAATGCATGGAACCTACCTCCTCAGATCGAAAATCGTGCTAAAACCCGTGCTTTCTCCCTTCAAAACAACTCACTGCCCCTCTTGTAGAAGCCTGTTGTCCCTCTTGTAGAATTCCTGTAGGTGCTCCTGTAGAACCTATAAGTGCTCCTATAGAGAACGATGAGAGCAGGAATATGGGAGAGATCGATGGAGGGTGATGGTTACAAGGCTGTGGGGGCACAAGGAGACTACTGTAGCTGAGTTACGAGGAGAGAATGAAGGAAAAGGTGGTGAGAGTGCTCGGGGAGGAGTACTTATTACCCTTTATGGGTATTTCCGGTGATGGGGGGTGAGCTGGCTAAGTATACGTTGGCTATATTTGGACTGTTAGTCCCCACCTACCTTTTCATCATGGCCCCTCCTCATAATCATCCCTCATGATTGCATCGGAGTTTACACTTCCCCCACTACCTGTCCTTGACAGTTTTCTTGAGTTGTCTATGCGCACGTGTGGGTGACATCTCGGATGAGTGGAGTTTAACTAGATGAAGGTGGCAAAGTTAATTGGCCATCTTTCCTTTGTTCAACCTCAACCATCTCATTGCTTTTACATGACCCCTAATTACACAAATGCAAATAGAGGAGCGGATTAGTTACTCACCTGTGATCCGAATGTATTTGTTGTGAGGTACTGTGGCTCTCTCTCTGCTACATGCCTTTATTTCTTTTGATGCATGTTGTTTACTTGATGATGTGTGGTTGTGTCTTTTGTAGGTATTCTCTGGCTGGATCTGAGCTTTAGGTATCTTCTTCACCCTTCATGTTTGCACTCTCTTGCTGCTGGTGCTAGATTTTAATGGGATCAGCTGCTACAGGAATTCCTACAGGAGCTCCTGTAGCTGCTTCTCCCCTTGAAACTTCAGCTTCTTTCTATGCTTGGAGCTTCAAGGAGGATGCCAAAGATGTAGATGGAGATGGAGAGGTAATAGGTAGGCTTCATTTGAGGTGGATGGTGTTGCTTCCTCTCTTCTTTTTTGTTTTTTTTCTTTTCTGAAAAACGGTTTTTCTGTGTTTTTCTTGGACAACAAGAAGAATGATTCTTGGGGTTGTGATGCAGGCTGGAAATGATGGAAAGGAGGTTTGAAGACTGTAGGAGGGTTTATAGGTTATTCATGAATCTTCCCTGTCCCTCAAAGTGCCTTTCAATTCATTTCTGGCTATTTGTAATTCCTACAGGAGGCTCCTGTAGAAAACACAGAGCCTCCTGTAGAAAACATAGTTTTTGAAAAAGAAGCATTGTGGGGTGAAAGAAATGCCAAAAATGATGGAGAAGAGTGTGGAGAAGACAGAAAAGGTGTTGGTGTGGATGTCAGGGTTCCTTTGGCACCTTCTTCTGCTTGCTGTAGTCCTCCTGCAAACCTACAATGAAAATGAAAATTCATTTTTTTTTTTGAAAACAACTAGGGCGCCTCAGGGAGGTTTTCACCCTAATTGCCTACCCTGGGCGCCTCCAAGGGAGGTTTCACCCAGGGATCTTATTCTTTTGCTTTTTTCATTTTTTTTTTTTTTTTGACATCACTCGACTGCCTCAAAAGAGGTTTTCAACCCAATGATGGTACTCAAGTGCCTCATGGAGGTTTTCACTTGAGTCCTTATTTTTTTATTTCTCTTTTTCTTTTTCATCAGTGAGTGGGTGAAGTGGAGGCTAAGACACACTCCACTACCATCACTATCTTATTCATATCTTCAATGAAATCTCGCTTGGAGAGGGATTTCTTGTATACTTTCAACCGGTGTCCATTGACAAGCATGGGGATGGCTTCATCATCAATGGTTCTGATTAGAATTGATCCATTGTCATTGCATTTCTCCATAGTGTAGGGTCCCAGCCATCTTGTCCTCAGCTTGCCTTTGAAATCTTTATATCTTGAATCATAAAGTAGTGCCCAATCTCCCTCTTGGAATTGCTTCTCCTTGATATTTTTGTCATGCCATATCTTTCTCTGAAGCTGAACTACCTCTATATGGAGAAGGTCCTAAAATCTATGTTCATCCAATCCATTAAGCTAAAGTAATCTTTCTTTCTGTGCATGGTTGAGGTCTAGATCCAACTGAGCTGCCATCCTTAGGGTATTGAATTCAAATTCTACTGAAAGGAAAGCTTTCTTCCCATAAGATAGCTCATAGGGTGTGAACCCTGTGGTGGTCTTCCATGTTGTGTTGTAGGCCCAAGTGGCCTCAACTAATCTTTCTGCCCAGTCTTTTCTGCTACTGCTCACTACCTTGGTTAGGATCCCTTCCAATGCTCTGTTAGTGACCTCCACCTACCCATTGGCTTGTGGATGGTAAGGGGTCGAAGTCTTGTGCTTGATTCTATGATGTGTGAGCAAGTCTTCAATCAAATTGGAAGTGAACTGACTACCTTGATCTGTGACCAACTCTCTTGGATACCCAAACTTGTAGAATATGTTCTCTCTCAAAAACTCAGCTACTTTTTCCTCTTTTGTTGCTTTGATTGCTTTTGTCTCTACCCACTTTGTCAAGTAATCGGTGCACACAATGATGTATTGTTTTTGCTTTGAAGGAGGGTTGATAGGACCCACAAAGTCCATGCCCCACTTCTCAAATGGCTCAAAGGTCACTTGAGGTTGCATGGGCATCTCATCCTTTGGAGTAGGTTTCCCCATCCTCTTACACCGATCATACTGGCTGGTATATCTCCTCACATCCTGATGAAAAGTGGGCCAGTAGTAGCCTACTTGTAATATCTTGAAGGCAGTTCTTTTTGCTACAAAATGACCTCCACAAGGCCCATCATGTTAGGTCAGGAGGATGTCAAAGACTTCCTCCTCCCTGACACATCTTCGCAATATTTGATCTGGGCCAAGTTTGAAGAGATTGCCCCCAATCCACGTGAAAGGGGGGCTTTTCCTTACTATCTTGCTCTTCTCTTTTGAAGACAGGTGTGGTGGGAACTGTGCCAAAACTAAGTAGTTTGCTATATCAGCAAACCATGGGGAGAGTACTGAGATAGCAAACAAGTGTTCATCTGGAATTTGGTCATCCACCATTCCTTCTTCACCTGCAGGCAAATTTACTCTAGACAAAAAGTCGACAACAACATTTTCTTTACCAGGCTTATCAATAATGGTCAAATCAAACTTCTGCAACAAGAGAAACCATCTGATAATCTGAGCATTTACATCTGGTTTGTTCATTAAATATTTAATTGCAGTATGATCAGTGTGCACAAAGGTTTGATAGCTTGTGATATAATGTCTGAATTTGTTTAAGGAATGCACGACAGCTAGGAGTTCCTTCTTGGTCACTGTATAGTTTAACTCTGCCTTTGACAAGTTTTTTCTTATAAAGTATATGGCATAAGGTAAATTTTCATCAATTTGTCCTAAGGCTGCTCCTATTTCTTTGTTCGGGGCATCTGTGTGAATGTGGAAAGCTAGGGCCCAGTTTGGGACTCTCAGAATTGGGGCAATCACGAGATTGCTCTTCAAGGTATCTAGGGCTTCTTGATAGTTTTCTGACCATATGAAATCGACATCTTTGCCTAAGAGGCCAAACAAAGGAGAGGCTAGCTTGCTGAAATCTTTAATGAATCTCCTGTAATACCCAGCTAAGCCTAGGAAATTTCTGACATCTCTCATCTTTTGAGGAGGTGGGACCCTTTGGATGATGTCAATTTTGTTGGGGTCCACCTGCAATCCTTATTGAGATATTTCATGACCTAGCACGATCCCTTCAGTCATCAAGAATTCACGTTTTTCCAGACTGAGGGACATGTTCATCTCAATACACTTATCCAGAACTTTTCCTAAGTTAGACAAAGCTTCTTGAAAGTCAGAACCATAGGGAGTAAAATCATCCATGTATATTTCTACTTCATGATGAACCAGTTCATAAAATATACTCAATACCACTCTTTGGAAAGTCGTTGGAGCATTGCACAAGCCAAAAGGAAGGACCCGGTATGCAAAGGTACCCCAAGGACAAGTGAAAGCGATCTTATCTTCGTCTTTTGGGCTGATTTGAATCTGATTGTACATGCTAAACCCATCTATGAAAGAGAAAAAAAATTCCTGACAGACCGTCTAACACTTGATCTATGAAAGGTAAAGGAAAATGGTCCTTTTTAGTGGCTTTGTTCAATTCCCGATAGTCGACATAGATTCTCCACTTACCATTTTTCTTGGGCACTAGCACCAAAGGAGAGACCCAATCAAGCAATTTCTGCAGTTCTTCCTTAATAATATCTTTAAGTGCTGGATTCATCCTCCTTTGAGGCTACCTAACTGGCTTGCAATCCTCCTTGATGTATATATGATGAGTGCATACTGAAGGGTGCACTCCCTTCATCTCCTTATAACTCCAGGCGAAGGCATCTAGGTGTTTTCTCAGCAGGCTACATAGTTCCTTCTCCTGGGAAGTGGATAGGGATAGATTGTTTTTAAAGGTTCTTTCTAGGCCAAACTCTATATTCTTAACATGGAGAGGAGTGGAGTCGTCCGCACAGAGATTAGTTGAGGGGTTTTTTTGGGTTTCTCTTACTATGTCCTCTAATGGTGATACACTGGGAAGTGGATTTTGAATCAGATTTTCAATCACATCATCCTCATCTTGTGGTTTTCCCCCCATGGTGATTTATAATGCACAAAGTGGTGTAGAATAGACTTCATCCTCATCTTCCTCCTCCAACCAAAGAGGTAGATCATATTCTAGCAAGGGTTAGGCAGGAGGATATAGGATTCACTGCTTGGACATGTGCCTGTTCTTTATGGTCATGTTCCCAGCTCGACAACTGATGTAGGCATCGGCGGTAGCCAACGAGGGTATTCCTAGAATGAGAAGATACCCAGTGAGCTTTGCCTTTGGCTGGAGAACTAAGAAATTAGTAGGGTACTCCCAAGAATCAATGGAGACCGTCACATCTTCCACAATCCCCTCAGGGGTCATGGTGGAGCGGTTTGCAAGCTGTAGCATGGTCGTGGTCTTCCTTAAAGAGCCCTGGAGGTTGAGTTTCAGCATTGTGTCCTTTGTCATCACATTAATGGCATCTCCCAGATCAATCAAGGTGTGTGGGATCATGGTGCCATTAATGTGGACATCAACTACTGTGCTTCCAAGGTCCATATAGTTTGGACAGATTACCTGCCCTAACATCAGGTTGGATAGTTACCCTATGACATTGATGGTTGGGGCATCTCTCTTGTGCCTTCCTGGATGCCTAAAGCACTTCTCTTTGATCAACCTATTGTAGATAGGCACATCTTTTATGGCTTGGAGAAGTGGTATCTTCACACATAAATGTTTCAATTCTCCCAGGAGTTCAGTTTCTTCTAGGGTAGGTTGGACTGTCATGGATAGTCTCTCAGGAAAGGGTAGATTTTGTTTAGGTTTTCTTTCCTCTTTATCTTCCTCAACCTCCCTGGGTGGAGGCTAGCTATCTGGGAGAACTTTCCCAGATCAAAATTTAATTTCATGAATCTCCACGACATAAGTTAGACATGATGGTTTCCCACTATACACTTTCTGAGCCTGTATAATGTTCGGGTTTGGATTTGGCTGGGCAGGAATTTGGGGTTTCTTTGGTGGAGCAGGAGGTAACAGTTGTGGTTGGGCAGGTGGTGGAGGAAAAAGAGCAGGAGGAGAGTTGTATTAGGGTCTCCACCCCTAATGAGATGCATTCCACTGAGGCTGCGGCTGAGCATAGGATTGAAATACATGGGTGGCTGGTTGGGCATGATATGGAGATGTGAAGGACCAAGGAGGAGGTGTGGACCAGGAAGGATGAGCAGGGGTGCCCTAAGAAGGTATGGAAGTGACTTGGTTGGGGTTGTAGTATGCCTGAGATGTCCCTTGCATCCCCTGCTGATATGGTCTGGGTCCATGCAGCCTCCTTTGGTTTATGTAATAGAGTTGTTCAGTGACTCCCTCAGCCCATTTATATACAACTTTAAGTCCGGGCAAGGAAGGGCACTTATCTGTAGAATGATTCTCTTCACAGACTGAACAAACCTCTATAGAGTTCAATGGGCATTCATTCCTAGGATGCCTCCTGGTGCATCTAGGGCAAAAAATGGCCAAAGCCCTCTCTTCTTCCTCTTGTTTACTTTTGATATGTAAGGTATCCATTTGCATGGAAAGAGTCTACATCATATCACTCTTGAAGTCTTCCAGCATGTTTCCAATTTCTCCTTTAATGGATGAGTTAGAGGAAGAGGTACTGGCTATGGGTTGACTCCCCCTACCTTTCTTTCTAGCTTTTCTAGAATGGTTTCTAAAAATAGTCTTTATGTCCTCATAGGATAGTTGGTAGATGTCTCCCCCAACCAGTAGATGGAGGGTGTCTAAAAGATCTTCCCGAATTCCTCTGAGCAGGACCAACTTCAGAGACTCAGGGTCAAGTGTACACCCAACCCTTTTGTAACTAAGCTAGAACCTCTCTTCATAGTCTTCCAGGGACTCATCACTTCCTATAGTAATTTGGAAAATTTCTTCTTTAGTATCTTTTGACCTGCAATACTCTAGATACTTGTTGTTAAAGGCTTGCTGCATCTGAGCCCAAGTTATGATGCTATTGCTAGGTAATCCCATGAACCAGCATAATTCTGCATCCTTGAGAGTATAAGGGAATAGTTTCAACTTTTGCTCATCTTCTACATAGTCATAGGTTCGATAGATAATAGCAAACTCGAACAAAAAGTGTTACACTAATATTTGTCACCATGACTATTTGCAGTCAGTATGGCTCCATTAATTGTCATACTGTCCTCCTTGGCAAGTCTTATACCCCTGCTCCTCATGTCAAACTCCAAGAAAGAGAGAAAGTCATTAAAAAGTCAATTAACTCTAGTTACGCAGTTTCTCTTACCCTTACCTGTGTGTACGCACCTCAAGTTCATAATACCTACGTACTTGTACACTCTGTCTGTAAAGGGGTGGGTGCGTACTCCTGTAAAGGTCAAAAGGCACGAGTTTTACTTCAAAAAAGTTACTTGTGGTCGAATCTAGAGCATTCTAGAAGATGGTTTGACGTGTATTGAGCGCCTCCAGATGGTTCATGCATCCCAAAGAAAGAGGAACTTATGCCATGAAGAGGGGAGCTATCCCATTGAAAGAGGGGCTTATCCCATTGAAAGAGGGGCTTATCCCATTCATGGTGGACCTGATTAACTTCCTCCAAAGCATTATAAATACAGGTATTGGGCCAGAGGGAGGGGAGGTTGAAAGCGGAACATTCCTAAGGGTAGATGCCGCATTAGGACTCCCTTATAGAGCTTGAGAGGAGAGATTCCCATCCTTTCTTAGCTTCATTCGGAAGTGGGTGAGCTGATCAAAGTAAAGGAGAACTCTTGCTGGACCCTGGGAGGGACCTGCACAACACCAAGGCACTGGTTGTAATGGTTTCTTTTATTTCCAATTAATACAATTAAGTTCATTTTTCTCAACAAGTTGTTATATATAATTTGTTTCATAAACTCCTTGGTCTTTATGATGAATATGTTTTATTATATGAGTTATTTAGGTGCTATGTAATCGTTTGCTTGTTAGTGTATGCAGGCTTCAAGGAGAAGGAGCTCATCTGGATCGAAGAGGCTTGGCTACTACAAACAACATTGGACTAAAGGTAAGCCTTAAACACCTGGTTGCTTTTATTTTAAATGAATATTTAGGGAAAGATAGTGATTGATTGTTTTGTTTGTCACTAGAAAGCCTTAGCTTCTAGGGAGGTCAGTTTTGTCCGCAAAATTGACTCTTTCCTCATGACAAAATGGCGACTCCACTGGGGAATCCATGGATTTGATTGATACTTTGATTTGAGAAAAGTCGATTTATTTCTGGTTTTTGACTGATTGACTGTGAATTTGGGTGGAATAGCTTAGGGTTAAGTTAGTTTTTATTTTTCTTGGTTTTGAGAGAAGTACGCACCCTCTGCGTTAAGCACCGTGCATACTTGTATGCACCTCTGCTGTGTACACAGAGCGTGGCTGCACCTGTGAAAACAGGCTGCCTGCGTACCCTGTCAAAAGTTGAGAAAATTCCAATTTTTTCCTTTTTGCCTCTTAGATTTTGTTTATAGTTTTCTTTTTGCTGCCCAGATCCACTGGTTACCTATCAGAAGTTTTCATCTAAGCTTGTTTCATTAACATCAAGGGTTTTAGTGAAGTTCATAGAAATTCTAGCCCTAGGTTTGATTTTTGTATTGGTCTTGTAGTGACTTTGGCTTTAGAAGTTGTAAAAACCTTGGATATCCCTGGTCTTTTCAGTCTTCTTAGGAGTCGGACCTTTCATAAAATCCACCTTTGTGAGAAACCTACCTTTGTGTTGTCTCTTTGCGGAATTTCGAGAAGGCTTGTTGGTAAAGCTGTGAATTTCATTCTTAAGAAAAAGAACAAAAGATTTCTATTTTTGTTTTTGACTGATTTATGATCTGCATGAATTAGTCCTTGGTTGAATTGTAACCAAGTAAAACATCCTGAAATTATATTTTGTAAGCTTTTACCTCATTAGATTTGCTTTTAGGTAGATTTCACTTAGATTTTCATAGATCTTAAAATTGATTTTTTGTTAAGTAGTTTTTTCATGCTTTGTCAAAATAGAAAAAATAAAAAAATTGTTTGGGAATTGATTTGCATTAGTTTTTCTTGATGAAATTAGTGCATTAGAGAATTTGTTATATTTTCTCTTAGTGATCAATTTTTTGCATTGTTGGAAGTGAATGGAAACTCTCTCCTTACTTTAGTTAGGATTCATCGAATTGAAAAGATTACATTATCATATTCGATTGCATTCAGTTGAGTCGGGTCATAACACCATTGGTTTCATATCCATTTACCCATTTGAGTAATAACAGCCTTAATAACACAGCGCTTAATTAAAATTCATCTAGTAATTTTTACATTTCTAGGGCTCTGATACACCGACATAGCTTAGGCTAGTGTCTTGGAGTAGGAGAGTAATTAACTCTCCAAGACAGCAAAACCAAACAAGTAGCTCATCTTGCAGTAGGATAAATCCAACTGTTACATTTATACTCTAGGAAAGCTCCTCTTAAAGGAGAAGCACGAGATCGTGTCCAAACAAGTGAGGGGATCAATCCTCCTTCATTGGGAATGATGCCAGATATGCATGTACTACAAACGGTAAACCTCGGATTAACCATTGTCGAGGAGCCTGGGGTCACTTGTTGGTAAACCTTGGTTTATTGTCAAGGAGCCGGAAAGGGGATTGAGCTTGTTACTCTGCCCTTGCGTGTGTATCGGATCGTAGACTGTTCCCCCAGGTATATTTGTTGCTGTTGGTGACCTTAGTGACTATTATCTTTAGGGTTCTACCCAAGGTGACGGTGGAGGGAAGATCCCACTGTACCTGGAGCAGACGTCGGCTAGACTCACTTGGATTTTCTAGGGGTTTCACTTCACTCGAGACAGTTAAAGTGGAGGAACTTGTGCCAGTCTATTCATTAAGCAGGTTGCCGGGGTAACTGTTCCACCCACCACTTCTGTACTGAATTCTGCGATGTTGGATTTCATCACTAACTAGTGTTTTCGGTCCGGAAGGTTACTGTTTGTGTGTGGTTTCACTCCTAGATTTGATAGCGCGTGTTAATTTGTTTTTTTTTACTTTAAGAGACCATAGGTGTGAATTGTGAATTTTAATTGTTAGGTGTGAATTGTGAATTGTTAATTTTAGTTTTAAATTGTTAATAAAATTCACTGAAGTTGAATATAATGGCAAACGTTCCGGAATTTACCAACCTAGGAACCCCTCCTAACGAGAATCCTAGTACTTTTCCTTACTTTGGAAATGTTGTTCCTCCTTATATGGCTACTTTTTCATTACCTGGATTTACAATAGGATTACTGATATGGTTATTTTCAACTTCGTTGGCCCAAAGTACTCCAATTGTTCCACCTCAACCGAATGCTTCACCTCAACAGAGTTCACCATCTTAACATCACCAACCTTCTGTTGACCCTTTACCTTCTTCACCTAATTTTTCTTCCTCCATTTCTTCCTCTTCGCCTGGTAAAGCCTTGATGCTAGTAACTAGGAGGCTAAGACGAAGAAGAAAGGGAAGAAGAAGAAGAAGAAGAAGAAGAAGAAGAAGAAGCAAGATAAGAAAGAAGTCAACCAACCGACCACGACTGTAAGTGTTAGTTGTGTTGAGGAAAACTCCGACATGCATCGTAAACCCAGATACCCTTGCAGGCTATGTAAGGGTGACCACTTCCTTGTTAATTGTCCTGGTATTCCAAAGGTCTTGGAAGTATGGTCAGAAAAATCTCATCAACTTTCCATTGATCCATCAACCAGTGATAGTCAAGTTCCTGGGAAAAAGGGTAAAGTTAGGTTTCCTTGTAAGTTATGCAAAGGGAGTCATCAAACTCACATTTGCCCTCACATGGATCAAGCCTCAAAATTGTTGGAAAACCTTACTGTTCCACAGCAAGAATTTCCAACTGGTTACCGTAAACTTTCTCCCAACCTACCGTCAACTGACGGAGTGATTAATCTAATTTCAAGTACAGTCGATCAAACTCTTCCATTGGAGAGTGAAACTCATGTCACTCAGGTTGATGATCCATTAGTTGATCAAGTGGTCGATTCAATTTCACATTCGGTCGATCCCACTTTCCCTTTAGAGAGTGAACTTCATATCGCTCAGATTCTTCTTGTTACATCAGATTCTTCTATGCTGAGGGGCATTTCACCTGTTTCTACAGAACCCCCTCCAAGTACTGAGGTCTTTTCCTTTGATTAGAATAGACTGATAGAACCTCATCTTCCTTCCTCCATCCCTTTCCAAATCATTGTCAAGGCTGGTGGTAGGGACATACATCGTACTCAGGTAGATGAAGGTGCTTCTGTTAGTATTTTATCCTCAACTGTTTGGAAAGCTTTGGGTTCCCCTCAGCTTGCTCCTATTACGCAGAATCTGAAAGCTTTTAACAGAACCATTAGTGAACCTTTAGGAATCCTTCGTAAGTTTTCTATTACTTTGGAAGGTAAAACTGTCTGTATTGATCTTATGGTAGTTCGAGGTCCCTTGGATTTTAATTTACTCCTTGGGCGAGACTATGTTTATGCAATGAAAGCTGTCGTATCGACACTCTTTCGCGTGATGTCTTTCCCTCACAATGGCAGTATTGTGACTGTAGACCAGCTTTCGTTCCCTAGTCTTGTTCCAACTCCCAATAATATGACACCCCTAAATGTTCCTGATTCTAAAGTGGTATCTACCTTGCCACGGGTTAATTATGTGGCAACTGGTCCCATGTTTTCAGTTACCGATGTAAGTGTGCCTCTCACTGTTTGCTCATCTTCCTTTGATTTAGATCTGGTAATTGACATGGAAAACTCTATGGGATTACTTGAACACGATGTTCTTATCCCTTTTGAGTCCCTTGACATGTGTTCCTTCCAGAGAAGTATTCTTCCTTCTGATGAAGACCTCTTGGAAGCCATGATCAAGGTGTGTCCATTGACATGTCTTTCTTCCAGTTGGAAGCCATGATCAATGTTACGAGGATAGTTTTTTCCTGTATCAACCCCGTTAAAAAATGAAACAGGCTAACACGAGGATAGTTTGTTCCTCTCTCAACCTCGTTAAAAAATGAAATTGGATGCGGCGAGGATAGTTTTTTCTTGTATCAACCTAGTTAAAAAATGAAATAGGCTGACGAGGAAAGTTCCTTTTACTGTGTCGACCTCGTTAAAAAATGAATCAGTGAGTATGAGGACAGTTCTTTTCCTGAGTCAACCTCGTTAAAAAATGAATCAGGTACGAGGAAAGTTCCTTTTACTGTGTTGACCTCGTTAAAAAATGAATCAGTGAGTATGAGGATAGTTCTTCTTACTGAGTCAACCTCATTAAAAAATGAAACAGGTAGATTGTAGAGAGTAGTTATGAGCATAGTTCCTTATCTTGTGTCAAGCTCGTTTAAAAAATGAAACAAGGGTTTTTGAGGATAGTTCCTTATCTTGTGTCAAGCTCGTTTAAAAAATGAAACAATGGTTTTTGAGGATAGTTCGTGTTACTCAGTCAACCTCGTTAAAAAATGAATCAGGTATGAGGATAGTTCCTATTACTGAGTCAACCTCGTTAAAAAATGAATCAGGTATGAGGATAGTTCTTTTCTTGTGTCAACCTCCTTAAAATGAAACAACTCCCTTTTCAAGTTAAATATTGAAAGTAAACCTTCATTCCATCCATCTGGTTGAATGCAATGAAGCCTGGGGGGCATGTACCTTGCTTTGCATCATTATACTGGGGGCATGCGAACTTTTTGAGCATAGTTCCTTGTCTTGTGTCAAGCTCGTTAAAAAATGAAACAAAGAGACTTGAGCATAGTTCCTTGTCTTGTGTCAAGCTCATTCAAAAATGAAACAAGGGTAGGTAAAGTAGGTAGATTGTAGAGAGTAGTCATGAGCATAGTTCCTTGTCTTGTGTCAAGCTCATTAAAAAATGAATCAAGGATTTTAGAGCACAGTTCCTTGTCTTGTGTCAAGCTCGTTAAAAAATGAATCAAGGTTTTTTAGGTATAGTTCCTTGTTAGGTAGATTGTAGAGAGTAGTTATGAGCATAGTTTCTTATCTTGTGTCAAGCTCGTTTAAAAAATGAAACAAGGGTTTTGAGGATAGTTCTTTTCTTGAGTCAACCTCACTAAAAAATGAAACAACTCCCACAAGTCTTTCCAAGATCTTGAAAGTAAAGCTTCATTCCATCCACCTCATTGAATGCAATGAAGCTTGGGGGGCATGTACCTCGATTTGCGTCATTATGCTGGGGCCATGTGAACTTATAACAAGCATAGTTTTTCATTTCAAGCTTGCGTAAACATGAAACTGAATCCGAGCATAGTTCTTTTCCTGTGTCAAGCTCGTTAAAAAATGAAACAAATCCTCCTCTAATTGAGTCGAGAGTTTGACTAGATCTCATAAATGTTAAGTTGTATATTTAGGTTAGTTATTTCAGTTTTTTGCATAATGTTCTTACAGTTTTAGGTCGAGTCTTTCAAATGATCTCGTCACTGAACCTTCATTCCATCCAGCTAATAATTACCAGTAGTGTACTTAGTTGAATGAAATGAAGCTGGGGGGAATGTGCTCTAGCAGTTATGCTTAGGGGGCATCAAGCACAATTTTCTCTCTGTTTCAAGCTTGTGTAAAAAATGAAACTACTTTGAAGCATAGTTTTTCTCTGTTTCAAGCTTTTGTAAAAATGAAACCTATCTCGAGTCAATTTTAGTTATTTTCAAGACTCGTTAAACTCATGAAAATCCTGAGATTATTTTGTTATCTTTCATTCTCGTAAAACAAATGAAAATGCTGAGTTCTTTCCGTCTTTTCCTGCTCGTAAATTAAATTGAAAGTCAGCCATATGAGTACATTTTTATCATTTTTTCGAACTCATTAAAACTTACGAAAAAATGAAAACCATGAGTACATTTTTATCATTTTTTCGAACTCGTTAAAACTTACGAATAAATGAAACTTCAGAGTCATCTTTAAGCCCTTTTCTGACTCCTAAAACATGAAAAGATTGCCGAGCGTTTCTTTTACACTCGTTAAAATGGAATTAAAAGACGGTCCTCTTACAACCCTTTTCTGACCGTAAAAACATGAAAAGATTGCCGGATTTTTGTCGTTTCAAATTCGATATTGGAAATAAAATGACGTGTCCTTGATCGCTTTCTACTTTTCAGATCAGAGACACTAATCATGAAATTACTCCTTGGTCGTAAAGATCAAGCGGTTCTCTCAAGTATTATTTTATACTTTTTCGAGCTTGGGAGACACAAATTTACGAAAAAGTTCAACCCTGGAGTCTTCTTAAGTTTTTTCAGACTCTCTAAAATTGAAAAACGCCGAGTTTCTCCTATACTGGACTCGTTAAAATTTCACAGTAAAGGACCTGTTCGATTACAAACAGGAACGGACCACTCCTTCTTAGGGTTCGAATCTAAACTAAGTTCGACTCATCCGAAGGATGAGCTTATAATCAAGCATATGTTATCCTCCTCAAGCTTGTAAAAAATAAAGAGGTACTTGCCAGAAATGGTGGGGGAAAAGAGAGAAAAATGACCCTATTTGTTATCCTTTGTCTCAGAAAAACCTTATCACCACTCTTGAACACGACACTTTTTCATTCACTTGGGTTGGGAAATCCTTTGCCTAACAGTTGATCAAACCACATTGAAAATCTTCAGCTAGTTCCGGGTATTAACTTTGGGTCAATTGTCACCAAGCCATCTGTTGTGTCGTTATGTGTTCAAGAGGTCACTGCAAATAAACCATTCATCTGCAAAATACCTGTCATCCATTTTGACCATCCCTGAGTCAGTCCTTACAGCTACATTTCGTCAACTTGATCTATGATTTCGTGTTGTGGGCTTGCCTGCAACGAGTCGCTTTCTATCGACATCAGCACATTATCTAGAAATATGATCTAGAAATCGTCAGTACCTTGAGATCTGCATGCCTCAATGGCAGGTTTCTCACCTTTGACGACAGTTTACATCATTGACTTTCGATCAAAGGATTCCGTGACATGTTCGACATCAACACATTCATTCACATCTCATGGATTGTACTGGGTACTTTGAGAACCATTGACATCACTGGTGGTCTCTCTCACACTTGTTAACAGTTTACATCATTGACTGGTAATCAAGTGGTTTCTACCATGTTCGACATCAACTCATTTATTCGCATGGATAGAATCGTACTATTTCGGGAAGTAGAAATGAAGACCCTGGATCTAGTTTCCACCATCCAGGCTGCGAGGAGTTTTGTATTCATTATACAGTAGACTAATTATAAACAGATGGCTGCGTCCATACTGTGTCTACATATGTCTATGATTATGATGTATTGCGAAATCATTCCTATATCAGAGCAGTAGTTAGTTTGTTAGTTAAGTTTTTGATCTGAGTATGGGAATGCCTACCTCAGCGATGATATGATCTCATATATGTATTTTGTCTTGAATATTTGCAGGTTCTGACTAGGCTCTCCACAAGATAATCCTCGAAATGATAAAGTGCTTCACCCTTCCTAGATGATACGAAACCCTAATCTACTACAGGCTTCGCACTTTAGGGGGCAATCTGTTACACTAAAATTTGTCACCATGACTATTTGCAGTCAGTATGGCTCCATCAATTGTCATACTATCCTCCTTGGCAAGTCTTATACCCCTGCTCCTCATGTCAAACTCCAAGAAAGAGAGAAAGTCCTTAAAAAGTCAATTAACTCTGGTTACGCAGTTTCTCTTACCCTTACTTGCATGTACGCACCTCAAGTTCATAATACCTGCATAATTGTACACTCTGTCTGTAAAGGGGTGGGTGCGTACTCCTGTAAAGGTCAAAAGGCGTGAGTTTTACTTCAAAAAAGTTACTTGTTGTCGAATCTAGAGCATTCTAGAAGATGGTTTGACGTGTATTGAGCGCCTCTAGATGGTTCATGCATCCCAAAGAAAGAGGAACTTATCCCATGAAGAGGGGAGCTATCCCATTTAAAGAGGCACTTATCCCATTCATGGTGGACCTGATTAACTTCCTCCAAAGCATTATAAATACAGGTATTGGGCCAGAGGGAGGGGAGGTTGAAAGCTGAACATTCCTAAGGGTAGATGCCGCTGAAATTGGGACTCCCTTATAGAGCTTGAGAGGAGAGATTCCCATCCTTTCTTAGCTTCATTTGGAAGTGGGTGAGCTGATCAAAGTAAAGGAGAACTCTTGCTGGACCCTGGGAGGGACTTGCACAACACCAAGGCACTGGTTGTAATGGTTTCTTTTATTTCCAATTAATACAATTAAGTTCATTTTTCTCAACAAGTTGTTATATATAATTTGTTTCATAAACTCCTTAATCTTTATGATGAATATGTTTTATTATATGAGTTATTCAGGTGCTATGTAATCGTTTGCTTGTTAGTGTATGCAGGCTTCAAGGAGAAGGATCTCATCTGGATCGAAGAGGCTTGGCTACTACAAATAGCATTGGACTAAAGGTAAGCCTTAAACACCTGGTTGCTTTTATTTTAAATGCATATTTAGGGAAAGATAATGCTTGATTGTTTTGTTTGTCACTAGAAAGCCTTAGCTTCTAGGGAGGTCGGTTTTGTCCGCAAAATTGACTCTTTCCGCATGACAAAAAGGTGTCAAGATCTTCTGTAGTCAGACCATGGAAGTGAGGTAGGGCAGAAGGGCTTATATTCTTCATTTTTTTGTCCCCATTGGTCTCCCGAATGGGAAAGGTACCTTCTATTCTCTCTCCATTCCCCCTAGCATTTTTGTGTTCAGCCATTGGCTCCAAAGGAATGTTTTCTTCTTCTTCTTCCCCTATAGGTTCCTTAAATATGTCTTGTTGTTCACCTAAGGGTTCTTCTTGATCGCAGTTGCTGAAGAAGAGAGAAGGCTGGCTGTGTGAAGCAATGGGGGTGTTGGGAAAAAAATTTCCTGAGTTATCTCTATTCCTACGAGGCATGAAAGGAAATTTTTTTGTTGGTTTTTGTTTCTGTTTTCCCCACATTGATAGTACCCACAAAACTGAAATTGATTAAACAAAATGAATTGCAACTAACTGAAATGAACTCGCTGAAATGAAATTCGCAGAATTGAAAAGGAAAGCAAGGACGTGCATAACTTGAAAGGAAAGGAAATGACTAGTCTACTCTTGCGAAAATGAAATTTGCAGAATTGAAAAGGAAAGCAAGGAAATGCAGAACTTAAGGAAAAGGAATGACTAGTCTACTCTTGCTGAAATGAAATTTGTAGAATTGAAAAGGAAAGCAAGGAAATGAAGAACTGAAGGAAAAGAAAGGACTACTCTACTTTTACTGAAATAAACTATTAGCAGTAAGTTGCAATAGAAAATAGAAGAAAGCAGTAATCATAGAATACTCTGACGCTTCCCTGAAAATGGTGCCAAAAAGATGGTGAGCACCAGTATTGCAACAATAATGCTACAACTCCTAGGCTTCCTTCTTTACTCTTATCAAGTCGGCAGTTCGTAACAAACTTGGAAGCGTCAGTGTTGTATGCACAAGTACTAGTTCTTACTGCAGGTTGTCACTTGGTCAGACGACGCAAGATCACTAGGAGCTCAAGCCAACTTCTATGGATTCCAAAAGAATCTCTATTAGTGATGAAAGGAGAGAAAGATTACTCTACATGTGCTACTCTAACTGCAGAAAGGAGAAAGATTGAAATGTAAAGCAAACCTAGTAAACCCTAATTAACCAACTAATCCTACTTTTGCAGAAAGCACTATGAAAGCCATGAAAGGAATTCCATTACCTACTCAAGGAAGTAAACAACATCTAACTAAGCTATTTCTAGAAGTAAATAAGCAAAAAACATCTTTTTGGATTTTTATGTACTTTTATGTGAATTTGACATGCATATAATTTATTGTGTGTGACTAGGGTAGTGAATAGGTGGCATTGGAGGGTGGCTCTAGGACTTGAGAGATGTAGGATGGTGTGGATGGGTCCTAGGAGGTCTCAAGTGGCCTTCTGGAGGCTTTTCCCACACTCAACCTTCAAAAGAAAGCCTACAGGAAAATCTACAGGAGGAAAACAACGTTCAACAGGAGGCCTACAGGAGGGGGCCGAGAGTAGTTTTCACTGTTTTGAAGGTGTGAGAGTGGGTGGAAAATGTGGATGAAGGTTGGAATGAGGTGTTAGGGCACCTAGGGTCTACCAAGAATCACCAGGAGAGAGGAAGATGATTGGGTTTTCTCAAGGAGAGAGGAAGAATTTCTATGGAAAATGCAGGAAACTAAAGCAGAATTGAGGTGAGGTTTGGGCAACCTATAGGGCATGGATCAGATGGAGGATGTGATGGCTGATAAGCTGGTCTACTGCCAGAAGATATCTACTATAAAGGAACTGACAATCAACCAATCAGATCAAACAAGCAATGAAATGAGTGCATCTAGAAAAGCGGAGTTTTGCATCAAACTAGTCTAAACTATGATCTATGAAAGGAAATGTTGAGAAATGTTGAAACAAAGAAAAGCATGAAAGAATACTATTGCAAATAAAGAAGTGAGCATGATGAAGAAGATCTGAAGAAAAATAGAACTAGACTATTAACCTACTAAAAAGTTGCAAACACTAGAAGTCCTATGAATGAGGAAAATCTGTGTTTTTGGGGCAGCAAGAGGGTCTTTGCCTCAAATCATGGTCCCAAAGGGAGGAAGAGAGGCCAAGGCACTATTGATAGCCTTTTGAATCTTATCTTTATCACTGCTTAACCTGCTATAGAAAGCACAAATGGAAGCAAACTAATGAATCATCAAAAGTAACCTATTTTTAACCATCAAAGAAATACATTTAACAGCAACATGTTCTACAAGCTAAAATAAAATATACAAATACAAGTAAAGAGGAGCTTGGATGCTTGGATTGGACCCTAACACAAGAGATTCAGCCCTCTGAGGTAACTCAGTGCTAGCTCAAAAAGGATTCCATCTTTATCATCAAAACAATAACAAGATTACATGAAACTGTCTCAAAAATAATGAGCTCGAAGTTGGAGCAGAGTTTACATAAGAAAAAATTCAACAAAAATCCCACCCTAGTGAGGACCTAGGCCTCTTTACTTATACAAATGAAGCTATCAATAGCTTCCTTAAAATCAGGGAGGCTTGGCTCCCAAAACTCGAAATAATCATCAATCATCTTCCACTTGCACGGCTGCCTTCTAGTGTGTGATTTGGCTGCTTGTACTCTGAGCTTAATGAAGGGGAATTCGAAGTGAGGAGTAATAAATGAGGGGGATTCCTTCCTATAAGTCCTCTCATTTTTCCACTTCGAGTTATTGCTGCCCTTTATCCACTGGATCCTTGACTTTGACTTCAAAATTCATCAATAATCTACATTAAGCACATGTTAGACCACATGGCATCATAACTAACTCAACTAACTCCATAAGCATAAATATAATTAGAAAAATCATACAATAAGCTAAGAGAATGGTTGATTTGAATAGGTTAGGAGGTAAAATGAGCCCATATAATTACCCATTTATGAGGCTCATCAGTTGCTTCTCAAGGCCTTGTCATTCTTCCTTGACTCTTTCTCGACCAAAGCTTTGAACTCACAAAACTTTGTGAAGGTTTGGTCCTTCTTCTGCATGAAATAAATCCAACATTTACGAGAATAGTCATCAATGAAAATCACATAATACCTTTGCTTCATTTTGGATGCCGTCGAGAATGGTCCACACAAATCAGTATGAACTCACTCTAAGATAGCCTCTGCTTGACTATCTCGATCATGAAAGGAAGACTTGGTGTACTTTCCCAAGGTACAACCTTAAATTGCATGTGTCAACTTGCTCAAGTTTACCTTTGGGAAGTCCTCTAGATATCTATTGCATTATCTTTAAAGCACCATGATGCAAATGGCCCAACCACCTGTGCCACAACTTGCTAATGTCTTGGCTTTGCACCAATTTTTCTTTCGTACTCAATGCTACACAATCATCTACCTCTAGTTTATAGAGATTCTTCACCTGAATCCCTATTGTCTTGGTCTAACCCGTGTCTTTGTGTCTTAGGAACACCTTTCCTTTACTGAAGACAACATCGTAGCATTTTTCCTCCAATATTGGGACCGATACCAAGTTCTTCTTTAGTCCAGGCACATACATCACATCTGTCCATCCCAATGTTGGGACCGATCACAACTCAAATATAACTCAATCTTATCTCTTTAATTTAAGGATAACTCTTGCATGACTTCAGAAAGACTTCTAACTTGAATTTCTCCAACTAATTAATTTAAAATAAATTAATTATTTCCAAGTAGTTGTTAAGACTAAATTCAGTTTTAATTCAAAATTTAATTCAAGGAAAAATTAAATTGGAATATTCTTGTTGCCATATTTCAACAACAAGAAGGAAACCAACCTTTACCTTTTTAAAAATTCCCAATTGAACAAACATGTTTAGATATCCAAAAAGAACTTGATTTTTATTTTCACAACTTGTGTTGTCTAATTGCAGATACAAAACTTCAGGAAGAATACCAAACCAATGAGAAAGCACATCATGGATTATAGTTATGGTAATATTTTCATCATTA
This sequence comes from Pinus tabuliformis, assembly GCA_031772625.1. Taxonomy (NCBI): domain Eukaryota; kingdom Viridiplantae; phylum Streptophyta; class Pinopsida; order Pinales; family Pinaceae; genus Pinus; species Pinus tabuliformis. The sequence continues at coordinate 1,582,355,010 of CM062817.1, forward strand.
TGAATATTTGGAGCTATGAAGTAAACCCTTGGCAACATCTTCCCATTAAAGACCATACAGCTAACTAAGTGAAAGTGAATAAATTTTCTTCATGTAAATTTTTTGCTATGCGGACAAAATCTGGCAGACGTGTTTTCTTTTGGTCCATACCATCAATTGTCAAACCTAAATATTTATTTGGATTATCAACACTTTTTTATATGTTTATATAATTTTTGTCTTTCACTTGTTTGCTGATTGTGATGCTCTTGAAGTGCTTTGACAATGGAATCTTCACATAAAATAACAGAAATCTATTAATAAAAATATTTTCATAGTTGATAACTATCAAAATTTTAAAAATAATGTATGAATGCATACCAATTTCTACCCCTTGAAATTTATCTCTTTTTTATTTAAGAGAAGCACATGTACTGCAAATCCCCATCCTTGTTTTCTTAGGAATACGAAAATTGTTGAATTCATTCTTCCATATCCTTGTAAAATATGAATATGTAATAAAATTACCATCTCCTTCAGCACCTTCTGCATATTCTCTATATAAGTTGTAGATTTCTCATCTTGAGAAATTATCTGGAATATGTATTATGTCTTTATTTGGAATACACTCTCCATGGTTTGAAAAAAAGTCTTTCATCCATGACATTGCAGTAATTGTTGATGGTCCAACCTCTCTTTTATAACATAATTATGAATAATATGTAGGGTCTTTTTCCAATCTTTCTTGGATTCTTGACAAACGAAAATTACCAACTTAATGCAACATTTTGAAAGACTTTCTACATATCAATACATTGCCAATCTGATAATCATAACCTGCCAGTGTAGATTGCATGCAACCCACTAAAAATGAATTTTGCATGCCTTTATTCATTGACAAATATTTCTTCCTTTACTCCAAAGCAAACTTGAAATCCATATGTTTCAAGCAATCCTTTCGACAACATTTTCTTGAAATCAGATCACCGACAAAACATCTACTTGTGAGATATTCTATCCTAACCCTTATATAACTGGAATATTTTGGATTGATATGAAAAGGCCTACTCCTACTCCTAGATACAATATTTACTTGCAACATCTCCCTCATTTCATTATTATCTGCAGAAGCATTTTCATCATCAGCAGGAGGAATATTGTACTTACAAAGATAGTTAGGAAATTCATCACCATAATTTCTTGGAAAATATTCATTACCATCCTCACATGAAGGAAATTCTTCACTACCAACATTTGCACTTTTGAAATCCTGACTCAGACAAAATTCTTCACCATCTTCATCCCTGCTTTTGAAAACCTCCCTTGGAGGACTCAATTCATCATCACTGCGACTACCTTTGAAACACTCACTTAAAGAAAATGCATTATTGACATTTGTGCCTCTAAAATTATCATTTGCAAGAAACTCTTCATCCTCCCCTTCATCACTAGTGCTCGCATAATCCTTGGGATTATGACTAAGTGGAAATATGACTCTCTATTCATAGTCAAATTATCATTTTCAAGAAATTCTTCACCCTCCCCTTCATCAGTGGTGGTTTCATAATCCTTGGGATTAGGAACAAGTGGAAACTTTGAATTTTTGTTTAATGGAAATTTTTCATCCTGCCCTGCATCAGTGGTGCTCTCATAATCCTTAGGATTAGGACTAAGTGGAAACTTTGAATCTCTATTTACTAGAAATTGTTCATCCTCGCCCTCCCCTTCATCAGTGGTGCTCTCATAATCCTTAGGATTAGGAATATGTGTTAACTTTGACTCTTCCAATTCTTCATCCCCCTCTTCATCAATGGTGCTCTCACAATCCTTAGGATTAGGAATATGTGGAAACTTTGGCTCTGTAAATTCTTCATCCCCCCCCCCCTTTCATCAGTGTTGCTCTCATAATCGTTAGGAGTAATACTATGTGGAAACTTTGACTCTGCGAATTCTTCATCCCCTCGTTCATCAGTAATGCTCTCATAATCCTTAGGATTAGGACTATGTGAAAACTTTGACATTGAAAATTCTTCATCCCCCCCTTCATCAATGGTGCTCTCATAGTCCTTAGGATTAGGAGGAAGTGGAAACTTTGACTCTGTAAATTATTTATCCCCCCCTTCATCAGTGGTGCTCTCATAATGCTTAGGATTAGGACTATGTGGAAACTTGGACTTTGCAAATTGTTCATCCCCCCCTTCACCAGTGGTGCTCTCAGAATCTTTATGATTAGGATGAAGTGGAAACTTTGACTCGGGAAATTCTTCATCACCCCCTTCATCAGTGTTGCTCTGATAATCCTTAGGATTAGGATTATGTGGAAACTTTGACTCTGGAAATTCTTCATCCCCCTCTTCATCAGTGGTGCTCTCATAATCCTTATAATTAGGAGGAAGTGGAAAAGTTGACTCTCTATTCAGAGGAAATTCTTTTTGCTGCCCTTCATCAATGTTGCTCTCATCATCCTTAGGATTAAGACCAAGTGGAAAATTTGTCTCTCTATTCATAGTGAAATAATTCCTATTACATTCATCAAAATGAATAGAGTTGTTGCATGACAAAGATGTCGATGCTAAAGAAAGAAAAACTTCACTATCAGAAGAATCCATGACCTTCAACTAGAAGATGTCGAATGATACAAATGCACTCCCTCCCAATGACAATATATAACTTAGAGATTGAGAATTTCCCTCTAAAGTTTTCCCCCAAAAAATTTTCACCGAAAATTTTCCCTCCAAAGTTTGCCCCCAGAAAATTTTTCTAAAAATATTTCCTCCAAAAATTGCGTTTTTAAATATTTCACTCCAAAATTTTCATCTATAATTTACTCGAAAACATATTACTAAACATTTGGTTTTGAAAAATTTCACCCTAGCTTCTATTCAAAATATTGATAGAAACTCAAAATAATTTTTCTATTTAAATTATTAAACATTGACTATGTAAGTAAATTAATTTTTATAATTAATATATTTTTTATCCCATAATGAATGAAAACTAACCTAAAGCTATAATATTAACTATAATTTTTTTTTTAAAAATTTTAAGTTTAATACCACTTTCAAGAAATGATAAATCAATCCCACAATCATCGCTATAAAATAAAATTCATCGTTTCTATTCATCACATCACATCAAGTCTGATGGGTCTTGTTAAAAAGTTTGGAGTGATTTTGCGGAGGAGCTGCATTGTCATAGATAGCACATTCAACGAGAGTTATACACATTTTAAAGGTTAGTTTTCTTTCTATCTCGACTATTTATAGATTAATTTGGGGAAATTTTATGTTTTTACAGGAAAAACCATATAAAAAACTCTTTTTTATATATTTTTATAGGGATGAAAAGGGAAAAAACACAAATTTGTAGGATTTTTAGGAGAAAAATTAAGATTTTTTTTATTTTTTTATTTTTAGGCTTTTGAAATGAAAAATGGGTGTTATTTTTTTTTCTAATTTTTTTTTATTTTTATTTTTAATTTCGTTTGGAGAGCATTAAAATTCTTGCATGAAAAAAATAAAAAAATAAAATAAAATTGTTCAATTAGGAAAAAAAATACATTTATTTTTTTGTTATATATTTGTAATTTTTTAAATTTTTTGTTTTTTTAATTGAAATTATATTTATTAAACACTATTAATAATTTTCTAATTCTTATTTCGTTTGTTGTTTTAAATTGTTTTTTTTTTAATTAAAATATATATGTTTAAAAATATTTTAAAAATTTAATTTAAGTTTAATTTAAAAATATATATATTTAGAATTTTGTTTGTTTGTTTCTATATAAATTTATTTGTTATATGTTTTTTTAATTATTAAAACACAATTTTTAAAAATAAAATTATTAGTGTTTTTGTTCTTAATTTTTTTATTATTAAATATTATAATTTTTTTTTTTTTAAATAAGCTGTTTTCTTTTGTTTTTATTTTAAATTTTTTTTATTTAAAATTTCAATTTTAATTTTTGTAAAAAAATTAAAAAAATTATGCCCTTTAGCCGCTGGTCAGCAACTCTGGCGGGTGGAGGGGGCTGCGTGTGACATCCCTTCGCCCGCCTTGGTCCCTGGCCAGCGACCAAAGGGCCCATTTTTTTAATTAAAATTGTAATTTTAATTAAAAAAATTAAAATTAAAATTAAAATTTTGATATAGTTTTAATAATAAACTTTTTACATAATTTTAAAATAATAACTTTGTTTATATATAAAATTTTAAGTATATAAAAAAAAAGTTTTTAATTGTTTTATATATATAGTTTTGAAATGTAATTTAAAATAAAAATCGATATATAATATGTTTTTTATATATAATATTTTTTTTAAATTCGATATATATATATATTTTTGTTGATTTTAATAATTTAAAATTGAATATCTAATATTAAAAAAAAAAATTATATAGATGATTTGTTAATTTTAATAATTTAAAATTTAATATATAATATTTTTTTTTAATTTATTTTTATATATATAGTTGGTTGATTTTAATAATTTAAAATTTAATATATAATATTTTTTAGTTTTTTTTTAATATATATACTTTGTTGATTTTAATAAATTAAAACTTAATAAATAATTATAATTTTATAAAAATGTAGATATAAATCATTTAATTTTTTTAATTTATATTTAATAATTTCAAAATTATATAAATAAAATCTGTATATAATAATTTCTTTATAAATTTGTCGATATAAATTTTATAACAATTTTTAAAATTACATATAATTTAACTTACTTTTATATTGAAATAACAATTATAGTATGATTTTTTTTTTTTTTTTTTTTTTTTTTTTTTTTTTTTTAAATTTTAAGTAATATATATGGTTTTTTGATTAACTGATTTATATATGTGCATGTGTGTGTGTTTCAGGAAGATGGCATCAAGGAAGGTCTCTGTGAATATGATTGGAATAAAGACAACAATTCCATCATCTAAAGTTGCAGGTGGACACGCTTTGAAGACTGCCGAACATACCAAAACTGAGAAACATCGTAAAAGTAAACCAACTGGCCCATCAAATACACCAAAGATTATTTATGAATGGATGAATTCATGAGGAATAAATAAAACAAATTTTACATGGGGTTAAAGATGTTGAATCTGATGATAGTACACATCTTTGTCTATACTATGGTATGATTTAGATGGGTGAATCATATGAGGTGATAGGCAGAGTATGAGACATATGTTTGGTGCCGAATTCAAACATTGTTTATGTTTTTGCAAAATTGCCCAAGTCACATGAAAATTTTAGATATCATCTCTCAAAGAACAAGTATGACACAGATGAAGAATCTACACCATTTTGTGACGAAATCTCATCCAACATTTCAAATAATGTTGTAAGTATGGTTATTTATATTTATGTGTAATGTATTATTGTAATGATCATTAATTTTTTTATAAATGATTCATCATTGACATATTGTATTTCTTTGGTAGGAATTTGCTGAGAGTCTTTCAATGATGTTGGAGAGTATTTATTATGTGGAACCAAATATTATGAATGTGATCAACAATATCCATATAGAGTCAGAACAAGAAAAGAGAATGAAGCAAAAATCAACAATCCATGACACCTACAATGGTACATATAGGGGATCAACAAAGAATCCATACGGTCACTCTAGCAAAGGTAAACATGTTTCTTTTGAAGATGTGGCAGTTGTAGATCAAGTTGAAGCTCAAAAATATGTTTCCATTAGTGAGGCGGAGGTTAGAACTATTGTTGAAAAGGAGAAAATAAATAAAACACTGAAAAGAAGAATGCCCATGGATCTCGCTCTTCGCTCTATAGAAGAAGGTATGTTAACTAGGAAGAAGAAGAAATAAAAAATTGGTGAATCTGTTAAAATCATAAGCAACATTGAAGAACAAAGTGAAACTTCTAAAGGAAGCAAAGAAATCATAACACCAAGTGTTGATTTAGAGGATGACATTATAAAAACAAACAAAATGCCATTCGGAATCACTTGACGAAGAATAAATTAATTAATGGTGGCAAAACATTTGAGCTTAATGTCACCCAATTCTATAAATCAGATGCAGGAAAATTTTAATATCAAATTAGTAAGGCACATCACCTACATGTCCATAATTTGAGAACATTGTTTAGGTACAATCCATATGCACATGTGGTGGATTATGTGGTTCTTGTTGATCCAAATCAAGTTCCCAATAAGAAGGAATTTGATAGGACACAATGTTTTCACTACAGATATCATGTAATTGGAGGGAACCATTCAGCAGAGGCCAAAAGACAATTGATAGAGGAATATCCTGGAAACTATATTTTTGAAACAATGAAATGCATCATTTTATGTTGGTTTAACAGAAACAGAGGCAAATTCATTGGCATGGGATCATAATGCAGATAATGAGTATATAATGTCTATGAATTTCATCTAAAAGGTCAAATTTATTCATAATGAGTTTTTAGAAAAATGTGGTGGGGATAAAGCAAAGGTCAGTTTAAGCTTTTGGAAGGAATGTTGTATGGAAACAGGTTATCAAATTGAGGATAGAATCAAATCAAAAGGTGTCAAAGTAAATTCAGAACTATTCAGAGGCATAAATAACATTTTCTAGTTGGCATTTAGAACAAGGGAGATATGGGAATTGATTGATGACATTTTCGAAATGTGGGAGAATATTCCCATAAAAAATCAGAAGGTTAAAAGGTCTAAACCCATAATATGTACCAAAAATAAGTCAAATCTTGAAGTGAAGCAACTTCCAGATGATATGACTATCACACCTTGGAGAACATTGCAATGAGTGAAATATGACAAACTAGTCAAATCAATATTATGTCGTGTGAAGTCAGTGAATTGTCATTGGAGGAAATGTGCTCGGAATTTCAAAAGTAAGTTTGTTGAATTACTTTTACTTTTTCTTGGATTATAATTTTCTTTTAAATATAACATATTGTTGTTGGTATTATTTTTTTATACATATCACTATATTAACATTTTTTACTTTATTTATTCATTCATAAGATTTATATGAAAATACAAGAACATATGGTTAAAATGTTGAATGAAGAGAGTTGGAATGATGTTGTACTCAACTACCCAGAATCAAGTTCTACATCAACACTTGTAGATTTTTATCTTGCATTCAAAAAGGTATGTTGATTTTTAAATTCATTTTATTCATATAATTTTTTATTTTATTATATTACTTTATTTTTTTATTTCATTAAAGATGTCAAAGAAGGATGCGAATGGAGTACCAAATACTTTCAAAAGTTTCATTGAAAAAGTTAAGTTGGAAAGGCTGAGAAAGAATGTCTTAAGAATGTTGAACTTGACCCTACTCTTACTCATTTCATTTGGAATGGGCTAGACACTATCCAATATCAAATAAGTCAAGGTGACTATGAAGACATTTGCAAAACTCATACCTAAAAGGGAATTTGCCCTAGTTACTGTAGACATTCCTCATGGTTTCAATTTCCCAGACATTGGATATGATAGTGAGACTTACACTTATCAATATTTTAATAAAGTGGTTACGGGCTTTCAATATGTCACAACATCATGACTTTGGAGATTTGTGACATTTCATTCAGACACACAATTTGCAATGTTATTAACAAGCTTCAAGGGAAAATCAAAGTCAAGGATGTAGCTTACATGGTATGACATTGAAATTGTATTTTTGATTAATGTAATTTTTTTTTTTTATGTACAAGTGGATTGACCTTTTACTATGTTGTGTTACAGGCAAAAGTCAAATCTATTTTTTTCTAGAGATCAGCCAATTACAAGTTATTGTGAGTTCAGCCATGTTGAATGTTGGCAAAAAGATGATAGCTATAAGTCCATTCTTCTAAACCAAGTAGACAGAAAGAGTCATAGCCAAGTACTAGTTCATGATACTTTCATAAGAAATTTACCATATGAGGATAAAGATGAAAAATGAGAGATAGTTAACATTTATCAAAACCCACAAACATTGATTAACTATCTTATAGATTTATGTTCAAATGAAGGGGAATAGGTTTTGGATTTATTTTAGGTTCAGGTAAGTTTTATTATCTAAAATTGAATTTTAATATTTTTTTTTTTTTTGGTTTTATGTGTTTATACTAATTTACTTATTGTTTTTGTTCCTGATGATTAGGTACAACACTAGCATGTTTCCTATGAAAGGAAGAAATTTCATTGTGATAGAAAGAGGCTCACTACAATGCAATTTTATTAAACAAAGAATTAATTCTCTTCAATTTCTTCCAAATGCAATGCAAGAAGTTGGTTTGAGGAAAGGAGATTTTAATGAATCACATGAGGAAAAAAAGGCAAAGAAACTTCAACCACCATTATATGGAATGATTGGAAAATGACACTTTGGGAGATTTGCAAATATGAAAGATCCATTAGAAGAGGAAAATGAGGAAACTCAAGCGGAAAATATTGTGGAAGAAGAAAATAATGACGCTGAAGAAGACGATGAACATGGATTATATGATATTCTGGATGACATTTATGTTATGATTGCAAATCAAAATCAATTTTGATAGATCTTCATTAGTTTTACTTGTAATGTTTTGACTTTGAGATTTTATGAGAAGAATGAACATTTGATTATTATTGTTATATGTTAAATATTTGTATTATCTGTTTTTCACTTTAATTTTCATGTGAATCATTTGTTTTTGTAAAAAACCTGTGATTACTATTATTTTTTAACATAAAATTCATAAAAAATGATATTTTTAAAAGTTTTTTTGTTAGGATTTTCCCATAAAAATTGTTTAATTCACATGTCATTTTTGACAAAAATTCTGAAAATGTGTATTGTTTTCATTATATTTATATAGAAAATGTGTTTTTTTTTGTCAAATGTTTAAAATTATTGTGTTTTAGTGACAATTATTTGATGTCCATTGAAATATTATTTAACATTACATAAACATATAGAAAATACTAACTTTAAAATATTGACCATTTTTACTTTTTTAACTACGTGAAAAAATTAAGATTTCATTACAAACAAAATTGAAAAGAAAAATGAAAACACACAAACATAAAATAAAACATAAAAAAAATCTTACGGGAATAAGAAGCCATTAGAAAATTTAAGTGTCAAAAATCAACCCTTAAAAAAAAAGGGGTTGATGCTGAATCAACACTTTTCAAAATTAGCATGATAATCACTAACATCTAAAAAAAATGTTCATAATTGATAAATAAGAAAATTTAAAGTGCCAAAAATATGCTAAAAAAAAGGTGTATTCTGCATCACCACTTTTCAAAATCGGGTGATTTTTTTCTACCTCAAAAAAACGGGTACTAGGTCATTTTCTCGTTTGATCGGTAATTATTTTGTGAGATAATTTGAGATGAAGGACATGGGCTTGATGCATTACTTCCTTGCGATGGAAGTATGACAGGGTGATGGTGATATTTTTGTGAGTCAGGGGAAGTATTCCTCTGAAATACTTCAAATATTTCACATGGAGATCTGCAATATTAATGACACACCTCTAGCTACAAAATGGAGGAAGGAGAGTGCTTCCTCAGGAGATTTAGTAGATGATACTAGCTATAGGAAGCTTATGGGATTCTTGTTGTATCTAGTAAAAACAAGACTCGACGTATGCTATGCAGTTATTCAGTTGAGTAAAGCCATGGAGAAGATTACCAAGTTGTATTGGAAGGGAGAAAAGCATGTGTTGAGGTACCTCATAGGCACAATTGAGTATGGGTTATGGTATAGGAGGACAGAGGGAATGAAGCTCCAAGAGTTCACCGATGTAGATTGGGCAGGCATTCCATCAGAAAGGAAAAATACTTCAGGTAATATCTTTAGTGTTGGGTCTGCAACTATTTCTTGGTATATCAGGAAACAAAGGTTTATGAAACTTAGACCAACAAAGGTTGAATAGATGGATGTAAGACAATAAACATGTGACACCATATGGATGATTTATTGTGATAATCACAGTTGTATCAAACCCTTTGAAAATCCAGTATTTCATGAGAGGTCCAAGAACATTGACATCAAGTACCATCACTTGTGGGATGTGTGTAGAGGAGAATTATGATGCTATAGGACATTCCAACTGAGGAGCATGATCTAGATATCTTCAAAAAGAAATTGTTAAGAGGAAAATTCAAATTCCATATGGGGCTGGTGCGAAATCCCTTTCTTGCTAAGAGGGAGTGTTAGAAATTGTAGTAAGAAAGGCTAAATTTGACTTGTGACTAAGTCTAATTTAGTAATTCAAGTTTCCACATCAACAAGATGACTTGGATTGTAGTTAACTTGTGTGACATGGCCTTGTCTACTAGTTTACTTAGTAAATTTGAGTCATAGGCTAGAAGTAGAGTAGTGCATGTAGTGATTATTAAAATTTAGCAATCTAGTTGAGTTATTTTCAATTTGACTAAGTTAATTGAGCTCAAGTACGTAGTCGAGTTCGTTGAAGGTCAGTTGAGTAAGTAGAACTATTGTAAACCGAGTGATCTCTCAGTCTAACTAATCAATCAGCTAAAAATATCCTAGACATGCATGGAATTTGAATTTACTAGCTGGAGTGGATGAAAAGACACCTTGTAATTGTCATTTGTATACTAGTTGAGTGTACAGGCTTAGAAGTTAAGCATGAACCATTCCTTGGGAATTGTGCAAGAAAATAGGAGAAAATTATTACTTTTTAGGAGTTAATTTCCTCTAGGATTGTGCAAGGAAATAGGATAAAGTTGGGGCCTTGAATTGGCTAAGTACTGGCCAGAGCAGGACAATAAACAAGAGAACATGTTTATAGTGCAAGGTGTGCTTCAAATCTGAAGCAAGACATTGTAATAGTTTCTCAGTCTCATATGATTAATTAAAAGTAACAAACAATCTTTTACTAGTTGGGTTCCCCTATAAATCATTGGTGTTGTTGTGGTTTTAATGGTTTCATGTCATTGCATGTGTTTCTAAATTGTGATTACCATTCTGCAGAATAGTAGAGGAAATTTGTAATCTCTTGTTTTTAGTTCGAATACATCAGTAGTAGGAAATTTCTATTAATTTCTACAATCTCATCACACCTAAGATACTAGTGCAATAAACAAAATATATATTTTTTTCCAATAGGGACTCCTTCCTAGTTGTCAAAGGGAATCAAATCATTACCTTCCCTTCATATCAAATTGTTTCCCTTTCAACTTGCAAAGGTGGAGATATATTTAGTTGACTAGGTTAATTATTATTTGTATGATAGCATTGGAGATACTTTGCATTGTATCATGGAGCATAGTATTAGGAAATCTAGGTATAAATGTTTTTGGGAGATCGTTATATAGTGCTTTGTAATGTCTTGTTTGGATAATTATATCACGAATCAATTTTCACAACGATATCAAGTAACATGTTTTTGTCTTTTTGGGGATTACATTGATGGAAGGTATTTATATGCTTCTCTATTTTTTTCTCCGTGCCATTTTAGTAAGATTACAAGTTAAGTGAGAGTTTTCATAACAATAAAACTTGTGTAATTATATGTTTTCTATTTGATCTAGTGGAAATAATGTGATTATTGAGCGAGGATTTTTTGACAACATATAGTTGTTAGAAAAAAATTGTCATCTTTGACTTTATCGATCAATTACAATTATTAGCATTTTATTTTTCATTTTTTGTTAACTATATTTTAATTATATATGTATGTATGTATGTATGTATGTATGTATGTATGTATGTATGTATGTATGTATATATGCATGTATGTATGAAGGTGTATTTTTAAATTCAAATTATTATGAAAAATATTTAAATTATTATTCTTTAATAATTATAGTTACTATTTATACGTGCGGAAGTGAGAGAGAGAAACACTACAAAAACCCTAAGCACATTCTACACTCGCAATGGAACCCCCAAAGAGGGCTCCTCCCCCTAACCTTAACAAGGTCACGACCTTCGAAACCCTCGTGGCTACTCTTTTGAAGAAGTCAAGGAACAAAAATGCATAGGTGAAGTTCATTAAAAAATAGGAATCCATCTTCTTGGTGGCTCTTCCATTGAGAGTCCGAAGAACAAACTTTACCTTTTCTAATTTTGCTCTTGTTAGAAAATTCACATGGATGTGTTCACCCCTATGATCTATGGATGAATGGATCGAGAAGACCTAAAATACAATGATGACAGTCAATATTTGATTGTGTACATGTGGCAATCGCTTTTTCGCTTTTCTGTTTGAACTCCAGGAAGATACATGTGTGACCTAAACCTATATGCTAGTATGGGTTACCTCCCTTGGTTTCCTCTCTCTTGTTGGAGTGATGATTTATTAAGAGAAATTGGAAACAAAGTAAAGCAAAATTTGGTTAGCCCTGAACCAAAATGATCTCATTTTGTATGTGCTAAAATCTATGTTGAGGTAGATCTAGAGAAGGATATTCCTTTAGAAAGAAACCTTACTCTGGATGGTTGGATTCGTTTCCAGAGCCTTGAATATGAGCATATCCCATTTAAATGTAGATCTTCCATGAATACAATCACCTTTTCGGAGATTGTAAGAAGTCCCCTGCTAGTAGGGCCATGGATCCATGAATAAATCAAGAGGAGTAGTGGAAGACTCAAAGGTGAGGGAAGAATAGAGGCAGTCCATCAACGAGTAAGAATCAAAATACTCAAAATAAAAATGGGGCTTCATCATTAGAAAATAAATTTGGTGTTTTGAAGAATCAAGCAGAGAATGATTAAGAGGATCCAAACCATAACAAAAATGAAGGAGCTTGTGGATAAGAATAGTAATAATGGATCAAGAAGATGGGGAGATTAATGAAATAAAAAAAATTGGAAACACTCAAACTAGTTTATATTTGTAACACATGCATCCGCCCCCTACAGAAACCCAAAATGTTCCTATAAATAATAAAGGAAATTCCCCTCTCAAGTTTGGTAATGTTGATGGTGGTCCCTCATAAATAGGGGTAATTTCTTACAACATGGTGCAAACCCTAACTTGGGTGGATGAGGGCAATAGTCACGATACATAAAGCAACAAAAAAAAGAAAGGAAGGTCGTTCAAGAAGACAAGTCCAGAAATAGAGACAAAATATAACAAAAAATTGGGCAATCAACCAGTAATTACTGAGATACTCAAGCAAACAATGCACATAATTTATCCATGTTATGTGAATTTATAGTTATATTACAAGTATTCTAGAGGGTATATAAAATTGGTTAGCTTGGAATAGAAGAATGTAGTTAGAGAATTAGTACTTCAAGTCTTTTTTGGACATTTTTGAACTTAGATGATGAAGATATCGAAGTAGATGTAAAAGATTCCAACCATCAAACTAGATTGAATGAATAGAAACACACCAACCCATTTTGTTTAAAAAATAAATTATGATTAGAATATAAAAATTAGTATTATTTTAAAATTTATAAATTTTGTATTATAATAGTAATGTTTATTAATAATATATAATTTTATTATGTGTGAACTAATAATATAATAGATATGTACTATGAAAATTTAATTTCATAAAAAATTATTCATATTATGATAATAATTATATAAATAATAATATTCTAAATTTTTATACTAAATTTATACTTAATTGAAATGTGTTGATGTTTTTATTGATAACAAGAGAAAAGTAACACAATAAACATTAAACTTACGGTACAAATATCACTTATAAGAAGAATAAAATGTACGTGTGCACAAACACACATATATACAGATAAACATACATTCAAGTAAAAATTGTATAATAATAAAATACATTTTCACTCTAAAATAGGTTTGTACCTCAAGGATTTGATTCTTTTGAGCGTTGTGTGTGTGTGTGTGTTTGTGTGTGTGTATTCATTCTTACATCTCAATACCCTCAGAAAAACCATGTGTTACACTAAAAAATGTCACCTTGACTACTTACAGTTAGTATGGCTCAAATCAACAGTCATGCTACCCTCTTAGGCAAGTCTCATGCCTCTGTTATCCATCTCAAACTCAAAGAAGAGAGAAAGTCTTGTAAAAACTATGTTTATCTCTGGGGTCGCAGGTTCTCTCTAGCCTTACCTGCGGGGACGCTGACCTTGTTCACAAAATATGCGTCCATGGACGCTCTGTATGTTAAGGGACAGGTGCGTCCCTCTGTAAAAGGCAAAATGCGCGAGTTTTATCTTGAAAAAGTTACTTGTGGTTACTTCTAGAACATTCTAGAGGTCGGTTTGATGAAATGGATGCGCCTCCAGTTGGTTCATGTATCTCTATTAAGGGGGAACTTATCCCATCAATAAGGGAGCTATCCCACCCATAGAGGGGGATGATCCCATTGATAGTGGACCTGAATAACCTCTTTACAGCACTATAAATAAAGGCATTGAGCCAGAAGGAGAGGAGGTTGGAGCTATACATTTTCTTTGGGTAAATGCTGCAGGATTTAGGTCTTCCATTAGAGCCTTTGTGAGGAGAGATTGTCTTCACTTGATTCTACTTGGGAGAGGGTGAGCTTTGTCAAAGTAGAGGAAAACCCTTGATGGACCCTGGGAGGAACTTGCACAACACCAAGGCCAGGTTGTAAGAGTTTCTTTGTTTCGTTATTAATACAAACTGGTTTATTTTTCTCAATAGCTTGTGTTAATGAGTTATTTCATGTGTTCCTTGGTCTGCATGTTGAATATATGTTTTATTATATGAAATGCAAGTGCTTGGTAATTGTTTGATTGTTTGTGGTTGCAGGAATTGACTTGAAGGAGGAGCTCATCCGGATCGTCAAGAACGGACTTCAACAACAGCGTTTTGGAATAAGGTAAGCCTAAACACTTGTAGTTTTCATGTTGTAAAAGGTGTATTTAGAGAAAGATCACTCCATTTTGTCTTGTTTGTCATTAGAATGTCTTAGACTTCTAGGAAGGTCAGTCGTGTCCGCACCCTTGACAGATTCCGTGTGACAAATTGGCGACTCCGCTGGGGAATCCATTAATGAGAGAGTCTTTTCCTTTATATGAACTTTGCTTTGAGAAAATCATTTTTATTTTCTGGTTTTTGACTGTGAGAATTAGTATTTGGGTGGCTTAGCTTTAGATTTAGTTAGATTTGGTTTTTCTTCATTTTTCCAGAAGGACGCACCCTCTTAGTACTGCACAGTGCGTCTTTGGACGCGCTGTTGCCGTCTGCACAGAGCGGGGCCGCACCTGTGACAACGGGTTGCCTGCGTCTTCCTGTAAAACTTAAGAAAATTCCATTTTTGCTTTAAATTGCTTTTAGATTTTGTTTTTCCTTAGTGTTTTCTGCCCAGATCCTTTAGTACCCTGTCAAGAATTTTCACCTGAACTAGTTTTGTGAGCTTTGAGTGTTTTAGTGGTTTTCAACGAAGTTTAGACCTAGGGTTTGATTTTTGGAAAGGCTTTGTAGTGACTTTGATAGTAGAAAGTTGTCCAGCCTTAGATCTCTCTGGTTAGTCAACCTTCTTAGAAGTCGGGCCTGTCGTAAAGTCTCCTTTTGTGAGCAACTTGCCATTTGAGTTGTTTTGGGTCAAATTTCGAATTACTTGTTTATAAAGTATTGATTTCCATTTTACAAAAAGAACAAAAAGATTAGAGTTTTGTTTTGGCTAGTTTTTGATTCTGCAATAAGCTAGTCCTTGATTTGATTGTGATCAAGTAAAACACCTTAGAAATAATCATTGTTAGTTTTGGCCTCGTTAAGATTGCTTAGAGTAAATTTGCCTTTAGTTTGCTTATGAGTGCATTTTCATAGATTTTAAGAGTTGTTAAGATTGATTTTTGGTTATATTAGATTTATTTGCTTTATTAAAAGAAAAATACAAAAACATCTTCTTAAAAAGTCTTGTTTCAAGTAGCTTTTTGTTTTCGAAAGAAGAAAAGAGTTTTTTCGTGCATGTAAAGAGAGGTTATGTTTTTATGCTTGGAAAAGACAAACGAATTGTTTCTTTGATTGTCTTCAATTAAGAAGTTGCTTTTATAAAGATTGCATTCTCTCAACTTTTTAGTTAAGCAATTCATCGAAAAAGTAAAGTAGTGGATAAATCATTCTAGGTGCATTTTGTAGTGGTTTCGAGTCGAGTCAACACACCACTGGTTTCACTTCCATCACCTTTTGACTTAAGAAACAACCTTAAAAGTAACGCTTAAATTAAAATCAATCTAGTAATCTTTATTTTTCTAGGGCTCTGAAGCACCAACATAGCTTAGGCTAGGGTCTTGGAGTAGGTGAGTACTTAACTCTCCAAGACTACAAAACCAAACAGATAGTCTATCTTGAGTAGAACAAATCCAATTGTTTCAGTTACATTCTGGGAAAGCTCCTCTTAAAGGAGAAGCACGAGCTCGTGTCCGAACCAGTGAGGGGATCATTCCTCCCTCGTTGGGAACGACGCCAGGCAGTACGTATTACAAACGGTAAACCTCGGATTAACCATTGTCGAGGAGCCAGGGGTCACTTATCGGTAAACCTTGGATTGTTGTCAAGGAGCCGGTAAGGGGATTGGAGCTTGCTACTCTGCCCTTGCGTGCTGTCGGAGTTTAGACTGTTCCCCCAGGTGTAATTGTTGTGATTGGTAACCTTAGTGGCCATAATATCTAGGATTCTACCCAAGGTGACGGTGGAGGGAAGGTCCCACTGTACCTGGAGCAGACGTCGGTTATACTCACTTGGATTTTCTGGGGGGTTCGCTTCACTTCGAGACGGTTAAAGTGGAGGAACTTGGTCCAGTCTATTCATTAAGCAGGTTGCCGGGGTAACTGTTCCACCCACCATTTCTGTACTGAATCCTGCGAGGTTGGGCCTAATCACCAACTAGCGCTTTTGGTCCGGAAGACTACTGTTTGTGTGTGGTTTGACGCTCTAGATTATTTAGGCGTGTGCTTCAAATTTGTTTGCTTCTTTAGAAGACTTTAGGTGGTTTGATTTGAAAATTTTTACTTTGTTTTCGTGTGTTGTAGTTAAAATCTTTAATTGTGGCGGAATTACCGAGACAGTCCCGTAGACTTCGGGGCAAGTCTCCTGAGATTGTTACCGGAATAGATTTGTTAAGAAAACTCCGTAAATCGCGGGGTGAATCTCCTGAAGACATTCCGGGTCATTTAGAAGGGTTAAAGGTCCTTGTAACTCCTCCTAGTGGCAGTAGAGTAGGATCACCTGAAGAAGGAGAATCTTCCTTGGTAGTCCATCCAGATTACCAAAGTTTAGAAACAGGTTACAATCCCGAAGCTGTTACAGTTTCCGAGCTTGCTGGTAGTTTTTCATCTGCCAGTGAAACAGGCGAAGAACCTGAAATTTCAGAACCTGTTACTCCAACTCCTAGTGTTCCTGATTCACCAAGAATAGAAAGAATTATCACCGAAAATCTTCCTGTTGGATTAATTGCTATAGAAGAACTTGTTCCAGAGGAAGAAATAGGCGTTTCTGATTCTGAAGATCTAATTACCCTTGATCTAAGGGAGCGTGAATCCATCTTTTACAGTCCTCCTAGAAGTGAATCTTGGTACCTTGCATTAACCAATTTTTTAGACAACTCAGTAGGTTTTTCTACACCTCGTACTCCGGTTCCACCTAGAGGAATTCATTCTCCTGTAAATATGTCTGGTCAGTCATCTGTGTTTTCACAAAGTCCTGAATCATTTTTACATGGCGGTCCTTCTGTTCCTACTGGGTATCAATCACTTTCTGGTACCTTTGCGGGAGCATCTCCTCAACCCATTGATCATGGGTTATTAGTTGGAAACAGTGGTAATGTACCATTGAGTATAGGTGACATTTATATGATGTCAGGTTCAACTCCCATTAACCAACCTCAAGGTGGCCAATTACCGCCTGGGGGGCAACCTTCGTTAATGCCTGGGGGGCAACCTCAAGGTACTTCATTCGTGACTGGGGGGCAACCTCAAGGGTATCAACCCCAAGGGTATCAACCCCAGCCTCAATATGTACCCCAAAGTCAACCTCAGTATCAATATCAACCTCAAGGATGGCAACCTCAAGGATGGCAACCCCAAGGGTATCAACCCCAAGGGTATCAACCTCAAGGATACCAACCTCAAGGTCAAGGTCAACCCCAGTATTCGTATTTACCTCAAGGTTATCAACCTACGGGTCAATACCCTGGTCAAGGTTATCAACCACCTCAAGGGCAATCATATGGGACTGCACCTTACAGTTATCAACCCTATCCTCAATACGGCTATGGATCTCAGTATCCTCAACCTGTTACGAGTCAATACCCTGGAATGTTAACATGGGATCCGTCACAGGGTCAACAGATGTCGCAACCAAGTATACAGTCGGTACCTCAAGCAGGACAACCTGCAGTTCCTGGTCCACCCCAGCAACCGCAACCTGTCCAGTCAAGTGTTCAGACCCCTGTAACTTCTGTAGTTACTCAGCCGCCAATTGCACCTGGTACTCCACCTCACACGGCTGCAGCAACTACCGCTTCATCTACCATGCTTACTTCTGGAGTATCGGCAGCTCCGGTTTCTACTGTCCCTGTAACCACTCCTCAGACATCTGTACCGTTGTCTGGACCCACGGTTCAAACCACAGTCCAGATGCCTGCAGGCCAACCTGGTACAAGTACGGTTGTTACTACTCAACCTCAATTTGTTCAACCTCCGTACCAGGGACAGTATCAACCTGGGCAAGCTGCCCAACAACCGGTTTACCAGTATCAACCGTATCCTGGGTACACTTATCAACCACCTCAGCAACCCCAGTACGGTCCGGTTAATCCTGGTTTTCCAGGAGGATATAATATCCCAAATGCGACTCCTGTTCCTAGTTATCCTGGATATCCTCCTCCTGGGGCTGGTATTGTGACTCAGAGTTTTAGAGATCCTAACCGGCAGTTACCGTTTATTGCGACTTTAGATTTACCCGACTTGACGCGCCTAACGAACGATCCAATTCAATATCTTCAGTTCTGGCCGCCAATGCCAAATAAGTTGCCCAGCGATATACCCAAGTTCGAAGGTAAGTCTGGAGAGGATCCGTCTAATCACGTGATGACTTACCACCTCTGGTGTGCATCAAATTCCATCTCAGATGATTCCATCCGCTTACGTCTTTTCCAGCGTACACTCATTGGTCTCGCAGCCAAGTGGTACATTGAGTTACCACGGGCCTCTTTTTACAACTTTAGCCAGTTAGCTACCTCGTTCTTAACTCATTTTCAGTTACCAGTCAGATACGATAATGGTACAGAATTATTAACTTCGCTAAAACAATCGACATCCACGTACATTTCTGATCACATTCATGAGTGGAGACGTCGAAGGAGATTAGTGAAAGTTTTTATCCCGGACCAAATCTTAGCTGAATGGTTTGTCAAATCATTATTACCAAGAATTACTGAAGATGTAGCTAAGGCCGGAGTAGTTACTGAGGAGCAAGTCATTGCTCAGGCACAATACCTTGACTTAGTTTACACTCAGTCGGGTACGTTACACGAGAAAATTCCGGATCTTCCAAAGTCAAACCAAATCGCTGCTGCTCCTTCGGGATCTCATGCCGCTGATGGTATGATCGGTATCGTGACTACGAAGAGTAAGAAGAAGTCTTCCAAGACCTCCAATACTCCAATTATCACTTTGCCTGATTCTCCGACAGGAGAGTCTTCTCCTCCTGAACTTACCGCCGACATTCACGCTGTAGAGTCATCTACGGCCAAATCAAAAAACGGTGGAAAGAAGAAAGGAAAGAAGAAGGCTAAAGCAGACAAGGCTCCAAAGGAGAAAACGGAAAAGTCGGAAACCAATGACGAAAAACGCAAACCTCGATATCCTTGTCTTATTTGTGAAGAAGATCATTTTACGAGAGACTGCCCTCATCGGGCCGAGGTAGTGAAAATAGTCAAAGGTTCTCCCACTCCTGCTGTGTTAAAAAATCCATTTCCAGAGCAGGAGAATAAGATGATAGGTTCTTCTTCGAATGCCAGTGAAGAACCCATTTTGATGATGTCTCATGTCAGGATTGCGACTCGATCGCAAGATTATGGTAGTAAGGCTCCTGTTGATGGTAAGGAAGCAGAATCTTCTCACTCTAACCCATCAACCTCAGCTCCTGGTTCCGATCCACTACAGATCGAAAAACCTAACCCAGACTTAGTGATTAAGCCGCCCGCCAAGGGTGTACTTCGAAGGTCTGCTTTCAATCCACATGCGAGAGCAGCCCAGAATTACAACATTGTTGAAGACTTAGCTGTTTCACCTTCAGCAATGTCGGCACTCGAAGTGCTGCAATCATGTCCAGCGCAACGAAAATTGCTTTTGTCGGCTATTGGAGCTGTCGATGTTCAGGACCCGAACCTAATGATCTTTGATCTAGAAAGTAGTACACCGCGTCTCCCCCATCAAATGGCTTTCCAAATTCCAGTGATAGTCAAAAACAGGCCTATTCATCGGACTGTGATTGATGAGGGAGCTTCTACGTGTATTATGTCGATTCAATGTTGGAGATCGCTTGGTTCTCCTTCGTTGAACCAATCCCCCACCATCCTTAAGGCCTTTGATGGCCGTGGGTTCCGTCCGTTTGGTATTCTACAAGAATTGCCTATAGGGGTCGAAGGTAAAACCGTTAGTCTGGATGTGGAAGTGGTTGATGCCCCTCTAGACTACAACCTTCTTTTGGGTCGAAGTTGGTCATATGCTATGACAGCGGTCGTTTCATCGGTCTTCAGAGTCATTAAGTTTCCACATAACGGTAAGATCGTGACTATTGATCAGCTGACATACTTTTCATCCGACCCAACCTCTTCAGAAACTATCCAGCATGTTGGTAAAACGACAATCCCTTATAGGGACATTGGTGTAGGTTTAGTTAAGGATTCCGGTTTACTGGGAACTTTTCCTCTCCCTCCACTCAATGCAGACCCTTCGTTTGCAACAATTCATATGATCACGTCAGAAAACATTATTTATGATGATCCTTGGTATGTTCCCTCTGACTCTGAGCTAGACTCACTCGGTGATGTTATGCCGTTGAGTCCGTATGAGATTGCTTATGAAGCTCTTATGTCTTTTACCGACTTTCATTCAACCGAAACCGACCAAATGAATGTGGTCAGTGAAGAGTCACTTTTCACCTCACCCTTAGAACGGATAACGTTTCCCGAAGAAGTGTCATCTGACGAACAACTTCGCGAAATCCTAAGTGTAGATGATCTACCATGGGAAGATCTCCATCACAGATCTTCGTTTTTACCTAAGGATGATGCATTTGAAAATGATTTTTCATCTATCTTTACCGCTGAATATGTCAAAGACGCTCAGGATCCAACGAAACATTCTGATTCAGAGCTGAATTTAGGGAATATTTCTCGTACTATTCCCATTGATATTTCAGTGAAGCCCGGAATCGAGGAGAACATTCATATAGGTGCCGCATGTACTGAAGAAGAAATCCAAACTTACAAGGCCCTATTCCAAGAATTCCGCGACGTGTTTGCCTGGTCTTACGAGGAAATGCCGGGAATTGATCCTGCCATTGTTGTTCATGAAATCAAAACCTACCCGGATGCTAAACCCATTCGGCAACGGTTGCGTCAGATTCACCCTCGAAAAGCGGCTGCGATTAAAGCAGAAGTCGAAAAGCTGTTGAAAGCAGGTTTCATTTATCCGATCCCGTTAACGGATTGGGTATCGAATATTGTTCCCGTCAATAAAAAACAAGGAACAATAAGAATCTGTATCGACTATAGGGATATCAATCGAGCTTGTCCAAAAGACAACTATCCTACGCCTTATATCGATCAAATTATTGATGATTGTGCCGGAAGTGAGATGTTTTCCTTCATGGATGGTTTCTCAGGCTATAATCAAATCAATATTCTACCTGCCGATCAACCAAAAACGGCATTCATTTGTCCATGGGGGACATTTGCTTATTGCAAATTACCTTTTGGGCTTAAGAATGCCGGCGCTACTTTTCAACGGGCAATGTCTTATGCATTTCATGACATCAAGCACATTGTGCAACCCTATCTCGATGATTTGCCTGCTCATTCTTTACAACGAGCTGATCACCTTGTCCACCTACGAGCAATCTTTATGAGGTGTAGGCATTATCGAATTCGGTTGAATCCCCACAAGTGTGTTTTCTGTATAGAAACAGGTCGATTGCTGGGATTTGTTGTTTCAAAAGCCGGCATTCGCGTCGATCCCTCGAAAGTCGAGGCTATCATCAAATTGCCTCCTCCTTCGAGTTTGCGCCAACTCCAAAGTTTGCAAGGGAAAGCGAACTTTTTACGCCGATTCATCCCAAACTACGCCGAGGTCACTAAAGGTTTTACACGGTTGTTGAAACAGAACGCACAATTCTTTTGGGACGAGATTGCCCAACAATCTTTTGATGCACTAAAACACGCGTTGACCCATGCACCGTTATTGCATCCTCCCAACTACAACCAGGACTACTTCTTATACCTCGCAGCTTCGCATTCCACCATTGGAATGGTGTTAGTTCAAGAAGATGAATTCAAAGCAGAGCATGTGATATATTATCTTAGTAGAACCTTAAATCCCACTGAGTTAAAATATTCGCATGTGGAGAAATTGGCCCTGGCAGCCGTTCAAGCTGTCCAGCGTTTTCGTCACTACATTCTTCTCCGCAAGACTACAGTTATTTCGGATTGCAACCCTATGATTTATATTTTGACAAAACAACTGCTAGGGGGCAAGTACTCTAAATGGATTGTTATCCTGCAAGAGTTCGACTTGGAGTTCGAGAAGTCCAAGTCTAAGAAATCTTTAGTTTTTGCGGAATTGATGTGTGATTTCCCGAGTGCTGACACAGAGACTGTGGCAGAGGAGTCCATTGCGGACGAATCTTTGTTTCTTATTAGCACTTTAGATCCGTGGTATGGGGATATAATCATCTATCTCCAAACCCAAACCTTTCGGCCTGAAGCTTCCAAGGAAGACCGTCGAAAAATTCGGTTTCGATCCCAGCAATACAGAATTATTGGAGATACACTTTATCGCCGGGGGGCAGACTTAGTTTTTCGACGTTGTTTAACTCACGAAGAGGCTGAGAGAGTTTTGAATGATTGTCACTCTGGAGCATGTGGCGGTCATATGTCTGGGTATGCCACAGCTCAGAAGGTGTTGCGCGCTGGCTATTTCTGGCCGTCTATGTTTAAAGATTGTATCCTTGCTGTCAGAACATGCCACAACTGTCAAGTGTTTGATCGAAAGATGCGCGCTCCACCTGCTCCTCTCCACCCTATAATTGCCGCTGGTCCATTCGCCAAATGGGGCATTGACTTTATTACTTGTAACCCTCACTCGGCCGGGGGGCATGCGTATATCATCCTCGCGGTTGATTATTTTACAAAATGGGCCGAGGCGATGCCTACATTCGACGCAAGCGGCAAGACAGCTGCAGTTTTCGTATTCAATCATATCATAACTAGGTTTGGTGTCCCACAAGCAATCATTACTGACCATGGGAGCCATTTTCGAAACGTCATGATGACTGAGCTTACAAGCCAGCTTGGTTTGCGCCACGATAGCTCTACTCCTTATTATCCGCAAGCCAACGGTTTGGTTGAGTCAATCAACAAAGTTCTAGTCATCATGATTCGACGGATCATTGGTATCCATCGAACGAATTGGCATAACATGTTATTTTCGGCGCTATGGGCATATCGAACTTCAGTGAAAAATTCAACAGGTTTCACCCCTTTCCAGCTAGTTTATGGCTTAGAAGCTGTGTTACCTATTGAATGCGAAATCCCATCACTTCAAATGGCTGTCGAATTACTTCCAGCTACTTCCGAAGAGGAGAAACGGTTATTATACTTGGCTAAATTAGATGAGACTCGACGTGACGCTACTTTAGCTATCGAGACTCACGCGAAACGAATGAAAGCTCAGTACGATAAAAATGTAACCCCTCGAAGTTTTTCGGAAGGAGACCTAGTACTATTATATGATCAAGCTAACGATAAGCTAGGTGCCGGAAAATTCGTTCCCATGTGGCATGGGCCCTACATTGTAAAGCGAAAGCTAGCAAAAGGGGCTTATGAGTTAGTTGATTTTGATGGGGACTCTTTGGGTAAACCCAGAAATGGACTTTACCTAAAGAGGTATTATGCTTAAAATGATGGGTATGGAGAAATTTTTAGATAGGTTAGATTTTCTTTCTAGCTAGCAAGTGTGTTAGTTTAGTCAGTGTGCTTAGCTTAGCGAGTGTGGTTTTTCGTCATTATTCTGGCTTATCTTGGTTTTACTCTTGATATTGTAGATGTCGACGCCTCTCCAAACATACATTGGATTTGCTGATGGTGCTTGTCGTAATACACGGAATATCTCTTCCGCAGCTTGGGTTATCTATTCGCCCTCTGACGAGTTAGTTTCTATGCATGGGGTAAGCCTCGGTCAAACAACGAATAACATTGCAGAATACAGTGCAGTGGTTGAATTATTATCCGAATCTATTTCATTTGGAATTCGACGTTTGATAGTGAGGTTAGATTCTGAACTTGTTGTATTACAGCTTAATAGAGTTTATGCCATTAGAAATCCTGTGTTATTAAGGTTGTTTTTGAGAGTGCGTCTCTTGGAACGTGAATTTGATTACATTGAATATCAACATATTCCAAGGTCTTTGAATACATTAGCAGATGCAATTGCTTCTCGAATGTTGGACAGACATTTACGATAATCATGCAAGTAAATTTAAAAACATTTCATCACATATGTTAAACAAGATAAGCCGGTAATAGTGATATATATAGATAGAAGTGTGTCAAAAAATATATACATCGTCTTCGATCATAGGTTTAAAACACCTTATGATCGGCAAAATGATAGTACAAAAAGTCAAAAATGTCACATGTGACTACAAAAGTGACTAGTCAATCACTGGTGGTGCTCTCTGTACGACACCACTGCGCGGGCTACCTTACGCAAAAATCTCCTAAACGGTCCAGGGACCGCGACTACGAAGCGCTGAAGCCTGATAGGAATGTCGTCCATAGTAGTCTCAGGTATATCTGCCGTGAGACGCTCTAGATCATGCTCCAACTCAGCTAGTACTTCTGCTGTCGCATCCTGTGGGGCCGGTACCGGTGCAGCTGGATGTAGTCTATCATAAGGCCGGAGGTTGGCTGGACGCTGTGGACCAACATCTGCATTTTGAAAAAGTTTACTATTAGTTTTGAGACGATATATATAAAAAATACAAAAAATACATAACTAGAAAACTTGTGAAAATAAAAAGTACCTCTGTCGTCCCATTGTTCTCCCTGTGGAAGAACCATGTCCGGATCACCTCTGAAATCCATTCCGGCATACGGAAAGTCCTGTATCACAAAAAGCTGGCCCTCTAACCAGTCAAAATAACTATCTGAGAATCGAACTACTGTCGCGCCCTCGTCAGGATGCCGGGCCATCACCGCAACCCATCGTATCAGCTTTGGCTGCTGAGGACCCAAGATATCAACAGTGAGTTGCTGAGGGATCAGCATTGGAATTCTCTCCAAGGCAAAGCTCACGACTATAGGCCCATATCCAAAAGTCTTTAGTCGTCCGTTCTTTGCCTTGGTCAGTTGGCTCTTCATATGAGCCGACACAGCTTCACACCAGTTGAAAATGGTGCCTTGGTAACAGTCAATTGCCATCCGCATTTGGGATCCGGAAGCAATGTGTAAAGCGGCCGCGCCGCAAATTCTGGTAACCGTGAACGCTATGACTTTGAGTTCCGGTAGAGTGATGTGTTTTATCTCTATGCCTTTTGAATGGTGAGCCCCAGGTGTGCACCAATTCTCGCGGAGACTATCAAGGGATTGGCCACCCGGCCTAGTCCCCGCAAGACTGAGTTGCTCACCTCTGTTTGGCAAGCCAGTGAGAAAGTATACATCCGAGGGCTCTATCTCGAGCTGGTGCCCTCCTATGTAAAAGCATTGTTCTTGTACGTTCCATCGCTCAACCAGCCATTCCAAGAATCTTACCTGGCCCCTCATGCCCGGTATGGTCCAATATTTGTATAATCCGCATGCTCTTAGGGCATCCAGGGAAGGTTGATGATTTATTGCAGCTTCATCTTCCTCTACATGCTCTCTTTCTCTCCAGTCTAACATGATTAATGCCCTGCATATCAAAAATAGCAATTAGAAATTGATTTGGGAATTTTTGGTGGTTTTTTGAGAGAGTTGGGGTTTTGAAATGCGCGTTTCTCGGAGGACGCACCCCGGCTTTGTAGCACAGGGCGCCCGGACGCAGCTGGCCTGAAGGCGGACTGCGTCTTCCGACCGTTTTCCCGTATGAGAAAAAGTCGGGGGACGCAGGTCACCCGAAGGGCACCTGCGTCCGCCGAGAGGCGCATTCCAAAACCAAAACCCCCCCAAAAAATGAAACTAAAACCTAAAAATTGATTCTAAACGGATAGAAATGCAGAGTAGGATGTGTAAAATACCTGGATGAGACGGCGTTCGATTCCGACGGTCAGATTTTCCGCAGCAACCACGGGAAGTTTCTTGTCAAAAGCTCCTTTTTCAACCTCAACAGTGAAACGGTAAAAATGACATGGTAAAAGGTCTTTTTATAGGTTTTTTGGATGAATTAGTTCATTTTTTACCATGAAAAGATGTTTTTGAATGTATTTTTGCCTATTTTAAACAGGTATGAGTAATGTGTTGCTTTTGTGCAGGACAAAGGGATTTCGAGGGAAATTGTAATTTTTCACAAACAAAAATATCAGAGTCATCTTTTAAGCCCTTTTCTGACTCCTAAAACATGAAAAGATCGCCGAGTGTTTCTTTTTCACTCGTTAAAACGGAATTAAAAGACGGTCCCCTTTTAGCTCTTTTCTGACCGCAAAATCAGGAAAAGATTGCCGGGTTTTTGTCGTTTCGAACTCGATAAGGAAATAAAACGACGTGTCCTTGATCGCTTTTTACTTTTCAGGTTAACGACACTATTATGAAAGTACTCCTTGGTCGCAAGATCAAGCGGTTCCCCCAGGTATTATTTTATACTTTTTCGGGCTTGAGGGACACAAATATACGAAAAAGTTCAACGTGGAGTCTCCTTTAGTTTTTTCAGACTCTCTAAAATTGAAAAACGCCGAGTTTCTCCTATACTGGGCTCGTTAAACTTTTACAGTAGAGGACCTGTTCAATTACAAACAGGAACGAACCACTCCTTCCTAGGGTTCGAATTTAAACTAGGTTGGACTCGTCCGAAGGATGAGCTTATAATCAAGCATATGTTATCCTCCTCAAGCTTGTTAAAAATAAAGAGGTACTTGCCAGAAATGGTGGGGGAAAAAGAGAAGAATGAACCTATTTGTCACCTTTTGTCTCAGAAGAAACTTTATTACCGCTCTTGAACACGACACTTTTCATTCACCTGGGTTGGGAAATCTTTTACCTCACAGTTGACCAAATCACTTTGAAAGTCTTTAACCGGGTTCCAGGGGTTAACTTTGAGTTATTCGTCACCAAGCCATCTGTTGTGTCGTTATGTGTTCAAGAGGTCTGCAAGCAAAAACTTTCATCTGCAAAATACTTGTCATCCATTTGACCATCCCTGAGTCAGTCCTTACAGCAACATTTCTTCAACTTGAACAATGATTTCGTGTTGCGGGCTTGCCTGCAACGGGTCGCTTTCTATCGACATCGACACATTATCTAGAAAGATGACTTAGGAATCGACAGTACCTTGAAGTCTGCATGCATCAATGGCAGGTTTTTCGCCTTTGACGTCAGTTTACATCATTGACTTTCGATCAGAGGATTCCGTGAAGTGTTCGACATCAAAACATCTATTCACATTTCACGGGTTGTGCTTGGTACTTTGAGAACCATTGACATTACTGGTGGTTTCTCTCACGCTTGTTAACAGTTTACATCATTGACTGGTAATCAAGTGGTTTCTACCATGTTCGACATCGAATCATTTAATCACATGGTTAGAATCGTACCAATTCGGGAAGTAGAAGTGAAGACCCTGGATCTAGTTTCTACCATCCAGGCTGCGAGGAGTTTTGTATTCATTATCTATGTAGACTAATCATAAACAGATGGCTGCGTCCATACTGTGTCTACAAAAGTCTATAAAAATGATGTACTGCAAGATCATTCCTGTATCAGAATAGTTAGTCCATTAGTTAAAGTTTTGAATCTGAGTATGGGAATGCCTACCTCAGTGATGATATAATCTTATCCATGTATTTTGTGTTGAAAATTGCAGGTTCCAACCAGGCCATCCACAAGGCAATCCTTGAAATGATAAAGCGCTTCACCCTTCCTAGAATTACAAAACCCTATTCTATTCCAGGCTTCGCACTTTAGGGGGCAATCTGTTACACTAAAAAATGTCACCTTGACTACTTACAGTTAGTATGGCTCAAATCAACAGTCATGCTACCCTCTTAGGCAAGTCTCATGCCTCTGTTATCCATCTCAAACTCAAAGAAGAGAGAAAGTCTTGTAAAAACTATGTTTATCTCTGGGGTCGCAGGTTCTCTCTAGCCTTACCTGCGGGGACGCTGACCTTGTTCACAAAATATGCGTCCATGGACGCTCTGTATGTTAAGGGACAGGTGCGTCCCTCTGTAAAAGGCAAAATGCGCGAGTTTTATCTTGAAAAAGTTACTTGTGGTTACTTCTAGAACATTCTAGAGGTCGGTTTGATGAAATGGATGCGCCTCCAGTTGGTTCATGTATCTCTATTAAGGGGGAACTTATCCCATCAATAAGGGAGCTATCCCACCTATAGAGGGGGATGATCCCATTGATAGTGGACATGAATAACCTCTTTACAGCACTATAAATAAAGGCATTGAGCCAGAAGGAGAGGAGGTTGGAGCTATACATTTTCTTTGGGTAAATGCTGCAGGATTTAGGTCTTCCATTAGAGCCTTTGTGAGGAGAGATTGTCTTCACTTGATTCTACTTGGGAGAGGGTGAGCTTTGTCAAAGTAGAGGAAAACCCTTGATGGACCCTGGGAGGAACTTGCACAACACCAAGGCCAGGTTGTAAGAGTTTCTTTGTTTCGTTATTAATACAAACTGGTTTATTTTTCTCAATAGCTTGTGTTAATGAGTTATTTCATGTGTTCCTTGGTCTGCATGTTGAATATATGTTTTATTATATGAAATGCAAGTGCTTGGTAATTGTTTGATTGTTTGTGGTTGCAGGAATTGACTTGAAGGAGGAGCTCATCCGGATCGTCAAGAACGGACTTCAACAACAGCGTTTTGGAATAAGGTAAGCCTAAACACTTGTAGTTTTCATGTTGTAAAAGGTGTATTTAGAGAAAGATCACTCCATTTTGTCTTGTTTGTCATTAGAATGTCTTAGACTTCTAGGAAGGTCAGTCGTGTCCGCACCCTTGACAGATTCCGTGTGACACCATGGATTATGAAAACTTGGAGTCCAAAAGCGACCAATAGACAAAATTGACTATTTTATTTTTTTATTTAACTTTATTTATTTAATTTATTTTTTACTTTATTTTTATGTAATTTTACTAGGTAAAAATGTTTAGTAGGAAAGGACATGACATTACAACATCTCTTTTGAGTTTAAAGATATTAATTTATGCATGTTTTTAGTCATTAAGAATTAATATATATTTTTTTCTGTATGATATATATTGTAACGATGGATAGACATATTGTAATGATGGATAGGCTAGACAGTTCATATGGGTTCAAAGGTATTAATTTATGCATGTTTCTGGTCATTAAGAATTAATATATATATTTGTTGGTATGATATATATTGTAATGATGGATAGGCATATAATTGTTGTGCCAAGATGTCCTCTACGATGAAATTTGAGGGCAATTTTGTCACATAACGTTACTTTTAAAAATATTAAAATAATACTTACATTAACAAATTTAAAGATATCAATAACAAAAAAATATCATTGTTGGCCATAAATAAAATACTTCAATTTCCACCTTAACTTTACATAGAAAGATAAAGTAATTGAGCATAAAAGCAAATAATTTACTTTTAAGTATGAGAGAGATTTGTAACTCCTTGACTACTTACTAAAGTTGACAATTGACATGTAAAAATAATATTATTTATATTACATAATGTTTAATTTATTCTTGGCATAAAAATGTTAAAGAAAATATATATTAAATAACATAATTTCATATTAACTTTACATAGAGTAAAATAAATAATTAAAATTAAAATTCTTCTTATAAATTCACTTTCCTTTGTAAGAGATATGTGTAATTTATTCTAATATTAATATGAAGTTGATAAATAATATTTAGATAATATTAATAACAAAATAAAATTAAAGTGGGTCGTAAATCGACACTTAACATAGAGTTGAGGAGCTCTACTAGGGTTAAGGTTTTTCTATAAAAAAATTTGATACTTGGTGTGGGAAACTTGATAACAGTTCCTAAATATTGTAATACATGTAATTGGTATTTTGGGCTATTTTGATTGGCTATGTGCATGGATTTGTAGGGAGGGGTGTGAACCCCTCCTATACAAATGTTTTCACTGATACCCTTTAGCATACTAAAGGGAACTTCTACCAATAATAGTAGAAAAAATGAAAACCTAGTGTTTGCAACTCAATGGAAATCTCGCCTCAAGGGGAGGTGTTTATTCAAGGAAACAACAAACCCTAAGTTTATGGTACCAAGAAATAGATTGTAGGAATCTCATCAATGCATGGAGGACTACGCCTTCATGTACAAATACATGGGTATCTAGTCGCGGGAGCGAGATATGGTGACATGGATTCATGAAAAGTGGAAACGTAAAGACCAAATTGACCTATGCTTAAGAGCTAGAAGATCTTTTCAATATATCTTCTCCATTTTGGAGGACGTGAAAAGAGTCTTTGAAAACAAACTTTATTTCTTTAATAATTTTTTTTATTATTCATGTGATTTTGGGAAGAATGTTATAACCCTCATAAAGAAAAATTTACAACCCCAATGTGGCTTTTATTGTTCTCATTACCAGAAGCTTTCTAGGAGAAAAATATTCTCGAGGGTATTGAGAACTCTATTGGTGACTTTGTGACGATTTATGAAGTTATGAAGAGGCATTTATACTCCTCATATGTAAGAATATGCATATACATGAATATATCCAAGGCCCTCTAAGAATGAATTGATATTGAATGTCATGACAAGGTTTGGAAGAAAATGTTGGATTACGAGTATCTGGTCTTCAAGTTCCAACAATGCCATGAATATGAACACCTTATTTAGGAATAGTGCAAGCAAATATGCAAGAGAATGCGAAGAGGATGGATTTGAAAGAGTTTCATAAAGTCATTGTTATGCATAATTTATGACTATGGACAGAAGTATTTTCCCTAGACTTGGTGAACTGATCTAGAACAACAAAAAGAAAGGACTATAATGTTTCCCTTAGAGAAATTGGAAAATGGAGAGAGACCTACTTGGGATCCATCGCAATATTCACTCTCCTCTTTTCTTGTACTCTCCAATCCTCGCTCTGATTTCTATAACTAGAACCTTTGATCTAGAAAATCTATATAGCATAATACAACTTCTCTATTCAATGGATCCAAAAGGAATTAAAATATATGAATGCAAACATAACATAACACATATAGGAAAACAATATACTCCTTGTATTAATAGAAATGGAGAGATATTACAACCAAATATAGAAGTTGATCTTGTATAGGTATCCCCAAGTTGACTTGTCCTTCCTCGTCACAAAGCACAGGTATTCTGTCACCATAATGCATGGAATGATGACTCTCTTATGATCAAAGAAGCAACATGAGGGCATGATAGGTCTCCAAAACCTAACCTGTAGCTTGTTGATGACATTAAATATATAGGTGAAGGAGTTAGTTTAGGATTTCTTATCCATTTACCAATCTAGGCTTGAGATCCACTTAAGAGGGAAGGATGAGGTCAAGGGATAAGATGTGACATCTCCAAGATAGGATTAGATAGGATTCAAAGTTATTATCCAAGTTTAATGTTTAAAAGAACCTCTAGAAGATTCTGGAAGAGGAAGCTTCGAGATTCTTTTTATTTTTCCTGAATGTTTGGAATCAGCGCACCCCACTAAGGGACAACCTGTAGTTGATCAATGCAGGTGCAAAAGGAGCAACTTGTTGGTGAACGTAGGTCCCTAAAGGGTCAAGGTGCACTGGGCCTAAAAAGAACTGAAATGATGCAGTCAAGGGCATAAACTATGGGATTTGGGAGACTGATACTTAGGGATTTGTGTAGGGATGATGAAAAGGTGTTCATGGATGATGATTGGTCCATTTTGTAGGCCTATTAACTAGATGTGACAAAATGGCCTATAAAAAATTGCCCCCTAAAGTGGAAAGTCAAAAATGACAACTGATGACTGAAGTTCTTTACGCTATGATGAGTTTTGATCAAGAACAACCAGTAGAGATAATCATCTGTTACAATACATTTATATCATGATATATTTGATGAAGGAGGCACACCCATACTCAACACATAATCTTAAATTTAATTTAAAATGATAAAAAAGTCACGTCATTGATGACAAAGTGTAGACCCATGATTGGATGAAGGTCTTTATGATCATAGCCATCATACTTTTTGATCTTGTATTAATCATGAAATCACAGCCCAAATGGATGAAAATAGACTTGAGGTCTTCTATCTTGTCCAAATGATCATCTAATGTACGATTCTAACCATGTGATTAAATGAGTTGAATTCTAACATGGTAGAGACCATCTAATTACCAACCAATGATTTAAGTCATTAAAAGAATCAAGAGGAACCACCGATGATGTTAATGTCTATCAAGGTACCATAGTACAATTTGTATGGTGTGAATTAATGAGTTGATGTCTAACACCACACAAAATCTTTTGGTTGAAGGACATTAACGAAAAATTGTCGTCAATAGCAGGGAGTCCTACCATTGATGTATGGAAGCACCGAGGTACCGAAGGCATGTTTCTAATTCAACTTGGTGGACTGATCTAGAACAATAGAAAGCAAGGACTATAATGTTTCCCTTAGAGAAATTGGAGAATGGAGATAGACCTACTTCAAATCTGTCACAAGCTTCACTCTCCTTTTGGATTGTACTCTCCAATCCTCGCTCTAAGTGCCATAATTATAACCTGCACATTCAATCAACACAAACCAAATATCTAGGACATATATGTAGCATGATCCAATTTATCTATTCAATGGATAAATAAGGTCTATTATATGGATGAAAACATAACATAACACATATAGGAAAATCATCTACTCCTTGTATTAATAGAAATGGAGAGAGATTACAACCAAATATAGGTGTTGACCTTGTAGGGATGTCCCCAAGTTGAATTTTCCTTCGTTGTCACAAAGCACACCTGTTATGTCACCCTAATGCATTGAATGATTATTCTCTTATGATCAAAGCAATAACATGAGGGCATGGTAGGTCTCCAAAATCCAACCCCTATCTTGTGGATGGGAATAGATATATAGGTGAAGGAATTAGTTTAGGAATTCTCATCCATTTACCAATCTAGGATTGAGATCCACTTAAGAGGGAAGGATGAGCGTAAGGGATAAGAGGTGAAATATCCAAGGCTGGATCAAATACGATTCAAAGTTTTTATCCAAGGTAAATGGTTAAAACAACCTCTAGAAGTTTATGGAAGAGGAAGCTTCAAATTTCTTTTTATTTTTCCTGAATTTCTGGAATCAGCACACCCCACCAAGGGACAACCTCTAGATTATCAGTGCAAGTGCAGAAGGAGAAACTTTTTGATGAATGTAGGTCCCTGAAGGGATAGGGTGTGTTGGGCCTAAAAAGCACTCAAATTATGCAGTCAAGGGTAGAAGCTCTGGGGTTTGGCAGAGCCATGATTATGGATTTGTGTAGGGATGATGATAAGGTGCTCATGGATGACGATTGATCCATTTTACAGGGCTATTAACCATATGCGACAAAATGGCCTACAAAAAATTACCCCTACATCGCAAAATTAGAAATGAAAACTGATGACTGAAGTGATGAGTTTGGATCAAGAACAAATGGTGGAGATCATCATCTATTATAATGCTTTTATATCATGATATATTTGCTAAGGGAGGCATACCATACTGAACACATAAGATTAACATTATATGTGCAATGATAAAAAATTCATGTCCATAATGACAAAGTGTAGACCCATGATTGGATGACTGTATGTATGTTCATAGACTGTTATACAGGAAAACGACCTCCTCATCAACTCATAAGAGAAAGACAGTTTGACTAAATAAATGACCTAGTTCACAAGATTATTTTCCAAGGTGACGCTGGACCCCAGGAACTAGCATGAAGAGTTAGAATTCTCCCTATGCATGAGCTAGGGGCATTAGTCCCTAGGGTAACTCACTGTGTTGCCTAAGGGATAGTTTTACCCATGTTTTGTGAGATTCTGGAGGTCAAATGAGTGGGTTGACTGCTGACTAGCATTCCACTTTTTACTCAAATGTCAGCCTACTCATTTGACCTCCAGAATCTCACAAAACTTGAGTAACATTGTCCCTTAGGCAACACAGTGAGTTATCCTAAGGACTAATTCCCCTAGATCATGCATAGGGAGTATTCTAATTATTCCTACTAGTTCCTAGGGAGCATTACCTTGGCAAATAGGTCTGTGAACTAGGTCGTGTCTTTAGTCAAAGAATCTTTCTCCTCTGAGTTGATGAGGAGGTCATTCTCCTGTATAATAGAGACCAATTGTTTCAGAACTCCAAATCGAGCAATAACATGGTTAAAGAAGAAGAGGGTTTCAGTAGTCATGATATTATTGAACGTTGGCATGGCTTCATCCCATTTGGTAAAATAGTCAACAACAATGATAATATACATGTAGTTATTAGAAGATGGGGGTTGAGACTCCATGAAGTCAATAGCCCATTTACAGAAAGGACCAACTGTGACCACATAATAGATGGGAGAAAGTAGATCTCACACCTTAGGGGCATATAATTGGAAATTTCGACAATGTTTGACTGCCTTAATGAAATCGCTAAAGGGAGAAGGCCAAAAGTACCTGGCATGCATGATTTTCTGAGTGGTGTCCAATCATGTTCCCATTCTCAAGAAACAAGGCACCATCCGTGTTTGCACTGACTTTGACAATCTAAACAAAGCTTGTCCCAAAGACAAATTCCCCACACCCTTCATAGAATAGGTCATTGATGACTGTGTGGGGCATGAGGTTCTATACTTTATGGATGGATTCTCTGGATATAACCAATTATGTAACCATTATGCCGATCAGCTTAAAACTACTTTCACTAGTCTGTGGGGAAATTTCACTTACAAGCTCATACCTTTTGGTTTAAAGAATTTTGGGGCCACTTTTTAGTGTGCCATGTCCTACTGCTTTCATGACTTGGCTCATATTATCCTTGCATATCTCAACAATCTCACCACTTGTTCCAAACTTCAGTTGCGACACCTACATGATTTTACTAATGTGTTTCTGTGATGTCACAACTATAAATTTCGCCTCAATCCCCTTAAGTGTGTCTTTTGTGTTCCCGCCGACCAACTTTTGGGCTTCATTATGTCCAAATACTGTGTCACTCTTGACCCACTCAATGTTCAAGCCATCAATGAGCTCCCTCCTCCTCGTACCCTTCGCCAGTTACAAAGCCTCCATGGAAAAGCTAACTTTCTTCATCGGTTTGTTCCTCATTATGCCACCACAGCTCACGGGTTCCTTCGACTCCTTCTATCTACCTTTCCATTTGTTTGGGATGACCAAGATCAATAGTATTTTTATGCCCTCAAACATGCTCTCACTTCTGCACCCTTGATTAGTTCATGAAACTTTGAAAGGGATTTCATCTTGTACATCTGTCCATCCACCCATTCGATTTTTGGGGTCCTGATACAAGAATGTTCTACAAGTATTGAGCATGTCATATACTATGACAATACGAAACTTAATGGTCCCCCTATGTCCTATTCCCACGAGGAAAATCTAGCATTGTCCATCGTGTTCTCTTTTCAAAAGCTTCGTCATTATATCCTTATGTGTAGCACCAAAGTTGTGACCAATTCCAACCCCATGGATTTCCAGTT
This sequence comes from Pinus tabuliformis, assembly GCA_031772625.1. NCBI lineage: Eukaryota > Viridiplantae > Streptophyta > Pinopsida > Pinales > Pinaceae > Pinus > Pinus tabuliformis. The sequence continues at coordinate 1,582,391,018 of CM062817.1, forward strand.
GACTCAACAGATCATTAGCGGGAATTACACCCGTTGGATCGTTATCCTTCAAGAATTCAATATCAAATTTATCACACCCAAAAGTAACAAAGGTTCTGCCCTCATTGAACTCATTTCCGATTTTCCCACTGGTGCGCCTGGTCCACCGGTTAATGACGATCTTCGAGATGAACATTTGTTCGCCATTACCTCAGATGATCCATGGTATGGTGACATCCTTACCTGTTTGTGAACCCATAAATTCGACCCCACCTCACTTGTGATGATCGATGATGTATTCGACATCAAGCCCCTTGCTACCTCCTCATCCCTGACAACCTTTATCATTGCATTGTCGACACTCTCCATCGTCATTGTCTCACCCATGTTGAGGTCGAGCAAGTGTTCAATGCTTGCCATGGTGGTGCTTGTGGTGGTCACCTCTCTGGAATGGCCACTGTCCAAAAAATCATGCATTTCGGGTACTTTTGGCCTTATTCCTTTAGTGATTGCATTGAGGCAATCAAACAATGCCCCAATTGCTAATTATATGCACCTAAGGCATGATTTCCACCTGCTCCCCTCCATCCCGTGGTCACAGTCGGTCCTTTCTACAAATGGGTTATTATCTTCACGGAGTGTCGAACCCCATATACTAATAAGCAAAAGTATATTATCATGGTCGTTGATTGTTTTACCAAATGGGTTGAAGCTATGCCAACCTTCAATAATATAGTGGCTACTGCGACCCTCTTCTTCTTTAACCATGTTATCGCTCAATTTGGGTTTCTGAAACAATTGGTCTTTGACCATGGCCGACACTTTGAAGATGAGATATGGCATGAGCTGTCCTCTCTGTTGGGCTTCGAACACCAATATTCGTCATCTTACTACCCTCAAGGCAATGGCCAAGTTAAAGCTATGAATAAGATCCTTAAGAATATGCTTCAACGGTTTGTGAGTAAACACAAGAGAAACTAGCATTTAATGATCTTCCTTGCTTTGCAGGCCTATCGAACTTATGTGAAGACCACCACTAGTTTCAATCCTTTCCACCTTATTTTTGGAGAGGAGGTAATTTTACCAATCGAGTGAGAAATCTCTTCCCTTCACCTTGTAGTTGAACTCCTCCTAGACATGCAACTTTTAGAACAACGACTCATCAAGCTTGAGAGTGCCACTGAAGACCGTCATATTTCATTACAAACCATTGAAGTGGCCAAAAAGCACACCAAAGCTTAATACAACCAAAAATTCCACCCTCGCACCTTTCATGAAGGCAACCTTGTTCTTGTGTATGACCAATATCATGATGTCCTAGGACGTGGGAATTTAAAACCATTATGTCTAGGACCTTATATCATCCATAAGTGTTTGGGTAAGGCAACATACCTGTTAGAAGATCCAGAATGATAAATCCTTCCCAATCCTCAAAATTGACTCTACGTCAAGAAATTTTACCCATAGAATTTCCCATTGAAATGCATGTATCTCTTTCTTTATTCTTTCATTTAGGTAGTTTTCATTCGCCACATTCTTACACATTGTATTCTTACATATTTTACATGGATCCATAATCCACACCTTATATCAATTATGGCGATGGTGCGAGTCGCTTCACCAAGAATCTTGCCTCGACAACTTGGGCCATTTTCACCCCCTTGCATTCGTTAGTCCACTCCAATGGCATTTTCATTAGATTTGCGACCAATAACAAGGCTGAATATGATGTTTGATAGGTTTGTTAGCCGATTCTTAACCGTCACATCCTACACCTTCATGTTTGTCTTTATTCCTTGCTACTTGTCATGCAATTGAATGGCATTTATCATGTGCATAATCATGTCCTATTTAGAAAATATCTATGAGTTAAGCTTTTGGCACGTGAATTTGAATCCATTTCATTCAATCATGTTCCTAGAGCCCAAAATCACTATGTATATATCATTTCTAATAAAATTCTAAATTGGCATTTATCACGTGTAAGAAGACATCCATAAACAAATGGTGAACCACAATCGTCACAAAAATATGTAATCATAAATATGTATCATAATATAGGGTTTTGAGTCCACTACTTTAAATAGATCTGACATGCTCATTTGCATGTTATCATAAAACAAAAATGGGGTCCGACATGTCCCTATGCCTAATCACTATCATATGGAGGCTCCCGAGGCAACGACTCCATTCCCCTAGCTAGTAGATCTCGTACTACCTGACTAGCCATCGCATTGCGTCATATGATTCCTCTCCACTCTGAGGGAAGACTCGTGCACTCGATTTTATATCAATTTTCTAGCTCATGCCACCCACGTTCTACCACTCCGGTCAGTAATACGTCGCATCTACGTCGAAGATCCTCCATTAGAGAATCATGAGTTGGTCTCTATTAAGATGACGTACCACCCTAATCTACAGCCCCTAGCTCTGCGCTCATCTCTTGTATCTTGTCGGCCTAAAAAGTGTTATGTCTGCATACCAAAAAGCTTAGAAATCAATACTACATACATATATTTCTTAAACTAGAAATGCATCAAGTGTATAACAACTTTCACTTACCATATGGACCCCATGCTTGTCAGGGTTGAAGTGGTCAGTGAGGATCCCCTTGATAATTCATGCCACTATATGGGTAGTCATCTATGTATAGTGTCATTTGGTCCTAATGAGTGAAAAAATTAGGTCAGAAAACTCATCCAACTCCCCCTCCTCCACCTTATCTTAGTAGTTTCCCCCAACGGCACATCCTAGGTTCCTATGGGCCCCCATCATGAATTTGAACATGAGGTCGAATAGTGGGGATCTTCTCAAAGAAGAGTGAGCATAAAACTATCCCAAATGAACATTTGTCAGTGGTCCTTTCTATGCATAATGTCAATGGTCATTTCAACGACAACAACATCATATGGACCCACCCATTGTAGGTCCCTCACAACACACTCTCCACCAGCATCATCTTCCCTCCATTGGTATGGTGGAATGCATGACTACCACATATCCACAACACTGCTATGGTTGTAGCTTGTGTCTCTAGCCTCTACAAGTCATTGATTTGTATGGTCGTGCCCTTTGCATGACTCCTCGATACACAGTGATGATCAACAAACTCATCTATAAGACTCCCACGAGGCAACATTAGATGTATCTCCATGTTGTAGCAGCTGCAATACCCTCCAAAATTTTGGCCCGCATCCAAATTTTGGAGCCTTCCTTTCTTTTTCCTTTGATGGCTGTAAACACTCGAGTTCACCCCATGAGCTCTTATGAACTCTGTTCACCTTTTTGCTTGTTTGAACAACGGTTTTCTTTTGCCATGTTGATTTATTTGTCATGCTTGTGATCTTATTCTAGTGATTTTGAAGCCTCGCTTTTGTGTTTTTGGTTTGTCTTTGCTATGCAAACATCCGTCGTACTCACACACAAAGGTTTAAGCACTGTTGCACAAGTGTCATCACGGTTGTTTGAAGGTCTATCACGAGTGTCACACTTATCGCTCTCAGCTCCAATACAGTCTCACTAAGGGCATGTTTTGTCTTGTTTTCACGGTGGTCTGTGTTGTCTCATCATCAAGTATGTTAAGTGTATGTTCACAATGCCATTCTTCACAGTTTTCTTGCTTTCGACGCTTAGCCATTTTCCTAAAAATATTCCCGACCAGATAACCCTCTTCCACGGACCCCAACTGAGCTACATTGTGAAATCTCAGCCCTTAGTGACCCTACTCTACTGCCTAAAACTATGCAGGGCTCGAGGCTATCCTCCAAGTCAACTGCATTGTGAAATCCTGAAGGGGAGAAGCCCGCCTGGCTCCCAGAATTGTGTAGAAACTGCCTCCCTATCCCACTGAACTGCAGATTTCTCAAGCACAATCATCAAACCTCCTCCTTACTCGTCAGAAGCCTACACTTCTCTGAGACATAGGTATTCACTGTTCCCCAAAATTACGCAGACATACTTAGTTGGTCATCTACTGCCTTGCTCTGCATTGTTCCCCAAAATTGTGCAGAACTACCCAGATGACCCTTGTTCCCTTTCTCTGCCCTGCCTCTAGGAATTACATATACATGTCTGGAAGTTCCCCTACTGACTACCCTACATTGTTCCCAGAAATTGCGCAGTCATTTTCAGCAGGTCCCTCCACAACCCTGCTTTGTCTTCCTTCTGAAAATTATGCAATCATGACAAGCAGTCCCTCTGCAGCCCTGCTTTGTCATCCCTCTGGAAACTGTGTAGAACTGCCTAGAAGTCCCTCTGTAACCCGCTCTGTCTTACCTCTAAAAATTATGCAAAAGCTACCTCTCTAATGGTCTCACCTTACAGTTGACACGGGTGACTCTCACTGGGAAATCTTACCTCCCAGTGATCACTGTGTAATTTTTCCTGATAGTGCAGGTTGTCCTCCTAGAATGCCTCATTCCAGCCTGATATGCAATCTGCACTGTCTCAGTGATTTTTCCTCCCTCCTTGTCACCAGGAATATGAGAACAATTCACCATTCTAGACTAAGAGGTTTTGGATTTGATGTCTTCCTGTCATGAGTGAATTGCAGGAATTGGTACACCGGTAGATCATGGTGAGAGGATGAATGGGATGAAGAAGGAGTGCAAATACTAGAAGACTTGCTTGTAGCTGGATAGACGTACTAAGCATATCAAGCAACAATAAAAGGGAACACATGCATTCAACCATCAAGTAAGACCAAGACCATTGAAGACCCTACAACACTATGCCATGAGGAGGAGAAGACAAAGCACACGAAGAGTACATCCATCACTCATCAGCACAATAGCTTGACATGGAAACCACAGTCAGCCAATACATGTTATCAGTTTCATGTTGAGTTGTGTCATCAGATGCGTTGGCCACATCACCATTATGGGCCATATTTGTTGTAACTAAATGTAATGTAAAGTGAACTCCAATGGACACACACAAAATTTGAAGAGTCATATAAGTTGAAAATTCATGGGAAGTTGAACAATCACGAGGTTAGTCCAAGAGTCACATGGGTAAATCATCACCCTTGGCTATATATACCTCTCCCATTGTATGAGAAAAGGAATTTTCTCCTTGGCTACTCCCACATAGCCTTGAGGGTTTGTGGTATGCTCTTTGAGGAGCGAGGAGTGGCTCCAATGTCCCACTACTGGGACTAGTGATGTATGGTGTACAAATGTGTCTTAGAACTTTTGATTAATTCAGAAGCCTGTCTCAGGCCAACATGTTTTCACGCATGTTTTGTAGATGTTTGCAAGAATACTCTTTAAACATTTGTAATGCATGTTTTCTTAACCTATACTAAGATAGTTGAACTACTTTTGTTATTTTAGTACTTACATTATTGAACATGTGTTGTATTTCTTATCGATGATGTCTCATCCGTGTGGACTACTTCAATGGACATTAGACAGATCATTCTTGTTCTCTTGGTTATAACAACTCTCACCTCCGTGTGGACTACTCTGCTGGATTGTGTACGTGTTTTCCCTTCCACTTTAGTTTTAACAACTACTGCATCCACTATGGACTACTCCGTTGGATGCTAGATAGACGCTTGTTGGTTTGTGTGTGTCTATCCCTGAGTGGTACTACTACCTCTCATCTAGAATCTCACTTCACTCTCTTCCTTTACAATAAGATAACCTAGAAACAAGTTACATTACGCACTGACCAAGCATACACAAATCACTTTTTGAAGTTACAATCATAACACTCTCATGTGTTGAACAACAAGAGCTAAGGAAAATATCTAAGATAATTGCAACCATGCAATCATACTAGATGGGACTCCTACACCAAATGATGTGAGGTCTAGTTGGGACTTCATACCAGGGAGATCCACTTTGTTGGTAGGTTCAGCACCATCAACAAAATGGCACTAGAAGGAGGGCCAGACGACATGTTGTTCCCATAGAGTCTGGTTTGAATCTGTTACTTTAAAAATGTCTCTTCCTGATATCAAAATCCCAAGATGTCTTTCTATAAATATTAAATGTACCATCCTTGCGGAATTTATTCATGACCTCTGCAAGTTGAGTTTAGTGGTGAGGGTGAACCATCTTTTCATGCAAATGTGCATCAATTTATCACTTTTTGCAAGCATAAAAAAATTAAGTCCGAAGATGTCTGGGCTATATTACTCACCCTCACATTTGAATGTCATGCTCAATGTTGGTGTCACACATTACCTTTTTCCTTTATCGATTCATTTGGTCAACTTGCTGAAATGATGACTAAAAAATTCGAGGAGTATAGCCACCAATATTTATGTGAAGAAATATGTCATTTAAGTATGGATCCTTACAAACCAATTGAGGACTTTGCTAATCACTTCCTTCACCTCTATTATGAAATTCCTTAACAGCTTGTGAACTTTGACTTCTTGAATGGAGAGTTTAAATGCTTGGTTCATATTTATTAACACGGTTAACCTACTATTTTCTCTTCCTCCCCAACTCTTGCAGATCACGAGGCACCTCAAATTGCAGAGGAGGAGCCCAACACCTCGCTTGTTCCTTGTCCTCCTCCTTTTTCGGTCCCGATTTTGGTGCCCCCTTGTAGTGATTGCAAAGTTTAGAAATATGCGCAGCATTTCCCCAACCCATCTTCTCATCTCTCTCACACTTCTATGTAGGAAGTTCTAGAATGGCTCAGGAATTCTATAGCAAAGATTCACTCCTCCATTCTGTAAGAGGATTTCACCATTCATAACTCAAGTCTCGAATCTGATCTGCATCTCTGCCATCCTCCATCAGCTACAATCCATGATGCCTTGTACCATGACTTGCTTGATCAACCAACTTCACTAGTTAATTGTTCACATTCTCTTGATTCTCAAGCTACTGGCTCAAATTGTGATCAAGCGCAAGGCAGTCACATCACACAAGCAAAGGAGCATAAAGGTGAAGACACTATTAATCTTACCTCTCTGATTTGAAATTGCATGCATCAAAACAATGAGCTTCCAATCCTGAACAGTTCTCAATCTTCCAATCTTGGTGGAACATCTTGTGATGAACGCCCAAGCACATCATGTGATCTTTCATTTTCTCATGACAACTCTACCCCATATCTGGAATGTGTTCCAGTCAAAGAAGACATTCATATTGAAACTTCCTCTTCACCTCACTTCTCTGTGTGTCCTACCATTCACAACACATCCACGTGCATCGAAGATACTCCATGTTCTCTTACCTCTTCATCTGATGAGTTATCTTCTCAATTGACACAAGGCAGTGAGGTTTTCCATGATGAATTTGAAACATATTAATCATAGAGTGTACTTCCCATCCCCCGTCATCTCTTTTCTTGCATGAAGACAATTCTTCAAGTTAGCTTACTGAAGATGAAAAATCTAGTGTAACCTGTGACAGAGATGGCTGCCATCCTGAGAGAAATTTTGAAATTAGCAACAACAACCATCCTCAAGCCATGCATGATCTGGTTCAAGATTCAAAATACGATTCTGCAATTCTGGAAAGTTATGGGACGTGCCAAGGAGTCGAGGCACTTCAACGTCCATTGATGGTTATGTCAGGACCTCGTGACTCTGGTAAGCCCCTCGAACCCAATCAGATCTAGTTTCTCATGCACAATCCATCTATCTACATGGTTTCATTCAGTGTGGATCCCTGTGTAACAAATGTTTGGTATTTCAGGTGTGATCTTTCAAATTTTCAAAATTTCACTCATAAACTGAATCTACAAATTTGTTACCAAAGCGTCCATCTTCATGCAAATATCTTACATAAAACTCAAGATGGGAGTGTCCTTCCCTCATGAAATCATGGAATTATGAAGTTGATCATCTCAAATACTTTCTTTGCCCGTGATCATACTTATCAAAGTTTCCCTTTCATGATAAACTCCTTGGTCTTCTTGCAATCCTTGTACTACAAATATGTCTTCTCATCGCAGCAAAAATATCTTTGGGTGATGATGAATGCACAAGCTATTACACGAATCAAGTTTCTCTTCATTCACCATGCTCCAACTGGTTTCATGGGTTCACTACGTTTTCATCCTTTTCACATTGTTGTGGTGATCGTGGTGCCTGCGCAATTTTTCACCAGTTGTAGGAAGGTTGTCTGTCATTTCTAGCTCACAACGAACTTTGTTCCATTATTCAAAGCATTTGAAATATTGTTCAAATGAATTTGTCTTTGTTCATTTCAAACTGGGAATAAAAAATTTCAACCAGCTCATCTGATCATCCCTCTATCTTGGTTAAATGCCATTCAGCTTATCATTTTCCCAGTAGCACATTCAATGACATTTTTTTCTCCTTCTCTGATCTTCACTGCTTGACATCTCTCTTTTCATATTTCCGTCAAGCAGATGAGGCACTTTAGCCTGTGCTGATGGTTATGGAAGGTCCTCATTATCTTGGCATGAGAGTTGAGAATGATCAAACATATTTTTCCTTACAAGATTACCATCATGATCTTGTCTGTCAAATAAAGAGTTCACCCTTTCACAGATCACGAGGTTGTCCAAATGGCCATCATGAATTTTATGATCCAATCATTCGATGGATGGAACAATCTTACTTGGCAAGCCATGTTGCAGGTAACAAGATTCAATCCTTCCTCACGCTTGGTAAGAAGATCGATGCAGATGAAGACACACTTGCAAGAGGATTTTGAGGTTTGTTGAATAATGGTATCCATCATAGAGGTAAGCACGTGTATTGGGTGTCTTTGACACATTTTTCTACCCATAGGAAATACCTTCCCTTCTGTGTACATTTGGTTCAAATTTTTGTATTTTCTATTGCACATTACCTTTTATCTGTTTTAACTCTTTGTATCTTTGTGGGTGTAGGTTAGGAGCGGTTATGGTGGCTCCATTGGAAATTTCATTTCACGTAACCCCGACCGTTTAGCGGTGAGAATAGGAGTAGGATTAGCTGCATCTTAGTTTCCTTTCCCTGCACTCGTTTTTCACCTGTAGTCCATCATGGTTTTCTTATTTTGGTTTTACATCTTGCTTTCTTTAACCATTTTGTTTTCTTGTCTTCTAGTTATTGTTGAGTACTCCTTTCCTCTCATCTTTTTTTCCCTTTCATGTTGATTTTTTTGTTTGTTTGCACTACACAAATAAGTGTTGTCCTCCACTGCATTCTGGCTTCTGAATGTGAATCTGGATGAAGTTCAAGGAGTCTTGTGACGCAGTAGCACTTGGCCAGTCCTATGTCCATATTCTTTGTGCTTGGTTGTAACCTTTGGCCGATGAAGTCTTGATGAAAAATATGATTCATATGTAAGGAAATTTTTGGTAGAACCAGTGAACCCGTGTCCAGCCTGGGAAACCTCTTGTCTATACTTGATTTTATTCTCTATGTGTCCAAGCTTATCCAACTAGTAGAAACAGAGAAGGGGAAAATCTAAATGAGCAAATTTGAATCAGAGGTCTTACATGCTTCTCTAAAGGAACAACCTCTTCTACTCTTAATAAGTTGGGATCCCTCTTCTACCCTAAAATATATAAGTGCCTATGCACATGCCTCTTTCAAAAAAATAACAAAGGTGAAAGAAGAGAAAGGCTTCCTGTGTAGAGAGGTGAAGCAAGCAACTCCACTAGGGTACTATCTAGGCTCGCTAGCAGTGGAGCATTGTTTGGGTTCCTACATGACTTCGTTGGGGTACTGTTTAGGCCTACTGGCAATGGAGCAACACCAGAGATGAAAACTTATGCTCTGAAAATCTTAAGCTCGTAAGCCAAATTTCCCTTCCCACTTTGAAAAACTATGATTTGGATGAATCTTTTTGTTGTGTTCAACTCAATCGCACAAGGTGAACCATGTTTGTTCTCATCGTAAGTGGGTAAGCCTAAGTGATATGCACACTGAATCAATACTGCATGAAAGGCCAAGGCCCTGTGCTAAAAATGAACCAAAACAGAGAAGTTGGTATTCAATCAGTGTGTCACCAAGTGTTATAGTGGCTACAATACTATCCAAAACTTTGGCCTAAATCCAAATTTTGGAGGCTTCCTTGGTTTCTCCTTTGATGATTGCAAAGACTCAAGCTCACCCCATGAGCTCTTGTGAAGTTTGTTCACCTTTTTGCTAGTTCGACCAGTAGTTGTCTTTCGACATGTTGATTTATTTTCCATTCTTGTGATCTTATTCTGGTGAGTTTGATGGTCTATCTTTGTGTGTTTGGGTTGTCTTCACTATGTAAGCATCCATCGTACTCACACATAAAGTTGTGAGCACTGTCGCTCAAGTGTCGTCACGGTCACCCAAAGGTCTATCACAAGTGTCACACTTATTGCTCTGAACTCCAAGATAGTCTCATTGAGGGCATGTTTTGTCTTATTTTCATGGTGTTCTGCATTGTCTCATCATCAAGTATGCTAACTGTATGTTCACAAAGTCAGTCTAGATAGTTTTCTTAATTTCGACACTTAGCCATTTTCCTGAAAATCTGTCCGACTAGACAACCCTCTTCCACCAGACCCCAACCAAGCTTCAATGTGCAGTATTAGCCCTTAGTTTCCCTTCTCTGCTGCCCGAAACTGGGCAATACTTGATGTTGTCCTCCAGGTCAGCCGCACTGTGCAATCCCAGAGGTGAGAAACCTATCTACCTCCCATAATTGTGTAGAAACTGCTTCCCTTTCCAATTGAATTGTGCATTTATCAAGCACAGTCATCAACCCTCCTCCTTGCCCATCGGAATCCTACACAGCTCTGAGACCTGGGTCTACACTGTTCCCCAAAGTTGTCCATACATGCCTAACTAGTCATCGACTTCCTTGCTCTGCATTGTTCCCCAAAATTGCACAGAGCTGCCCAGATGACCCTTTCCTTCCTCTGACCTACCTCTAGAAATTCCGCAGACATGTCTGGCAGTTCCCCTGCTGACTATCCTGCACTGTTGCCAGAAATTTCATAGTCATGTTCAATAGGTCCCTCTATAAACCCTACTTTGTCTTCCTTCTAAAAATTGCACAATCATGACCAACAGTCACTCTATAACCCTACTTTGTCCTCCCTCTATAAACTGTGCCTAACTTCCCAGCAATCCCTTTGCAGCCAACTCTATCTTCCCTTTGAAAACTATGCAAAAGTTACCTCCATCAGGGTCTCACCTTGTACTTGACACTGGTGACTCTCATTGTGCAATCCTACCTCCCAGTGATCACTACGTAGCTTTTCCCAACTATGCAGGTAGTCCTCCCAGAATGCCTCATAATAGCCTAAGTTGTTCTCTACACCATCTCAATGAGTTTTCCTCCCTCCATATCACCTAGAACATGATAATAATGCATCATGCTTGAATAGGAGGTTTTGGATTTCATGTTGTCCCATCACAAGTGAATTACAGGAATGGGTACACTGGTAGATCATGGCAAGATGACAAATGGGATGAAGAAGGAGCGCACATGCTAGAATACTTTCTTGTAGCTAGACAAACATACCAAGCATATCAAAAAATAAGTAAAAGGAATACATGCATTCAACCATTAAGCAAGACCAAGGCCATTGAAGACCCTGCAACATTATGCCATGTGGAGGAGAAGACAAAGCACACCAAGAGTACATCCATCACTCAATAGTGCACCAACTTAACATGGACACCACACTCAGCCAATACATGTCAATAGTGTCATGTCGAGTTGTGCCATGAGTTGTGTTGGCCACATCACCATTAAGGGCCATATCTATTGTAACTGAATGTAATGTAAAGTGAAGTCTAATGGACACACACAGAAGTCAAAGATTCATATAAGTTGAAAAGTCATGGGAAGTTGAACAGTAATGAGGGTAGTCTAAGAGTCACAAGGGTCAAGCATCACCCTTGGCTATATATACCCCTCCCATTGTATGAGAAAAGGAATTTTCACCTTGGCTCCGCCCACATAGCCTTGAGAGTCTGTAGTCTACTCTTTGAGGAGCAAGGAGTGGCTCCAATGTCCCACTACTAGGACTAGTGATGTATGGTGTACAAATGTGTCTAGGAACTTTTAATTAATGCAGAAGCCTGTCTCAGGCCAACACATTTTCAAACATGTTTTGTAGATGTTTGTAAGAATACTCTTTAAACATTTGTAATGCATGTTTTCTTAACTTGTACTAAGATCTTTGAACTACTTTGGCTATTTTAGTACTTACATTGTTGAAGATGTGTTGTCTTGCTTATCATTGTTGTCTTGTCCATGTGGACTACTCCATCGGACATTAGGCGCACCATTCTTGTTCTCTTGGTTATAATGACTATCACCTCCTTGTGGACTACTCTGCTAAATGGTGTGAATGTTTTGTTTTGCACTTTGGTTTTAACAACTGCCACATCCACTGTGGACTACTCCACTGGATGCTGGATAGGACCTTGTTGGTTCCCGTGTGTATCTCCCTGGGTGGTACTATTACCTCTCATCTAGAGGCTCACTTTGTTCTCTCCCTTTATAGTAAGAAAACTTGGACACAAGTTACATTATGCAGTCACCACATATACTCACCTCAGTTTTTGAAGTTACAAGCATAACACTCTCATGTGCTAAACAACGAGAGCTAAGGAAAATCTCTAAGATAATGGAAACTAGGCCATCGTGCTAGATGGGAATCCTACACCAAATTTTGCGAATTCTATTTCGGACTTCATACGTAGGAGAGCCCCTTTGTTAGCAGGTCCAGCATCGTCAACAATCCCCTACCACTTCCAAGGGGGGCAGTCTTGCCAAAAATATATGTCTTAGATCGTGATCTTGATCATGTGCCCTTGTATTACAAAGGCCTCTCGATATGGGTCCTAGTAACTCACTATCCTTGATATAAAGGGCTCACCAACCCTCATCATATGGTTCTATAAGAACTCTAGCATGCCATATCGTGGAAACACCCCTCTCATTGCTTGATTCTCCTGAATCTCAGCACGGAGGGACTCCAAATATCGTTCTCGCCATGGTACCTTCAACTCTTCCATACCTACAAAATAAACTTATGTTTTTCAGTCAAGATTCAAAGGAAATCCATGTCTAGTACTTAGCTTAAGCTTCTAGTAGACCACAAGTCATGCCCATCCTCTCAGCCTAGAACATAATTTTTTCCCTCAAAACTACACTACATGCACTTGTGGGCCCATTCCTGCACTCCTGAGTGAAAATTAGGCCCCCAAAAGTGTGTTGCGAAGGTCAGGATGAGCAAGTGTCCCCCATAGAGAGGTGAAGCCCTAATTTGAAAATCTAATCCACCAAAAATGAGAGTAGATTAAGCCAACTACATCCAACTTGTAGATCTTGATTATGACGGTTGGCTTGTCTGCTATGATCTCCACAATATTTAGGGCTTTTTGCTCCTCTCCAAATTCTCCACAGCTCACTATGCAAATGAATTGGATTTGGAGGCAAAAATCCCTTCTATAAGAAAACCCCTAGTTTTTCCGTCACCCATTGTGACCAACCGTAGCTCCGTTTAACGAACCATCAACACCATTGGAAAACTCTCATCAAGAAAAGGGACTCATTATTTCCCTTTGACTTGGTTGTTTCTCACGCACTCGACATCAACTCCTTATCACATGATTGAGATTCATACACTTGACAGTTCGGTGATCTAGATGATTGTCCCAGTGATTCCTGGGTGTGTGTGATATGTTCCACACCTCATGAGTCGTGGCCCTTCAGGTATCTGCCCACATGCCTGGATGACCACAGATTTTGATCCAACCTCAGATGCAATTCCAAAGATGTGATGGGTTTAGTTCCTACCGATTGCAGTGCTCACAACATGCATGTCTCTTTTAGAAGATCCATTCAGATCTTCAGAGTCCCTTCCTATTCAACAAGGATTCTTTAGTTGCGATCCCCCCTCACCATGTCATATCGAGGGGCATGATATTTCATGTACTCAGATGTTTTTATATTTAGTCTTGGCCTATATTTTTGTAGGCGCATTATGTATACATGTGGGGGCAATCTGTTATCACCAAAAAATAATCACCTAGCCATTTATCACTCGGTGGATTGAAATACACCATGTAGATTTAATTTTTCCATAGTAAAATAACTTTCACTATGGAAAATAATTTAGTAAACCCCTTTTATTAAATTATTTTCTCATTTAAAAAACCCATCAGAATAATTAGATAAATCATTATTTATTTAATTTTCTCCAGGAATAATTATTAAATCATTATTTAAATAATTGTTCCTTGTCACATTTCACTAAATCCCTTAGGTATCATTAAATAAATCACTATCTATTTAATTTTCCTTATTTCTGTTATTGGAATAATTGTTAAATCAATATTTAATAATTATTTCAATTTCACATCATTCTTAATTCTTGTGAAATAATTAATAAATCATTTTATTTTTTAATTGTTTCTAAATAAAGATATTTAACCATTTTAAATGTCTTTTCCCTCTCCAATAAATATAATAAAGTATTTGAAGCGGGTAGATCTTGATTTGGTTAATATTATTTTATTATTCTCCATTTTCGAGATTAACTCAATACTTTATTATAAATAGGTGGCTTTTACATTCATTCTTCACCATGATCATAATCATTCTCACCATTATCGTCTTTTTTCTTTTGAGCTCCCATTCAAGTTCTCCACACTTTTGTCTAGGTTTTTCACGTATTGAGAGACAAGATTAGTTTTTGAAGCATCAAGGACATCAAAGGACCCATCCCATGGAAGGGCACTTATAGACCCATCTATAAATCTCCTTCACCAGGTGTTTTCAATAAATAATTTATTTAATTAAAGACTTTCTATTTGAGCTATTTCATTGGATATTTTTCACTGCTGCTTTCTATTCTGGATCATCTATACTTTTATTCCAGGTTTTCCATTTTTGTTGCAGATCTGAATCACAAGCAACCATCAACTTGTTGTTAGGGTCACTTCTCACCTAGTGACTTAAGTGAAGAGTTTTTGGTACACCTTCAAAGAAATTTCACGCTAACAATGACAAAGGGACCGCCTTGGAGTTGTTCTTTATGATCTTTTCAAACTCTCTAAATATTAAAAGACCACTGATTTTACCCATCTTGACTCATTAAACTTAACCATATGGGGGAAAATTGGACAACACAATGACTCAATATCTATATTCGAAAGGATTTTTTGGCATTAGTTTATCCCTTGAACATGGCACTCCCTCAACAAACCACTTTTGTCATCCTCTCACCAAACCTTACCATCCTATGATTTTAGCCTTCATACTCTGATGTTCCTGCATCCCTCTATCCTAACGCTCTTTGGTGTTCATGATTCTAAGCTACTTGGTAACCTTGGTGTCCTAACTTTTATTGTTTAAGGCATTCATTTATCCTCTACTTCTTGTATTGACCATCCATCATATACTTCAAAATTTCCCTCCATTTATTTGACCCATTGCTCAAAATTTATCTCCAAAACAATCATTCTTGTCTCGTTCTGTGTCAACTGATGTAGGACACCTCATTGCCTGCCTTTTGATAGATCTCTTCCTATCGACTTCAACACTCTATCTAGGAAGTAGGTCTCGAAATATATCTTTACCTAGAACTTGCAATCCTCAGTGGTAGGTTACCTTGTGTTTGATTGGGGGTTTTAATCATTGGCTCCCAGTTGAATAATTCTATGAGTTTTTGATGACAACATCCTTCTCACACTTGCTAAATTTCACTGTGCATCTTGGAGACCATCATCCTTATTGGTGGACATCCTCGCATCTGTTAGCAAATTTCATCATTCACTGGTAATATGACAATTTCTCACATGTTTGACTTCAACTCCTTTATTCACATGTGCATAAATATGAAGTTCAGATAGATGACAACCAAGACCTTGGGTAAAGGCTTACATCATTCAACCTTGTTTCCTCTCCCAATCTGTGTATATTGTTTTTGGAGACATTTCGTCATATTTATCATATTATTAAACAACTTCCACATGATGCCTATCGGTGGACATGACAGTCATATATCTTTTTGAGAAATCACTTTGAGACAACTACTGAGCATGGGAATTCCTGACTCAGGACATGATTTTATATTTTTGACATTTGTGGATTTTTTAGGTCTCCCACAGTCCTAAAGCTCCACTCCTCTCTCTCTTCTACTGAAATATTTATTAAGTATTTCAACCATTGTCTTTGTCTTTGACCTCACACTTTAGGGCACATCTGTAATACAGAAAAATGACCTCCCAATCATCTCAGAGAAAAATGACACATTCGTTAGAGAAAATACCTAAGTTATAGGCCTATTTTCCAAGGTAACGCACCCCAGAATCAAATAGGGAAAGTTATAATTCTTTTCAACTCCTAGCTCAAAGCATTAATCCCTAGGATAACACTCTATTTTTCCTAAATGGTAGCGTTAATAGATATTTATGAGATTCCATAGGTCAAAGCATGAGTTGACTAACTTACACTCCGCTTTTCACTTGAATTTCATCTCGAAAAGAAGGAAACATCTTCCTTAGGCCTCACCAAGGACATTACTATTCCTAACAAAGTCTCATAGGAAGGGAAAGAGAAATAAAGCGAGGCAACATCCAAGATTTTCCCTCATTGGAACTCATGAAATAATTGGCAAGGATGAGCCTCTATCTCTCTAGAAATTGGAGGCTCGATCATTGTAAAAAGGTCAAATGATTGTCGAAAGTTTGCAAGAGCTTTAGTATTGTTATGCTGCCAAGAAGTTAAGAGAGAGAGAGAGAGAGGAGCTGAAGGACTAGAGGAGGCTTGATCCATCCAAGATGGTTGTAATAATTCTTCTTCTATCTAATAATATAGATTTGTTTATGTGTTGTCTACTTGACGATGTCGATATTGTATTCATTTACATGTTGATTTGATTATATGATTAATAAGTAGCTTAGATGCATGCTAGCTTATTTTCTCTCATATATTGATGTTTTTATTTTCAAGTTTTATATGTTGTAGAGATTATTCTTTGTCTTGTTTATGCACAGGTTCTAATCTCAAAGCTGGCAGAGACATCTTCCACTTTCCTACACTTAGTTCTCCAACATGACTACAGTAAAGGATGAGGTAATCTTTCTCCTTTTTCTTTGTCAATCATGGATTAATATGAATATATGGGTGTTTCTTTTTATAGTTGTAGTTAATCTTAAACAATCTTCCTTGGGTCTTGGGAATACCTAAGAGGGTATTTCATCCACAACCACCCGTTCATTAATCCCTATGGTAGTAACATAATAGCGCATGAAGTCACACAAGCTGGATTTTACCGACCTACATTATTCAGAGATTCCCATGCTTACGCCTGCAAGTGTCCGGTCTGTGAGACATGTACCAGTAGAAACAAGAAGCCAGGTGCCCCGTTGTATCCCATTACAGTGGAAGAACCTTTTCAAAAGTCGGGGTTGGATATTATTGGTGACATCTCTCTTTATTCATCAAAGCAACACTACTATATTCTCATTACAACATATTATTTCAGGCGGTGGGTAGGACATCATTTCATAAATTTCCTTCAACAGAACATCATTTCAACATTTAGCATTCTTACTTCACTTGTTTTCGACAATGAAACATACTTTTCATCACTAAGACTTTATGAATTTTCATTGGAAAATGGTATTATATTCAAAAATTCAACTAATTATTATCCATAGGGGAATGAACTTGCTGAATCCACAAATAGGAATCTAATTCACATCATAAAAAAAGAAAATATTCTCTTAGTAGTGAAACTGGCACTTTGCTTTGGTAAATGATTTTTTTCATGACCGAGTCACACCAAATCCCTCTTTGAACACATCCCCTTACTTCTTGGTATATGGAAAATAATCCATCCTCCCTCCCAACATCTACTTTCTTGCACTCCAACTTTTGTAAGAAATCCCAAGACAAGCCATCCTTATTAGTGCAGCGTAGGATGGACACCCTTCACAAATTATAGGAAGAAAGGTTGAAAAAAAAAAAACATTTTCACTTCATCAGAATCATATCAATAGGTGGGTTGACAATAATTCTACAAGGAAGAACAACTTTAGCGTGGGTGACTTAGTCTTGAAGTGGGGAAAACCCCACAAGGAAAAAGGCAAACACATCAAGTTTCAGCCCCTATAGATTGAGCCATTCACTATCCATGAAAATCTTGGTCAGCACACTTATCATCTTCAATCACTTGACAGGAATATTAACTCTCTCACTATCAATGGCCAAGACTTAAAACACTACTTCCAATGAAGATCTAGGGTTGTGCCCTACATTGTGTACATAGTATTTTCTTTATTGTTTGTTTGAGTTTTATTTTCATCGTGTTAATAAGTGTTGTGCATAAACATGTTGTGGCTTCTTAGTATGTGTGTGGCTGAACTCTAAATATTCTTGTGACGTGGAAACATTTGGATAACCTTCTGTCCATATTCCTTGTGTTGGTTATATCTTTTGGCCAATGAATTTCCAATAGAAAATACGATCTGTCCGTAAGGAGATTTTGGGTTCAACCATGAACTTGTGCCTATTCAGGAAACCTTATGCCCACAATCAATTTCATGTTTTGATGTTCTCATGATTATCCAATTAGTAGAAGTGGAGAAAGGGAAAAATCTAAATGAGAAAACCTAAATTAGAGGTCTCTATATGATTCTCTGAAGGGAACAACCTCTTCTTCTCTTAGTAAGTCAAGACCCATCTTCTTCCTAAAATTAAATTAGTCTTGATGCACAGTTCTCTTTAAAATAAATAAATAAAGGCAAAAGAAGAGAAAGGCTTCCTACACAAAGAGGTTAAGAAAACAACTCTGTCAGGGTACTGTCTAGGCTTACTAGAAAAAGAGGAATGTTTGTGTTCCTATGTGACTCCACTGAGGTACTGTCTAAGCCTGCTGGCAGTGGAGCAACACCAAAGATGAAAAAATATACTCTGAAAATATTAACCTCGCGAGATACATTACCCTTCCCAAATCGAAACATTGTGATATCATTGAATCATCTATTCTATTCAACTGAGAAGGCATAAAGGATATTGTGTCTATTCATGGGGTAAGTGGGAAGACCAAAGTAATCTGCACGATGAATCAATACTCCCTAAAGAAACAAGGCCCTTGAAAGAAGAAGTTAATTGATACATAGAAGATGGAATTATACCAATGTGTCACCAAGTGCTGAAGATGGTACAACACCCTCCAAAATTTTGGCTTACACTTAATTTCAGAGCCTTCCTTGGTCTTGTGCATTGTTGTTGCAAACACTGAAGCTTATTTCATGAGATTTCTTGAAGTATTTTTCCCCCTTTTCATGTTAGGTAAACTGTCATCTTTTGGCATGATTGGCTATCGCATAATGTGTAGAAGCCTGTTATGATGGTTTCAAGGGTCTATATTTTTTTATACGAGTTGTACTAACTATGTAAACATTTGTTGCACTCATTCACAACCTTTTAAGCACTATCGCACAAGTGTCATCACGGTCATCTCAAAGTCTATCTTAAGTGTTACACTTGTCGTAAATGGCCATAAAGTGGTCCCATGGAGGGAAATGTATTATTCTTGTGTCTTGGGTGATACATTTTGTTGGATCATCAAGTATTTTAAATGTTAGATGACAGTCAAAGTCTTATCACAATTCACATCAGTCTAAGCAATCTTACACTTATCTATTTTTTAGAAGGCTTCCTGACTGAGCAACTTGGTATCACACAACCTACCTAAACTGCGCAGTGCGTAGTTCCAATCCTCTAGATGAGACCTTGCCCCTTAACACTACGCAATGTGTAGTTCCTGTCTCCCAAGTCTACTTCACTACGTAGTTCTTGTGCTCAATCTCCAGCCTTGGCCTCCAGAATTGCGCAAACATTTCTCCTAGCATGACTTTCACTGCATAGTGCACAATCAAAAGCCTTAAGTTGATCCCCTGAGCCTATGAACTACGTAATTATGTAGTATCCCTACCTCCCTTACCTCCCAAAACTACATAGCTTTTCCTCTCAGGCTCATCCCCTCAGCTTGTCCAACTGACCCTCAAACCTGTGTAGTCCTACCTAAAATGAACACTGTGAAGTCTCAGAGCCCAAGCCTCACCCCCGGTGTTATATGCCATTATGTCAAATCCGATCAGTGATCCTCCTAACGCAATCAATAAATATCTTATTCCCCCTTGTCACCATCTTGCACAAATCCATAATCATGTTCCCTTCACCCCTAGAATATCAGCCCTAAACTACATCATCTGAGCCAGTTTGAGGACCAACTCTCCCTGTAAGCCTACTAGGGTGCATTCACCTACAATTTTCTCCACTATGGCCTACGTTTGTCACCAATAGGTTTCTCCCCTTTTCACTTGTGTTGGTTCTAGAAATCCAGGAGAATGATCGGGATTCTGGAAGCTTCCCTTATAGGAGTATCCAGAAGTTGCTTTAACTACTTACCTTGGATAAAACATTCAGATCCTATCTTTCCCTTCTTTGGATTTTTCACCACTTATCCTTTGATCCTATCCCTCCATCAAATGTGGATATTTTACTCTAGATTGGTAATTGGATAAGAACTCCCAACTTATCCTACTTCTCTATATATTCCTAGCCTTCTATGTGGTTGGGGGTTGGATTTTGGAGATTGATTCTACCCTTTTGTTGTTGTAGTGAGTTTTCATCATCTCATGCATTTAGGGTGATTAGAGGTGCATATTTTCACGAGAAAATGATAATTCAACAACTTGGAGGAGCTCTTCTACAATATCAACTGCTACTTATGGTTGTAATCTCTTTCCATTTATATTATTGCAAAGAATTCATTGTTTTTCCTATATGTGATGTTATTATTTCACTTATTTCAATACCATGTTGATCTATTGAATGAATTACTTAGATGATACTGCATATATCTCTTAGTTTCTTGGCTTGTGTTTTCTAACTATGTAGGTTCTAATTTTGGCATTCGAAGCTAGAATTGGAGCTTCCAAGCTAAACAAGTAGGGAAGTGTGCAAAGGATTCGAAGTAGGCCTCACTCCATTATCTATTTACCTTAAGGAAAAGAATTAGGCTCCTTATCTCTATGTTGTTCTAGGTTAGCCATTGACCTAGGGGAGATACTTTTGTCTGCAATCGTAAATCCCGTATAAAAAACTGGTGACCATACTAGGGAATGGAGTATTCCCTTTGTGGTATCCTTTTCCATTGTGTTTGATTACCTCCTTGACAGACCTTTCTTGTATCATCCAACTAAGAATAGGAATACAAAGTGATTTCATTGAGCCTTCTTTACAGTTTTGTGCTGGAATTGTCTTCCCCATGCCCAATGCACCCGTTGTTCCTTTAACAGAGCATTGCACATCACCGTGGCCCACTCTGCACCAGCATTGCAATGAATTTGTGCCTCTTCTGCACCAGCATTGGCCCCTATTTTTGCATGATTTTTTCCATGGTTCTTGAGCCTCTCTTTGGTCACCCTACTTCCAATTGAACATCCCTGATTCTTCAGTGTCTTATGGTCTCTCTAAAGCCTCCATTTGGTTTGCATTTGTGTTGTTTTCGTTTGGTAAGAATTGGTTTTGATTTTTCTTTGTTCTTATCATTTGGTCGTTTGTAAATTGATTTCATTTGATTGTTGATCGCTTAGATTAATTATTGTTCTAGTCCTCATTTTGAAAAGTGTAATTGAAATAGTAATTGAACATTTTTTCATCTTAGTTTTCTTCATTTTGAAAAATAAGTGTGGAGAAAAGAAAAATTTTGCATCGGCATTTTGGCTTTTGCATGTGCATTAGTATAGGAACAGTTGCGTTGGAAAAGAAATTTCATGTTGCATCTTGATTGTTCTTCCCTTCCTTAGCAAAATTTTCATTGAAAGAGAAAGGATTTCTATTTTCTCATGATATATTTGCATTTTAGGATATTCAGGTGACATTCATGGTGAGCCCTAAAACTGAAACATAATCAAAGATAAACAGTAAAATTTATTGAATCAACCTAAGGAGCATTTGTAACATTAATGCAAACATTTATAGGTCTAGGCTAGAGAAATGTTTTGGCATCGTTAAACGTAGGAGTTTTTGTTGTTTGCCAGCATTGCATCTTGGGGGTGGAATCTTGTTCCACATATGTGAGTGTATAGGATCGTACTCCACGTACCTTTGGGTATATTGGTCGCACTCCCACCTATCATCGCGTATATTTTTGGAGTCCCCAATAGGTTGTTATCCATCCATAGGTAACCAAGTTTTCCGCCTTGTATACTGTGGTACACCAAACACAACATTCGGGGAGATTGGCTACCATACATTAAGTCCATGGCTCACCAAGGTGTATATTGCAATTCACAGTTTCTTGGTAATCTTTTCTGCCTAGATTACCCTCTTTTTGATTTATTTCTATTTTTTTTTAATAGAATTTAGTATCCAACATGGAAGAACATAATCCCCCTCCCCATTTATCACATATAATACAAAATAAGCCTCTTCTTCCTTCAAAGGCTACTTCTAACCATCATCCAAGGCATAGGAAAATGCAAACTATCAAATCAGGAACATTGGGAACTACTTTTGGCCCTCCTACCATTACTGATTAGCCACAAGCATATATCCCTTTAAGTTTTGAACCCGAGATTACATCTATTATTTTTGGTGACACTAACACAATTGAAACAAAACTCCCTGAAACCTTGTTACCTGAGGTCATTAAATATGATCTTCCTGAGTCAGAAACTTTTTTCCTAAGTTTATTGAACCTGAGGAGCCTTAGCCATCTTCACCTAATTCTTTGGGACCTTCCTCCTCTCTTATTTTGTCTTAGACATAACCAATATATATTGGGCCTGACGGTGAACCTCTTCCATACTGATTTCTAAGTATTGAAGAGATTCCTTAAGAAGATCCTCATCCTTATACTCATGTTCATTGGAAAGGACTTCATTTTTATCAAACCAAGCCTCTTCCACCTCCTCAACCTCAAACATAATCTCCTTTACTTGATTCTTTGGGCCTACTAGCGGATCTCTTGCAGACATCTTCATTGGGATCGTTAAACATGACTCAAACCAATTCAAACTCCCAGCCTGTGTCCACAACTATGGTTGAGACATCGAGAGTTGCTTCCTCATCTATGTTTGTGACATCACCATAAACTCATTTATATGGTGGCCCGTCCATCCCACATGGTTATCAGTCATTATCTGGTACCTTTTCTGGTGTTTCTTCCAGTCCTTAGACTTCTCCCATGTCATCAAATTTGGGAATAATGTCTTGTACTTCTCTTATGAATTCCACACAGACTACTCCTCTTCCTCCATCTACAACTATAATAGAGCAACAGGGTGGCCCTTATATTAGTGAGAAAAACTACCCTCAACAACCCAACCCTCCTTATGTTGGTTACCCTCCATCCGGATCACAATTGCCTCCATGATCCCCTCCTCCCATGGCATGGGGGAAACCTGTTGTTGGTATACCTCAATATGGTAACCCGCCTACTCATATTCCTCCTTATCCTTAAACTTTTTCTAGTGTTTGGAAACCTACTTTACCCATTCAACCTGGTTCATTTTGGGACCGATTTCTGAATCCTCAAATTGTACAATCTTCATCACAAATTCCTACCTATCCGTCAACACCTCAAAAATCTCAAATAAATGTGAGCCAACCTTTACAACCCATTCCAACAGTGTTTGGTTCTCCCCAGATCCTAATTCGTCAACCTGTAAAAGGCCTGTCACCTTCTCAATCACTTGCACAAGGTATTCCTCAGGTTTTGATAGGTCAAATTATTGAAAATTTGGTGCAGTATCAATAGAACTTGTACCAGGGAGAATGAAAACCCCTATCGGGTAATAGTATGCATCACATCAAGTTACTTTTCAAGGACGAAAAATCTAAACCCAACCATACTAGAAACTTTATCTCCATCCTCGGGCTAGGCAACAAACTCACTTGTATGCTAGTTATTAGAACCCTCCATCTTCTAGTAACTAGGTTCCTTATTATCAGAAATCTCCCCATCCAGGAATTCAAATGCCTATTTCCCAGGATATATCCCTTCTTATCCAGGTCATCCGCCTCGGGACTTTAATCCATAATTGACTTTTGTGGCTACTCTTGAATTACCAAATTTAACTCAAGTTACTAACAACCCCATCACTCATTCATGGTGGTCGATTATTCCCACTAAGTTGCCTTATGATATCCCAAAGTTCAATTGGAATCCTAGAGAAGACCCGTCGGTGCATGTTATGACGTATCATCTATGGTGTTCTTCCAATTCACTTAATGATGATTCCATTTGACTCCATCTTTTCCAATGAATGCTTACATGTACCGCATCTAAATGTTATATTGAGTTGCCTAGAGTGTCATTTCATGACTTCAACACTTTAGCTACTACCTTCCTTACGCATTTCTAGTTACACATCAGATACGAAACCGGAACGAAACTATTGACTAACTTCAAACATTCATACTATACTCACATTTTGGATCACATTCATGACTGGAGGCATCATTGTTAGTTGGTCAAGACTTATGTTCTCGATCAGTTGTTAGCAGAATAATTTTTCAAATATCTATTAGCTCCCATAACAAAATATATGGCCAAAGGTCGAGTTGTGACCAAAGAGAAAGTAATTACTCGTGATCAATATTTATATCTCGTCTATACTCAATTGGGTATGCTCTATGATAAGATACCAAATGCTCTAAGACCCTCAAACATTTTTCCTATCCACCTAGTAAAGAATCTCATGTTGTCGATGGCATTATAGGTTTTGCCAATTCGCCATTAGTGAATAAACCATCGACTATTTCTCTTACCGCTCTTGCACAAAACCCTCCATCCCATCTCTTGTGGCTTCTTCTTCCAAGATAAATGTCATCTCATTTGATAAAGGCAAATCTCAAAAGAAGCCTAGAAGCAAGAAGAAAGGTAAAGGTAAGAGAAATAAATATTCCTCACCGCAAGATAAACAAACAAATTTGTCTTCCAATGAGAAACAAAAGGATCGATACCCATGCTTGATTTGTAACAAGGATCACTTTACACGTGATTTTCTGCACTACATTGAGGTGAATAAAATCCTTAAATCATCCACTTCTCCTACAGTGTTGACCATCCTGTTTCCAAATCGGGAGACTCGTATGGTTTCCTAGGATGCTTCTTCCTTTAACACAGTTTTGATGCTTTCCTCCTCAAAGTTGAAATCTAATGTCATGGTGGCCACTCAGAATAAGGACTACGGTAATGTGAATCCACTGAACAGTTAGGTTATTGATCAACCTACCAGCTCGGCACCACCTTCATATGATCTTATTCCACCTTTGATTCCTATGGAATTTGACTATCAACCCTCTAAAGGGTGTTATCCATAAGTATAATTTCAACCCTCATTCGAGAGCCACTCAAAATTACAAATTAGTTGAAGACTTGGATCAGTATCAATCAGTTATGTCGACTCTTGAGGTGTTACAAAACTTCCCTACCCAAAAGAAGGCCTTATTTTCAGCTATTATATGTGTGGATCCACCGGATTCTAATCTAGTGGTTTTCTCTCATGAAAAATATACCCCTCGACTTCTGACTCAGTTAGCTTTTATGATTCAGGTCATTGTCCAATGTAAGAACATTCATCATTCTATTGTAGACAAGGAAGCCTCAACTTGCATCATGCCCTTGCCTTATTGGAAGGGGATTGGTTCATCCAAACTGATTCAATTGACCACCACATTAAAATCCTTTGATGGAAGGACATATAAACTTTGTGGGATTTTGAGTTTTCTCCAAATGGAACTAAGGGGAAAAGGCATCTCCATTAAAGTATAAGTTATCGACTGACCTCTGGATTATAATATTCTACTGGGACGTACATGGGTTTATTCTATGGCTGTCATCATTTCAACTAAATTTCGCATGATCTCCTTTCCTTATAAAGGTGGGATCATGGCCATATATCAACTCACCTTTTTCTCCTCTGATTCCAATGTTAATGGAAGTGTCCATCTTGTAGGGGAAGCCCTACATTCCTATCAGCATGTTGGAGTTGTTTTGTTGAAGGATTAGTCACTTATAGGAACCTTTTCAATCCCTTCACCTATCCTTCCCAACTCCTCCCCTTCGGTTTCTTATATCAACATGATATCATCCTCTACAATCCTAACCGATCCATGGATTGTACTTGATGAAAATGAAATCAAATTTTTTGGCAACTAATTTTCACTTAGCCCCATTGGGAAAGATTATGAAGCCATCTACTCAGCTTGTGTGGCCCATACTTTTTATTTGATTAATTGGGTGGACCGATCACTAGATGATGTCACACCCTTTGATCCTTTCTCATGTACATTCTTTACCGATGAAAGCATCATGGAGATCATGATGTCAGGCGTTGCGTGGTGAGATGAACATCACCATCATTCCTTCTTCCCACATACCATTAAAGATAATCTCAGTGGTGTGTACCTACCTAATATTGTGAAATAATTTATGAATTCTATCTCCATTCATGAGATTGATTCTGAAAAGAACCTTTAGAATATCAAAGGAATGATTCCTCTCGATATTTCGATTAAACCAGGAATAGTCAAAAAAAATTACATCGGAGCATCTTATTACTCATCTGAAATCGAGATTTATCAAGCCCTTTTTCATGAGTTCATAGATGTCTTTGCCTGGACATATGAAGCAATTCCAGGTATCAACCAAAACACAGTGGTGCACGAAATCAAGACATATCCTGATGCCAAACCCATCTGGCAGCACCTCCATCTGGTTCATCCAAAGAAGGCTACTAAGATAAAATATGAAATAGAAAAGCTTCTTCACACTGGTTTCATATACCCTATTCCTTTAACTGAATGGGTATTGAACTTTGTCCCTATCATGAAGAAATAGGGCATGATCCGAGTATGTGTTGATTATCGAGATGTAAATCGAGCTTGTTTGAAAGACAACTACCCAACCCCATTTATTGACCATATTGTTGATGAATACGATGGTTTCTAGATTTATTCTTTCATGGATGGATTCTCGGGCTATAATCAAATCAACATTCTCCCAACAGACCAACCTAAAACTGCATTTATTTTTTACTGGGGTATTTTTCCTTATAGAAAGCTCCCTTTCAGTTTAAAGAAAGTAGGGGTCAAGTTTTAACGTGTGATGGATTATTCTTTCCATGACATCAAGCATATCTTGCATCCCTATCTGGATGATCTCCCAACTCACTCCAAGCATCGGGCTAATCACCCCATGTATTTATGAGACATTTTTCTCTTGTGTAGACATTATGATATTTGACTTAACCCACACAAATGTGTGTCCTATGTCATTTCTGGTTAGCCCCTTGGTTTTTTCATTTTGAAACAAGGAAATCATATTGATCCTTTAAAAGTCCTGGCAATCGTTGACTTTCCTGCACCTTCCTCCCTCGTTCAGTTACAAATACTCCAAGGGAAATCTAACCTCCTAAGGAGCTTCATCCCTAAATATGCTAAACTAATCAAAGGATTTACTCATTTACTAAAAAATGGAACTTCCTTCCATTTGGATGACACTACATAGAAGGTGTTTGATGCCTTGAAAGATGTACTAGTTCAGGCATCTCTCTTATATCCCTGTGACTATCAACGAGACTATTTCTTGTACCTTACTGCCACCATCTCTACTATAGCTATGGTGCTGGTCCAAGAAGATGATATGGTGACTGAACATCCCATTTATTATCTGAGTTGGAACCTCAACGATACCAAGATCTGGTATACTCATGTCGAAAAGTTGGCTTTGGCAATCATTCAATCCATCCAGATATTTCACCATTACATCTTGCTTCACAAAACTATGGACATTTTGGATTGAAACCCTATGACACGCATATTGTCACGTCAATTTGTGGGGGTGAAATAGTCTAAGTGGATCGTCATTCTCTAATAGTTTGACCTGTAATTCATCAAATCGAATTCGAAGAAATCATTAGTTTTTGTCGAGCTAATATGTGATCTCCCTTTCCTTGATGCTAAATCTACATCTTAATATTCCATCCAAGATGACTCACTATTTTTTATCTTTTCATCTGACCAATTGTATGTATATTTTCCAATCTATCTCCATTCCCAATACCTGACCTAATACCTCTCACTCAGAGTGGCAACGTATCTGGTACCAAGCCCGAAATTACGTGATTATCGGTGACACACTTTACCGTCTTGGTATCGATATGAATTTACAGAGCTGCCTCACTCTCGAGGAGGCTGAGAAAGTCCTTAATGAATTCCATTTAGGGGCATGCCGTGGAAATTTATCTAATGACGCTACAATGTGAAATATCTTACACGCTGGTTACTTTTGGCCAACCATTTTCTATGATTTTATTCTTTTAGTCTAGAAGTGTCATGCGTGCTAGATCTATGATCATAAAATTCATGCTCTGCCTTCTCCGTTGGATCTAGTTTTCGTCATTGGTCCCTTTGCAAAATGGGGTATCGACTTTATGAAATGTAACCCTCACTCGGTCGAGAGGCATGGCTATATTATTGTCATTAATGACTACATTCATGACACCAACGAAACAACTGCTTACTTTTTCTTCAACCACGTGATTGCTAGGTTGGGTGTTCCGCAAGCAATAGTAATGGATCACGTGAAGCATTTTCAGAATCATATGATGACCAAATTAGCTACCAAATTGGGACTTTCACATGAAAATTCCACTCCCTATTATCCTCAGGCTAACGGACAAGGTGAGGTGATTAACTAAGTTCTTAAGACTATGCTTCAATACATGATAGTTGTCCATAAATTAGACTGACACTTTCTCTATGTTGCCTTGTGGGAAAACCGAACCTCAGTTAGGACTACTAATGGATTCACAACCTTCCAATTGGTCTATCGTATGGAAGCGATCCTTCCCATAAAATGCAAAATTTCATTGCTAAAACTAGCTATCAAACTTATTCCTGCTACTTCCACAGAGGAGGAGTGTCTTTTACACCTGACTCATTTGGATGAAACATGGTATGATGTTGTGTTAGCTAATGAAGCTCATAAAATACGCTTCAAAGTGAAATATGAAAAAAGTGTCAAGCCTAGAGTCTTCTCAGAAGGAGATTTGGTTATCTTATATGACCACGAGGCTGACCAGTGAGGTCCATGAAATTTCTAGCCCATGTGTTTCGGCCCATACATTTTCAAGAAATTCCTTGAAAAGGGGGCTTAAGAGTTAGTAGACCTTGATGGAGTTCCACTGTCGCAGCCTAGAAATGGGTTGTATTTCAGAAACTACTATGTTTGATCCCATGCATAGTACACTGTGTACATACTATTTATAGGTGTGTTGAGTGTGTTTGTAGTGTCTTTTAGTGTTTCCCATCGTTTCTGTTGATAATTTTTACTTTTGGCTTGCAAATTTCAACCTCTCTTGAACCATATATTGGTTATGTCGATGATGTTAGCTGTAGTACTCAAAACCTATCCTCCGTAGTGTGGGCTATCTTTACTCCAAATGGTGAGCTAGTGAGCATGCAAGGGAGTTGCATTGGTCACTTGACTAACAATATCGTTGAGTATAGCGCAGTGATTGAGCTACTATCTGATGCTATTTCACAAGGTATTTTCCATATAGTCATCGGAATTGACTCACAACTCGTGAATACCTCTTCAGTGAGAAATCCCACCATCCTTCGCATGGTTTTCAAAGTGCGTCTTCTGGAATGACATTTTGATTTCATATGATATGAACATATTTCTAGAAATATTAACACATTAGCAGATACCCTAGCAAATTTTGTTTTATATTGGAATTTGCAATCAATTTAAATAACTTTAATTCACATCACATCATATTGAAAGAAGAATAGGAACTAGGAAACACTGAATATATATATATATATATAAAGATTGGTTTTACAAAATGTGTACCTCAAGGCACATATGGCTACATCGCCCAAATAAAAACTACATGCAAAACATCTAAGTAGAAAAATCAGTGGTTCTCATGATAAAACAACATTGCACGAGCTATCTTGGGCACTCTGATTGTGTGTCGCTGAAGTCACAATGAACGTTGATCAAGCATGGTCCATTAGGGGAATTGTGAGGTATAAAATGGGCCTCCTAAGAAAATAATAAAATAATAGTGGAAATAATAAAATAAAATTAGATTACATCATTACATTTTAGAGGGAAAAAATAAAAAACTATTTTTTCAACTCATATTTTCAAATTATCTCCCTATGGGTTTACTTAAATTTCGAGTAGAAACAATCATTAGATGAAAAATTTGATTCCTCATCCAACAAGTACCCATATTTGATACTTTCTATGGACCGTGCTACACGAAAAATGATAAATACATGAAAAACGTGATTGCAATCACGTTTTTCCATGTATTTCTCATTTTTCATGTAGCAAGGTCCATCTAAAGTATGAAACATGGGTAATCCTTGGATGAGGAATTAAATTTTTCATCCAACGAGTAGTTCCGCTTTAAATTTGAGTAAAACCTCAGGGAGATAAGTTGAAAACATGAGTTGAAAAAGTAGTTTTATTATTTTATTATTTTTTTAATCCTTTTACTTTTTTACTCCAAAAATGGTGAATCATACCCCATGGTTGACATTATCATCTTGAATCCTATTGGTTCTTATAAATTTTATTTTGGTTGTACATTTTTCCTAGGAGGCCTATTTTAGACCTCAAAATTCCCCTAATGTCATCAATCCCGTGTGTTAGTCCCTCCATGTGGCACTCGACCTCCAGTAGGATCTCAGCTACCTCAAGATCATGTATCACATCCCATCCTACCACAACGACCTGTACTGGTCCCACTACCTCCTCATGTGGTTGTTTCTCTATACAATGGAGATATGTAGCACCTACTGGTCGAACAAGTCCAACATCTGCATGAAAACAT
Source organism: Pinus tabuliformis (assembly GCA_031772625.1). NCBI lineage: Eukaryota > Viridiplantae > Streptophyta > Pinopsida > Pinales > Pinaceae > Pinus > Pinus tabuliformis. The sequence continues at coordinate 1,582,421,802 of CM062817.1, forward strand.
CAAATATTTTAGTGCCATGAACATCAAAAAACACAAAAAAATTCGTAAGACTTTCAAAAATTTAATGGTCGAAATGTCTTACCTAAAGCATCCCATTGTAGTGGTCGAGCCACTATATGATTTTATTTCACATGGTATCTATCGGATAGTCATCATACTTGACTCACAACTCATGAATATCTATTTAGTGAGGAATCCGCCATCCTTCACATGGTTTTGAGAGTGCATCTTCTGGAAAGACATTTCGATTTCATATGACATGAACATATTTCTAGAAATATTAAAGCGCAACACAATGACCCATTAATTGAAAATACGCAGGCCATCAACCTTACTAGCATCCTAATGAACCAAGCAACCAATCCCACACTTAATCAAAATTCTCAGATCATTAACTTAACCAACATCCAATTAGACCATGCTACTGAATCCATTCTGAAAAAAGGTTTAAACTTCGCCATAACCCCCAATAAAATCCTTGTAAATGAGATCATCAGCAATATTGAAGTTGCTATCAAAGACCTGGATATAATTAAAAGTGAAGAAATTAGACATGACATTGCTAAAATTCTCAAAATTTCTAACCCCCCCCCCTCAAACATAACTAAAGAAGAGAAAAGAGCTTTAAACAACCTTAGGAAAAACAAAGGCATAGTCATCCTAAAAGCTGATAAAGGAAATGCAACAATAATCATGAATAGGGTTGATTATGACAACAAGATGGAAGAACACCTAAATGAAAGTGGTTGTTATAAAATTATCAACAAATACCCTAGTGAAAAATTTCTCCGTGAAGTAACCAAGAAAATTAAAGAATCCTCTCTTGATGACATCACTAAAAAGAAAATCACCCCTAACAACTCAATCATGCCAAGAATTTATGGTGCTCCCAAGGTTCATAAATATAACATTCCCCTTAGACCTATAGTAAACACCATAGGTTCCCCTACCTATCTTCTTGCTAAATACCTTGCCAAAAAGCTTAGACCCTTGTCAGGAAACACTTCCTCTTACATTAAAGACTCATCTTCCTTTGTCCAATGGGTTAAAAACCTTGAAATGAAGGATGATGACCTCATGGTAAGCTTTGACATTGTATCATTGTACACAATGATCCCTATTGATGAGGCCATTAATATTATGGGGGAAATCACTAATAAAGAAATGGTAGATCTTTTAAAACTTTTCTTAAAATCCTCATATTTTAGTTTTAAAGGAAAAATATATGAGCAAACCCATGGGGTAGCTATGGGCTCCCCTCTATCCCCCATAATTGCTAATATCTATATGGAAAACTTTGAGCGGAAAGCTCTCAACTCCTTTCCCTACACCCCTGAGGAATGGAAAAGGTTTGTAGATGATATATTCGCCAAATGGAGTCATGGGAAAGAGAAACTTGACCTATTCCTAAATCACATAAATAGTCTCTCTAAGCATATAAAATTCACCATCGAAATGGAAACAGACAATAAACTTCCCTTTCTAGATATCCTTCTATCTAAAAAAGAAGGGAAACTTGGTTTCCAAGTCTTTAGGAAGAAAACTCACACAGAGAGATATTTGCATGCTAATTCCCATCACCACCCTAAACAAAAAATTGGTATCATAAAAACCTTAACCACTAGGGCGGCTAGAATATCTGACCATGACCATCTAAATTTCGAACTTAACCATCTTCACAAAGTTTTTGAACAAAATGGTTATAATAAAAACACCATTAACAAGGCCATGCACCAATCCCTAAGCAAGAATAATCAAAACAACAAAGATAAAGAACATAAATATGAAAACCCCAAAATTTCCCTTCCTTATATAAAAGGCACCACGAACAAAATTTCTAAAATTCTGAACAAACATAATATTAATGTAGCCTTCACCCCCCCAACAACATCAGACAATTTTTTGAATTTGTCAAGGACCCCATAAACCCTAACCATCAAAAATGTGTTTATATTATACCGTGTTCATGCGGGAAAGAATATATAGGAGAAACAGGAAGATCTTTTAACATTCCAATCAAAAAGCACATCGTTGACTTATGAAGAGAAAGAACCTCAAAATCTGCCTTAGCAGATCATGTTCACTTTTCCCAAAACTACATGCGTATGGAAGAAGTCAGGTTAATTAAAAACGAAGACCATTATCTTACAAGAAAAGTCAAAGAAACCATTGAAATAGAAAAAGGAAAAACAACTTAAATCGAGATGATGGTTTAAAACATAGCAATGCGTGGAAACCATTATTGTAAGACACTAAATAATTACTATTTAACTCATTCATTTCCTATAAATCAATTCACTCTTAATCAATATACATAATAATACCATAATAAAATTTTATTCCAAATTGTATAAAATTCATTCAACATCAACAAAAATATTCTAAAACTTTTCCACATAATAACTAATAACTAATCAAACCCTAATAATGTATGAGTTATTGTTTCATAACTCATCAATTTCCTATAAATCTATTCGCTCTTAATAAATACACATAATATTATCATAATATAATTTTATTCCACAAATGTTATGAAATCCATCTAACAACGACATAAATAATCTAAAAACTTATCCACATAATAAACAACATAAATAATCTAAAACTTATCCACATAATAAAGTTAAAAATTTACTTATTGTATAGACATTAATAATCAAACTTAGATATTCACTTGAAATCAATTAGAATAAAAGTAAAAGAGGGTCATGAAGAATTAACATAATAAATTAGTCATATTAATAATTAAACTAAGGATCATCTTATTAAATAAACCAAATAGATAAATCAAATTTCATACTCTCAAACCCTAATATTAAATCATTAAATCAAAATTACAAATTAATTTAATATTAAATAAAAATAAAAATCTTAATAAAAATTAATTATAATAACAAATTAAAATAATCATAATTCATCCATAAACAATTCAAAATAACTGAAACTTATTAATCCACATTCTATTTGGATACTTACAAATTATAAAATGATTTTTAAAATAATTTAAAAATTATATATTTAATTCCTCTAAAAGAATAGGATATCATTGTAATTAAATACATTACATTAAAATAAAAATTCAATATGCTAAATAATTTAAAAACATTAATAATTGTCTATGACAACCCTTATAACTTAGCAAACCCTAATTTTCATAGAAAAATCTTATTAATTCTAAATTAAATCATCTATTAAACAAGCAAATAAATATAAAATAAATAAATCTTCCAAATATCAAATGAATGTAGCCGACTAAATCTTTCTGTATTGTTCCTTTCCAGAATCTATATACATACATAAGTTTTAGTTGTACAATACATCATTAATATTCTCTCACACTATTAGTGTATCCCTTGAAGATGGACTCACTTGGAAGTCTGAAACATTGGGTTAATTAAACTCCATTAACAGTTCATTCCTCTGTTATCTAAAAATATTCTCCCCACCTGTATCGATTCATTATTTAAAAATATTAACACATTAGCAAGTACTCTAGCTAATTTTGTTTTATATTGACATTTGCAACAAATGTAAATAACTTTCAATTCACATCACATCATATTGAAAACAGAATATGAACTTGGAAACAATGAATATATATATATATATATATATATATATATATATATATATATATATATATATATATAAGTTTTGCAAAATGTGTGCCTCGAGACACATATGGCTACATCGCCCAAACTACATGCAAAATATCTAAGTATAAAAATCAGTGGTGCTCATGATAAAATGACACTACATGAGCTATCTTGTGTAGTAATCGACCAATAGGACTAGGCACTTTGATTGTGTGTCACTAAAGTCATAGTGGAAGCTAATAAACCATGGTAAATTAGGGAAATTATGAGGTCTAAAATGGGAATTCTAATAAAATTATAAAATAATAGTGGAAATAATAAAATAAGATTACATTACATCATTAAATTTTAGAGGGAAAAAATAAAAAACTATTTTTTCAACTCGTATTTTCAAGCTATCTCCCTATGGGTTTACCCAAATTTTGAACGGAAAAAATCATTAAATGCAAAATTTGATTCCTCATCCGACGAGTACCCATCTTGCATACTTTTGATGGACCCTACTACACAAAAAATGAGAAATACATGAAAAACATGATTGCGATCACGTTTTCCATGTATTTCTCATTTTTCATGTAGCAGGGTCTATCTAAAGTATGAAACATGGTTACTCCTTGAATGAGGAATTAAATTTTTCATCCAACGAGTACTTCCTCTTGAAATTTGAGTAAAATCTTAGGGAGATAAGTTGAAAAAGCAGTTTTATTATTGTATTATTTTTTAATCTTTCTACTTTTTTACTCCAAAATGGTGAATCATCCCCCACGGTTAACATCATCATCTTGAATCCTATTGGTTCTTATAAAGTTTATTTTGGTTGTACATTTTTCTTAGCAGGCGCATTTTATACCTCAAATTCCCCTAATGTCATCATTCTCGTGCATTAGTTCCTCCATGTGGCACTCCACCTCTGGTAGGATCTCAGCTACCTCAAGATCACGTAGTGCATCCCGTCCTACCGCAACAACCTATATTGGTCCCACTACCTCCTCCTCTAGTTATCTCTCTATACGACAGAGATATGTATCACCTGCTGGTCGAACAGGTCCAACATCTACATGAAAACATCAAATATTTTAGTCTCATGAACATCAAAAAACACAAAAAATCGTAAAACTTTCAAAAATTTAATGGCTGAAGTATCTTACCTGAATCATCCAATTTCTCATTCTGCATAAGGATAATCATTGTGGAAATCCATTCCTACGTAAGAGTAATCATCAATAATGATGAACTGTCTGCAACCACCGAAAGAAGGTTAGTTAAAAGGTGATCTTTGATGAGCCTGCATGTTGGATCATGTGGTCTATCCACCTCTTCTTCCGTGTGGTCCTCAGATCGATGGGCCTGAGTAAAAACTACTGAGGTTGCAGTAATGGAACCTGCTCTAGAGAAACAAAGTCTAAGATCACCCCATAGCCAAATTTCTTCAACTTCCCCTCCTTTTATTTAGTAAGTTGTTCCTTTAAATTGACCAAGACACCCTTACTCCAGTTGAGTACACTCAACTCTAAACACTCTATCCCATACTGGATGTATGACCTGCTTGATACATGTAGTGTTGAGATGCCTGCAAATCTTGCAATAATGAACAAGATCATTCTCAAAGGTAATTGGGTTACATCCTTTATGTTGATATTTCCATCCCTAGTAGGAAGGGCTCTAGGTCTACAATAGGTAGCAATATAGTCTTTCACTATCTCACCACCACTTCTTCCACCTACAAGAGAGATGGGAGTACCTCGCTTTGAAAATCCTGTCGGGAAATAAATATCCTCTACCTATATTTCAAGTATATTCTCCCCAAACTTGAATGCCTATGCATGAATATCCCATGAATAGACAAGGTATTTCAAAAAATCTATCTGTTGCCTCATACCGGGAAGCCAAAACGAATTTCAATAACGCACATTTTTTTAGTGCCTCGATGGTAGGAGGGTCATTTGCCACATTCAAGTATTTTTCCTCATGTTCTCTTTCTGTCCAAATGAATTCCATTTTGTGCTAACGGGTACTTGAATCATCAACAAGGAATCCATTATGCTCTTTTTCATGCAAAAAACTTGACAAAATTTGAGGCAAAGCTGAAATAAAACTTGGAGAAATGTGCCCAATGCACCCTAGTAGTGTCTACCAGAGCGTTGCACCTTTGCCTGCAGTGTTCCTATGCCTAAGTGCAACACATTTTTCGACACATGGGGGGTGTCTTTGTCCTAAGGATTTTTTATAAACCCTAGGGGGCCTCAAAACCTTACAAATTTTGCATGAAAACACAAAAATGAACCATGGAAAGATAGATAGGGGTTTCAGTTCCTACTTGGAAGAAATCACACTCGAAATGGTTCCCTATATTGGTCGCAATAAACTGCAAAAGATCGAGGGAAAAAGGGCTCCAAATACTCACTGTTCATTTTGAATATTTATGGTATTTTTCTCATTATTTTATTCATTTTTAGTATTTTGACCTAGATATGCTTCATTTTTACTATGAAACAGGTATACTTAATCCTTCTTGTGTTTTTTTGAGCAGGTCGACAACTATTAGAGGGTTTTCATTATGTTTTGAACAGGTTAATTTGACCACAGAGTATACTTTTATCTCCTTTTCGGGCTCTATAAACCTACGAAAAAGGAACCCCCTGGAGTCCACTTTCAGCTCTTCTCAGACTCCCAAAATATGAAAATATTTTCGAGCACTTATCTTTTCAAACTCGTAAAGGTAAATGAAAAGACATCTACTCAATATAAGTTTATCCCTTTTCTGGACTGAGATGGAATATTTACGAAAAATGAATACCTTAGTCGAACATGGATAATTTGTTCTCTTGGGTATTTTTTTCTACCTTTTTAGACCTAAGGGACTACCTACGAAAAGGGACATTTGGAGTTTTCCTTTTCGCCTCTTTTTCAAATTCTCTAAACATGAAAAATATGTCAAATTTTACCTTCACTAAACTCATTAAAACCTCAAACAATGATGGACTCATTGATCATGATGGGGCCAAACCACTCCTTCTTAGGGTTCATTAAATATAATTGGAGGGATTGATGTGAAGGATGAACTTATAGATCAAGCATATGTTATCCTCGTCAACCTTGTTAAAAAATAAAACGGTACTGACCATTATGGTTGGGGAAATTGGGAAAATAAGGGATTCCATTTTGCTAATGCCAGTGAGTCACTCACTCTTCCTCTTCAGCTTCACGGCTATTAGATTGGGTAATATGCTTGTCTTTTGGTTATCATACCATTTTCAGAGCCTCCATTTCAGTTTTGGGTCAATGCTGCTAACTCCATTCAGTGTCGCCGGTGTGTTCAAGAGAATTCATTCAGTCGATCTCTTCTAGAATACTCTTAAACCTTCATTTCATGTCTACATTTTCCTGATCTAGTTCCATATCAGCATCATTTTGATCATTTTGTCTCAACCAACATACCTGTTTCGTGTCATTGATGGGGGATACATCAAGGCCCTCCCGTGATGGGTCGCTTCCTGTTAACATCAACACATCCTTCAAGAAGATGACTTAGAAACACACATTTGGTACCTTGGTGCTTGCATACATCAATGGAAATTTTCCTCACTTTTGGTGACAAGTTTACATCAATGGCCTTTGACCAAAAGGTTTTGTGTGGTGTTCGACATCAACTCATTCATTCACACCATACAGATGGTACTATAGTACCTTGAGGACCATTAACATCCTCGATGGTTTCTCTCACATCAGTTAATGACTTACATCATTGGTCAGTAAACAGATGGTGTCTACCATGTTTAACTCCAGCTCATTGATTCACATGGTTAGACTCATACATTGGTTTGTCTTGTGAATGAGATAGAAGACCCTGGATCTAGTTTCATCCACCTAGGCTGCGAATTTAGGAGTTATACAAAGATCACAATGCATGATGGCCTTGATCATATAGATAGTCACCCAGTCATGGGTCTACTGGTTTCATCTGTGGATGTGTCTTTTGATCATTATACATGTTATGTTAGCTTATGAGTTGAGTATGGGTATGCCTCCAACAAAAAACAAAAAAATAAATAAATAAATAAAAATGCCATGTTGTAAATGTATTGTAACAGATGAAGCTCACCAGTTGTCCTTGATCCCAACTCGTCACAAGGTAAAGCACTTCAGTCATTAGTCATCATATCTGACTTTGTGCTTTAGGGGGCATTTTGTTATAGGCCATTTTGTCACATATGATCAGTGAGCCTCCTAATGGGATCAGTCAACATCTATTCCACGTTTTCACCATATTTCACAAATCCCTAAGCATGTTCCCTTCATCCCCTAGAATTTCAGCCCTAAACTACATCATCTGAGCTAGTTTGAGGACCAATCGTCCTTATAAGCCTATTGGGGTGCATTCACCTACAACTTTCTCCACTATGGCCTGCATTAGTAACTAGTAGGTTTCTCCCCTTTGCACCTGCGTTGGTTCTAGAAATCTCAGAGAATGATCGGGACTCTAGAAGCTTCCCATTCTAGGAGTTGCTAGAAGTTGTTTTAACTACTTACCTTGGATAAAACATTTGGATCCTATCCTTCCCTAATTTGGATTTTTCACCACTTATCCTTTGATCCTATCCCTACATCAAAGTTGGATCTCTTACCCTATATTGGTAATTGGATAAGAACTCCCAACTTACCCTACCTCTCTATATATTCCCAACCTTCTATATAGTTGAGGGTTGGCATTTGGAGAGTGATTCTGCCCTTATGTTTCTATAGTGAGTGGTCATCATCTCATGGATTTAGGGTGATTGGAGGTGCATATTTGGTGAGCTCTAGTATTGTAGCAATAATGCTACAACCCCTGGGGCTTCCTGTCTCTCATTTTATCAACCCGGTAGTTCGTACAAACTTGGAAGCGACGGTGCTGTATGCACAAGTACTAGCTCTTGTCGCAGCTGTCACTTGGTCAGCTGGCACAAGTCCGCTAGGGCTCAAGCCAACTTCTATAGGCTCACAGAAGAAGCTTTATCAATGATGGACGAAAGCTAGCTCAAAGGAGACTAATCTACTTGACAAAAATGAACTGAAAGCAAATCAAAGCATGTAAACCTAGGAAACCCTAATTTAACTAGTCTAACCTCTATAATGCAAAGAATGTGAAGGAAACTTCTACCAATGCTGCTGTTACCTTTAATAAGTGAAAATTCATGGATCTAACCTGCTTGCATCATAAAAGACATTTATTTGTATTTTTCCCTTAAGTGTGTGGAATGGTGGTGATCTTGTGCTAACTAGGGTTTGGTTGTGCAGATGGGATGGAGAAGGAAGGAAAGTGTGGGATAGGTTGGGGAGGCTAGGAGAGGTCCCTAGGGGTCCTTGGCATCCATCCACAGAGGTTCCTCGCATTCAGATGCTCAGCAACCGAGAGAGTGGCCTCCTACAGGATGGCTGTGGAGGATCCTACAGGATACTCTGTTTTCTACAAGATGTCTACAAATGGCTACAGGATGACCTACCGTGAGTGTTTGGAGTGATGGAGGAGTAATGGGATGGTAGGGGGAGATGTGTGAGGTAGGAATGAGGCTGGTGATGGCTGTAGGAGTGGAAAATATAGGATGGGAAGTGAGTGTAGGGAGTAGGTTGGAAGGTAAAGAACTAGGTCAACAACAAGGACTAGAGGATGGAGCTATGTGAGGAGTGAAAGTCTTTGGGAGATGACAGAGTGGAGTAGGGGTTGAAGATGTTTGTGCATGTGTGATCGAGATGGAGAATGAAGCAATGGACGAGAGAGGGCAGTGCAAGTGAAACAAATGCTGGTGACTCTTATCAAACCGAGAATGCATTAACCTAACTACCTGTGCTTGTAAATTCACTGAACAACAATCCAAAACACAAAAGAGAATGTGCATGAAGCTGTGGTAAAGGAATGTAGTGCAGGTGTGAGTGACAAGGAAGCATCTAACGTAACGTGACTGTGTTTGCAGCAATCATCAAGTAAAGGAATTCGTGTTTTTGGTGGCTAGTTATGGGCTGCACCCCAATCTTCAAGCGAGATGGCAGTGAGCCTTAACAACCCTTTTTGTTGGAGCTCCAATGGACTATATCTATCCTCTGCTACACTAAACAACTGTAAACAAACTCACCATAAGCAAATTCTATCTAACTCATAAAAAAGACCAACTCAACAACCTGTAATTCGAATTGCATGTGCAAATGAAACTCAAAGTGCTGAAAACGAAATGGAAACAACACTACAGCTGAGGGGATCTATGGCTCTCAGGTTGGGCCCTAACCTGAGAGCTATAGTCTCCTTAAGAAACTCAGAACTAGATCACAAACTGCCTTCTTTATTCATAATCTGATGTCATGCCAAATTGGCTTACAAAAGGAACAAAAACTGAGCTGTGCTCCAAAATTACAATAGCAATACGAGAGTTTCAACAACCTATCTAAGGCTAAGGCCTCCATACTTATACAAAAACGATGATCCAACAAGTGTCCTTGATTTTAGGAGCTCGGCTGTCCAACTAGAGTTTAACTGCTGATCCTGTAGGATGGACATAAATGCTGTTCCTGTAGAGCAGTTTATAACTGCTGTTCCTGTAGAACAGCTGGCTGCTTGTAAGCTCGGAGGGGAGATGGATTAGAGCTCGGAGTTCTTGATGGGAATCACGAGGGATGTCCCTAGAACCGTGGACATCCTCTCCTAGAAACCTGCAATGCCACCTCGTTGTCTCCTTAACTCCTTTTTCGTTGTCTTTTGCTCCCCTTTAATGCCAAAACCTGGAATCATAATGCATTAGTCACGTAGAGAGAGTGCCTACCCTTCTTCCTACAAACAACATGAATAAACTAAGAAATGCATGCAAAAGCAATAAAAATGAATGGTTTTGAGCAAGTAGAATAGGCCAAAATGAGCCCGAATTGTACCAAAATTGGGGCTCATCATCACCCCCCAGCTGAACCATTTGCTCATCCTTGAGCAATTTTGCCCCAGCTCCTTGTCCTTGGCCGAGAGCTGGGGCTCGGAACCTACTCCTTCTTCTCTACTTTTGGGGCCTCTGTTTTCTCTGCCTCAGGTGGAGACGAGGGTGGTGCTTCCTCCCCCTTTTTCATTTCCTTGAGCCGGGCTTCAGAAGGCGACTGGCCTATTTTTCGCGTCCAGGAAGTGACTTTTGGGCTTCCCTTCTCAGGGGTGGCCTGTGTTTTAGAGGGAGTTTTTGTACTGGGCGAAGTAGGGGTGTCTCCTGAGGTGGGTTGGCTGCTGGGTGGAGGTTGCGACTTGTCTGTTTTCATTCTCTGACTTCTCCTGGCTTCGGAGGGTAGAGGGATCTCCCTCTCTCTCTTTTCTTTTGGTTTTGCCGGTGTGTTGAGGGCAGCCAGTGCCACTGCCGCCTCCTTTTCGAGGATGCTAGCCTTCTCCTTCTTGTGTTTTGCTCACTCAGAGCTCCTTGTAGAGGGTCCCTCCTCCTTTGGTTTCGGGCTTCCTATAGAAGACCCTTCTTTGACCGGTTTTGGGCTCCCTGTAGGAGCATCTTCTGTAGCTCTTGGGCTTCCCGTAGGAGCCTTTCCTTTTAGCACGTCTGGGCTTCCTGCAGGAGCTTTTCCTTTTTCTTTCGGGCTTCCTGTAGAAGCCGGTTTCTGCAATTTCGGGCTTCCTGTAGAAGCCTTTTCCTTCAGCACCTTTGGGCTTCCTGTAGAAGCCTTTTCCTTTAGCAGTTTTGGGCTTCCTGTAGAAGCCTTTTCTTGAATTTTTGGGCTTCCTGTAGAAGCCTTTGTCTTCGTTTCCAGACTTCCTGTAGAAGTCTGTTCCGTAGTGATTTTCGGGCTTCCTGTAGAAGACCCTACTTTGTCCACTTTTGGCCCTCCTGTAAAAGATTCTTTCTTTACGCTCTGTGGGCCTCTTGGAGAAGATCCCTTCTCTGTTTTTGAGCCTCTTGTAGAAGCCTTCGCTTGTTTCCCTGTAGATGCAACTGTCACCACCTTTCCTTGCTTGGTTGCATGGATTTTGCTTTTGGCTTTGACTGCAAGAGCTGGCGAGGTGCTTGGGCTGATAGGGACCACCTCAGCTTTGTCCATTCTGCTCTTTATCCTCTGTTCTCTTGCTGTCAAAACAGGTGTGTCACCCTCCTCTTCGTCTTCCTTTTCTTCTTGCTTCCTCTTTTGTTCCTTCCTCTGCACCGTGGCAGGGGTCTTCTGACCTGATGTCCTCTTTTCTTTGGCCACTGCCTCTTTGTCTTCACCGCTGGAGGAGCCACTATCTTCGACCAGCATTTTGATGTCCCCATCCCGTGTCATATTTCTAAATGACTCCCAGGAGAGGGGGACTTTATAGGAGTGCAGTGTATCCTCTACAAGCAACTTGATCAGCCCGTGGTGTGCCACCTGATCTGGGACACCACCCTTCAGCTTCGTAGCACATTCCATTAAAGATTGCAACAGGAAATAAGGAATGCTTAATTTCTTTTCTACAGGAAGCTCACTTCGGTTCCTTAATTCGTTCAGCAATCGGAAATGGTACCCGTAGACGATGCTATAGCGACCCTCACAGGTTATATATTTCATTATCTGTAAGCTGACCTCGTTCCATGGTGGTGTCAAACTATTCCTTCGTACCCCATTCTTATCCTCTGTGAATGATTCTTCAGGTGGGAAGAACTCCTTCTTGGCTTGCTGGCTCTGTTTTCGTTCTTCTTTATCCCACGGGAGACCCATAGGAAGCTCAGTGATTCTACTGATGGACTGCGGGGTTATCTTGAGGCTTAGGCCTCTGAAATTGACTGTGGCCAGCACCTTGGATTTTGGCCTCAGGGCCTGCAAGAATTCCTCGGCCACTTCCTCATCGTACCCCTGCAACTTATCACAAAAAGACATCCACTATGCTTGTGTAAAGAGCTCCACTACTGCCTGATTTCTCCTCAATGTAGTTGAGTCAGTGGGCTCGCGTCTGATAAACCCACCAGGCATGATGAGCATGGTGGTTTTTACCCCGGGTGGTGAATGCAAAGGGAATTCGGTCTTATAGACAGAGCATGCAATGGATTCACAAAACCACAGTCTAATTATACCTTTATCCTGTAGGAGTGATAGTATGGGCACAGCAATCCAATATCTTTTATGACCAGACCGTGAATAATGACCTTACCACCTTTGAAAACCAATTGCGGAAGGAGTTTCAGGGTTACCTCTTTTCTGCCACCTTTTTTACGTGAAGACTTCACCTTCCTGTAGAGACTGCTATCCTGTAGATACTGCTTCCTGTAGAAACTGTCCCTGTAGGAGCGGTGCGCAGACTTCGGGGGGAGCTATAGTTGGCCAGCGGTCGCGAGGTGCTTTACCAGCGTTCAGGTAGCCGAGAGCTCGGCGTATCAGTATGCAGAGGTAATCAGAGGAGCGACTCGAGTTTTGAAATGAGGTTGATGGATATACACGCTTAATCGAGCCGATTAGATTTTGAATCGGCGCAGCTCGTGGCGCGGGGGGTGAGCTGTCCCCGCCGGACCGTTGGGTGACATCACCCATCATCCGCCTGCAAATTCGTTTGTTGCCACATTCATTCCCACAGATCTGCCGCCGCCCCTTTCGGTTAAACTTCGGTTCACGGTTGACGGGACTAATCTTCACGTGCGTGCTACGTGCTGCTTGTGTCATGGCTGCCACCTCCTCATCTGACTATCCCTTCACTAGCCGACGTGGCCAGTCAACTGGCCTTACGGCCGCTCAACCATTCACCTTTATGCCATGCAAAACAAATCAAAGTAATAATCATGCGATTTGCTGGAGAGAAGGATTAGAACACTTACCTGCGCGCGGCTGCACATGATTTCCAGTTTTTGAGCGATGGATCTACCTGCTGCGTGTGGCTGCACAGTCCCGTAGACTCGTGGTTACAGGATGCTGGCGATGGAGTGAATGATTTTGTGTTCATGTGCCCGTGTTATCTCAGATGGCGGTGCTGCGAACAGGCTTCACTCGAGCAGGGTGAACTGCTACAGGATCCCCGCGAGGGGTCTTGTCACAGTCCTTTCTTCTCGGGTGCATGTTGCACGCTGGCGGTTCTGGCTTCTCGATCACGATCCCAGCACTTCTAATGCATAACGTGGATATGGTATGGCTCTCGGTGCTTGGTTTTTCTTTGACAGATGTTTTTTCACGAGAACTCATTGCTTTGTTGTGCTGCTGCAGGGATCTTGGTTGCATGGCGAAGAGGATGGTGTAGCAAGATAATAGCAAGGTTCAGGGGTGCCATCAGTGGCATGCATGCATTCAATCCACTCCTCAGTCGCTAGATCTTCATTTGAAACACATTTCGACCGTCGCAACCTTCTACAGGAAGTTTCCTGTAGAACACAGAGCTTCCTGTAGAAGTTTTGCACTTTCCTGTAGAAGATCCGCGTCTTCCTGTAGGAAGACTGTCTGTTCCTGTAAAAAACTGTATCTTCCTGTAGAAGATCCAAATCATGATGAAAATTGCACATACCTTGAAAAACATTGTTATTCTTGGAGGAGGTGTTGATGACATCCTTTGATAACATGATGAAGGCCCCTGGCTTGGGGTGGAGAGGCTTCTTCTCCTCCATAGAACATCTGCATGCAAAAACTTTTATTGTGCTTATTGTTTTTTCTTTTTTTTTCTTTTTTCTCTTTTTTTTTTTTGAAAAGATAGCAGGGGCGCCCCAAAGAGGTTTTCACCCTTGCTACCTGCCCTGAGCGCCTCAAAGAGGTTTTCACTCAAGGATCTTTTTTGAACTTTCTTCTTTTTTTTTTTTTTTTTTTTTTTTTTTTTTGAAAGACAATAGGAGCGCCTCAGTGAGGTTTTCACTCCTACTGCCTGCCTTGGGTGCCTCAGAGAGGTTTTCACCCAAGGATCTTTATTGTTTCTCTTTTTTTTTCTTTTTTCTTTTTTTTTTCTTTTTCTGTTTTTTTTCTTTTTCTTTTTTCAGGGTATGCCCAAAGTGGAGGCAGAACCCTTCTCTATGACCAAAATAGATTTCTCCATAGTGCTGATAAACTCTTGTCTTGAGAGAGGTCTTCTGTAGATCTTCAATCGGTGCCCATTGACAAGCATGGGAATGGCTTCCTCATCAATGGTTCGAATGAGGACAGATCCATTGTCATGGCACTGTTCCACTACATATGGTCCTAGCCATCTGGTTCTCAGCTTCCCCTTGAAGTCTTTGAATCTGGAGTCATACAACAAAGCCCAATCTCCCGGCTGGAATTGCTTGTCATGGAGATGTTGGTCATGCCACACCTTTCTCTGAAGTTGAACCACTTCTGAGTGAAGGAGGGCCTGCATGCGGTGCTCATCCAGTCCATTCAGCTGCAATAACCTTTCTTGCTGTGCATGGCTGAGATCTAGGTCCAGCTGAGCTGCCATCCTCAAAGTGTTATACTCAAACTCAATGGACAGCAAAGCTTTCTTCCCATAGACCAGCTCATAAGGTGTGAAGCCGGTGGTGGTCTTCCAAGTGGTGTTGTAAGCCCATGTGGCTTCAACCAGGCGATCTGCCCAGTCTTTTCTGCTGCTGCTCACCACTTTGGTCAAGATCCCTTCTAGTGCTCTATTGGTGACTTCCACCTGCCCATTTTCTTGAGGGTGATAGGGGGTGGAAGTCCTATGCTTGATCTTGTGATGAGCTAGAAGATCTTCAATCAAGTTGGATGTGAACTGGCTCCCCTGATCGGTCACCAGCTCTCTTGGGTAGCCAAACTTGTAGAAGATGTTCTCTCTTAAGAACTCGACCACCTTCTCTTCTGTTGCTGCTTTGATTGCTTTAGTCTCTGTCCACTTTGTCAAGTAGTCCGTACACACAATGATGTAGGACCTCTGCCTCGAAGAGGGATTGATTGGACCCACAAAGTCCATGCCCCACTTCTCAAATGGCTCAAGAGTCACTTGAGGTTGGAGAGGCATCTCATCCCTTTGGGTTGGTTTCCCCATTCTTTGGCATTGGTCACACCGGCTGACATATCTTCTGACATCTTGATGAAGTGTGGGCCAATAGTAGCCTGCCTGCAGGATCTTGAAGGCAGTTCTCTTTGCTGCAAAATGCCCTCCACAAGGCCCATCATGACAGGTGAGGATGATGTCAAAGACTTCCTCTTCCCTTACACAACGCCTTAAGATCTGATCGGGGCCAAGCTTGAACAGGTTGCCCCCGATCCAAGTGAATGAGGCACTTTTTCTGATGATTTTGCTCTTCTCTTTTGAAGAGAGGTGCGGAGGGAACTGAGCTGAAACAAGATAGTTTGCTATATCAGCAAACCATGGAGAGAGTACTGAAATAGCAAATAGATGCTCATCAGGCATCTGGTCATCCACCGTCCCATCTTCATCTGCAGACAAATCCAATCTAGATAAAAAATCAGCAACAACATTTTCTCTTCCTGGTTTATCAACAATGGTTAAATCAAACTGCTGCAGTAAAAGTAACCATCTAATAATACGAGCATTTACATCTGGTTTATTCATCAAATATCTAATAGCAGCATGGTCAGTATGTACAAACGTTTGATACCCGGTAATGTAATGACGGAACTTGTTTAGTGCATGGACTACAGCTAAGAACTCTTTCTCGGTTACAGTGTAATTCAGCTCTCCTTTGGACAAGTTTTTGCTAACGAAGTAAATGGCATATGGAAGTTTTTCCTCAACTTGTCCTAAAGCTACACCTATGGCTTTGTTCGAGGCATCAGTGTGGATGTGGAAAGGTAGGGCCCAGTTTGGACCTCTCAAGATTGGTGCAGACACCAACTTGTCCTTTAACTCATTCAAACTCTTCTGACAATCGTCAGTCCACTTAAACTCCACATCCTTTGCCAACAGGCCAAACAATGGCGAGGCGAGCTTGCTGAAGTCCTTAATGAATCTCCTGTATTATCCCGCTAATCCCAAAAAAATCCTAACATCCCTTACCTTTTGTGGAGGTGGAACCTTCTTGATTAGAGCAATTTTGTTAGGATCCACCTGTAATCCTTGGCTAGAGATGGTATGGCCTAGCACGGTCCCTTCAGTCATCAGGAATTCACACTTTTCGGGACTGAGGGATAGGTTCATCTCAATGCATTTGGTTAGGACTTTCCCCAGATTGGACAATGCTTCCTGGAAGTTGGCCCCATAAGGAGTAAAGTCATCCATGTATATTTCCACTGCATCATTGTCACACGGAATCTGTCAAGGGTGCGGACACGACTGACCTTCCTAGAAGTCTAAGACATTCTAATGACAAACAAGACAAAATGGAGTGATCTTTCTCTAAATACACCTTTTACAACATGAAAACTACAAGTGTTTAGGCTTACCTTATTCCAAAACGCTGTTGTTGAAGTCCGTTCTTGACGATCCGGATGAGCTCCTCCTTCAAGTCAATTCCTGCAACCACAAACAATCAAACAATTACCAAGCACTTGCATTTCATATAATAAAACATATATTCAACATGCAGACCAAGGAACACATGAAATAACTCATTAACACAAGCTATTGAGAAAAATAAACCAGTTTGTATTAATAACGAAACAAAGAAACTCTTACAACCTGGCCTTGGTGTTGTGCAAGTTCCTCCCAGGGTCCATCAAGGGTTTTCCTCTACTTTGACAAAGCTCACCCTCTCCCAAGTAGAATCAAGTGAAGACAATCTCTCCTCACAAAGGCTCTAATGGAAGACCTAAATCCTGCAGCATTTACCCAAAGAAAATGTATAGCTCCAACCTCCTCTCCTTCTGGCTCAATGCCTTTATTTATAGTGCTGTAAAGAGGTTATTCAGGTCCACTATCAATGGGATCATCCCCCTCTATAGGTGGGATAGCTCCCTTATTGATGGGATAAGTTCCCCCTTAATAGAGATACATGAACCAACTGGAGGCGCATCCATTTCATCAAACCGACCTCTAGAATGTTCTAGAAGTAACCACAAGTAACTTTTTCAAGATAAAACTCGCGCATTTTGCCTTTTACAGAGGGACGCACCTGTCCCTTAACATACAGAGCGTCCATGGACGCATATTTTGTGAACAAGGTCAGCGTCCCCGCAGGTAAGGCTAGAGAGAACCTGCGACCCCAGAGATAAACATAGTTTTTACAAGACTTTCTCTCTTCTTTGAGTTTGAGATGGATAACAGAGGCATGAGACTTGCCTAAGAGGGTAGCATGACTGTTGATTTGAGCCATACTAACTGTAAGTAGTCAAGGTGACATTTTTTAGTGTAACAGATTGCCCCCTAAAGTGCGAAGCCTGGAATAGAATAGGGTTTTGTAATTCTAGGAAGGGTGAAGCGCTTTATCATTTCAAGGATTGCCTTGTGGATGGCCTGGTTGGAACCTGCAATTTTCAACACAAAATACATGGATAAGATTATATCATCACTGAGGTAGGCATTCCCATACTCAGATTCAAAACTTTAACTAATGGACTAACTATTCTGATACAGGAATGATCTTGCAGTACATCATTTTTATAGACTTTTGTAGACACAGTATGGACGCAGCCATCTGTTTATGATTAGTCTACATAGATAATGAATACAAAACTCCTCGCAGCCTGGATGGTAGAAACTAGATCCAGGGTCTTCACTTCTACTTCCCGAATTGGTACGATTCTAGCCATGTGATTAAATGATTCGATGTCGAACATGGTAGAAACCACTTGATTACCAGTCAATGATGTAAACTGTTAACAAGCGTGAGAGAAACCACCAGTAATGTCAATGGTTCTCAAAGTACCAAGCACAACCCGTGAAATGTGAATAGATGTTTTGATGTCGAACACTTCACGGAATCCTCTGATCGAAAGTCAATGATGTAAACTGACGTCAAAGGCGAGAAACCTGCCATTGATGCATGCAGACTTCAAGGTACTGTCGATTCCTAAGTCATCTTTCTAGATAATGTGTCGATGTCGATAGAAAGCGACCCGTTGCAGGCAAGCCCGCAACACGAAATCATTGTTCAAGTTGAAGAAATGTTGCTGTAAGGACTGACTCAGGGATGGTCAAATGGATGACAAGTATTTTGCAGATGAAAGTTTTTGCTTGCAGACCTCTTGAACACATAACGACACAACAGATGGCTTGGTGACGAATAACTCAAAGTTAACCCCTGGAACCCGGTTAAAGACTTTCAAAGTGATTTGGTCAACTGTGAGGTAAAAGATTTCCCAACCCAGGTGAATGAAAAGTGTCGTGTTCAAGAGCGGTAATAAAGTTTCTTCTGAGACAAAAGGTGACAAATAGGTTCATTCTTCTCTTTTTTCCCCCACCATTTCTGGCAAGTACCTCTTTATTTTTAACAAGCTTGAGGAGGATAACATATGCTTGATTATAAGCTCATCCTTCGGACGAGTCCAACCTAGTTTAAATTCGAACCCTAGGAAGGAGTGGTTCGTTCCTGTTTGTAATTGAACAGGTCCTCTACTGTAAAAGTTTAACGAGCCCAGTATAGGAGAAACTCGGCGTTTTTCAATTTTAGAGAGTCTGAAAAAACTAAAGGAGACTCCACGTTGAACTTTTTCGTATATTTGTGTCCCTCAAGCCCGAAAAAGTATAAAATAATACCTGGGGGAACCGCTTGATCTTGCGACCAAGGAGTACTTTCATAATAGTGTCGTTAACCTGAAAAGTAAAAAGCGATCAAGGACACGTCGTTTTATTTCCTTATCGAGTTCGAAACGACAAAAACCCGGCAATCTTTTCCTGATTTTGCGGTCAGAAAAGAGCTAAAAGGGGACCGTCTTTTAATTCCGTTTTAACGAGTGAAAAAGAAACACTCGGCGATCTTTTCATGTTTTAGGAGTCAGAAAAGGGCTTAAAAGATGACTCTGATATTTTTGTT
The DNA here is from genome assembly GCA_031772625.1 of Pinus tabuliformis. Lineage (NCBI taxonomy): Eukaryota > Viridiplantae > Streptophyta > Pinopsida > Pinales > Pinaceae > Pinus > Pinus tabuliformis. Next base: position 1,582,441,198 of record CM062817.1, read on the forward strand.
TGTGAAAAATTACAATTTCCCTCGAAATCCCTTTGTCCTGCACAAAAGCAACACATTACTCATACCTGTTTAAAATAGGCAAAAATACATTCAAAAACATCTTTTCATGGTAAAAAATGAACTAATTCATCCAAAAAACCTATAAAAAGACCTTTTACCATGTCATTTTTACCGTTTCACTGTTGAGGTTGAAAAAGGAGCTTTTGACAAGAAACTTCCCGTGGTTGCTGCGGAAAATCTGACCGTCGGAATCGAACGCCGTCTCATCCAGGTATTTTACACATCCTACTCTGCATTTCTATCCGTTTAGAATCAATTTTTAGGTTTTAGTTTCATTTTTTGGGGGGGTTTTGGTTTTGGAATGCGCCTCTCGGCGGACGCAGGTGCCCTTCGGGTGACCTGCGTCCCCCGACTTTTTCTCATACGGGAAAACGGTCGGAAGACGCAGTCCGCCTTCAGGCCAGCTGCGTCCGGGCGCCCTGTGCTACAAAGCCGGGGTGCGTCCTCCGAGAAACGCGCATTTCAAAACCCCAACTCTCTCAAAAAACCACCAAAAATTCCCAAATCAATTTCTAATTGCTATTTTTGATATGCAGGGCATTAATCATGTTAGACTGGAGAGAAAGAGAGCATGTAGAGGAAGATGAAGCTGCAATAAATCATCAACCTTCCCTGGATGCCCTAAGAGCATGCGGATTATACAAATATTGGACCATACCGGGCATGAGGGGCCAGGTAAGATTCTTGGAATGGCTGGTTGAGCGATGGAACGTACAAGAACAATGCTTTTACATAGGAGGGCACCAGCTCGAGATAGAGCCCTCGGATGTATACTTTCTCACTGGCTTGCCAAACAGAGGTGAGCAACTCAGTCTTGCGGGGACTAGGCCGGGTGGCCAATCCCTTGATAGTCTCCGCGAGAATTGGTGCACACCTGGGGCTCACCATTCAAAAGGCATAGAGATAAAACACATCACTCTACCGGAACTCAAAGTCATAGCGTTCACGGTTACCAGAATTTGCGGCGCGGCCGCTTTACACATTGCTTCCGGATCCCAAATGCGGATGGCAATTGACTGTTACCAAGGCACCATTTTCAACTGGTGTGAAGCTGTGTCGGCTCATATGAAGAGCCAACTGACCAAGGCAAAGAACGGACGACTAAAGACTTTTGGATATGGGCCTATAGTCGTGAGCTTTGCCTTGGAGAGAATTCCAATGCTGATCCCTCAGCAACTCACTGTTGATATCTTGGGTCCTCAGCAGCCAAAGCTGATACGATGGGTTGCGGTGATGGCCCGGCATCCTGACGAGGGCGCGACAGTAGTTCGATTCTCAGATAGTTATTTTGACTGGTTAGAGGGCCAGCTTTTTGTGATACAGGACTTTCCGTATGCCGGAATGGATTTCAGAGGTGATCCGGACATGGTTCTTCCACAGGGAGAACAATGGGACGACAGAGGTACTTTTTATTTTCACAAGTTTTCTAGTTATGTATTTTTTGTATTTTTTATATATATCGTCTCAAAACTAATAGTAAACTTTTTCAAAATGCAGATGTTGGTCCACAGCGTCCAGCCAACCTCCGGCCTTATGATAGACTACATCCAGCTGCACCGGTACCGGCCCCACAGGATGCGACAGCAGAAGTACTAGCTGAGTTGGAGCATGATCTAGAGCGTCTCACGGCAGATATACCTGAGACTACTATGGACGACATTCCTATCAGGCTTCAGCGCTTCGTAGTCGCGGTCCCTGGACCGTTTAGGAGATTTTTGCGTAAGGTAGCCCGCGCAGTGGTGTCGTACAGAGAGCACCACCAGTGATTGACTAGTCACTTTTGTAGTCACATGTGACATTTTTGACTTTTTGTACTATCATTTTGCCGATCATAAGGTGTTTTAAACCTATGATCGAAGACGATGTATATATTTTTTGACACACTTCTATCTATATATATCACTATTACCGGCTTATCTTGTTTAACATATGTGATGAAATGTTTTTAAATTTACTTGCATGATTATCGTAAATGTCTGTCCAACATTCGAGAAGCAATTGCATCTGCTAATGTATTCAAAGACCTTGGAATATGTTGATATTCAATGTAATCAAATTCACGTTCCAAGAGACGCACTCTCAAAAACAACCTTAATAACACAGGATTTCTAATGGCATAAACTCTATTAAGCTGTAATACAACAAGTTCAGAATCTAACCTCACTATCAAACGTCGAATTCCAAATGAAATAGATTCGGATAATAATTCAACCACTGCACTGTATTCTGCAATGTTATTCGTTGTTTGACCGAGGCTTACCCCATGCATAGAAACTAACTCGTCAGAGGGCGAATAGATAACCCAAGCTGCGGAAGAGATATTCCGTGTATTACGACAAGCACCATCAGCAAATCCAATGTATGTTTGGAGAGGCGTCGACATCTACAATATCAAGAGTAAAACCAAGATAAGCCAGAATAATGACGAAAAACCACACTCGCTAAGCTAAGCACACTGACTAAACTAACACACTTGCTAGCTAGAAAGAAAATCTAACCTATCTAAAAATTTCTCCATACCCATCATTTTAAGCATAATACCTCTTTAGGTAAAGTCCATTTCTGGGTTTACCCAAAGAGTCCCCATCAAAATCAACTAACTCATAAGCCCCTTTTGCTAGCTTTCGCTTTACAATGTAGGGCCCATGCCACATGGGAACGAATTTTCCGGCACCTAGCTTATCGTTAGCTTGATCATATAATAGTACTAGGTCTCCTTCCGAAAAACTTCGAGGGGTTACATTTTTATCGTACTGAGCTTTCATTCGTTTCGCGTGAGTCTCGATAGCTAAAGTAGCGTCACGTCGAGTCTCATCTAATTTAGCCAAGTATAATAACCGTTTCTCCTCTTCGGAAGTAGCTGGAAGTAATTCGACAGCCATTTGAAGTGATGGGATTTCGCATTCAATAGGTAACACAGCTTCTAAGCCATAAACTAGCTGGAAAGGGGTGAAACCTGTTGAATTTTTCACTGAAGTTCGATATGCCCATAGCGCCGAAAATAACATGTTATGCCAATTCGTTCGATGGATACCAATGATCCGTCGAATCATGATGACTAGAACTTTGTTGATTGACTCAACCAAACCGTTGGCTTGCGGATAATAAGGAGTAGAGCTATCGTGGCGCAAACCAAGCTGGCTTGTAAGCTCAGTCATCATGACGTTTCGAAAATGGCTCCCATGGTCAGTAATGATTGCTTGTGGGACACCAAACCTAGTTATGATATGATTGAATACGAAAACTGCAGCTGTCTTGCCGCTTGCGTCGAATGTAGGCATCGCCTCGGCCCATTTTGTAAAATAATCAACCGCGAGGATGATATACGCATGCCCCCCGGCCGAGTGAGGGTTACAAGTAATAAAGTCAATGCCCCATTTGGCGAATGGACCAGCGGCAATTATAGGGTGGAGAGGAGCAGGTGGAGCGCGCATCTTTCGATCAAACACTTGACAGTTGTGGCATGTTCTGACAGCAAGGATACAATCTTTAAACATAGACGGCCAGAAATAGCCAGCGCGCAACACCTTCTGAGCTGTGGCATACCCAGACATATGACCGCCACATGCTCCAGAGTGACAATCATTCAAAACTCTCTCAGCCTCTTCGTGAGTTAAACAACGTCGAAAAACTAAGTCTGCCCCCCGGCGATAAAGTGTATCTCCAATAATTCTGTATTGCTGGGATCGAAACCGAATTTTTCGACGGTCTTCCTTGGAAGCTTCAGGCCGAAAGGTTTGGGTTTGGAGATAGATGATTATATCCCCATACCACGGATCTAAAGTGCTAATAAGAAACAAAGATTCGTCCGCAATGGACTCCTCTGCCACAGTCTCTGTGTCAGCACTCGGGAAATCACACATCAATTCCGCAAAAACTAAAGATTTCTTAGACTTGGACTTCTCGAACTCCAAGTCGAACTCTTGCAGGATAACAATCCATTTAGAGTACTTGCCCCCTAGCAGTTGTTTTGTCAAAATATAAATCATAGGGTTGCAATCCGAAATAACTGTAGTCTTGCGGAGAAGAATGTAGTGACGAAAACGCTGGACAGCTTGAACGGCTGCCAGGGCCAATTTCTCCACATGCGAATATTTTAACTCAGTGGGATTTAAGGTTCTACTAAGATAATATATCACATGCTCTGCTTTGAATTCATCTTCTTGAACTAACACCATTCCAATGGTGGAATGCGAAGCTGCGAGGTATAAGAAGTAGTCCTGGTTGTAGTTGGGAGGATGCAATAACGGTGCATGGGTCAACGCGTGTTTTAGTGCATCAAAAGATTGTTGGGCAATCTCGTCCCAAAAGAATTGTGCGTTCTGTTTCAACAACCGTGTAAAACCTTTAGTGACCTCGGCGTAGTTTGGGATGAATCGGCGTAAAAAGTTCGCTTTCCCTTGCAAACTTTGGAGTTGGCGCAAACTCGAAGGAGGAGGCAATTTGATGATAGCCTCGACTTTCGAGGGATCGACGCGAATGCCGGCTTTTGAAACAACAAATCCCAGCAATCGACCTGTTTCTATACAGAAAACACACTTGTGGGGATTCAACCGAATTCGATAATGCCTACACCTCATAAAGATTGCTCGTAGGTGGACAAGGTGATCAGCTCGTTGTAAAGAATGAGCAGGCAAATCATCGAGATAGGGTTGCACAATGTGCTTGATGTCATGAAATGCATAAGACATTGCCCGTTGAAAAGTAGCGCCGGCATTCTTAAGCCCAAAAGGTAATTTGCAATAAGCAAATGTCCCCCATGGACAAATGAATGCCGTTTTTGGTTGATCGGCAGGTAGAATATTGATTTGATTATAGCCTGAGAAACCATCCATGAAGGAAAACATCTCACTTCCGGCACAATCATCAATAATTTGATCGATATAAGGCGTAGGATAGTTGTCTTTTGGACAAGCTCGATTGATATCCCTATAGTCGATACAGATTCTTATTGTTCCTTGTTTTTTATTGACGGGAACAATATTCGATACCCAATCCGTTAACGGGATCGGATAAATGAAACCTGCTTTCAACAGCTTTTCGACTTCTGCTTTAATCGCAGCCGCTTTTCGAGGGTGAATCTGACGCAACCGTTGCCGAATGGGTTTAGCATCCGGGTAGGTTTTGATTTCATGAACAACAATGGCAGGATCAATTCCCGGCATTTCCTCGTAAGACCAGGCAAACACGTCGCGGAATTCTTGGAATAGGGCCTTGTAAGTTTGGATTTCTTCTTCAGTACATGCGGCACCTATATGAATGTTCTCCTCGATTCCGGGCTTCACTGAAATATCAATGGGAATAGTACGAGAAATATTCCCTAAATTCAGCTCTGAATCAGAATGTTTCGTTGGATCCTGAGCGTCTTTGACATATTCAGCGGTAAAGATAGATGAAAAATCATTTTCAAATGCATCATCCTTAGGTAAAAACGAAGATCTGTGATGGAGATCTTCCCATGGTAGATCATCTACACTTAGGATTTCGCGAAGTTGTTCGTCAGATGACACTTCTTCGGGAAACGTTATCCGTTCTAAGGGTGAGGTGAAAAGTGACTCTTCACTGACCACATTCATTTGGTCGTTTCGGTTGAATGAAAGTCGGTAAAAGACATAAGAGCTTCATAAGCAATCTCATACGGACTCAACGGCATAACATCACCGAGTGAGTCTAGCTCAGAGTCAGAGGGAACATACCAAGGATCATCATAAATAATGTTTTCTGACGTGATCATATGAATTGTTGCAAACGAAGGGTCTGCATTGAGTGGAGGGAGAGGAAAAGTTCCCAGTAAACCGGAATCCTTAACTAAACCTACACCAATGTCCCTATAAGGGATTGTCGTTTTACCAACATGCTGGATAGTTTCTGAAGAGGTTGGGTCGGATGAAAAGTATGTCAGCTGATCAATAGTCACGATCTTACCGTTATGTGGAAACTTAATGACTCTGAAGACCGATGAAACGACCGCTGTCATAGCATATGACCAACTTCGACCCAAAAGAAGGTTGTAGTCTAGAGGGGCATCAACCACTTCCACATCCAGACTAACGGTTTTACCTTCGACCCCTATAGGCAATTCTTGTAGAATACCAAACGGACGGAACCCACGGCCATCAAAGGCCTTAAGGATGGTGGGGGATTGGTTCAACGAAGGAGAACCAAGCGATCTCCAACATTGAATCGACATAATACACGTAGAAGCTCCCTCATCAATCACAGTCCGATGAATAGGCCTGTTTTTGACTATCACTGGAATTTGGAAAGCCATTTGATGGGGGAGACGCGGTGTACTACTTTCTAGATCAAAGATCATTAGGTTCGGGTCCTGAACATCGACAGCTCCAATAGCCGACAAAAGCAATTTTCGTTGCGCTGGACATGATTGCAGCACTTCGAGTGCCGACATTGCTGAAGGTGAAACAGCTAAGTCTTCAACAATGTTGTAATTCTGGGCTGCTCTCGCATGTGGATTGAAAGCAGACCTTCGAAGTACACCCTTGGCGGGCGGCTTAATCACTAAGTCTGGGTTAGGTTTTTCGATCTGTAGTGGATCGGAACCAGGAGCTGAGGTTGATGGGTTAGAGTGAGAAGATTCTGCTTCCTTACCATCAACAGGAGCCTTACTACCATAATCTTGCGATCGAGTCGCAATCCTGACATGAGACATCATCAAAATGGGTTCTTCACTGGCATTCGAAGAAGAACCTATCATCTTATTCTCCTGCTCTGGAAATGGATTTTTTAACACAGCAGGAGTGGGAGAACCTTTGACTATTTTCACTACCTCGGCCCGATGAGGGCAGTCTCTCGTAAAATGATCTTCTTCACAAATAAGACAAGGATATCGAGGTTTGCGTTTTTCGTCATTGGTTTCCGACTTTTCCGTTTTCTCCTTTGGAGCCTTGTCTGCTTTAGCCTTCTTCTTTCCTTTCTTCTTTCCACCGTTTTTTGATTTGGCCGTAGATGACTCTACAGCGTGAATGTCGGCGGTAAGTTCAGGAGGAGAAGACTCTCCTGTCGGAGAATCAGGCAAAGTGATAATTGGAGTATTGGAGGTCTTGGAAGACTTCTTCTTACTCTTCGTAGTCACGATACCGATCATACCATCAGCGGCATGAGATCCCGAAGGAGCAGCAGCGATTTGGTTTGACTTTGGAAGATCCGGAATTTTCTCGTGTAACGTACCCGACTGAGTGTAAACTAAGTCAAGGTATTGTGCCTGAGCAATGACTTGCTCCTCAGTAACTACTCCGGCCTTAGCTACATCTTCAGTAATTCTTGGTAATAATGATTTGACAAACCATTCAGCTAAGATTTGGTCCGGGATAAAAACTTTCACTAATCTCCTTCGACGTCTCCACTCATGAATGTGATCAGAAATGTACGTGGATGTCGATTGTTTTAGCGAAGTTAATAATTCTGTACCATTATCGTATCTGACTGGTAACTGAAAATGAGTTAAGAACGAGGTAGCTAACTGGCTAAAGTTGTAAAAAGAGGCCCGTGGTAACTCAATGTACCACTTGGCTGCGAGACCAATGAGTGTACGCTGGAAAAGACGTAAGCGGATGGAATCATCTGAGATGGAATTTGATGCACACCAGAGGTGGTAAGTCATCACGTGATTAGACGGATCCTCTCCAGACTTACCTTCGAACTTGGGTATATCGCTGGGCAACTTATTTGGCATTGGCGGCCAGAACTGAAGATATTGAATTGGATCGTTCGTTAGGCGCGTCAAGTCGGGTAAATCTAAAGTCGCAATAAACGGTAACTGCCGGTTAGGATCTCTAAAACTCTGAGTCACAATACCAGCCCCAGGAGGAGGATATCCAGGATAACTAGGAACAGGAGTCGCATTTGGGATATTATATCCTCCTGGAAAACCAGGATTAACCGGACCGTACTGGGGTTGCTGAGGTGGTTGATAAGTGTACCCAGGATACGGTTGATACTGGTAAACCGGTTGTTGGGCAGCTTGCCCAGGTTGATACTGTCCCTGGTACGGAGGTTGAACAAATTGAGGTTGAGTAGTAACAACCGTACTTGTACCAGGTTGGCCTGCAGGCATCTGGACTGTGGTTTGAACCGTGGGTCCAGACAACGGTACAGATGTCTGAGGAGTGGTTACAGGGACAGTAGAAACCGGAGCTGCCGATACTCCAGAAGTAAGCATGGTAGATGAAGCGGTAGTTGCTGCAGCCGTGTGAGGTGGAGTACCAGGTGCAATTGGCGGCTGAGTAACTACAGAAGTTACAGGGGTCTGAACACTTGACTGGACAGGTTGCGGTTGCTGGGGTGGACCAGGAACTGCAGGTTGTCCTGCTTGAGGTACCGACTGTATACTTGGTTGCGACATCTGTTGACCCTGTGACGGATCCCATGTTAACATTCCAGGGTATTGACTCGTAACAGGTTGAGGATACTGAGATCCATAGCCGTATTGAGGATAGGGTTGATAACTGTAAGGTGCAGTCCCATATGATTGCCCTTGAGGTGGTTGATAACCTTGACCAGGGTATTGACCCGTAGGTTGATAACCTTGAGGTAAATACGAATACTGGGGTTGACCTTGACCTTGAGGTTGGTATCCTTGAGGTTGATACCCTTGGGGTTGATACCCTTGGGGTTGCCATCCTTGAGGTTGCCATCCTTGAGGTTGATATTGATACTGAGGTTGACTTTGGGGTACATATTGAGGCTGGGGTTGATACCCTTGGGGTTGATACCCTTGAGGTTGCCCCCCAGTCACAAATGAAGTACCTTGAGGTTGCCCCCCAGGCATTAACGAAGGTTGCCCCCCAGGCGGTAATTGGCCACCTTGAGGTTGGTTAATGGGAGTTGAACCTGACATCATATAAATGTCACCTATACTCAATGGTACATTACCACTGTTTCCAACTAATAACCCATGATCAATGGGTTGAGGAGATGCTCCCGCAAAGGTACCAGAAAGTGATTGATACCCAGTAGGAACAGAAGGACCGCCATGTAAAAATGATTCAGGACTTTGTGAAAACACAGATGACTGACCAGACATATTTACAGGAGAATGAATTCCTCTAGGTGGAACCGGAGTACGAGGTGTAGAAAAACCTACTGAGTTGTCTAAAAAATTGGTTAATGCAAGGTACCAAGATTCACTTCTAGGAGGACTGTAAAAGATGGATTCACGCTCCCTTAGATCAAGGGTAATTAGATCTTCAGAATCAGAAACGCCTATTTCTTCCTCTGGAACAAGTTCTTCTATAGCAATTAATCCAACAGGAAGATTTTCGGTGATAATTCTTTCTATTCTTGGTGAATCAGGAACACTAGGAGTTGGAGTAACAGGTTCTGAAATTTCAGGTTCTTCGCCTGTTTCACTGGCAGATGAAAAACTACCAGCAAGCTCGGAAACTGTAACAGCTTCGGGATTGTAACCTGTTTCTAATCTTTGGTAATCTGGATGGACTACCAAGGAAGATTCTCCTTCTTCAGGTGATCCTACTCTACTGCCACTAGGAGGAGTTACAAGGACCTTTAACCCTTCTAAATGACCCGGAATGTCTTCAGGAGATTCACCCCGCGATTTACGGAGTTTTCTTAACAAATCTATTCCGGTAACAATCTCAGGAGACTTGCCCCGAAGTCTACGGGACTGTCTCGGTAATTCCGCCACAATTAAAGATTTTAACTACAACACACGAAAACAAAGTAAAAAATTTCAAATCAAACCACCTAAAGTCTTCTAAAGAAGCAAACAAATTTGAAGCACACGCCTAAATAATCTAGAGCGTCAAACCACACACAAACAGTAGTCTTCCGGACCAAAAGCGCTAGTTGGTGATTAGGCCCAACCTCGCAGGATTCAGTACAGAAATGGTGGGTGGAACAGTTACCCCGGCAACCTGCTTAATGAATAGACTGGACCAAGTTCCTCCACTTTAACCGTCTCGAAGTGAAGCGAACCCCCCAGAAAATCCAAGTGAGTATAACCGACGTCTGCTCCAGGTACAGTGGGACCTTCCCTCCACCGTCACCTTGGGTAGAATCCTAGATATTATGGCCACTAAGGTTACCAATCACAACAATTACACCTGGGGGAACAGTCTAAACTCCGACAGCACGCAAGGGCAGAGTAGCAAGCTCCAATCCCCTTACCGGCTCCTTGACAACAATCCAAGGTTTACCGATAAGTGACCCCTGGCTCCTCGACAATGGTTAATCCGAGGTTTACCGTTTGTAATACGTACTGCCTGGCGTCGTTCCCAACGAGGGAGGAATGATCCCCTCACTGGTTCGGACACGAGCTCGTGCTTCTCCTTTAAGAGGAGCTTTCCCAGAATGTAACTGAAACAATTGGATTTGTTCTACTCAAGATAGACTATCTGTTTGGTTTTGTAGTCTTGGAGAGTTAAGTACTCACCTACTCCAAGACCCTAGCCTAAGCTATGTTGGTGCTTCAGAGCCCTAGAAAAATAAAGATTACTAGATTGATTTTAATTTAAGCGTTACTTTTAAGGTTGTTTCTTAAGTCAAAAGGTGATGGAAGTGAAACCAGTGGTGTGTTGACTCGACTCGAAACCACTACAAAATGCACCTAGAATGATTTATCCACTACTTTACTTTTTCGATGAATTGCTTAACTAAAAAGTTGAGAGAATGCAATCTTTATAAAAGCAACTTCTTAATTGAAGACAATCAAAGAAACAATTCGTTTGTCTTTTCCAAGCATAAAAACATAACCTCTCTTTACATGCACGAAAAAACTCTTTTCTTCTTTCGAAAACAAAAAGCTACTTGAAACAAGACTTTTTAAGAAGATGTTTTTGTATTTTTCTTTTAATAAAGCAAATAAATCTAATATAACCAAAAATCAATCTTAACAACTCTTAAAATCTATGAAAATGCACTCATAAGCAAACTAAAGGCAAATTTACTCTAAGCAATCTTAACGAGGCCAAAACTAACAATGATTATTTCTAAGGTGTTTTACTTGATCACAATCAAATCAAGGACTAGCTTATTGCAGAATCAAAAACTAGCCAAAACAAAACTCTAATCTTTTTGTTCTTTTTGTAAAATGGAAATCAATACTTTATAAACAAGTAATTCGAAATTTGACCCAAAACAACTCAAATGGCAAGTTGCTCACAAAAGGAGACTTTACGACAGGCCCGACTTCTAAGAAGGTTGACTAACCAGAGAGATCTAAGGCTGGACAACTTTCTACTATCAAAGTCACTACAAAGCCTTTCCAAAAATCAAACCCTAGGTCTAAACTTCGTTGAAAACCACTAAAACACTCAAAGCTCACAAAACTAGTTCAGGTGAAAATTCTTGACAGGGTACTAAAGGATCTGGGCAGAAAACACTAAGGAAAAACAAAATCTAAAAGCAATTTAAAGCAAAAATGGAATTTTCTTAAGTTTTACAGGAAGACGCAGGCAACCCGTTGTCACAGGTGCGGCCCCGCTCTGTGCAGACGGCAACAGCGCGTCCAAAGACGCACTGTGCAGTACTAAGAGGGTGCGTCCTTCTGGAAAAATGAAGAAAAACCAAATCTAACTAAATCTAAAGCTAAGCCACCCAAATACTAATTCTCACAGTCAAAAACCAGAAAATAAAAATGATTTTCTCAAAGCAAAGTTCATATAAAGGAAAAGACTCTCTCATTAATGGATTCCCCAGCGGAGTCGCCAATTTGTCACACGGAATCTGTCAAGGGTGCGGACACGACTGACCTTCCTAGAAGTCTAAGACATTCTAATGACAAACAAGACAAAATGGAGTGATCTTTCTCTAAATACACCTTTTACAACATGAAAACTACAAGTGTTTAGGCTTACCTTATTCCAAAACGCTGTTGTTGAAGTCCGTTCTTGACGATCCGGATGAGCTCCTCCTTCAAGTCAATTCCTGCAACCACAAACAATCAAACAATTACCAAGCACTTGCATTTCATATAATAAAACATATATTCAACATGCAGACCAAGGAACACATGAAATAACTCATTAACACAAGCTATTGAGAAAAATAAACCAGTTTGTATTAATAACGAAACAAAGAAACTCTTACAACCTGGCCTTGGTGTTGTGCAAGTTCCTCCCAGGGTCCATCAAGGGTTTTCCTCTACTTTGACAAAGCTCACCCTCTCCCAAGTAGAATCAAGTGAAGACAATCTCTCCTCACAAAGGCTCTAATGGAAGACCTAAATCCTGCAGCATTTACCCAAAGAAAATGTATAGCTCCAACCTCCTCTCCTTCTGGCTCAATGCCTTTATTTATAGTGCTGTAAAGAGGTTATTCAGGTCCACTATCAATGGGATCATCCCCCTCTATGGGTGGGATAGCTCCCTTATTGATGGGATAAGTTCCCCCTTAATAGAGATACATGAACCAACTGGAGGCGCATCCATTTCATCAAACCGACCTCTAGAATGTTCTAGAAGTAACCACAAGTAACTTTTTCAAGATAAAACTCGCGCATTTTGCCTTTTACAGAGGGACGCACCTGTCCCTTAACATACAGAGCGTCCATGGACGCATATTTTGTGAACAAGGTCAGCGTCCCCGCAGGTAAGGCTAGAGAGAACCTGCGACCCCAGAGATAAACATAGTTTTTACAAGACTTTCTCTCTTCTTTGAGTTTGAGATGGATAACAGAGGCATGAGACTTGCCTAAGAGGGTAGCATGACTGTTGATTTGAGCCATACTAACTGTAAGTAGTCAAGGTGACATTTTTTAGTGTAACAATCATGGACCAAGTCCGAGAAGATGCTCAAGACAGCTCTCTGAAAAGTAGCAGGAGCATTGCATAGCCCAAAGGGAAGGACTCGGTAGGCAAAGGTACCCCAAGGACAAGTGAAGGTGGTCATATCTTGGTCTTCCGGGTTGATTTGGATTTGATTGTACCCGCTAAACCCATCCAGGAAAGAGAAAAACTTCTTTCCTGCCAGTCCATCCAACACTTGATCTATGAAATGTAGAGGGAAATGGTCTTTCTTGGTAGCTTTGTTCAGCTCACGGTAATCCACACAGATCCTCCACTTCCCATTCTTCTTGGGAACCAGCACTAGAGGGGACACCCATTCACTATCTGAGATGGGGTAAATGAATCCGGCATCCAACAGTTTTTGCAATTCTTCCTTGACAATGTCTTTAAGGGCTGGATTCATTCTCCTCTGAGGTTGCCTAACCGGTTTACAGTCCTCTTTGATGTATATATGATGAGTACAGACCGAAGGATGAACTCCTTTCATCTCCTTATAGCTCCAAGCAAAAGCATCTAGGTGGCTGGCCAACAGGTTGCACAGCTCCTTTTCCTGAGAAGGAGATAGGGAGGAGCTGATTTTCAATGCTCTCTCAGGGCCGAACTCCACATTCTTAACTCTGGGAGTGACAGGGTTGGTTGTACAAAGATCCACTAAGGTGCTAGCTTGGGCATCCTCCACCAATTTTTCTAAGGGCAGTGCACTGGTAGGTGGGTTTTGGATCAAGTTCTCGATCAAATCATCCTCGGTTGGGGGATTTCTTCTATTGGTTTCTATGGTACACAGAGGTGCTGAATACACCTCGTCTTCTTCTCCTTCTTCCAACCAGAGTGGTAAGTCATGCTCTAAAGAGGGTTGGGCAAGAGGGTATAGGACAAGTTGCTTGGACATAGGACCATTTTTGATGGTCATATTTCCAGCACGACAACTGATATAGGCATCTGCAGTGGCTAACCAAGGCCTTCCCAAAATGAGGGGATATCCAGCAAGCTTTGTCTTTGGTTGCAGAACCAGGAAGTCTGTAGGATACTCCCACGAGTCAATAGAGACCAAGACATCCTCCACAATCACTTCGGGAGTCACGGTGGAGCGATCTGCTAATTGCAGTACTGTCGAGGTCTTCCTCAGGGAACCCTGAAGATTGAGTTTAAGCATGGTATCCCTGGTCATCACATTGATGGCTGCCCCCAGATCAATCAAGGTGTGGGGGATAATGGTGCCATTGATGTGAACATCTACTACAGGACTTCCAGGATCTAGGTACTTTGGGCAGATGACTTGTCCTAGCATAAGGTCAGACAGTTGTCCTATGACATTGATAGTTGAAGCATCTTTCTTCCGTCTGCCTGGATGTTTGAAACACTTCTCCTTAACCAGCTTGTTATAGATTGGCACATCCTTGATGGCCTGGAGAAGGGGTATCTTCACACACAACTGCTTGAGCTCTCCCAGAAGCTCATCTTCTTCCGGGTTGGGTTGTGTGGTGGCTATTAGTCTCTCAGGAAAGGGTGGAATAGGCTTTGGTTCACTCTCCTGATGGTTTTCCTCATCCTCTGGGGGAGGAGGTTGGCGATCTGGAAGAGTCTTTCCAGATCTAAGGTTGATCTCCTGGATCTCCATCGCATAGGTAGGGCATGAGGTCTCCCCAGTATATACCTGCTGAGCCTGTCTATTGTTGGGGTTCGGGTTCGGTTGAGCAGGCATCTGAGGTTGCCTTGGAGGAGCAGGAGGTAAAGGCTGAGATTGAACTGGTGGTGGAGGCAAAATGGCAGGAGGAGTGTTGTATTGGGGCCTCCACCCTGACTGAGGAGCACTCCATTGAGGCTGCGACTGGGTATGAGAGTGATATGGATGAGAAGTAGGTTGAGTAGGGTACTGAGGTGGGTAAGACCATGGAGGAGGCATGGACCATGAAGGATGAGCAGGGGGACCCCAGGAAGGCATAGGGGTTGACTGGTGGGGGTTGTAATAAGCTTGAGATGCCCCTTGCATCCCCTGCTGATAAGGTCTAGATCCTTGAGGCCTCCTTTGGTTGATGAAGTAGAGAGGTTCAGTGGGGGCTTTGGTTCCTTGGTACATGGCTTTAAACCCAGGCAAGGTTGGACACTGATTTGTTGGGTGGTCCTCCTCACAAACGAAACACACTTCAACCGAATGCAATGGACATTCGTTCTTAGGGTGTCTTCTGTTGCACCTAGGACAGAAGACGGCCAAGGCTCTCTCAGCTTCTTCCTTCTTCTGCTGGATCCTGAATGTGTCCAGCTGCATGGCAATGGTCTGTCTCACCTCACTCTTAAGATCTTCTAATTGGTTTGTAAACTCATGTTTGGAGAAAGGGACGCCAGTGGAGAGGAGATTTCCTCTACCTTGTTTTCTAGCTGCCCTGGAATGATTTCGAAACACAGTCTTGATGTCCTCATAAGGCAGTTGGTAGATGTCCCCCCCAGCTAACGTGTGAAGGGTGTCTAAGAGATCGTCAGGGACTCCTCGGAGTAGAACCAACTTGAGGGATTCAGGGTCAAGTGTGCACCTGGCCCGTTTATAACTAAGTTGGAACCTCTCCTCATAATCCTCTAAAGATTCATCATTCCCCATGGTCATCCGGAAGATCTCTCCCTTGGTTTCCTTGGACCTACAATAATCCCTGTACTTGGTATTGAAGGCTTGCTGCATATGAGCCCAGGTAGCTATGCTATTCCCAGGTAATCCCATGAACCAGCATAGGGCTGCATCCTTAAGAGTGGAAGGGAAAAGCTTCAACTTTTGCTCATCTTCAGTATAGTCATAGGTTCTACAAAGGACAGCAAACTCAAACAAGAAGGTATCAGGATCCTCAGTGGTCAGTCCATGGAAGTGAGGCAAGGCGGAGGGGCTAATGTTTTTCATTTTCATATCTCCATTGGTCTCTCGGATGGGGAAAGCTCCTTCTATTCTCTCATCTTCTCTCCTATCATCAGCCATGGCTTCAGATGGAGTGGTCTCTAACTCTTCTTCTTCTATAGGGTCTTGGTATATCTCTGGATGTTCACCTATAGGTTCCTCTGGGCCACTGTCACCAAAGAAGAGTGAAGGGTGACTCAGTGATGTGGTGGGGGTGTTTGGTAGGAATTTGCCTGATCTATCTCGGTTCCTACGAGGCATGAAATGGAAAGGACTTTTCTTTTCTTTCTTTTTTTGAGTGCTTTTTCTTTTTCTTTGGTACCTGCAAAACTGAAACAAAGTGATCTACAACTAACTATATTGCTCAAATGAAATTGTAGAATTAGAAAGCTAATCTAGGAAAGCAAGAAAAATTACTCTAGGAAAGCAAGAGATATTAATCTAGGAAAGCAGGAAATGCTGAGCTAGGAAAGCAGGAAATGCTAAGCTAGGAAAGCAGGAAATGCTAATCTAGGAAAGCAGGAAATGCTAAGCTACTTTTGCAAAATGGAAATGAAATAAACTACTGAGAAGAAGTAAGAGTATGAAAGTAGAGGAAAAGCAACAGGTGCTAATACTCTGACGCTTCCCCAGCAATGGCGCCAAAAAGATGGTGAGCTCCAGTATTGTAGCAATAATGCTACAACTCCTGGGGCTTCCTGTCTCTCATTTTATCAACCCGGTAGTTCGTACAAACTTGGAAGCGACGGTGCTGTATGCACAAGTACTAGCTCTTGTCGCAACTGTCACTTGGTCAGCTGGCACAAGTCTGCTAGGGCTCAAGCCAACTTCTATAGGCTCACAGAAGAAGCTTTATCAATGATGGACGAAAGCTAGCTCAAAGGAGACTAATCTACTTGACAAAAATGAACTGAAAGCAAATCAAAGCATGTAAACCTAGGAAACCCTAATTTAACTAGTCTAACCTCTATAATGCAAAGAATGTGAAGGAAACTTCTACCAATGCTGCTGTTACCTTTAATAAGTGAAAATGCATGGATCTAGGCTGCTTGCATCATAAAAGACATGTTTTTGTATTTTTCCCTTAAGTGTGTGGAATGGTGGTGATCTTGTGCTAACTAGGGTTTGGTTGTGCAGATGGGATGGAGAAGGAAGGAAAGCGTGGGATAGGTTGGGGAGGCTAGGAGAGGTCCCTAGGGGTCCTTGGCATCCATCCACAGAGGTTCCTCGCATTCAGATGCTCAGCAACCAAGAGAGTGGCCTCCTACAGGATGGCTGTGGAGGATCCTATAGGATACTCTGTTTTCTACAGGATGTCTACAAATGGCTACATGATGACCTACCGTGAGTGTTTGGAGTGATGGAGGAGTAATGGGATGGTAGGGGGAGATGTGTGAGGTAGGAATGAGGCTGGTGATGGCTGTAGAAGTGGAAGAATAGGATGGGAAGTGAGTGTAGGGAGTAGGTTGGAAGGTAAAGAACTAGGTCAACAACAAGGACTAGAGGATGGAGCTATGTGAGGAGTGAAAGTCTTTGGGAGATGACAGAGCGGAGTAGGGGTCGAAGATGTTTGTGCATGCGTGATCGAGATGGAGAATGAAGCAATGGACGAGAGAGGGCAGTGCAAGTGAAACAAATGCTTGTGACTGTTATCAAACCGAGAATGCATTAACCTAACTACCTGTGCTTGTAAATTCACTGAACAGCAATCCAAAACGCAAAAGAGAATGTGCATGAAGCTGTGGTAAAGGAATGTAGTGCAGGTGTGAGTGACAAGGAAGCATCTAACGTAACGTGACTGTGTTTGCAGCAATCATCAAGTAAAGAAATTCGTGTTTTTGGTGGCTAGTTATGGGCTGCACCCCAATCTTCAAGCGAGATGGCAGTGAGCCTTAACAACCCTTTTTGTTGGAGCTCCAATGGACTATATCTATCCTCTGCTACACTAAACAACTGTAAACAAACTCACCATAAGCAAATTCTATCTAACTCATAAAAAAGACCAACTCAACAACCTGTAATTCGAATTGCATGTGCAAATGAAACTCAAAGTGCTGAAAACGAAATGGAAACAACACTACAGCTGAGGGGATCTATGGCTCTCAGGTTGGGCCCTAACCTGAGAGCTATAGTCTCCTTAAGAAACTCAGAACTAGATCACAAACTGCCTTCTTTATTCATAATCTGATGTCATGCCAAATTGGCTTACAAAAGGAACAAAAACTGAGCTGTGCTCCAAAATTACAATAGCAATACGAGAGTTTCAACAACCTATCTAAGGCTAAGGCCTCCATACTTATACAAAAACGATGATCCAGCAAGTGTCCTTGATTTTAGGAGCTCGGCTATCCAACTAGAGTTTAACTGCTGATCCTGTAGGATGGACATAAATGTTGTTCCTATAGAGCAGTTTATAACTGCTGTTCCTGTAGAACAGCTGGCTGCTTGTAAGCTCGGAGGGGATATGGATTAGAGCTCGGAGTTCTTGATGGGAATCATGAGGGATGTCCCTAGAACCGTGGACATCCTCTCCTAGAAACCTGCAATGCCACCTCGTTGTCTCCTTAACTCTTTTTTCGTTGTCTTTTGCTCCCCTTTAATGCCAAAACCTGGAATCATAATGCATTAGTCACGTAGAGAGAGTGCCTACCCTTCTTCCTACAAACAACATGAATAAACTAAGAAATGCATGCAAAAGCAATAAAAATGAATGGTTTTGAGCAAGTAGAATAGGCAAAAATGAGCCCGAATTGTACCAAAATTGGGGCTCATCAATATTGTGACAAGGAAAGGACAAGTTAACAATTTGGAGGAGCTATTTTACAAGATCAACTGCTACTTATGGTTGTAATCTCCTTCCATTTATATTAACGCAAATAATTCATTTTTTCCTATATGTGATGTTATTATTTCATTTATTTAAATACCATGTTGATCTATTAAATGAAGTACTTAGATGATACTGTATAGGTCTCGTGGTTTCTTGGCTTGTGTTACCTAATTGTGCAGGTTCTAATTTTGGCATTCAGAGCTGGAATTGGAGCTTCCAAGATAAATATGGAGCGAAGTGTGCGAAGGATTACATGTAGGCCTCTCTCCATCATGTATTCAATTTAAGGAAAAGCATTGGGTTCCTTTTCTCTATGTTTTTCTAGGTTAGCCACCGACCTAGGGGATATACTTTTGTCAGCAATCGTAAATCTCTTATAACACCTGGCTATTGGAATCGCACATTGCATAGTCACTAAGCCCTCCTTACTGACCTATCACCTGGTTCCCACTTAGATAATGCATCAAAATGAACTATCTTAAACAAGGGAATTTTCATGTTGATGTTGTATTGTCATGAGTGAATTTTAGATATAGGTACTCTATCACACCATGGAAAGATGATGAAGAAGGATATGGAGGAGGGAATCTTGCTGGAAGACACACTTGTAGTTGAACACATAAGCTGATCAATAAATAAAATAAAAAGGGATATTAGTTTGTGGTCACAATGCAAAAATTAAGAACAATGAAGATTCCTTATCATCAAGTCATTCAAAGGTGAAAAGAAGAAGCATACACTCAACACTCGGCAGAAGAAATGGCTTGGCATTGCCACATGATCATGCAGTCCATGTCAACACTTTCATGCCATGTCATGTCATGAGTAGTCACATGCCACACCTTGTTGCCAATGAAGTAACATATGTTTTAGAAATGTATTGTAAGTTGAAATTCCAAAGGACATGTGTGGAATATGAAGAGTCATGTAAAGTTGAAAAGTCATAGGAAGTCAAAGAGTTATGAGGGTAGTCAAATAGTGACAAGGAAGAGGAAGCATCACCCCTTGGTTATATATACTCCCTCATTATATGAGAAAGGACTTTTCACCTTGGCTCCTCCCGGAAGGAATTAGAGAGACAAACTAGTTCTTTTGAAGAGCAAGGAGTGGCTCCAACGCTCAACTATTGGATATAGTGGTGTTCATTGTATACATGTGTCTTAAAAATTTTACTTAATATGAGAAGCCCTATGGGCCATCACGTTCTTCATGCATGGATTATGGATATTTGGAAGACTATTCTGTGAATGTTTGTAATTCATGTTTTCTTTCATCTGTGCTAAAGTAGTTGAACTATTTATGTTATTTTGGTACTTATCATATTGAGAATGTGTTGTAATTGTTATTATCATTTTCGCATCCTCATGGAATATTCCACTATATATTAGACATATATTTCTTGTCATATTGGTTTCAATGACCATCGCATATCTATGGACTATTCTTCTTGATGTTGTATGGGCACTTCTTGTTCATGTGTGTCTCTACTAGGGTGGTACTACTACCGCTTTTTTAGAGGATCACTCTTCCTCCCCTCCGCAATGAAACAAATTTGACACACATGTGATCAAACACTCTCTAGGCACACCCCCTTTCTTTCAAAGGCATATTTGCAATCCTCTTTCTTGTTGACGGTTAGAACCAAGGGATACCTTTAAGAATACATGGAAACCGGGCTGATACTCTGGATGGGGCTCCTACTCCAAATGGTGTGAGGTCTAATTGCGACTTAACATTGGGGAGACCCCTTTCTCGATGGATTTCCAACACTGTCAACACAACCTTGCTCCTCATTAATAATATTTTCCCCCCTCTGGTTGTTGTGCTCTTCCCATCTTGCAATCAATTCTGGACAATCCTTTGTTTCATGTATGTTGACCCTTCATTGATAATATCACGGTCTTCTGGTATTGGGAAATCTCATGCAACATGTCATTCTTAATCACAGTTATAACAACAAACTGGGCCTCAAGACCTCCCCTTGTTCCTCCTCCTCCTTGTCCTCGAGGAGTCTCATTGATTCAGAAGTTTGATCGATCTAAATAGTTAGTGAGGGCATCGAGTGCCCTACATTGATAAGTATGATGATTTATTGAATCACAAAATTCTCAATAAGTGTTGTTTGGAACATTGGAGTATTTTTGTATTATCAAACAAACATGAGTGGGGTGCCCATATCCAATGCATATCTAATAGTATGTCATTTGTGTTGAACTCTGTTGGTTCAAGAATGCATTAAATTAGTTGTGCCTTATGTATAATCCTTACGTCCCTATCAGTGCAACTCTTGCAACGGGTGTAGATCTAGGTGGTCCCAGTGGTGTAGATGTAGTATTTGGTCCTGCAACCTTCAGAATTCTATAACATGACCTTCAACTAAATAATTTTTACACCATACATTTAGTCATGCTGGTCATGCTCATTGCAAATCCTTCAACTTCTCTATCAGGTTCCCGATTTGATGTTGTAGACCTAAAATGGACAACTCATGAGGTGTTTCTCCTTCCTGATACTCATGTGGATATCCCTCCAGAGCTTCAATATGAGTTTATTGATCCAGAGCATCTTGCAGCGTATCAATTTTCTGTTGTGTCAATGGCATATGGGTGAGAGTAAGTAATGCTTTGATAAACCAGTCATGTTGATGATTTGGATCTATTGGGTAGCTTAGTTTCCCAATTTCATCCTTGACTCTCTGCATCATCTCCCATGTGGTCTCTCCTTCCCATTGCTTTATCTACCATTGTTCTGATAACCCCTACTTATTAATTTGAGGAAACTTAAATTCTTGTACAAATTCTCTCATAAAATCATTTACAGTTGGATTCTAGTGTAGATTTGACCACTTTATGAACCATATCAATGCTTTATCTGAGAGTGGCTTGGAATTAAATTAACTTTAAATCATTTGGTGTCTGGCAAGCCCTCTAAATGGCTTTGCATAGATATCAATTTTTCTCTACATCATCATTCCCTTTACGAAATAACTCGGGATACCTGTTGAATGATCCCATCATATTTGTTGAACTTGTGAAAGGAGTACAAATCCCCACAACCAAGGATGTAATGATCCTTGTAGATTCGTACCACCATTACTAGTTCCATTGCTACTAGCATTAACTTTGTAGTTAACATGCACACTATGAACTCTTGTAGTTTTGATTAACTTAGATATAAATTTATAAGGATTATGATGGAGTACTAGGGGAAGTTTGGGGGATATACTATCTAAGCTTTGGGGAGGAAAATCGTTAATTCCTTTGGATGCATCATCTTTAGCAAATAGTCTCCTTATAGCAAAGTGAATGTCATCATCCAGGCCTTCCTCCAAGCTTAGGTGGCCCATTCCATCCAACATTTCCATTTATATTAGCGGGCTTGGGTCCTTGTCACCTTCCAAACCCACATTTGTTGTGGTTGTCTCTGCTCTTCCCACTGGACCAACTTCCACACTTTCTTCCTCTTCCGAATCTCTTAACAATGTTCCTAGTTGGTGTAAACTCTTCTACCACCTCTTAATTTCCTATAGAGCTCTCTCTCGCCATTTCTTAGTTATCCATGCTCTCCTTTACGCCCTCGAATCTCTAGCCTCTCTAAAGTCATATGCATCCATTCTTGTAACATTCTCATAGTTCCCCACTCAGTAGTATCCCTCCCTTTAGGTCATTCTCCCAGTACTAGGTGTTTAAGCTGCCATGGTTGGGTTCTGCAACACCAACAAGATTTCTTCAATTATTAGAACCTTAATCCATAGAGGGATCTCCTTAAGTAGCTTCCCTCACAATCACGACTTGAACACAACTTCAACTTTAGAAAAATACTGATGAATCTCTGCTACAAACTCAATAATGTATCCCTCTAGCATGGTATGTACCCATAAATCTACAGCTCATGTCAAATCTATGTCAAGGTGGTGTAGCTTGATAAGATCTTCTTGAGTCCATGCACAATGAGATGGTTTTTTTCCACTGGTTTTTCCTTTTTCTTGTAATATATGCAACCATTTGTAAATATCTTATGGAAACTTGCACCAAAATATCTCATATTAATAACTAGCCATCTTCGCGTATAGGATATCTTCCTTCAACTTCCCTATAGTTCATCGACGAAGTTGAGCTTTTTGAGAAACAAACTGGTCCACTTGCTTGTGCCACCAATTTTGCAGTTCTTTCTTAAATATCCTTGATACCAAATTCCAAAACCCTTTCTGGAATTTTAGGGTCCTAGCAATGGAACCATTTGTTGGTGCAAAAAAAGCAACAGGGTTGAGACCCTGAGTTCGGGAATAGGGGCAAACAACGCTCCATTGTATTCTAACACAATGTATACATTTTCACCTTACCCAAAATGGGTAAGGAGACTCACCTAAGGCGTGTCAAAACCTTAGTTAGATGGGGATCAGAATCCAATATTAGGAGGAATCAAATTAGAGAGACAAGAATCAATGAACACTAAATCATACCACCAAAAATCTTGATTGCAACAAGTCATGCATGCTTGTAAAGGAAAGGCTACTTGAATACATGAATATATAAAAAATTTAAAGAACTAGACTCAACATTCAACTAATACACAATTGTTCCAATAAGTATTCTTCATCATTAGTCTATTCAACAACATCATTAAATCAGGCTCAAGGGCCTATTTCCCAAGTACAGACTCCCAAGACGGATCAATAAAAAGGCATATAAAATAACAGACACAGAGCGACTCTCCTAGCTCTGCAACAACATTCTAGTGTTCTCTCTTTTCTACCTTCCTACTTGTCCTTCCTTATCTTTATGCACCAGCCTAGACAGCCAGATATTTCTCAGGCCTGCTGCCTTCTTACCTGCTCAGTTGTTCCTATTACTCAGTTTGCATTTCTCTTTTCCCACTCAGTTGTGGTTGCTCCTTCTTGTTATTCCTCCTCAACTTCCAATCTTTAGTTCTGTTATAGACATTTTTGTGCCTTACATCTCTAAGCATGAAATGTCCATAAACCAAGGGATCCTAAGTCCCTAAAAGTGTTGTTCCTACCCCTAGAGGAACAAGGTCAACCAATTACAGCTTCTCCCAGAAGTTCTCCACCAGAAACTGCTCAGAATCAGTCAAATCAGGATCATTTCAGCTGCTCCACTAGCTAGTTGTGTTGCATAGCACCCAAGTACACTAGCTAGGTGCGTGGCAACGCACCTAAATGCACTACCAGGGTGCGCTGAGAGGGAAATGACAAATGGCAGTGTCATTCCGCGAGGTGGACAGACAATGGAAGCTTCCAGAATCTTCCCCAATGACACTTGCCTCACTGAGTTCGACCAAGGATGAGTAAGAGGCTCTCAGTCTCCAAGTGGAAGCAAGAAGTGACAGAGAGAAGCCACTAGTCAAATCATAAGTTGACTCATCCTCTTTGCATACATCTATATATGGATCCCTCATCCCAGAGATCCAGAGGCTAGAATTTTGTACATTGCAGAGAATTGCTGTTGGTTTTGAGATAGAGATCAGTGTATTAGGTGATTTATTCTTTGTTGGAGGTGAAGAGGGGATTCCTTTGCTGGGGGGTTGATGCTGGATCAGGAATCATCGGTTGTAACTCCTCCTGGACCTTCTTGTTATATCAATAAAACTATTTGAGTTTCTCCTACATGCTTGTGTATCAATGATGTTTTGTTATATTTGCATGTTTAGCTTAAATCTGATCCTAAGATATTTATGAATATGAATCCATGTCTTTGTGTAGTTTTCCTCTTCTGTGATCTTGCAGGAACTTGGTGAAGCTGGGCAAGTAAGGGAGCAGGTAGCTGGAAGCTGTCAAAGAGGAGAGAGATTGGATCAAAGGACTAGCGCAAGACACAGGTTGGTTCATCCTATTCCTCTTCGTTTATAGTTCATAAAGAAGAATACCAAAATAGTTTTCTCTGTTTGTTTCTAAGGTACTGTCACACCTTAGTGGGATAGGGGCGTTCTAAGTAGACACTTTTCCCGTTAACAAAATGGCGACTCCACTGGGCATCGTGTCTAGTTAGTTTGTTTGTGTTTCTCTTGTTGTTTGTTTCATAAACACAGAAGTAGCAATCGAACTGCATTTGCCATTATCAAATGCAAAGTAGACACCTGCTACTTCAATCCATTCACTAGATTTGTTTATGATTTGAATAGCTGATTCACAAATGATCTGATTACCCTTTGTGATAGCTCTTAAACCTCCTTTAAATCCACCCTCTGATTGTGCATTACTGATTGCTTTTACTCGGCCAAAAACCATAGATTAAACTGCAAACCGTGACCCAAAACCCGGAAGGAATTCTCGTTTCTGCCCCAGCGCAGGCTCTGTGAAGAGATTCTGCATTTCAACGCAGTTCCCGAGAGGGCTACCTGCGCTGCAATCCAGTTTCTCTGTGTAACAGGTGCGTTGATCAGCCTAGCCCTGTGCAGCTGAGGTTCTTTGCTTCATTTTTTCAGTTTTGTCTCTGATTTTTGCAGCCTGTGATCAGAGTGTGTCTGTTTAAAAACCCCTTTTATTTGCCTTAATTCCGCCTCCTTTGTACAAAAAGATTGTAGATGTTCTTTGTGTGTTTGTTACATCATTTACAGTTTTCCATTGAAAGAGTAGAATAATCATACTGTCGTCCTTGGATTTAGATCTGTCGCAAGTGTCGATTTTGGTCTTAGGAGAAAGTTTATTTGCTGTTGACAGTCGATGATGCTTTTACTTTTGCCTTTGGTTTGAATTTGTCACTTTCTAGTGTCGAAACGAGTGTTTATTTCAAAATCATAAAGTGTCGTAATCTTCTCTACCTTTTGATTTCGAAAAGAAGCTTGTTTGTGTTTGTCGCTTGAAAGCAAATTCAAATTTGTACATCAACTTTCTTTTTAGGCATCAATATTAAGAAAGTGAAAACAAATACATGCATATGTGCATTTGCATATTGATAGTCTGTTTGGCTTGATTTAGGAAAAGTGCATTTACAGTGTGCTCTTTGCTCTTTGAGAAAATATTGTGTCTTTCTTTTCCCCTTGTAGCTAGGATTTTCATTGCTGAAAAGAGATAAAAGCTTGCTTATCATCTTTAGATTGCATTTTAGGAATTACATCTACATCTCATGGTGATCCCAAAAGGCAAACTTCTAAGAAAGATCAACTTAAAATAAATTGAATGAATCTAACAATGCTTTGGAACTTAACGCACAACATTTAGAGGTCTAGGCTAGAGACGTATTCCGGCGTCGTAAAGCCTGGTTACTGTTGTCCTCACTGATGGTTGGGTGATTCCTCCACTTTGAGATGATAAGTGCCAGTACGGACTTGTGCTCCCACGTACCGTTGAGTATATATTGGGAGACCCCTATAGGCTTAAAACCTTTTATCCATAGGAAGCCGTGTCGGCCACCCTACTGATCACAATGCACCGAACACAGCATTCGGAAGATTGACTGTCGTACCGTAAAAAGTATTCTGCAGTTTTGTGATTGGTTTGGTACTCCCTCTACCTAGATCTCCAGAGCAGTCCCTTTCATTCCTTTTCAGACTCCTTAACGGAAAAGGTCCATCTGAGCACTTGTCACTTCAGGCTCATTAAAAATCGAAGGAGACTAGAGTCATCTTTTGTTTTTTCTCGACTCTTAAAAACTGAAAAACAAGTTGTGTCAAAAGCGTCTAAAATTCATTTAATTCAGAAACATAATTCCCCTTTTTATTTTAGTTGATCGAGTAATCCGC
This sequence comes from Pinus tabuliformis, assembly GCA_031772625.1. Classification (NCBI taxonomy): domain Eukaryota; kingdom Viridiplantae; phylum Streptophyta; class Pinopsida; order Pinales; family Pinaceae; genus Pinus; species Pinus tabuliformis. The sequence goes on from CM062817.1 coordinate 1,582,467,431, forward strand.
AATCATGGAAGAAAGTCAATTGAAACCCCGTCGTTCGCGGAGGCTTACGAGTCAACTGTCTTTGTCTCCGGAATCGAAACCAGTACGGACAAAGCGAACTCATTTAACCGGTTCGAAATCTCCTATTAAAGTTAGAACAAGTGTTCCAACAACATCCGAGATTCCGGTTACTCCAAACATTTCTGGAAACCCTGCCTCTACAGAAGAAGTTAAACAGCCACAGAGGGACAGTGATACTGATCCTAGTCTGAGAGTAAACACTTGTGTTACTGAACCAGTTCCATCTACAACCGGTTCGGAGAGTCTTGCTCTTCAAACAACTGTCGCTGTTGATTCCACCCCTTCTTCGGCACCAGAAATATTTTACGGACCTGACAGTCTTCCCCTTCCACCTGGTCTAATTGCAATTGAAGAAATTGTAGAAGATACTCAAACAAGTACTCCAACACACTTTGGAGTCGGAATCATTCTATATCCTTCTTCATCAGAAGTTAGTCTACCACCAGTGGAAGTTCTTGTAGAATTGCTAGGTAATCTTTTGGATAGACTCCAAATGTCTGAACAACCGTCAACATCTAGGACTGTGTCATCTGACACAGCGACAACAGAACTCCCTGCTGTCACTCTGACAATGTTCGCTGGCATACCATCTGCCCCAACTAGCTCTCAACCACTAGAAGGAGCCCACTCAAGGCCTATTTCGACAGTCTGGTACGTTCCTGTTTGTTCATCTGGAATAATATCTGGAAACTCTTGTGTTGACTCTCAACAAATTGATCCATTTGGAGGTCAATTTGGGCAGTCTGGTCCCCAAGGGCAAACAATTCCCTTGAGTTTTGGATTACCACCGTATGGGGGGCAATATGCCCTTTCGTTATCCCCTCCGGGAGGATATCCATACGGGAGTTCACAGCAATATTTAGGTTATACTGGAATTACCTCAAGTGGTTGGGTACCTATACTACCTCAACAACCAAGGGTTGTGTATTCGATGCAACAATGTGTACCTATGTCGAATATCCCGACTACGCCAGCTATTGTGACGGTGTCACAAGTTCAAACGCTGCCTATTGTATGCCAACCTCAGATTTCTCAGGTTGTAATGCAACAGCCCCTTGACCCTGTGACTCAATCGCAATCGCCAACTGGTGGGGCGACACAGGTCCAGACGGGTACAATAACCCCACACATTGGTCTAATGGTTAGTATAGCGCAACAACACATGGCTTCTCAACCATGGCTGGTGCAATACCAACAACCACAATTCCAACAAGTATACCAAGGTTCTGAGCAGCAAATCGTTGCGAACAGTGGACAGCCGTACATTCAAAACGGTTAAAATCAACCATTTTACAATGGTCATGTCCACCAACCTTATCAGTCATACCAGCATCAAATGCATTATGCTGGCATGCAAAGGCCAACTACTCAGGCAATCCCATCTTACCCTGGGTATGCTTCACCTAACCTGAATCAACAGTTACCATTCGTGCCAACTTTAGAGTTACTTGATTTAAACCGGTTAACAAACGATCCAATTGCTTACGCCCCTTGGTGGCCAGCGATTCCGCATAAACTTCCATCAGATATTCCTAAATTTAATGGAAATCTGGGTGAAGATCCATCGAATCACGTGATGACATTTCATCTATGGTGTTTTTCAAACACCCTAAATGATGATTCGATAAGGCTTCGCCTCTTTCAGAGGACGTTAACGGGTCCAACGGCAAAATGGTACATTGAATTACCTAGAGCTTCGTTTGACAACTTCAGTACCTTAGCCACAACCTTTTTAACCCATTTTCAATTACCGATAAGGTATGAAACGGGAACAGAACTCCTTACCAACTTCAAACAAACAGCGACCACTCACATATCTGATCATATACATGAGTGGCGACGTCGTCGTAGGATGGTAAAAACGTACGTTCCCGATCAGCTATTAGCTGAATGGTTTATCAAGTCATTATTACCTTCCATCACAGAAGATGTGGCAAAGGGGCGAGTCATAATGGAAGAGCAAGTTATCGCTCGTGCACAATATCTAGACTTGATTTATACTCAGTCTAGCACGCTCTACGACAAAATACCTGACGCCCCTAGACCGGAATTCTCAATTCCTCCTCCTCCTAAATCGAACAATGACTCTCACGCCGGCGATGGCATGATTGGCACGACATACATGAAATCGACAAAGGCTACATCTAAGAAGGCCCGTAAGATTTCACATCAAAATGCAAAAGACGAACTTCTTGCTTCGGAAGTAAATGCCGTATCGATAGATAAGGGCAAAGAAACCAAACAACCAGGAAGCAAGAAGAAAGGAAAAGGGAAGAAGAAGAAACAAGATGAATCATCACCTGAAAAATCTTCTTCAAACCCTCCTGGAAATAGGAAACCAAAAAATCCATGCTATATATGTGATGAGGATCATTGGACCGCAGATTGTCCACACAGAGCTGAGCTTAAGAAATTCTTTAAAAGTTCGAAAACCTCAGCTGTGTTAACTGATCCGTTCCCAAATCCAGGAGAAAATCTGGTTGAAAGTGGAAATGCTTCCCCGTCTCAACTACTAATGTTTTCGATTTCGAAATAGCAGAATGATGCTTTGATTTCGACAAGGAACAAAGATTACGGTAATCCGCAGCTGTCGAACAACAAGGATAAAGATCAACCAAGTAGTTTGAAAACAACTTCAACAGAAGTTGTACCACCTATCATTCCTGAATTAACAAAAAACCACCGAAGGGAGTAGTACACAAGTCGACATTTAATCCCCGTGCTAGAGCGGCGCAGCATTATAACATAGTGGAAGATTTGGCCCAATCGCCATCCGCTATGTCGACTCTTGAAGTACTACAAAATTGTCCATCCCAAAGGCAGGCTTTGTTATCAGACATTGGTGGGATCGATCCTAAGGATTCCAATCTTGTATCCTTCAACCACAAAGGATACGATCCTCAGTTACCAGCTCAACTAGCTTTCCTTGTTCAAGTGAAAGCCCACAACAAAACTGTTCATCGAACAATTATTGATGAGGGGGCATATACATGTATTATGTCGATGAGTTGCTGGAAAACTCTAGGATCTCCAACCTTGTCGCAATCTGCGACGACGTTAAAAGCATTCAACGGAAGGACATATACCCCATATGGTATCCTAAATAATTTGAAAGTTGAACTAGGGGGAAAAACGGTAGAAATAGATGTTGAAGTCATCGATGGGAATCTTGATTACAACATCCTACTAGGAAGACCATGGATATATGCCACGGCAGTTGTTGTGTCGACCTATTTTAGAAAGATTGCATTTCCCTTTCAAGGAGGGATTACAATCGTCGATCAACAAAACTTCCTCCCCAATGGTTCTCAAGTTACGGGAAGCATTCCCATGATCCATGGAAGCCCCCATTCGCTTCAGAATATCGGAGTAGTCCTACTAAGAGATCCTATACTAATGGGAACTTTTGCTCTTCCACCTCCAATCAATCTGGTGGAAGTAGCGTCAATAGGAACCTGCAATATGATATCTTCTACAAAGATCTCAGAAAACGATATCGATATGGATCATGCAATGGTTTTGCCCCCAAGCCCAATAGAAATATTATAGCAATCAATGTTTCTAGCATGGGAGGCAAACCCAAATCAACGCTCATCAAGCGTTTGGATAGATAGGTCTAGAGAATATGGTACTCCTTCAGATCCTTGGTCGCAAGTGCATGTCACCGACGAAGGAATTCTCCAAGCTATGGTAGTTGAAGGAGCACCATGGAATGATTCCCACCATCGTTCCCTTCTTCCGGATTGTGAAGAAGAGACTCAACATGACCTTTATCATCCCTCAGTATTTGATTTTCTTTCAAATACTGTAAATACGGTGGATTCTGAGCGAAACTTATCCAACATTGAAGAGACTATAGCCATAAATATCTCGACTAAAACAGATGTTGTAGAGAATATTTATGTTGGCAAATGTTGTTCTCCTTCAGAACTGGAAATATATAACGCTCTTTTTCGCGAATTCAGAGATGTCTTTGCTTGGTCATACAGTGAAATGCCAGGCATCGACTCGAGTATCGTTGAACACGAAATTAAGATGTATCCAGATGTTAAACCAGTACGACAACGGCTAAGGCAGGTGCACCCCAAGAAAGTCGCTGCCATTAAGGTAGAAGTTGAAAAACTTCTCCATGATGGTTTCATCTACCCAGTTCCTCTAACCGATTGGGTATCAAATATTGTCCCTGTTATGAAGAAACAAGGGACAATTAGAGTGTGTGTCGATTATAGGGATGTAAATCAAGCTTGTCCGAAAGACAACTACCCTACACCCTTTATCGACCAGATAATTGATGAATGCGCCGGATGCGAAATCTTTTCATTCATGGATGGATTTTCTGGGTATAATCAAATAAATATCCGCCCACAGGACCAGTCAAAGACTGCATTCATTTTTCCATGGGGCACATTCGCATATCGGAAATTACCCTTTGGTTTAAAGAACGCAGGGGTGATGTTTCAGAGGGCAATGAATTATGCCTTCCATGACATCAAAAACATCATTCAACCATACCTCAACGACCTTCCGGCTCATTCGCGAAAGCGGACTGATCATCCGCAGTATTTAAGAGCGATATTTCTATGTTGCCGACACTACAAGATACGACTCAATCCACACAAATGTGTATTTTGCGTCAGTTCTGGTCATTTACTTGGCTTTGTAGTCTCCAAGGATGGGATTCGTCTCGACCCGTGCAAGGTCCAGGCAATCATAAATTTGCCTCCACCTTCAAATTTGCTTCAGATTCAGAAACTCCAAGGGAAAGAAAACTTTCTGAGGAGGTTCATTCCAAATTACGCCGAACTTGCTAAAGGTTATACACGTCTTTTGAAAAAGGAGGTACCCTTTGTTTGGGATCAGGTCGCGCAAGCTTCCTTTGATGCTTTAAAAGATTCCCTAATGAAAGCATCTTTAATGTACGCCCCCGATTATCAAAGAGATTTTAACCTGTATCTGGCTGCAGTGGATACAACCATCACAATGGTTTTAGTTAAAGAAGTCAATGGAATTGAACATCCTATATATTATTTAAGAACTTAAATGATACAAAAAGCAAATATCCTTATGTTGAAAAACTAGCGCTTGCAGCTGTTCAAGCGATACAAATATTTCGACACTATGTCCTCTTTCGGAAAACTACCATTCTGTCCGATTGCAACCCCATGACTTATATATTGTCGCGACAGTTGCTGGGGGGAAAATATTCGAAATGGATAGCGATCCTTCAAGAGTTTGATCTGGAATTCGTAAAATCCAAATCAAAGAAAGCTCTAGTTTTTGCAGAACTATTATGCGATCTCCCATCGTCGTCCAACGATGAAACATCAGAAGAATCAATCGTAGATGAAAATTTGTTTCTGATATCTACAAGCAATGAGTGGTATGGAGATATAATAATTTATCTCCAAACCCAAAAGTTTAGGCCAAACACCTCACACTCTGAACAAAAACGTATTCGATACCAAGCAAAAGACTACATGATCATCGGTGATACACTTTACCGTCGTGGTATCGAAACAGTTCTGAGAAGGTGCCTCACCCATGAGGAGGCCGAAAAAGCCCTGAATGAGTGTCATTCAGGAGCCTGTGGGGGGCATCAATCTGGATATGCTACAACACAAAAAATCTTACGAGCAGGATACTTCTGGCCAACAATGTTCAAAGATTGCATAACGCAGTCAGAAGTTGCCATGCTTGTCAAATTTTTGATAGCAAAACCAGAAGACCACCCGCACCTCTACAACCAATAGTTTCTGTTGGGCCGTTCGCCAAATGGGGCATCGATTTCATGACATGTAACCCCACCTCGACCGGGGGGCATGGGTATATCATATTCGCAGTTGACTATTTTACCAAATGGGCCGAGGCGATGCCTACATTAGATAATACTGGTGAAACAACTGCCCTTTTCTTTTTCAATCATTTAGTCGCCAGATTCGGCGTACCACAGGCTTTAGTCACAGATCATGGATCGCATTTTCGCAATCACACGATGCTCTAATTAGCTGCCAAACTAGGATTGTCTCACGACAGCTCTACTCCGTACTATCCGCAAGCCAACGGACAAGTTGAAGCGATCAACAAGGTCCTGAAGCGCATGTTGCAAAGGATGATCGGAGTTCACAAAAGAAGGTGGCACCTAATCCTGTACTCAGCCTTGTGGGCTTACCGAACATCGGTAAGGAATGCAACCGGGTTCACACCCTTCCAACTGGTGTATGGCCTGGAAGCAGTCTTACCAGTCCAGTGCGAAATCTCGTCTCTTAAACTCGCAATTGATCTCCTCCCCAGAACTTCAGAAGAAGAGGCTCGTTTCTTGGAATTAATCCAATTGGATGAAACCCGTCGTGATGCCGCTTTGGCCAACGAAGCACATAAGAAAAGAGTCAAGGCGTAGTTCGACAAAAATGTCAAACCTCGTGTCTTCTCAGAAGGTGACTTGGTCTTGCTTTACGACCAAGAATCCGATAAATTGGGAGCAGGTAAATTTAAGTCTTTATGGATGGGCCCCTATATTGTTAAATGAGTGTTAGCAAAAGGAGCCTACGAGTTAATGGATTATGACGGAGTTCCACTGGCACAACCTCGTAATGGGTTGTACCTCAAGCGTTGCTATGCTTAAATAGTAACCAATATGCTTTTGTTATATTTTGTTTTCGCTAAAGTGTTTGTTTTGGTCGAGTAATCCACCTTTTTACATTTATTGCAGATGTCAAACCTTTTGGAGACATGTGTTGGATATGCCGACGGAGTGAGTTGTAGTTCACGGAACCTGTCCTCTGCAGCCTAGGCCATTTTTGATCCAAGCAGCGAGTTAGTAAGTTTCAGAGGTGTATGTATTGGTCAATCAACGAATAACATCGTTGAGTATAGCGCGTTGATAGAACTTCTCTCTGATGCCATCACCCATGGTATACGCCGACTAATTGTCGGGCTAGACTCACAACTCGTAATACTACAACTCAATGGTATATATTCCGTCCGAAACCCAGCTATTTATCGCATGTTCCTAAGGGTTGAGATTTTGGAAAGACAATTTTATCTTATTCAATACCAACATATTTCCAGAAACTTAAACACATTAACCGACTCATTAGAAAACTATTTGTTAGATAGACATTTGCAACATTTATAAAAAGAAACACATCATCAATGTTTTACATGTGGATCATATAGCTCAACCAAAATAAAACCTCGAAAATCAAAATATATATAGCTGTTTATGGTTTACATATAATGTTCTGTAACCAAGACAAAATCGGTCACATGACCCAAAAACTCAAAATGCTAGGGGGCACCCTAGTCTAATGATGCTCGTGATAGCAAGTCACAGCCTGTGTGATCATGCGTAAGAGACGAGTCCATCGTCTGGGCACACCAGTAGTATGCCGCTGTAACTGCAAAGGTAGCTCGTCAATCCTCACATCTGGAATACCGAGAGTAAGGCTCTCAACCTACTCCTACACAGCTGTGAGAGTCTCGGCCACATCAAGGTCACGAAGAATAACCCTCCCGGTGGCCTCTCCTGCTGGGGCAACAGCTGGCACTCTCAGGTGAACTACTGGACGAACAGGACCAACATATGCATGTACACATGAGTTTGATTAAAGTCTTGATAGAATAAAGGACAAGGACATTATAGATAAAAATAGTAAACAACGATATGGTCAAAGATTTTACCAATAGCACCCCACTGCTCGCCATCCGACAGTACTAAATCTGGATCACCCCGGAAGTCCATGCCAGCATATTGATATTTGGCATAAACCATCTCCTGACAATCAAACCACTTGAAGAAGGTATCAGAAAATGAAATCTGAGACTGGCCAGCATGCCTAGACATATGGTCAACCCATCTCTACATACGTGGTTCAGTAGAAGAAGGTAAGTCGAGTGCAATGTACTGCGGCTGCATCAGTGGTATCTTCTCCAAGGCAAAGGCGGTCAAAATAGAACCGAACCCAAAGTTCTTCAACCTCCCGTTCTTTATCTTGGTCAACTGATCTTTCATCACAAGAAGTACTGCGTCGCACCAGTTGAATAATTTCGGTTGGAGGCATTCCAAGGCATGCTGCATATAGGATTTGTTGGCTACATGAAGGGACGCACTACCGGCCATCCTACCAAAAGTAAACATGATAGACCTAAGGGACCTGTCAGTGACATCACGGATGATGATCTTGTCGTCTTCACTCGGCTGAGATCCTTCCCTGCAATACTGGCAGACATAATCTCTCACAGAGTCACCTCCTCGGGCCGAACCTGACAAAGAGATGGGGGCACCCGCCTCGACAAGCCAGTCAAGAAGTAGATGTCTACTGCAGTCAAGGGGATAGATTTGCCCCTAATCTGGAAAACTTGATTGATAGGATCCCAAGCATCGAGAAAATACTGCAGTAAGTTGATCTGCTGTCTCATGCTAGAGATGCGGAAGAACTTCAGCAAGCCACAATTCTGCAGCGCGTTCACTGTAACTGGATCATGTAGGGCAATCATGTCCTCTTCTTCATGTTCTAGTTCTCGCCATGTAAGGGTCATCTTGCTCCGAGATCTCTGAAAAACAAACAAGAGAGGAGTTAGATCCTGATTTTGATGAGAAACAGGCAAAAAATTTTCATCAGAAACTGTGCAACAAATTCCATTTCTGTGCCCAACGCACCTGCAGCAGTGTTCCACCTGCGTTGAATGTCAAACTGCCTTCATACAGGCCAACATTCAACGCAAGTTTCGATGTACTAAGGGTGCGTTGATGGCAAAATGAACCCATCAAACCCCAGGGGCTCAGAAAAGCAGGGAATGAAGCACAGAATGAAAAAAGGAAACCATGAAATGAAAGAGCTCGGGTTTAGCTCCTACCTGGTCTAAACGGCGCCGAGAATCGTCCACAGAATCTCCCGAAATCAGCTGATGAAAATCAAGCGGGAAAAGGCACCTCCAAAGCTCCAACAAACCAAGTTCAAATGAAATGGTAAAATGAGAGGTAAAAGAAACACTTTTTGATTGCTTTTATGTAGTTCAAAGTAAAATATTAGTGTTTTAATCTCATTTTCAAGCAAATATTGTTCATTTCTAACTAGTTTGATGAAGCAGTTGAAAATATAGTACTATCTTTGGAAAGACGAAGCTATTTATGGTAAAAATAAAAACAAGACCATTTAATCGAGCAGTTTTAGCGCATAGTTCAAGCTCGTTAAAAAATAAACATAAGACATGAGCAAGTGTTTCCACCCGCGTTTAAGCTCATTAAAAAATGAACTATTCCCTGGTAAATAACCACCGTGAATGAAGCATTTCAGCCATTAAAGCCTTGGTCGTGTTTGCACCATCACCTCCACTTTTCCATTGGCCGATCATTCACCTCCATTTGATTGTTTACCCATTTTGAGGAACAGCTGCGAACAGTGATTTCACTAGCCATCCTTGTGACACTGTCGTGATTGGAAAATTCCAACCATTACCTGGAATCAGTTGCTACCCATTTTATCACTCGTTCCTCAAAAGACGAGTCTTCTTTAAGCTCTTTTCAACTGACTCGTAAAATATGAAAAGATTGCCGAGTTTTGGCCTTCCAGCTCGTTAAAGCGACCAGAAGTTCTATCCCTCCTCTAGATTTTAATCTTTTTGGACCTGAGGGATTATTGCACAAAAATATCGAGCGCTTGTTTTGTTCGGCTCGTTAAAACTATCGAAAATTCATCCCTTCTGTATTGTTTTATACTTTTTCGGACTTAAGGGATTAGATGACGAAAAAGGAATTTCGGAGTTACCTTTACGTACCTTTTCAGACTCTCTAAAAATGAAAAGGACCGAGTTATCTTTGTCGTTAAACTCGTTAAAAAGATTAATAACAACAAACTTGTCTTTAGACGAGAACGAGTTTCACTATCGCTAGGCTCGTTAAAACATAGCGATGGGTTTGCCCGAAGGGAAAATTATAGAACAAGCATATGTTATCCTCCTCAAGCTTGACAAAAATAAAGAGGTACTGGTCAGCAATGACTGGGGAAAAATTGGGAAGAAACTCAAAGAATCTTTATTGGTAGCAAGTCGCTCTTGAACATGACACTTCCACTCCGTGCCTGAGTCGGGTTGGGTTGTTTCATTCACCGGTCACATCACCATGGTCACGCCATACCATCCACATTTGGGGTAAATGCTACCAATCCATCGCATAAGGGTCGCCAACATGTTCAAGAGAAGTCATCCAGAGAAGTCATCCGTGTCCCATCCACTACCATACATTACACTTCATTCTTTCATGACCGCCATCCTGAACCATATATCATCAGATCGTTTTCACCTCCATCAAAATCATTTGCTCCGTTCCGTGTCATTGATGTGGGATTCATCAAGGCCCTCCTTTGACGGATCACTTCTTTTCGACATCAGCTCATTATCCAAGAAGTCGATCTAGGAACACCCCATTCAGTACTTTGAAGCTTACATGCCTCAATGGCAAGTTTCTCACTTCTGGCGACACGTATACATAAATGACCTTCGACCGAAAGATTTTGCGTGGTGTTCGACGCCAAGTCCTTTATTCACACCACGTGAATTGTACTGCAGTACCTTGAGGGTCATCATCATTATCGGTGATTCCTCTCGCGCTTGTTAACAGTTTACATCATCGACTGGTAATCAAGTGATGTCTTTCCATGTTCGACTTCAAAACATTTCTCACATGGATCGACTTGTACTCCGAGTGAAGATCGGACGAGATTGAAGACCCCGGATCTAGTTTCATCCATCCGGGCTGCGATATATATATTCAGGAAAAATAAAGACATTGACATGTACAGCATTGCAGCACAGATAATCATCCTACCAAAAGGATGATGACTTCATCAAAATCATCAGTCTACCATCAGACGATTGTCTGTCCTGTGTACATAAAAATGAATTTATAAAGCTGAGCATGGGAATGCCCGCCTCAGCTAGATCATGAAAACAGTGTGAAGATAATGTATTGTGTTGTATCTTATTACAGGTCTCCTCCCAGCATTGAAAGAACTTCGGATCCTCCTAATAAAGCATTTCACCCGATAAACGGCCTCATACTTTAGGGGGAAACTGTTATAGACATTTTTTTGCCTTACAACTATAAGCATGAAATGTCCATAAACCAAGGGATCCTAAGTCCCTAAAGGTGTTGTTCCTACCCCTAGAGGAACAAGGTCAACCAATTACAGCTTCTCCCAGAAGTTCTCCATCAGAAACTGCTCAGAATCAGTCAAATCAGGGTCATTTCAGCTGCTCCACTAGCTAGCTGCGTTGCATAGCACCCAAGAACACTAGTTAGGTGTGTGGCAACGCACCTAAATGCACTAACAGGGTGCGCTGAGCGGGAAATGACAAATGGCAGTGTCATTCCGTGAGGTGGACAGACAATGGAAGCTTCCAGAATCTTCCCCAATGACACTTGCCTCACTGAGTTCGACCAAGGATGAGTAAGAGGCTCTCAGTCTCCAAGTGGAAGCAAGAACTGACAGAGAGAAGCCACTAGTCAAATCATAAGCTGACTCATCCTCTTTGCATACATCTATATATGGATCCCTTATCCCAGAGATCCAGAGGCTGGAATTTTGTACATTGCAGAGAATTGTTGTTGGTTTTGAGATAGAGATCAGTGTATTGGGTGATTTATGCTTTGTTGGAGGTGAAGAGGGGATTCCTTTGGTGGGGGGTTGATGCTGGATCAGGAATCATCGGTTGTAACTCCTCCTGGACCTTCTTGTTATATCAATAAAACTATTTGAGTTTCTCCTACATGCTTGTGTATCAATGATGTTTTGTTATATTTGCATGTTTAGCTTAAATCTGATCCTAAGCTATTTATGAATATGAATCCGTGTCTTTGTGTAGTTTTCCTCTTCTGTGATCTTGCAGGAACTTGGTGAAGCTGGGCAAGTAAGGGAGCAGGTAGCTGGAAGCTGTCAAAGAGGAGAGAGATTGGATTAAAGGACTAGCGCAAGACAAAGGTTGGTTCATCCTATTCCTCTTCGTTTATAGTTCATAAAGAAGAATACGAAAATAGTTTTCTCTGTTTGTTTCTAAGGTACTATCACACCTTAGTGGGATAGGGGCGTTCTGAGTAGACACTTTTCCCGTTAACAAGTTCCTTCCTTCATCTTTCCCATCTATCTCTTCTGCAACTTTCCATTTACTATCTCCACCACTTTTCATTAGCCTTATATCTTATCACCAAAACTTCTTAGTTCCTCAAAAACAAAGGCGAAGGATACATCAATGGACTGTCGGCGAGGCCTATTGGGTCATTTGTTTTGAGAACCAAGTTATGAAATATTTGGAGGTTGACCACATTTTTAGTAGAGTTAACCTATGGGAAGTCATGGAGGAGACAACTAGAGAAGAGTAAGGGACCCACTAAGGACCAGCAGTTGCGGAAATATGGCCAGAGAAATCTATACTTAGGCAACCACAATCAAGCTAAAATGAATGCTCATAGTCGAGGAAGTAGATGCAGTCAAGAAATAAAGGCAGTTGAAAGAGGAAAAAGGTGGATCATACAAGGGAGAAGTACCAGTCCAAGAGAGTGCATGGTTTAAGAAGGCCGAGGGGAAAGCCAAGAAGGGGAGGAGAGGTAGAGACGATACCAAAATGTTGTTATGGAGTCGTTCGATCCCACTCTGTTTCTTATTATCTTATTTATGCATTACTCTATCATGCTAGTTTTCATGTTACGTCTATGAGGACTTTGAGCTAGATGAAATGTTGTAATGTTGTAGGAATCACCAGAAGAATAGATTAGAAGGATACATGAGTACCTTTGTGTATGGTATTATGTGGACGTTTTAAAAATTTAACATGCTTGTACCTATATGATATTCCTTATCTTTGTGCGCTTGATCTGTTATGATTGGGTTTATATCTATTATAGTTCGGGGTTTATTGGGTAGTGATAACATCCATGTGGTTCATTCTGATACCAGATTCCAGCCCCTTAACTAAGTAAGGTCATGACATGCCTTGGTTGAGATTCCTTATTCATCCTAAATAAGGTGAAAATGTCGGTGTTTTGCTAGACTATGACAGAGCCTTTGTTGGCCCCTATGCCCGAACCTAGGGTCTTAACCCATCCATTATTTTTCCGCCAATAGATACACCCTAGTAATGGGTTCCCACCGAATTTCATAAAAGTACGATTTTTCTTTGAAGAAGACCATGCAACAAAAAACTGTCCCACTCTATTAGCTCTAAAATATGTCTACCAAGGGGTAGAAGGTGGTTCAGAGCAACTCTACTTAATTAACCAAAGGAGGCCTCAAGTCCCTTGGCCATATCAATAGGGTATCCAATATTCGCACTATCCTCATTACAATCCAAATCATAATGCACCTTTCCAACCTTGGTACCCTTCCACTCATCCATCATGGCCCACACCTCCTCCTTGGCCTTATACTCCTCAATATCCTCCTCAACCTATCAACCCTCCTTTCCATACATACCCACCTCAATATTCCCAACAGGGCAACCCCTAACAAGACTGGAGGCCTCAAACAACCAAACCTCCTAGTTTAATCCCTCTACCTCAACCTCAACCACAACTCCCTCATGATGCCCCACCTACGTAAACTCAAATGCTTGCTCAACCCAATCTGAACCTAAATAATAAGAAGACATAATAGGTTTATAGTGGGGAGAAATCATATCCCACTTATGTTGTGGAAATATAGGAAATCAACCTTCGGCATAAGAAGGTGTTTCCATATAATCACCCACCTTCTTCACCTAGAGATCTTGAAGAAGAGAAAGAAGAGAGGGCCCCTGAGTCCAATGCACCTCCTTACCCTAAAAGTTTATTCCACCCTAAACAACACACCCCGGAAGAGTCTGAACTTCTGAGAGATTTGAATAACTTGTGTGTGAAAATACCCCTTCTCTAGGCCATCAAATATGTCCCCATTTACAATAATCTTATCAAGGAAGAGTGTTTCAAAAGGCCTAGGAGAAGAATAAGAGATACCCCCACTATCAATGTTATTTGAAAGTTCTATGATGGTTGGGATGGTAATCCCCCAAAATTACTTGGATCATGGTAGCCTACTAGTGGATGTGAACATTGATTGCATTATGGTTCTTAATACATTAATTGACCTTGGGTCTGCAATCAATGTGATGACTAGGGAAACCATGCTCAAACTCAACCTCCAAGGGGCCTTAAGGAATACCACTACAATAATGTAGCTTGTAGACAAATCCATAGTAGCTCCTAATGGAGTTATTGAGGATGTAATGGTCTCCATTGACTCTTGGGAGTACCCCACTAATTTCCTTGTCCTCTAGCCGAAAACTAAGTTTAATGGTTATCCTCTCATCCTAGGAATACCTTGGTTGGCCACTATTGATGCCTACATTAGCTGTAGGGATGGGAACATGACCACCAAAAATAAACATCTATCAAAAAATCTTGTGGTGTATACTCCTACTCAACCTTCTATTGATCATGAATTTCCCTTCTGGTTAGAGGATGAGGAAGAGGAATAATTTTATCAGGCATCCCTCTACCCATTCTGCATACTAGACACTTCTATGGGGGGAGGCAACTTGATGAAGATTATCTTATCGACCATATCTTACCGAATAAACCTCCCACTCCCATGCAAGATGATGAACTGATAAAGGAATCCAAGAGTAATCCTTTGACTGATTTGTGCTCTGTTGACTCTAGTGTACAACATACCAAGGTTGTGGAAATTAGGCCATCAGAACTTTAAATATCAACCCCTCTCTCTCACCCAAGCAAGAAGAACAATTATGCAGTGTGTTGAGGCAACACTTGGATTCTTTTGCTTGGGACTATAAGTAGATGAAGGGTGCACATTACTCAGTCTATACTCATCGTATCTACATCAAAGAGCGATGTAAGCTTATGCACCAACCCCATAGAAGGATGAACCCAACTCTTAATAACATTGTGAAAGAGGAACTACAAAATCTACTAGATGCAGGGTTCATATACCACATTTAAGATAGTGAGTGGGTGTCCCCTCTCATTATATTCCCCAAGAAAAATGGGAAGTGGAGGATCTTTGTTGACTACCGAGAGCTTAATAAGGCTAAAAATAAGGACCACTTCCTTTTGCCCTTCATTGACCAAGTCCTAGATGGCCTTACAGGGAAGATATTTTTCTCCTTTCTAGATGGATTTAGTGGGTAAAGTCAAATATAAATAAGCCCTTAGGACCAAGATGATACCACATTCACATGTTCTTGGCGTACCTTTTCTTATAGGGTTCTACCATTCGATATGTGAAATTCCCATGCTACCTTCCAAAGGGAAGTTATAAGTATCTTTTTTGACCTTGTTAATGACACTGTTGAGATATACATGGATAACTTCACTCCTTATGGATGTGACTTACAAGAATCTCTTTCTAATCTCTGCAAAGTCTTAAATAAATGCATTGAGATGAATCTTTCACTGAGTCCTGAGAAATGTGAATTTTTTATGAATGCAAGGATTGTCCTTGGCCATTCCATATCCAAGGAAGGGATACAAGTTGATCCCAACAAAATTTCCATCATTAAAATGGTCTCTATCCCTCAAAAGCAAAGTGATGTCATGAGATTCCTTGGATTGGTTGGGTATTATAGAATGTTTATTAAAGACTTTGGTAATTTTTCTTCACCCTTGTTTGGACTACTAGATAAATATTCAAACTTCTATTGGGAAACTGTTAGGCCCCTATACTACTAGTGTAACCCTTTATTGTTATTAGTATAACCCACTCATTATATTGATGTACCCATGTAGTGCCCATATTGTTACTATTGTGCCCCATAGAAGCCCACTATTGTTATTATTGTGCCCTTACATTATTATTTTTATGTCGGCTCTAATTATGTTATGACCCCTTAGACTCCTATATATAGAAAGGAGGTCTTTTCATTTGTATCATCCAAGAATTGTTCATTTGTGTAATGTAAAGGAGGTTTCCCCCTCAAAGAGGTTGAATTCTAAGGTGTTGATCTATCTTTTCTATCTTTTCTTGAGCTGGTTTCATAACAAAAATTCACGCAATTAAGCTTAGAGGCCGACACGTAGCAAACAGTGGAGAGAGAAAACCACTTTTCTCACGTGCTCTCGACCCGATAACAATTGTGCACGATTTCATGCGAGATTACGTGATAACCATTAGATCAAGCGGGATTACTATTCAGAGATCAAGCGGGATTACTACCAAGAGACCTTTGAAGTGCTAAAAGAAAAGCTAACGACTACACCCATCCTTAGAGGTCCCAACTGGACATTAGCTTTCCTTATACATATAAATGCATCAGATAAAGTCGTAGGGGCAGCCTTAGGACAAGCGAAAGACAAATTTCCTTATGCTATCTATTTCATTAGTAAGAACCTTTCTAAAGTTGAGCTAAATTATACGATCACTGAAAAGGAACTCTTGGATGTGGTACACTCTTTGAACAAGTTTACGCATTACATCAATGGTTATCAAAAAAATTTCCACACTGATCATGAAACCATTAAGTATTTAGTGAATAAACCATATGTCAATGCTAGGATAATTAGATGGTTTTTATTATTGAAACAATTTTCTTTGACTGTTATTGACAAACGAGGGAAAGAGAATGTGGTTGTATATTTGTTTCCAAGACTAAACTTACCTATAGAAAATGAAGAAATGGTAGATGATCAAATCCCATATGAACACCTCTTTTCCATCTAGGTGATCTCTCCTTGGTTTTCTAATATATCCAACTACTTGCTTGCTGGGAGGTTCCCCCTTAATCTATCTTACAAGGAGAAAATCAAGATTATTAGGAAAAGTGCCCCATTCACTTGGATTGGGGGAAATGTTTTCAAGTTTGAGCCAGATCATATCTTGAGGAGATGTGTGAGGGAAGAGGAGGTATTTGATATCCTCTCATCATGCCATGATGGACCTTATGGAGACCACTTTGTTCCTAAGAGAACAACCCTCAAATTTCTACAAGCAGGTTACTATTGGTCCTCTCTACATCAAGATGAAAGAAGGTACACCACCAAATTTGATTACTGCCAAAAGATGGGTAAGTGCACACCTAAGGATGAAATTCCCTTACAACCTCAAGTGTCTCTAGAGCCATTTCATAAATGGGGCATGGACTTCATTAGGCCCATTGATCCCCCATCATGATCTAAGAAGTATATCATTATGTGCACTGATTACTTGACTAAATGGGCTTAAACAAAGGAAATTAGGTAGCAGCTGAGTAGAAGGTGACTGAGTTTCTAAGGGAGAAAATCTTCTACAAGTTTCATTTTCCAAGAGAGTTGGTCATTGATCAAGGGACACAATTGACCTCAAATATGATCGAAAGAATCATGAAGCAGCACCACATCAAGTGCAAGACATCCACTTCTTATCACCATCAAGAAAATTGGCAAGTGGAGGTTACAAACAGATCATTGGAGAACATTCGAACCAAGGGTGTTAGAAGGAGCTGAAAGGATTGGGCAGACATACTTGTACAATCCACTTGGGCCTACAGCACCACTTGGAAGACCACCATTGGGTTCACACCATTTGAACTAATCTATGGGAAGAAGGCCCTAATAACCATTGAATTTGAATACAATACCTTAGGGATGACCGCTCAGTTAGACTTGGACATCATTGCATCACAACAAGAGAGGCTTCTCCAACTCAAATTTTTATATGAAATCATGCTACAATGTCTCCTGCACATTGAGGTAATCTAGCTACAGAGGAAGATTTGGTATGACAAACACATTAGGTAGAGGATTTTTCAAGAAGGTTATTAGGCCCTCATGTATGATTCCAGATTGAAGGATTTCAAAGGAACATTATTGACAAGATGGTTGGGCCCCTATCTGGTGGAAATATTTCATGAGAATGGGTCTTTCCAAATCAAAAAATTGATTAGGAAGGTATTCCCTTCATTTTTAATGATTATAGGTTGAATTTATACAAAATATGTCTATCAAAAGAAGATTTTATCAATTCAATTAGCAAGGAGTTGAATGTGATTGGGAGGCTCAAAACCCTTTATCCAAAGAAGAGTTTATCAGTTCAATTAGCAAGGAGTTGAATGTGATTGAGAAGCTCAAAACCCGTAGTCGACCAATCTTCTGAAAAGGAAAAAACAAAAAATAAAGGCCCTAGATGAAAACCCCCACGAGGCATGAAAGTCCAACTCTAGGGTTGAAAACCTTTGCGAGGCAACCCAATAGGAAAAAGGCAAGAAAAAATAAAAAAGAGAAGAAAAATAAAATGAAAATATCCCCAGATGAAAACCTCCTCTAAGGCACCTATGGCAGGCATGTAGGTTGAAAACCTCTCTAGAGGCAGTCAGTGTGTCTCAAAAATAAAAAGAGAAAGAAAAGAAAGACACAAGGAGGAGTCCTTACATCAATTCTACTAGCAATTCTCTTTTGCGGGACTCCAGATAGTCAAAAGGACAGTGGTTACAGAACAAGGTCCATAGTCCATTTCTCCATTTTTCTCAACCAACCACTACATTTTAATCATCATTCATCCACCTCCCTACATCTCTCCATAGTTTAGCAAGCAATTGAACCATAGTTTGCCTCATTTTTGCAATATTATAAGATTATCCTGAATTTCTACATGATTATCCTAAATTACTATAGGAGAAACCTGAAATGGTATAGGAGGGATATCCACTTGCAAAAAGGGGCCAAAAAGTCATGTTTTTCCTTGGGAAATGTTGGGAGAGGTCCACCCAAATTCCTTAACCCCTCATCCACTCCATTTAGCCAATTTCATCCTAAATATTCCACCTCTGGCCATATAAAAAAAAACATAAAAAAGGACTCTACCTTCACCGTTTTTTTATTTTTCACAAACTTTCACCACCTTCTGAAGATTTTGTTTTTGTCCCTATACCCACTATGGTTTTTCCAAGTCCCTAAATGCAATGTGTGGTTTCGAGGAGGAACTAAGTGACTATTATAGAAAGGACATCAGTCCTGTAGTAGCTTTCACAAATCCAATAAGACCATAGACAATAAATTATTGCAGCTCCAGAATGAAGATTTTGCCACCTTGAGGCACTAAGAGGCCATTCCTAAGGTCTAGAGGAGTCACACCATCCCTGAGGAGAAATTGTGAGCTCATCTATCCACTCTAGCAACAGAAGATCGAACATTGTAAAGAGGCCTGAATGGAAGAAATATTTCATCATTTGACTACATCATTATGTTGTGAAGACCTATGCATAAGCAAACAAAGGAAGTCATCAACTTCAGAGGAAAGTTGATCAATCATCAGCTCAGCAGCAACATGCATGCATCTCTAGTAATTTGACATCACCGGTAGGCTCAAGTATGACACCTCTCACCTCTTCCCTATGCACATAATAGTGAAAAACATGTTTAATGACTGAGAATGGAGTTTTTATGGGCTGGAGGCGGCCAGTAAACTTGGATACCTTCGATTAGTAAATTGCGGTCCACTCAACCACCCATGCAGCATGGAAAATTCAAACAAAGGGGGTGATAATTACAAGGAGTGGAGACAATGGTTAAAACAGGAAATTCTTGCAAGGGCCAAGTCACCAAAGCGCTTTGATCCCATTACCATAAAATAGTTGGAGAGACCCACCAAGTTACCGAAGGGCAAGCTAGATGCTACTAGAGTCTCCCTAGGGTGCCACTAAATTGCTATAGGCCAAGTTTTCATATGCTACAGGAGGTGCTACGGGATTGGATATCACTGCTATAGGAGGACCTAAAGTGCTACAGGAACACAAAAAAGAAGCTACAGGGATGAATTAAGGGGAGAAAAGGAGCCAAAACCACTAGAAATTTTCCTCAAACCCTTATGAACATGAGAGAGTCATCCTAAAAAGGGTAAGTGGCCTCCTCCCTCTCTAATTTTCATACAATTTCATGAAGAATTTTTCTTGCTATAGGTACCCTGTAGCAAACCCTTGTGCAAGTAATTTCCCTTGAAGATTTATTTCATCATATAAGGCAAGACAAGAGCAGAGGAATAATTTTTACCACAAAAAGAAAAACATTAGCCATTACCTCTGCACCAAAGACTTCTCAGGGGAAAATAGTGAAAATTCCCCTCAGATAAATTTGGGAAGAAGTAGTAGGAGCAATGGGAAGAGGTTTTAATTGAAGAGAACCCACAAAAACCAAAAGAATCCATCAACATCCTCCTGTTAGGGACATTTTTATGAGACATCAGTGGATGGGATTCTTTGAGCAATTAAAAGTGTATGATGATGAGGTAATCCATGAACTTTCCATGTACCTCAATTTTCAGGGAGAAAATAGGCCACTACTATTGTTAGAGGACTTGCAATCCATTTGAACACAAAGCTCATAAGTAGAGTAATGACCATACCATTAGGAGTTCGATGGGGCAAGGAGGATAAGGTAGTAAATGTTACAGCCAAGAAAAACTTCTTCCTTCATAAAGAGAATCATGTGGAAGACAAAAATGGTGTACGAAGAGAGATCCTCCCTTACCCTTGGGATGACGTGGCCTATCACATACTCAAGTACATATCTTGTGAGGGGAGGTTGAGCATTATGTATGCCTATCAATTTAGGTTACTCTATGAGCTAAGGTTCTAGACAGAGTTACCAATTCCAAAGAGGTTCAGTGTTCCACATTTCCTCTTAGAATCCATCATTAAAATGATCCAGAAAGTGAAGGAGGGGAAGCACCAACACATTGGCCATCATGGCCTCATCAAGCTCATTGTCAAATGATTTAAGCCACCAAAAGAACCTTGTGTTGTGGGTTGAATTTGTGGACATGGATATGGAGATCTTCATTGAGACACAAGCCCTTACCTCCACACAACAAGAATAAAGACCAACATCTAGTACTAGGGGTAGGTAAGAAAAGGAAGAAGAGAAGGAGAAAGAAAAAATAGAGGAGGAAGAGGAGGCGAAAGCATAAATAGAGGAAAAAGAGGGAGATAAATAGAGAGAAAAGGAAGAGAATCCTAAGATTCCCTCTAAACCTCAAACGAGAAGAAGACAAGGGAAGAAAATAAGCCTCTCACCAAGAAACACAGAACAAGAGGTGGTTGCCACATTGGCCACACTTGGAACACCTATCAATCCCAAGAGAATTCAGCCCAGGCAAGGCCCCTTGTATTTTAAAATGAGAAATAGCACTAGAATAAGGTAAGGTAATCCTGAACTGTTGGATTGTAGGGGCCTAACCCAGGTTCAGAGGTGATTTAGCCAAACAAATCTCGGTACTACTATCCCTTTTGGCAACAGCCCACGGAGCGCGGACTAAGGTCTCACCCGAAGTAGTATGGGAGGGTGCTAGAACTAGGTTTCCACACCCTAGAGATGTCTGATGATTTTAGGTGGTCTGTTGTTTGACCCTGCGTGTACATCATTACGCGCACCTATCAGTGCCTCGCAGCCTACGATGTTGCCTTTGCGCAACCCTACTCGGGGCTCGATCCATGTTATTACCCAATTCCGTACTAATAACTCGATATTCGTTGATCACTTAGCTTATCTGTGTGTGTCTAGTTATACTTAACATTGTTCAACATTCATATAAGTGTGCGCAATAAATAAAACAGTACAATTGCATATGGTATCAAACAGGAAATAACATGAACAAATATACAAGATTTGGAATCAAACTTATCTTTATTATTCTTCTTCCTTGGTTACAGACTTGACTCCGCCCTGCGCACTCAACTGCAAGGGTTCATGCACTTAGCTGCAGACTCTACTAGGCCTCTGCGCACTCAGCTACAGAGCATCTTCCTCCTACTATGACCCGAAGCACCTAGACTCTTACTCTATACTCACTATCTTCTAAACTCTATCCTCTTTTTCCTTTACAACTTAGAGCCTCGCTCTATTTATACAATCCCATGGTCCACAGACCATGGGTAGGCCGACACTACATTCAAAACTTAGGGTGGACAACCCTATGACTCTAACATACAATTTGCGCTCCACGCCCACAATTAACGGAGTCCTTACAACAATAGTACTCAAACTTGGGCTTTGAGCCCCAAAACATGTTGTGGGGGGATTCCATGCGCAACAGGCCCCCAACACAAATATTGTGACTCACCCTCAAGTCACTCTGTCAACGTGGCGATCTTGGTGCGAAGTCCCTCTAGCTGGTCCTAAACGGTCTGGATGTCGGCAGCGCACTGAGTTGTTGCTTGCTAAACCTGTTGCATTCTCGCTTCTGAACCCTCTATTTTCGGTGTGCTGTGTTGCATCTGTGCATGCATCCCTTAGATCTGCGTGAGCTTTCCTTCAATATCTACCGTGATTATGAAGGCTTCATCAATCCATGGCTGGAGGCGCACTTTTAGAACTACTTCCTTGTGGCATTCCATGTCAACTTTCTCTTTTAATTCCTTTGTTGCTGCATCCTTGAAAGCCGTTGAGTAAGGACTATTGTCTGCGCAGTCCCTCTAATGCTGTCATATTGTTGCTAGAGTTCGCGTGCCTCGGTCTCCAGCCACTCAATGTTGGGGTCCTCCTACAATGTCATGAGGACCTCAAGCGCCTACTCCATCATGTTGGTACAGTCGTGGACTACACCTCCAATCTCTTCCATTCCTCTTGTAATAGCACTGGCGCTCTACTCTCTAAACTCTAAGGGAGTGGAAGGTTGCGCCTTCAACCACAGCTCAGCAATATGAAGATTCAGGTCCAGCTGCACTCTTGTTGCTTCCTCTCGTGGGTTGTGGACTCCACTTGCCAAATAGTGGATCCACACTTCTGTCGGTAGGTCTTCTGTAATGGACAACTCTCGGACGCACTGACAAGCATCATTCACTGTCTGCACCAACTGTCGGTTCTGCGACACCAACTTGTCGCGGTGCAAGCTAAGCTATTCTATATTAATCTCCTACTCGCTCAGAACCTGGATCACATGGCTCTCTCTAGCACGGAGTTCCATTGTCATCCCATCCTACAGCTGATATAGTGTGTCATGGGGAAGGGCAACCAAATTAATGCCAACGCCTCTCATCATATTGAGCATCACCCGATCCATCATGTTCTCCAAGACTAGCGCTCCATTTGGAAATACTATCATATTTTCCACCTTCGCGCGTAGTTGATTTGTTACTGACTTGCCTGCTACAATGTGGGTAGATAAGGTCCCTTCCTGCGGAGGCCACACCTGTAACTCCTACAGTTGCGCCCTAAGGGCCCCCAACACAGTCCACTGCTCTGTCATGAATTCTTGGAGCGCTTCACTGGTAATATCACAAACCATCTCGCCGATGTCATGGAGATCAAATTCAGTTAAGGTGATCGGGTCGATGGCCAGCTTTGAGGCCTTGACCTTCTTTCTTAGACCCGATATTTCTGTGATGTGTGGCCATTTGAGCTGTGTAGAGGTGGTCCCTAGGTCTACGCTCTCTTCTGTAATTTCCATGTCCTTTGCCCCCTGTCTTGAAGACGTTGCTTGGCCCTCCTCTGCCTGCACTATTGTGGCCTTTGATATCTATGTTGTTGATGCTTCTGCGACCTTCTTCGGCTCCGCGGCTACCAGTGTCGCTTCACAGACTGCCCTTACCTCGGCTGTCGCTTTTTCATTCCACCTTCTCTCAGCCAGTTGGGTGATGCAGAACTTGGCATCATCCTTCCTTTTCTGTGTTGTCGTCTTCTCAAGCTCTGCCAAATCTGGGGCACGCCACTCGGTAGGCCATGTCTCTAACACTGTAAATATCGCATCGTTAGTGGCTATAAATGGGAGCTTTGTCCATTGCTGAGCTGGATCCTTTCGCACCCTGATGTAGATGTTGTGTATGTCTGCCTTGAAGTCTGCAAAACTCTACAAACTGTTGTGCACCGTGGGGGACAGGTGCAGCCTCCTATTAATCCACATTCGGATGATCACCTCCATGAGCACCCAGAAAATCTTGGTATCAGGAATCCATTTCGCATCCTTGGTGGCTTAGAGCGAAGCGTATTTCACGGCCTCTGGTAAGTCTCGGTCAATGCTTGGTAACTGACTATCCTCCAGCAATTGTCCTGCTACCAGCAAGATGGATAAGAGCAACCACACATAGTGGAAGGTCTTACCCTGCTCTTGGGCCTCGCGACAATTGAGCAAAGACTCCTCACAGAGGAACTCAGCCCAGTTGAACTAGACCCCCTTTGCACATTGTTTGGCCAATGCAACCACCGGCACTGGTACTTCATCAGCGCGACATTTTCTCATTACTTTACCGGCCAAGAATTGAGTGGCTACATGCACCCCCTTATCCTTGCTGCTGGAGATGGCTAGCCCCTCTTCTTTTTCTCCAGCTTTTACTTTGCCTTCATGGCCTCTGCGAGAGCCAAATCGCTACTTTTCCCGGCTATCGTCGCGAGGTCCTTTCCTTTACAGGGAAGCTGAGAAATATAGTGTATGAGGTCTGTTGTGATGGGAATAGGCTCCTCCATCCATATATACCCATCATGCACCAGGGATAACAACTACCTGATGACGAAAATGGTGATGGGCGCGTAGTTGAAATGTGGAATCCATAACAAATGCAAAAATCCAGCCTTTTCCACACCTCGCAGCCATTTTCATAGTTCTAACACTATCACCGACCCCTCCATATTATTCTTCATCAGATTTGTCATCTCTAAGTGCGAGAACTTCTCGTTGTTCGTGAAATCCAAGTCTTCAAATTTCATGGTGGGCACGCGGCCTAGGTGTGAGCCCTCAAAGATAATTCCATCAGGGAGGAGCGGGGTCTGGAGTGCACTCTTTGTTGCATCCAGATCCTTTGGTATTTTGGTTTTCCCTTTTCGCAGAGGGACATACACGGGCAATTTCGCTACAAATCGCAATGGTTGGATGTCTTCCTCCATGTCTTCTTCTTCCTCTGCGGTGGTAATCAGGGCTTGCAAGTCTTCTTCCTCTTCATCTGTTTCAATGGTAACTGCCTTTCCTTTTTCCTCCATTGATAACTTACTGTGTCACAAATTCCACGGGAACATGCGGACTAGTCCCATTGCTTGCTTATCTTTCTTCGGTCTCGGCATCTAGGGTGATTTCGAGATTTCTATCACGACCCCAATTCCTTCAGGAACATCCTGTACCATGGAGGTCTGTGTGGCCTCGTTGGAGGTTCCTTCCTCAATTCCCAACCCATCCTTAGTGGCCGTCATCATTTCTACACAATATTTCGTCTCTCGCGAACTTAGGGGCTCTATTATCGCTTGGATCTCAACACTCTGTGCTCTACTCAACTGCTCAATGCCCAAATGACAATGTGTTGTCTGCTGGCTAGCCCTCTGAGTTTTATAGCACCTTTTGAATTAAAATTCGACCGTTCCCCCCATTTCTGGGCCATCAATGCTCTCTTGGCAGAAGATTTTCCCATATCTTGCCCATAAATCACGTCATAAATGCTCGCCGCCCGCTCCATTTGGCCTCAAATCGGACATCCCATCATGAACAATGACACCAATGATCACTTCCCAACCAATCCAAGCGGAATCTCAGCCTTCCATGTGCGGGCGCGAGATTTGTGACATTCTATTCCTGCGTGCACCTCTCAACGCGTGCAGCTCCCAGGCATAATAATTTATAGTCCCGCGCTCCCTTTCAGCTACCTAGAGTGCTAAGACTATTCTTCCTATGGCTAGTCAGGTGGTCGCACCTGATCTGAAAATGGAATGTACTTGAAAAAGGGTGCAAGGTATCCATTTTCATTTATGTAAATGAGTGCACAAATACTCCAAGTTTAAATCTGTAAATATGTGAACTTCTTATTTCTAATACAGAGATAGACTGTAGGGGCATTTACTGGATATGTCACCTCTAAAGAGAGGATGAGATCCAGAAGCTACCTGGCCCTCTACAGACTTTTCCTAAAGAAATAAGAAGTAAACACTCAGATTCAATTAAAAATAGACCTTGCTTGAACTTGACATTATGTGGAATTTTAGCTTGAAAGAGGTGTATGTCTTTTCTTCTGTTTATGTGTTTTAACTTGATTTGTTTCAGCTGATATTAAACATATATATCAGAAATATAAGGTAGCAAATAAACATCACACATAACAACAAATTTAATAAGGAGTTCACCCCAATCTCGTGGGCTATGTCTCTTGTGAGCTCTAGTTAACTAGATTTGGCTCTTTGGGATTATGGCTTGAATTCCTTTACAAGTTACACACTCAACTCCAAAAGTTTACTGACTAAACTTGTGGGTTTAGAAAAACCATATACATCCCTGTCATGGTTGTCCTCTTTGTGTGGGCAGATCTAGGCTCCCTTGGACTTGATTCCTTCAGTAGGTGCATTAAGCTGAGCTTCTTAATGGCACAAACTCCTTCAGAATGCTTCAAATGTCTCTGAAACCTCTTCTACTGTCTCCAGCACATATCTAACATAAACAAATGACTGTTCATTTGCTCAAAATGAGCACTACATCCTCGATCTAGGCCTTCTTCCATGGTTGGCCCTCGGCTGCCTGAAACTTCTCTTCAGCATCTCGGCCTTTAGAAGTCTCCAAATGTTTCTGAAAGCACCTTCATTGGATTCAAAAGGTTCCTTACAACATAAATAGGCTTTTGTTTCACCTCAAACAGATGAACCTAGCCCAGCACAGCTCAATCACTGAAATGGCCCTAGTGGCCCTGAAAGCTTCCCTGAAGCTAAACAGTGATAAGAATGCCTCCACAGGAAAAACGAGCTATAGATATGGATTCAGAACACTGAATTCATTCAGAATGGACCTTCGTTCCACTTTCAATGACTGCACACATCCCAATGCAGCTCCCAAACTGATTTGGCCCTAGTGGCTCCCAAACCTTCCACAAAGAAAAAACACCTGCAAAATACCTCAGATGGTTGTGAAGCATATGCAAATGGCTTTAGAAGGTCGAAGAGACCCAAAATCAAAAAAACAATCGTCTAAAAAGGCCTCTCCTAGCCAAAGTTATGGCTCATTGAAGTCTTCTGCCAGTGGATCCTAGAAACACTCCAGTTAACTTTAGTTGAGGCCAGTTATGCCCACCAAATATGGCGAGACCGCCCAAATTTGGTACCTCTGCCAAATCCGTTGCTATAATGACTGACAGTTAACTGTTTGATATAACTGCGCATGTGGACAAACTTCGGATCGGTGGTTAGCACTGGATTTCGCGCTGAAACCTTCAGGTTAACTACCCATGAAACTGCGTGTTAACCCTGGGTTATAATACCATGTGACCACGTTTAATGGTGACTGTTAAGCGCTGGCGGTTTAAGGGGTAGAGCCCACGGTTTTCGGGCCAAGGTTTTATGATCGGGGGCTGGCCCTAAGGGCGGTCTGCCTTAACATATGTGAAACTTTATAAGCCTTTTCCCCCCACCCCTTATCAAGTATTTCCGCCTCGTGCAATGGTAAGACGTGGCGCTTGTAGACTGTTGGTCACGGGTTCAAACCGCAGCATTGTCAACAAAATTTTAATCTATGCGCCAATCATGCTAACGTCACCCTGGGCCACGTGGTGGCCTTTTATTCGCTGCAGAAAAAGAATATTCCCAGAATATTCTAAAAATATTTTAAAAAATATTCTTTAGAATATTCCAAGAAATATTCTGTAGAATATTTTATTTTAATTTTTTTTCAAAAAAAAAATCAAAATTAAAGGTCATGGGGCAATTTTCTTTTTAGCATAACTTCCGCATACGAAGACCATTTTTCGAACTGTTCACGGCACCAGAATTAGGAGGACGAGCTCTATCCGATCGTTCAGGTTCAAACCAGTTCTAAGTACTTTCATTTTTTAGCATTTTACAACACTTGGTCCTGAGCTCTTGATCACACCTCCCAAGTGAGAAGGCTTTTGGTCCCCAAAAGTTTACTGAATCTCTGAACTGAATTGTACAGCAAATGAGAGAATATAAACATCCTCTTCCATTCAGCCAAATGAGCATACTAATGCCAAAATATCCTGCCTTGCCCACTGTCGTCATGTAAATGGAAGTACATGATTTTCCCCTGCACTAAACGACACCAAAAGCATCTTGTGCAACAAGACAATCATCAATGACAAATTGACCTGAAATATGCTTAACCATGGACACAACCCTAACTATAGCAAGTGTGTACACAAACGACACAAGTCGACAACATAAGTGGCACAATCGACACAAGTCGATGAACAAGGTGCGACACAATTGACACAAGTCGATAAGCAATGTGTGGCACAATCGACAATGTAAAAGTGTGCTCACAAGCGACACTAGTCGACAAACATCAAGATATAATTGTGCATGTGAACAAACTTCAGATCGGTGGTTATTGTTGGATTTCGCGCTAGAACCTTCGGGTTAACTACCCGTGAAACTGTGTGTTAACCCAGGTTATAATACCATGTGACCACGTTTAATGGTGACCGTTAAGCGCCGGTGGTTTAAGGGGTAGAGCCCATGGTTTTCGAGCCAAGGTTTTATGATCGGGGGCTGGCCCTAAGGTGCTGGCCCCCTTTGGGCCCCGCCTTAACATATTTGAAACTTTGTAAGTCTTTTCCCCGCACCCCTTAATAAGTATTGCCACGTGGTGCAATGGTAAGGCATGGCACTTGTAGACTGTGGGTCGCGGGTTCAAACCGCAACATTGACAACAAAATTTTAATCTACGCGCCAATCATGCTGACATCACCTTGGGCCACGTGGTGGCTTCTGGGCTTGCCATGTGGTGGCCTCCGGGCCTGCCACGTGGTGGCCTTCTATTCGCTGCCCAAAAGGAATATTCTTAGAATATTTTAGGAATATTCCCGAGAATATTTTAAGGAATATTCAAAAGAATATTTTTTGGAATATTCTATTTTAAATTTTTTTCAACAAAAATTCAAAATTAAGGTTCATTGGGCGATTTTCTTTTTGGCATAACTTCCGCATACGGAGATCATTTTTCAAACCGTTCGTGGTGATGGAATCAAGAGGAAGAGGTCTATCTGGTCGTTCAGGTTTGAACCAGTTCTGAGCACTTTTATTTTTGAGCATTTTATGACACTTGGTTTTGAGCTCCTGATTAGCACCACCTGTGCAGGGCTCCATCCTGTCCTCCAGCATAGTCCGCAGAAAATCCTTATCTGTCATTGTGGTGATCGGTGCTGCGCGCTCTATCCTTTTTAATGCACTTCCCTGGTTACTGTGTTTGGTGATATGCGGTCCTAGCCATGGTAGAAGATGAACCAATTCTTGGCGATAGTCCTCTAATTCATTAGTATGATCATTCGTACCTTGCCTTGCCATCCTTGGTTTATTGACGAGGAATGCTCCCTTTATGTCGTTTTCTAGCCTCTTGACTTCTGCGTCCATTAAAATGCCTTTCTTCCTTAGCCGTACCCGGTCCTTTTCAAGTTCACGAAGTCTAAAGTTTCTCTGCTGAATTGCTTCCTAAAGTCTTATGTGTTCTGCTTCACATAGTTGTGTGATTTCTTCATCCCAAGCTTCGTGCACTGTCGGATCTATGGGTGTTATTACGTGCGGATTCATATTTGCCTACTCCTCAGAGATTACGGTCCCTGCTTCATTCCGCAACCTTGGAATTGTTCTCGCGGTCAGGGTTTTGCACATGGACCTATAGGCCCATTGAACCATTAGTAGGCATAGGTCCCAGTTAGTGCGTCTCACTCGGTGGACCTTGTTTGGCACTTCGCACACCCGGTCAAATGCTTCTCCATGGATATTCTTTACCGCGCTTCGTTTTTCCTACCATTGCATTTTGTTCTTGTTTTCTATTCCAAGAGTGGTGTGTGGTTCCGCAGGCTGCATACCGTACGATTGTATCCATCGGGAACGGTGGGCGCGCAAATTGATTTGTCCCTCGGAACAAGCTCTCATTCATAGCTGGGGTTTTCCAAATTGTATAAACATCTCCCTTCTGCATTCACGCCAATCCCAAATACTTCTCTCATGCATACCCCACCACCTTACTGACGTCGCACGCAGTGCCCATTTCAGAGCATCGAACCGCTGTTTTTCCAGCACTGCGCTTGCAAATTTGTTTAGGAATTCATCCACGGTTGTCAACCCATCGTACCTAGGCAAATCCCTTATCTCCATTGTCACGCAGTGCAGTGATCTAACCATCATGTTGCAATTCAACATGGTTACCTCGTGTAACCGGTTCTACCATCGTTATATTTTTTCGTCTGAATCTAAAGTGCAGGAGCTTTCCTGCTCCCATGAAATCCTACCATCCACTGTTGGATTCACCCAATCTTATTCTCGCGCAGTTATCTTATAAATACAATCAAGATCATTATCACTATCAATGTCGCACACCAGTTCAGGGTATCACGCTCCTTCGACAGGGTCTAGCGGTACTTCTACGCGTAGTGACTTTTTCTCAAAAATCATTTTGCGCTTCTTTAGATTTATGACTCCGTTCATATTAGTGGCCCAATCTTTGCCCAGTAGCGCGAAATAAGGATTGTTATCGTCGACAATCTCTATCACTTCAAAATCTTCCAACATGCTCGCACCTTCAATATCCACTGTTACCCCTTGCAATCTTCTCGTGGGTAATATCTTCTACTAGTTCGCTATTCGCAATTGAATAGGAGACCATTATAGCACGGGTCTTCCCATGTGTTCCCATGTTTGTTTCGGTAGTACATTCGCATCCGATCCGAGATCCAGGATTACCTGGTCCATTTCGTACTCTCTGATTTGCATAGTCAATCTCATCTCCCTTCCTATGCGCAATGCATGCTTTCCAAGTTTCCAGACAACATGCGGTTCTCATGACCCCGCGGACCTAGTGATAATTTCTTGTAGTCATTTTATGGCCTTGTTGTCACACAGTTGTTTCATGCATGTATACAGAAAGGTAGTGAGCATTGAAGGATCCATCCCTAGTTCTAGTTGATCCTTACTACCTGAAGTGGAGGCCTCAATGAAGCTCTTCTTAGCTTCCATGAATGTCTCCTTCGCGCGCTCCAAATCAAATTTAGGTTCCTTTGTAGGAGCCTTGCAAACCCACACACTTTCTTATGATTGCTTACCTTTATCATCGCTAGTGGTGATACCGCTTCTGAGCACTATGTTTACATTCAGGTCTTCTTCACGTGGCTCAGACCTCATCATTTGCAAATTCTGAGTCGGGGGAGGCTGGGTTACCCCTTTTTCGCACAGCCTCGCTATCAATGTAAGGCAGTTTTCTGCCCCATGATCAAACTCAGTACAATATAAACGTGATTTTTTCATCAGGTTCGTACAATCGTGGGCATAGTGTCCTGGCCTTCCGCAATTGTAACAAATTAGTTCTACGAAACCCCTTCCTAGTTCCATTCCACCTCGACCTTGTCCGCGCCCCTGAAATCTAGCGCATGCCGTTCCTTCATTTGGGTCAAGAGCTCGCGATTTGGTCTGTACTCTGTATGCAGGAGTCTGATCCATCATTAGTTTCTGCAGGTGCACTCATCATGGCCTACCAACCTGCAGAAATTACAAAACAATTGTTGGGACGTCTGCGTATACTTCTGAAATATATGACAATTATCTGTAGTGTGTTTCCCTCCTATCTGACAGATCGCACACCAAAATGCAAGTGTCGTGCTCGGTCTTGCTTGTACCTTAGGTCTTCATGGCATTGGCCCTCCTCCTGCCAAGTAATTCGTGAAAACTGCACAGTGGTCCTTGTCATGCCCCCGACCTTTGCATTTTATGCACCATACCTCCTCACATGCCTCTTTTCGAGGTGTCTTGTCTTGTTTCAAATTCCGCATTTCCAGACACAAATTTTGCAGTTGCGCGTGGATTTGTTGGACCCCCAGACCAATATCTTGTATAGGGGTCTCATGCAATCTCATTGCCATCTCCAAATATTTGGCATGGGTGGAAAGCTTTTGTTGTGACAGTGTCGTCCTTAAATGTGGTGTTAGTGACACTATAAACCATGCATGGTGTTGCACATCCGTCAAGGTCACGTTGGCTTCGCGAATCATACTCTTCAGTCTCTGGTATAGATCCCAGGGGTTCTCGCCTAGAAGCATAGTGATTTCCTTAAACCCGATAATTGATTGTGTCTCCAATTTTGGCCTGCTAAATTTCCTATTCACCGTGGCCTAGATTTCTACGATTCCTGCGTTTGGATGATCATTAGAATGCTTAATGTATCGTGTTTGCACGTGATCTTGCAACACACTTACCAATGTAGCCTTCCTTATATTGTCATCCACGACTCCTTGTGCTTCCCATACCTCCCTTGCCACGAACCAAAATTGGTCCGGATCTTCATTTCCTACTCCTCTGAATACCGGTAGTTTGATCGCGCTTGCCATACTGAACTGTGGTGATGGCGGAGGTGGAGTGGGCAGAGATGGAGGTGAAGATGGTGAGACGGGTGGCGGTCTAGGTGGAGGTGGTAAGTGCATAATTCGCTACCTTATCAGACTGACTGCGCTTCTCGGTTTCGCGAGCTCTTCCTCGCTTTCCGGCGAGGGTTAAATTAAGGGACTAGTTTCTGTCAGGCTAGGCAGTAACTCTCCAAAGGCAGTAAAAATAATTCGTCTATTATTCCATAGGTAGGCTATTTTTATATACAATAGGAGTGATTGTTCAGTTCATCTCCCAATGACTGTTCACATTCCTAATTTATTTATTTACACAAATTCCCCCAATCATGAAGATTAGGTGTCAACATTCCCCCCCTTAATATGAAGGGATGTTGGTGAGTCCAAGCATCATTTTGAATCGTTCAAGCTTTTCCTTTCCAAGTGCTTTGGTGAAGATGTCTACAATTTGCTCATTTGTGGAACAATGACGGAGATGGATTGTTTTGGCCTCAACATGATGTCGAATCAGATGATATTTAGTATTGATATGCTTTGTTCGATCATGGAATTTTGGGTTCTTGGCCAAGTTTATTGCAGAGGTGTTGTCAATCATGAGTGGAGTTGATTGTACTTGTTTTACCTGCAAATCTTCAAGAATTTTCCTGAGCCACACAATTTCTTTCATTGCTTCAGCTGCTGCCACGTATTCTGCTTCTGTTGTGGAATCTGCTGGAACTGATTGTTTGCGTGATCTCCAGGAGACAGCTCCTGGTCCAAGACTCATAGCATATCCTGAAGTAGATACCCCAATTTCTTTGTCTCCATCGAAGTCTGAATCAGAGTATCCAATCAAGCTGAAGTCGTCCACCTGTGTATACTTGATTCCAAGGTCTTGAGTTCCCTTCAAGTACCTTAGAACTCTTTTTGCAGCAGACCAATGTCCCTCACAAGACTTTTGCATAAACCTGGAGAGGATTCCAACAACAAATGAAATGTCTGGTCTGGTAGTAGTGAGGTAGATGAGACTTCCTACAAGCTGTCTATACTTTGTTGCGTCCTCAAATTCCTTTCCTTCAATAGTTGTGAGCTTTAAGTTTTGTTCCATTGGAGTAGAAAGAGGATTGCACTCTGTCATGCCAAATCTGTTTAACAAATCTCCAATGTATTTATTTTGAGAAAGAAATATGGATTTTGGATGTTGGATTACTTCAATGCCAAGATAGTAATGAACATAGCCCAAATCAGTCATTTCAAAACTTTTCCCCAATTCCTTCTTTATGGATGCAATGTAGCTTTCATTGTTGCCTGTCATTAAAAGATCATCTACATATACCACAAGATATACAACTGTTTTTCCAACTTTCTTGACAAATAAAGTTGCATCATCAAGATCAAAATGATTTAAGTTGAGTTTCAGAAGATGCTCAGTTAGTTTTTCATACCAGGCTCGCGGTGCTTGTTTGAGGCCATACAAGGACTTCAGAAGTTTGCATACTTTATGTTCATGTCCTTTCATAGCAAATCCTTCAGGCTGGGACATAAAAACATTCTCTTTTAGATCTCCATTCAAGAAGGCAGTTTTTACATCCATTTGATGGACTTTACAACCGTTCTGAGCTGCTAGTGCAAAGAGTGTCCGGATGGTGGCCCATTTTGCTGTGGGGGCAAAAGTTTCATCATAATCGACCTCTTCCTTCTGTGCAAAACCTTTTGCCACAAGCCTAGCTTTGTGCTTGTCAAGTGAGCCATCAGCTTTGTACTTGTTCTTGTAGACCCACTTGCAGCCAATTGGTTTGGTTCCAAATGGAGGATCAACCAGCTTCCAAGTGCCATTCTTTATGAGGGCATCATACTCCTTTTGTATCGCTTCTTTCCATTCATCATGAGAAGCAGCTTCTTTGAAGGAAGTTGGTTCAAAATCTGTAGACAAGTTCAATTCACAATCATAAGTAACATCCATATCAACAGGTGAATTAGAGTCATCTACATCACCTCCATTTTGTCGGTTTGAATTTCTGGTTCCTGTTTTTCCAATTTCATCAGGATGAACACTTTCAAGTGTCTTTGTCAGCTACTTTGGGGGACCTTTCTGAGATGGTCCAGGCTGCTCTGTTGATTGAGTTGGGACTGAATCAAGATTGAGTCTCCCAATTCTATCAATTACATCACTTAAAGCATCATCCGTTGTTGGAGTTTCATTCGGGGGAGAGTGTTCTTCAGAAGAAGATTCCACATGTTGATCTAGTATAGGAATCCCCCCTTCAAGATGTGGAATCTGATTATCAAATTCTTGAAATGATTTCGTTTTTGCGAATCTATCCAAGCAATCAAGTTTCCGCTCAACAACATTGTCAGATTTGGATGATTCAAGAAAAATTACATCTCTAGATACAACAAAATTTTTATTTACTTCATCATAGAGGCGGTATGCTTTGGAGGTGTTTGAATACCCCAGGAAGATACACTTACGACTTCTAGCACCAAGTTTGTTTCTATGCACCTTTGGTATCAAAGCATAACAGGTGGAACCAAAGATCCTGAGATGTTTTACCGAAGGAACATGTCCATACCACAATTCATAAGGAGTCTTGTTTCTTATAGCATTAGATGGACATCTATTCTTTATATATGCAGCACATAGAACAGCATCAGCCCAAAACATTATCTTTACATTTTTGAAGAAAAGCATGGATCGTACCATATTCAAGTTCGTTCTATTCATTCTTTCAGCTACACCATTCTGTTGGGGATTATAAGGCACAATTGTTTGATGTTTGATCCCATGTTGGCGAAGATAGTTTTCAAATTCATTTGATGTATATTCTTTTCCATTATCAGTGCGAATAGACCCAATATGAGATTGTGCATCATTTTCAATCCATTTATGAAAATTCTTGAATGTTTGAAAGGCATCAGATTTGTTCTTCAATAAATAAACCCAACACATTCTAGTGTAATCATCAATAAATGTCATGATATATTTATTTCCATTTGCAGAAGGAACAGGCATTGGACCACATAAATCTGAATGAATGAGTTCAAGCTTTCTATGTGCTCTTGAATCTGAATCATGAAAAGACTGTTTGCTATGCTTTCCTAGAATGCAAGCATCACATTGCTTATGTTTCCTAGGAATTGTAGGCAAACCAGCAACACCATTTTTCTTCAACAAGCGGAGACTGTCATAGTTTAAATGTCCAAATCTAGCATGCCATAATAAACTTGATGGAAGTGTACCTTCTTCATGATGAGAAATATATGAGAAATGTTGTGCATGAGCAGAGGTTCCTTGCAATTTGAGAAGCCTTTCTTCTTCTATTCCCCTCATGACAAGTGAGTGGTCAGATGCTTTTCTTACCTGAAGCTTGCCATCAAACATATGAATGGAGTGACCTTGCTGGCGGATGTGGACCAAGGATAGCAAGTTTCTTTTGAGTTGTGGGAGATATAGAACATGATCCAGAAGAAAGTCTGGAAGACCAGGCAGTTTAAGCCTGATTGTGACAAGCCCTGATGGCTTGATTTTTGACTGATCTGCAAAGTATACTGCTCCATCAACATTGTAAGTGAAATCTTCAAAAAAATCTTTTCTATGAGTCATGTGACAGGTTGCTCCTGAATCAAGCAACAAATCATTTTTCGAAGAATCAAGTGAAGCATTAAACAAATCTTCATTTACTCCAATGTTACATTGTGCCTCAATATAGTGAGCGGATTCAGGTGCTTTACCTTTGTCTGTATCATCAGTTTTACCTTTCTGTTGGTTTCTTTTTTGCTCTATTTTTTCCCATGGTAGCTTGCATGTAGAAGCATCATGTGATCCATTTCTTTTGCAGCGAATGCAGTGTAAGTCTGCCTTTTCTCCTTGAGAATGTCTGCCCCCCCTACCTCTGAAATATCTTCCTCTTCCTCTTCGTCCACCTCTTCCTCTTGTAGAATCTTGAGCAGGATGATTTTCTTTATGAGCAAGGCACACAGTCTCTTCAGAAGATTCAAGGGCTGTATTCTTTCCAAAGGCTTTCTCTCTTTCAACAAACTTTTTCACAAGAGAGTCAAAGGTTATATCTTTAAGATTTCCATTTGCTTGTAAAGACTCAAGATAATTGGAGTAGGTAGGATAGAGTGCCTTGAGAAAAGCAATAAGAGGGATATCCAGCTCAACCTTAGTGGATTTGATATCATGCATTATAGAATTTACTTCAAATGCAAGAGCAAGAGGATCATTATTTTTTAGTTCAAGAGTGAAGAGTTTAATCATGAGTTGAACAACTTCAAGTGCATAATGTGAGTCAGAGAGTTCTTTCAGCTTTTGTAAAGCTTCAAAGGCAGTTGAATATGATGAAATATGGTGACTCACCTCTTCATTTACAGATGCTGCGATTAATGCATAGGCTTTGTTGTTCTTGTTTTCCCAAATGACGAGCTCTTTGTCTGATGTAGGCTGTATTGGGTCATTGTCTCCTTCTCCGACACACACTCCTTTCCACAACTCATTGAAGATGAGGATGTGTTTTACCATCCGGGACCATTCAGGATAGTTCTCCTTGCCAGTGAGAACTATTCCTACCATAGAGATGATTGAATGCATTCTGTAAAAAAAATACTTCTGCTGATAGAAAAAGAAATACTTCTGCTAATATACAGTGAAATTGTACTCAAAAGGGCATTCTCAAAATATTTCAAATGTCTTCCTTATGCTACAATTTTATGCACTTTATTTTCTTCAAATCCCTCCAATGTTTGATAAAAGCATCAGCATTTCATTGAAATATTATGTACATATCACTTCAATGTTTTAAAATGTAATATATTTATATATTACATATCACTTCCACGCTTTAAATGTAATATATGCCCATTACATTTCACTTCAACGTTTTAATGTAATATACGCCCATTACATTTCACTTCAACGCCCATTACAAAATACTACATATTACTTCAACGCTTTAAATGTATTTCACTTCAACGTTTTAATGTAATATACGCCCATTACATTTCACTTCAACGCCCATTACAAAATACTACATATTACTTCAACGCTTTAAATGTATTTCACTTCAACGTTTTAATGTAATATACGCCCATTACATTTCACTTCAACGCCCATTACAAAATATTACATATTACCATACAATGAAGCACGCAGGCATGATGATTTTTCACGGGTGAGGAGCAGCGGTGCGTGGTCTCTTAAGATTGTGCAGTGGCAGTGCTTCTTCCATCTGGAGCTCGGCCTCTTTGGATGCGCCTTATCTCGTTTAGCCACACAACAATGGCGTTCGAACGCAAGTCTCCAAGCAGAAGGATTATGGAAAGGGAACAACGATAGTAGCAGGAATCGAAAAATACAGCGGTTCTTTACACAGGTAAAAACAGAAGTTCGTTAAACGAGGGGACTCTCGAAATCTTTATTAACATCTCAGGCGATGCCAGAAAGATTATGCAATTGCAGCGTTTCTAAAGCCAGCATTTCAAAACAATGTGACATCATTTCAAAACAGCCATAGTACAAGCGCTGGTTAAAATGCAAGACCTCTGCGCAGTTTTGAACAGTCAAGGAGACACAACACATGGAGTTGTTGCAGGTTCGAGGTGGACATAGCAGCGTATGAGCGTATGGGCGCCAAACATAGCAGAGTAATGCAGGAGTCAATGTAGTAGGTAGGCTTGACAGAAAATGTCAGGCAACTAACACCAATGAATATATGGGCAGCGTACTGTATCGAGCAGGGTGCAGGTAATGGAATATGGAGCAGAGCACAGGTACTCAGTCAGACAAGGGAGTTACAAAGCACAATAGCTAAAAAATGAGCTGGCTCTGATACCATGTCAGGCCAGGCAGTAACTCTCCAAAGGCAGTAAAACTGATTCGTCTATTATTCCATAGGTAGGCTATTGTTATATACAATAGGAGTGATTGTTCAGTTCATCTCCTGATGACTGTTCACATTCCTAATTTATTTATTTACACAAATTCCCCCAATCATGAAGATTAGGTGTCAACAGTTTCTAATTCTTCACTACTTCCGTATCTATAGCTCTTCCCACTTTGCGTAGTCCCAAACATTAATTTATTCACATAACCCGCATTTCACACAATAGCATCTTAATCCAAGTGTTCAAAGATTTAATATACTTACATCGCGGTCCTTTGAGGAAGCATCGTTCTGCCTCGCTATAGCTGGCGGCCATATCTACTGTGAACTCAGTGATAAATCCTCCTATAATTCGATCGAGCCAGTGGTCCACATCTCACGTGATATTATCTTTTGACACTTCTATTTTGCGCACTAATTTTGGAGTCCACACAATTAATTTGTCGAGCCTACACCTTCCCTGACTATCTACTAGCTTCGCGATCCACTCATACAGTTCAAAAGGAAAGGATGCAAATAAAATTTCATGGATTTCCATATATAAGTAGCGTTCTAACCACTGTTCCTTAGATATTCATGGATTCTTGTTTTCCTATGCCCCGAACTCGTGAATATTCTTGTCCAACCACCCTTCAATTTATTTTTTTGTTGGATTCCAGTGACACAACATCAGATATCCCTTATGCAGATCTTGGTCCTGGCAACATAACCATTTGTTGGCTTGTAGGGGCCTGACCTAGGTTCAGAGGTGATTTAGCCAAACAAATCCTGGTACTACTGACGCTTTTGGCAACAGTACGTGAAGCACGAACTGAGGTCTCACCCGAAGTAGTATGGGAGGGTGCTAAAACCAGGTTTCCGCACCCTAGAGATGTCTGATGATTTTAGGTGGTCTGCTGTTTGACCCTACATGTACATCGGTACCCGCACCTATCAGTACCTCGCAGCCTATGATGCTGTCTTCACGCAACCCTACTCGGTGCCCAATCCATGTTATTACCCAATTCCTTACTATTAACCTGATATTAGTTGATCACTTAGCTTATTTGTGTGTGTCTAGTTATACTTAACAGTGTTCAACATTCATATAAGTAAGCATGATAAATAAAACAGTACAATTGCATATGGTATCAAATAGGAAATAACACAAGAACAGATATACAAGATTTGGAATAAAACTTCTCTTTTTTATTATTCTTCTTTGGTTATATATTTGACTCCACACTGCGCACTCAGCTGCACGGGTCTGCGCACTCAGCTGCGAACTCTACTAGGCCTCTGTGCACTCAACTGTAGAGTCTCTTCCTCCTACTACGACCCGAAGCACCTAGACTCTTACTCTATGCTCGCTATCTTCTAGACTCTATCCTATTTTTCCTTTACAACTTCGAGCCTCACTCTATTTATACAATCCCATGGTCCACGGACCATGGGTAGGCCGACACTACATTCAAAACTTAGGGCGAACAACCCTATGACTCTAACATACAATTTGCGCTTTGTGCTCGCAATTCGCGGAGTCTTTACAACAACAGTATTCAAACTTGGGCTTTGAGCCCCAAAACATGTTGTGGGGGGATTCCATGCCCAACATGAACTTCGTTCAAAAGTCCCTATCACCATTGATGAATCGACCAAGCAAAGAGAAGAATTGGGACATGGTGAAGGAAAAATTAAGGAGGTTACCTCCCCTAAAGCCAAGGGTAGACAACCTTTTCCACCCATATGGAGGCCCACCACTAAAGCATTCACATATAAGAGGCTCAAAGAAAAAACTACCATGTTTCAAGAGAAAACAGATGAGCTACAGGCAAAAAAAAGGTTGTTACAGGGAGAAAAAGGACTGCTACAGGAGCAACAAGGATTTCTACAGGAGTAATAAGCACTTCTATAGGAGCAACACGAAATGCTACAAAAA
This sequence comes from Pinus tabuliformis, assembly GCA_031772625.1. Lineage (NCBI taxonomy): Eukaryota > Viridiplantae > Streptophyta > Pinopsida > Pinales > Pinaceae > Pinus > Pinus tabuliformis. The sequence continues at coordinate 1,582,507,532 of CM062817.1, forward strand.
GGGGTAGCCACATCAAAGGGGAAAAAATAAGGTCTCCAAGAACTCCAAAAGAATGATCCACAACCTGAGCTTGGATCCTACTAAGAATTTGTTGAGGGAGGTAGGATTATACCCAAGCAATTTGCAATATCACTCTTCTTTGAGTTGGAAAGGGAAAGAGGCAGAACTCATAGATGGATGCAAATGAAAGATCCAAGAAGGTAGAATATGTGGGCCTCATGGAGGAAAATGTGTATGAAATTAGCAAGGAATTGAATAAATTAAGGGTAAGGGAGTCAGTCATGAAGGAGAAAGTATAGACAGAGAACAACATGCTAAGGGGGCAACTACAAAAAAAAGAGATACAACTTGCCACTATGGAAATTTATGCATGGAAGTCACAAAATGCAGGAAACCATCCAAATCCTATGCCATCTTCCTCAAGGAGCAATGGATGCAATTCCAGATAAAGACATTAGCACAGTATGGCTCTCTACGTTTCCAAGACTACAAAAAGTTCATTGAATTTTGCAAAAAGGAAAGTATTGAGGATTGAGAGAAACTAGTTGAGTTCTACATGCATAATATGATCCTCACAAACATGAACTTTTGCAACCTGATGAGCCCCAAAAATGGACAAATATTTGGGCTCATCCAACCTCCTAATTTGACTTAATCCACCATTCTCATTTGTTTATTGCATGTTTTTGATTATATTTGCGTTAATAGAGTGAATTTGGTTAGTCATTATGCCAACAAGTCTAATGGGTGCTTTGTGTAGCCTTTTTGGTCAACTTGGAGACAAAATGGAAGGTCTTAATGAGCACTTGGTAGCCAAATTCGTGGGAGAACAAGCTAGAGGATTTGTAGGAAGGTGTCCCCCTCATTTACGGGCCCTTACCTCGAATTCTCCACCATCAGCTCGGAGTTCAAGGGCCACCGAATCAATCAGCACAAGGGCAGCCAAGCAAGTCATGTAGGACTGCTGTTAACTCCAAGTCTTGGGCAGCCAAGTCCCTAACTTTTAGGAGGACTGTTGGGTCCTCAAATTGTATAAATGAGAAGGCTTGGGGCCTCATTTTGGTTAGCTAGTGGTTAGGCATTTTGTAGCTAGGTAGTCATTTTGTTTTAGCCATTAGTTAGCTAGTTTGTAGTTTGATTTTTATGCAATAGATTAGCTTTGCTTTCAGCTCATGTTCAAGTTCTCCTTGTGGACAGTTTTGATGTACTTTTCATTTCTTGATTAATAAAGATGGATCTAGCTTTGCACCAGCTCTAAATCTTTCATGGGAGGTTGTAGCTCTTGGGGTTGGGCCCATCTCAAGCACCCAGTACCTCCCTTGTTTCTCTTTATGTGTGTTTGCTGCGTTCTTGAAAAAAAATCTGCTCTTTAGATTTAATTCATGCTGTGTTACTTAGGTTGCTTTTGATGGTTAAAGTAGTTTCTTATGTTTAAGATAGATTGGTAGGAGTTATTCATGTGTTTATATCTCTTTGATAATGTTTTGTTCACAGGTTGTACGTGATTCTTTTCCTGAATAAGGTTGCTGTCCACCGATTTCATTAACTTGTTAGATAGATCACATGATATTTCGATTGCATGCAAGGTGTAGTTGGTTTGATCAAGTAACCACTATGCAGGGCATCTTCATCACCTCCTCGTTCATTTGAGCCTCGTTCAGATCAGCTCCTCCATCACCAAGTCTGTTCCCTCATCTCCCATCTTCTCTTTTGCCAAGTAACCTTACCTTCTTCCCCATTGTTGTCTCACTTACCTTCAAGCCAAGTCAGCTTTCCACATCATCTCACCACTCCATCCATCAGTTCCTGGGTCACTTCAGACCCCCATCCTACCTCCATAACCATCCATGCATCTTCCTTCAACCATCCATCCTCAAAAATCCAATTCGTAAACATCTTGTAGAAGAATTACAGAACATCCTGTAGAAGCCCCTGCAGACTTCCTGTAGAAGTCCATAACCTCGGTTGCATAGCATCCAGACCTTGTGGAACTCTCTGAAAGAATGCCAGGGATCCCTTAGACCCTTCCTGAACCTTCCAAACCTTCCTCAAAGCATTTTCATCCTGTGATTCATTCCTGCACAGTGGAAAACTAGTTAAGAGCTCTTGCATGACAATTCTCATAAATTAGTCCAAAATACAAAAAGATGTTTTCTCTAGTTAAAGGCAGTATAGACACATGCATTTGATCATCATAGAAGTAGTGGCACCTTTTCTCATAAGTTTGCATCTTCATTTTCGCATTAGTTAGATTAGCTGGTAAAATTAGGGTTTACTAGGGTTTCCATGCTTTGGTTTGCTTTCAGTTCATTTTTGCAAAATAGATTAATTTCCTTTAAGATAGCCTTCGTCCATCATTTAGCAAGCTTCTTCTGAGAGCATATAGAAGTTGGCTTGAGCCCTAGCGGACTTGTGCCAGCTGACCAAGTGACAGCTGCGACAAGAGCTAGTACTTGTGCATACAACACCGTCGCTTCCAAGTTTGTACGAACTACCGGGTTGATAAATTAGAGATAGGAAGCTCCAGGAGTTGTAGCATTATTGCTACAATACTGGAGCCCACCATATTTTTGGCGTCGTTGCCGGGGAAGCGGCAGAGTATTGGTGATTGTTGTTATTCTTATGTTTTCTACTACAACCTTCTGCTAAGTAGTTTATTTCATTTCCATTATGAAATTTCATTTATGCAAAAGTAGATTAGCATTTCTTGCTTTCATAGATTAGCATTTCCTGCTTTCATAGATTAGCATTTCCTGCTTTCCTAGAATAGCCTTTCAATTCCGCAATTTCCTTTCTGCAAGCGTAGACTAGCATTTCATTCTTGCAATTTCATTTGAGCAAAATAGATTAGTCCTTTCCTGCTTTCATTTCAATTCCGCATTTTCATTTTCGCAAGATAGTTAGTTGCAGTTCAATCTATTTCAGTTTTGCAAGTAGAAGTAGAAAAAAGAAAAAAACAACCAAAAAGATTTCATTTCATGCTTTGTAGGAGTAGAGATAAGTTAGAAAAATGATTGCACAACACCCCCACTGCTTCACACAGCCAACGTTCTTCTTCGATGGCTGTGATGAAAGAACCCCTGGGTGGACATCAAGGCATATTTAAAGAACCTCTAGGGGAGAAGAAGAAGAAAACATTCCTCTGGAGCAAATGGCTACAAGTAGAAATGTTGGGAGCAACATCTTGTCCAAAGATGAATTTGAAAATCAGATCAAAGATTTCAAGAGTGATATGAGGCAATTTCTTGCCATGCAACTGGATACCTTGCGGATCCAACAGAAGCAAGAGGAAGCCAAGAGGGCTTTGGTCATTTTTTGTCCTAGGTGCACTAGAAAGCATCCTAGGAACGAATGTCCATTGTACTCCATAGAAGTGTGTTTTGTCTGTGAAGAATACTATCCTACAAATCAGTGCCCTTCCTTACCCAGAATCAAAGTTGCCTATCAGAGAGCCAAAGGAGCCACTGAATCACTCTATTATATGAACCAAAGTTGGCCGCATGGACCTAGATCTTACCAGCAGGAACTGCAAGGGACATCCGAGACCTATTATGACCCTTATCAAGCCACTTTCATGCCTTCTTGGGGTCCCCCTGCTCATCCTTCCTGGTTCACATATCCTCCTTGTTCCTTCACAGATCCATATTATGCCCAACCAGTTGCTCATTCATTTCACTCTTATGCTCAGCCACAGCCTCAGTGGAATGCACCTTATCAGGAGTGGAGGCCCCAGTACAACCCTCATCCCGCTCATTTTCCTCCACCACCTGCTCATCCACAACCATCGCCTCCTCCTCCACCAAGGCAACCCCAATTGCCTACCCAACCACAATGCCATCCATCTCCATCTCAATTTCACACCTCTGCTCAACTACCCATACCACCATTTCCAAAACCAGACAATGGAGTAGCTCAACCCCATTGCAAATCTGAGGCACAACATATCCAAACAACTCCTCTTGAGCCCAATGATCTTCACCATAGCTCAGGAAAAGCATTGCAAAAAAGAGATCATATTGAAAGCATTGAAGGATCACATCCAGTAAAAGAACATTCAAAAGAGGAGATCAAAGAACCATGGGCTGCACTTGATGAAGAAAAGAGATCTAAATCAGAGATCGAGAGAGATCCCTCATGGTTACCATCAAATCTTCCATGTACTCAAGAGGAAGATCAACAAAAAGAGGAAGATCAGAAGGTCATGATAGAAGGTGACATGAAGAATGATCCAGATCAGCAAAAGAACCAAGGATATCAAAGCTATATTGAGATATGGTTTCAGAAGGTCACTCAATTGCAGCAGTACTCTCTTCCTCAGCTATGTTTTGTACTTTCAAAGTCAGATCATTTTGTCTCTGAAACTTGGATAGTTGTCAAAGCATGCATTCCGAGCCTTCACATCATCTCGTCTCTAATCTCGATGTGCACATGGCTCCATTGGAAGTATTCTTATACTTGAAAATGATTTTGTTTTTTCAAGTAGGGTAGGGTAGAAAAAAAATAAAAAGAAAAAAAAGAGAAAAAAGGAAAAGAAAAAAATGAAAAAAAGAGGAAAATAGAAATCTAAGGTGAAAACCTCCTCGGAGGTGCCTTAGATTGGCTCATTGATTGAAAACCTCCATGAGGCAGTCAATGGGTTGAAAAAAAAAGAGAAAAGAGAATAAGATCTTTGGGTGAAAACCTCCCTTGGAGGCGCCCAAGGTAGGCAAATAGGGTGAAAACCTCCATGAGGCGCCCTAGTTGTTTTTCAAAAAAAAAAGAGAAAAAAGAAAAAGAAAAATGAAGCTAATCTCCATTGAATAATTTCAGGTTGCAGCAATGACATTGCAGGTTGCAAGAAGAACGTTTCATGACAGGAGGAGCACTCAAATCAAAGACAAAGGAGTTTTTGTGCCTTCTACAGGAAGTTTCGTATCTTCTACAGGAAGCTTACAAAAAAGCCAAATTGATCTCCGAGGAGGACCTGAAGGCTTGGAATATGTCCATGAGGCCTACCCACATCCATGTTTCCATTCCTCACCCCTTTTCCATCATTTGTTTTCATGTCATTATGCTTCTTTCCTCAAAACTGTGTCTTCTACAGGAAGCTCTGTATTTCTACAGGAAACATCCTGTAGAACCTTTGGACGAGCCAAATCCAATTTCAAAAGTGAATCTGATGGTGGGAGTCTATTGGTTAGGCCTGCAAGCACTTGTGTGTCCATCCCTTGCCTTCATCCATCATTTTTTTCACCTCCTTGTGCTTCTCATTGTGCTTCTACAGGAACTTCCTGTAGAAATTGTGGGAAACTAGGCATGCATTTCAAAAAGTGGTTTGGCGAACATGGTAGCTTCCTCAAGGGTTCAGAAGTCCTCATGCAGTCTTCCAACTCATCCTCCATCATCTCCACACCTGCATCACAGCCAAAATTCATTTTGTCATACCATGCAACCAAAATGCAAAGTGCCTTGAAGCAAAAACACATAGAGCAGAATTTGTTTTTGCCATAACTTGAAAACCATGCATCCATTTGACAAACCGTTTTATGGGGAATTGTACAAGGTTGATCACAACATGCCTGAGCAGTTTCATGCAATTCCGGTGCACGGTTTCCAAGAAATCAGCCTCCATCACCATCAGCCATTTTTTCATTTTCTCCCTAACCTTGCATCCGTTTCAAAACCTGTTTCATGGGGAGATGCACATGGGTGATAGTAGCCTCCCCAAGAAGTTTCAGCCGATTCCGATGCACGGTTTCCGAGAAATCGACCTCTGAAATATTCAGCCATTTTCCATTTTTCTCGAAATCTGTGCATCCGTTGATCACGAATTTGCTATGGGAGATGCATAATGATGATAGGAACATGCTCACCGAGTTTCAGATCAATCCGATCTACCGTTTGGGAGAAATGGCAAAAAGAAGTTCTGGTTTTGTGACCATGCAGCAGCAGCAGCTTGAACGGGCAGAGTTGAACGTGGAAACGATTGCATGCAGCTCAAATCCGGCCAGAGGACGCCTGCACAAGGAAAAGCAATCAAAAATCATTAGCCAAGCCTCATGCAATCAAAGGATCAGAGCATGCAGCAGCAAGAAGCTTCACAAGCAGCCGTTTGGCTTCAGGTACGTGACAAAACCTATTCCTCTGTTTGCATGAATGTAATTCGTAAACTGCATGAACAATGAGATGGTCGGGATTAAAGGAATTGGTGGCTAGCTGACTGACCACCGTCATCCAGTTCCATAGCACTCGATGGGTGGCTGAGCACACGTGTCTCAAGAAAAAAATTGAAATCAGGTAGTGGTGACCGTTTAAACTGCAGCATGATTGATGGACGTAATTTCAAGCAGAGAACAATCAGTGACCACTGCAGTTCATGAACAGTTGCATGGGCCAGCACGTCTTTGCCACCTCACTCCACCAGCAGTCATGCAGAAATTAATAAGCGCTCAGCTGTTAGTCAACTTGCACACAACTGGAAGTGTGGATTTCGTTGGTGATTTTTATTAGCACAAGAGCAGCCGCCATCAAGATTGCTACAGAAAGCTCTAATGCCATTGCAGAACTACAGTTTGCAAAACCACACAAATGAAGGGGCTATGGAGCATATACAGCGGAAGATTTCCAGACCAGCGGAAGTTCATTGAAATTGATATGTTAACATAGTTTGAACAGTACAGCAAATATGTGACTCCGGCATTTGAGTTTGGAAAAGTCGATTTCACTGTTTGTACAACACATTGGCAGGTTATATATATATGAATATTTGCAGCATTGCATAGATGTATATTGGGAAGCGCTTCAGAAAACGATATGGCATTTTGTGAAATCGATTAAAAGATTTGAATAGTCGATATTGTGCAATCGACACACAACTTGCAGACGGAGGAGACAAGTTTCAATTGGTTCGATTCCTATATGCAATTGTACAAAGGTTAATGCTGTTAGTTAATGCAGTGAATTAATTTCAATAAGAAAACAATTCCAAAATCTGGGCGCAGAAAAATGGGTGCAGAGTTATGTTGCTAGAAATTGAGTACGTTGAATGCAGTTAAAATCATTGCTGTGAAAGATCGATGTATCTCAAGATCGATTAAGGGGTTGCCGTAGTGATTAATTGGTGCTTGCTGTAATGATTATTCCAAATTGGATTCATGAGTTTGTATTTACTGAACACTGTCATTAAATTTAGAATGAATGCATTTGTTGAATTATTCAATTGAGCACAGTTTTAAAAATCGATCTGCTGGGGTATGGAACCAGAAAGTTAATGCGTTTGCCGGAGTTGAACGCTGATGATGTAAATTGATCGAATGGCATAACCCTGAGCTGATCTGGTCTGGAAAGACGCAGTTTACCGGAGTATATGTAAAGAATTTTGCAAAGGAATAGAATTGCTGGCAGAAGCCTCGTGCATATCACTGTCCAAATATTTAAAGAAATCAAAGGCGCAAATCATGAAGAAATGGTTACACCTCGACTTGTGTGCAGGTAGAGTCAATGGGTGAATTGCAGAGGCATTGTTGAGGTAATCACTTTTGTTAGCATATCTAGATTTATAATGGATTCCTTGCGCTGTAGTGATATGTTAGAAAGTGCAGTTCTAATAAATATTCGCTATGGCATTATTTAGTCAGAGCTTTATATTGGAATCCGAATTTGTTCTGAGTTGAATGTAAATATGGGTGCACTTGTTTGATTGGTCTTTGAATCTAATATTGAAGGCGCATATACAAGATTTGTGTTTGAGTTTGAAGGCACATGTTATAAGCTTCTGCAAGTGATAGTTTTGAATTTGCCAATTATTGAGGTTCTGACTTGGGTAGATAATGATGATACATTTGGATAAGAACTGTGATGAAGTTCCTGGGTATGGCAAGCTCCAGGCTTGCGTCAGTTGGATTCGTCAGCTTCCAGGTAGCAGCACAGTTCAAGGAGAAGGCACCCCCAGCCAAGCAAGTAAAATCAGTGAAATTGGTTCTACAGGAAGTTAGCAGACTGTTCTACAGGAAAACAGAGGACTGTTTCTACAGGAAGCCAGCGAACAGTTTCTACAGGAAAGTTTGAAAAGAGGGAAGCCAAAGGAGAAATCGGCCGAGATGCTAGCCAAGGAAGCCACCAGGGCCATCAAAGACGAGGAGAGAGATTTGGTTGCTCAGAGGATGAGCAACACTTTCAGTAGGGGGGTGATGATGAGCCCCAAAAATGGACAAATATTTGGGCTCATCCAACCTCCTAATTTGACTTAATCCACCATTCTCATTTGTTTATTGCATGTTTTTGATTATATTTGTGTTAATAGAGTGAATTTGGTTAGTCATTATGCCAACAAGTCTAATGGGTGCTTTGTGTAGCCTTTTTGGTCAACTTGGAGACAAAATGGAAGGTCTTAATGAGCACTTGGTAGCCAAATTCGTGGGAGAACAAGCTAGAGGATTTGTAGGAAGGTGTCCCCCTCATTTATGGGCCCTTACCTCGAATTCTCCACCATCAGCTCGGAGTTCAAGGGCTACCGAATCAATCAGCACAAGGGCAGCCAAGCAAGTCAAGTAGGACTGCTGTTAACTCCAAGTCTTGGGCAGCCAAGTCCCTAACTTTTAGGAGGACTGTTGGGTCCTCAAATTGTATAAATGAGAAGGCTTGGGGCCTCATTTTGGTTAGCTAGTGGTTAGGCATTTTGTAGCTAGTTAGTCATTTTGTTTTAGCCATTAGTTAGCTAGTTTGTAGTTCGATTTTTATGCAATAGATTAGCTTTGCTTTCAGCTCATGTTCAAGTTCTCCTTGTGGACAGTTTTGATGTACTTTTCATTTCTTGATTAATAAAGATGGATCCAGCTTTGCACTAGCTCTAAATCTTTCATGGGAGGCTGTAGCTCTTGGGGTTGGGCCCATCTCAAGCGCCCAGTACCTCCCTTGTTTCTCTTTATGTGTGTTTGCTGTGTTCTTGAAAAAAAATCTGCTCTTTAGATTTAATTCATGCTGTGTTACTTAGGTTGCTTTTGATGGTTAAAGTAGTTTCTTATGTTTAAGATAGATTGGTAGGAGTTATTCATGCGTTTATATCTCTTTGATAATGTTTTGTTCACAGGTTGTACGTGATTATTTTCATGAATAAGGTTGCTGTCCACCGATTTCATTAACTTGTTAGATAGATCACATGATATTTCGATTGCATGCAAGGTGTAGTTGGTTTGATCAAGTAACCACTATGCAGGGCATCTTCATCACCTCCTCGTTCATTTGAGCCTCATTCAGATCAGCTCCTCCATCACCAAGTCTGTTCCCTCATCTCCCATCTTCTCTTTTGCCAAGTAACCTTACCTTCTTCCCCATTGTTGTCTCACTTACCTTCGAGCCAAGTCAGCTTTCCACATCATCTCACCACTCCATCCATCAGTTCCTGGGTCACTTCAGACCCCCATCCTACCTCCATAACCATCCATGCATCTTCCTTCAACCATCCATCCTCAAAAATCCAATTCGTAAACATCATGTAGAAGAATTACAGAACATCCTGTAGAAACTTCCTGTAGAAGCCCCTGCAGACTTCTTGTAGAAGTCCATAACCTCGGTTGCATAGCATCCAGACCTTGTGGAACTCTCTGAAAGAATGCCAGGGATCCCTTAGACCCTTCCTGAACCTTCCAAACCTTCCTCAAAGCATTTTCATCCTGTGATTCATTCCTGCACAGTGGAAAACTAGTTCAGAGCTCTTGCATGACAATTCTCATAAATTAGTCCGAAATACAAAAAGATGTTTTCTTTAGTTAAAGGCAGTATAGAAACATGCATTTGATCATCATAGAAGTAGTGGCACCTTTTCTCATCAGTTTGCATCTTCATTTTCGCATTAGTTAGATTAGCTGGTAAAATTAGGGTTTACTAGGGTTTCCATGCTTTGGTTTGCTTTCAGTTCATTTTTGCAAAATAGATTAATTTCCTTTAAGATAGCCTTCATCCATCATTTAGCAAGCTTCTTCTGAGAGCATATAGAAGTTGGCTTGAGCCCTAGCGGACTTGTGGCAGCTGACCAAGTGACAGCTGCGACAAGAGCTAGTACTTGTGCATACAACACCGTCGCTTCCAAATTTGTACGAACTACCGGGTTGATAAATTAGAGATAGGAAGCTCCAGGAGTTGTAGCATTATTGCTACAATACTGGAGCCCACCACAACCCCAAATCAATATTGGGGGACATTAAACTAATGTCACCAACCTCTTGGTTGAACCATGAAGAAATAAGAGTTGAAGAAGAAAAGAGGGTGATGATTAAAGAAGATCAGGAGCCCTTATACATCAGAACAAAATTAGTTAGCCCGAAGGCTATCATCAATGACCACAATCTCATCTCCACTAATCCTTAATTAGAACCTTAGTATATGGAAGCCCAAGGAAGAACTATCCTCCATTTTGAGGAAACTTTTAGGATCTTGGGGATAAAAAGTGTTCAATTTTTCTAAAGAAGATCACATGCTCTACCTCATAGTTTCCAATTCAGTGGGTATCACTCAGTCTCTAGAAATACTAAGGAATGCCTTGGAGAGGACCCCACTCTACAAAGGAACCATGAAAATATTGAAGATCAATTGGATAGGGCTCAAACTAAGACCTTCCTTACTATTGGGAAAATAGGAAAGAAGAGACCAAACAAAAGAACAAAAGGAGTTGAAAGGCGTAGAAGAAAATGCATGGTTCTATCCGCAGGAAGGCGCACCATCCAAAATTCCTTGTGATGTTAGAGAGGCCACTAGGGCCATGAATCAACTTCATATCAAAGAGTGAGTTGCTCAGAGGTTGAGAAACACCTTGAACAGAGAGGTGATGATGGGTCCCAACAATAAGTATATTTTGAGGCCCATTATGTTATCCTCCAACCCTTAAAACTCTCATTTTCTCACATTAATTTGCATTTTTAGCCATAATATGCTTAGTAGGAATACTAAAGGGTGCTTGTCATATTTCATGGCCTAATGTGATTAATATGCAGGAAAAAGAAGCATTTTTGGAGATATTTACTATGCAAGGGCATGTTGGACACATATAGAGAGCATATAGGAGTCTTGTCCACTACATTAATTCAACAACTCAGCTTAAGACCAAAGATTCCTCACTAGTAGTGTTGGGCGCAACCGAACTTGGTCCAAGTTTTTGGTCAAAGACCTCACATTTTGAGGAGCAGATTGCGTGGAGATGACAAATTTATATTCATCATGTGGTGTTTTAGGATCTTTAGGGCGAGTCAAAGCCCCTTATTTTGTAATGGGTATCAAGTTTTAGGCATTGTTTTGTTGGATCCATGGTATGTGGACTGTGGTCTTGCAATAAGGAAATCTATATGAAGAAGATGTAATTCTTTGTTGAATATGATATAAAAGAACTAAGCATAGGTTGTCGTATGCTCTATCTTGAGGCCGTATTTCTGGGGAAGGCTCTATAGCTGAGTGCGCGGAGGCATTTAAGAGTCTACCGCTGAATGTGTAGACCACCTGCAGCTAGGTGCACAGGGAAGGGAGGAGAATGTATTGAACATCCTTATTAATAAAGAAGAATTTTTGGCGAAGTATTCTGTATATCTTTGTGTTGATTCTCTATTGTTATTGATAACGTTATGCATGATTTTTATTGAATTATGTGAAAGAATACATGTTATACTATTTTATGTTATGTCAATGCATTAAGTACCAATATTTAATATTAATCATCGGCGCAAAGTTATTCTTGTAAGAGAAGTTGTAGGAAGATATAATATATAAGTAAATACATGAATGAAACAATGCACATATCCCTCCGGCTACAGAAACCTAGTTCAGCTACCTCCCATAACCGCTTCGGGTGAGATTGCAATCTGCTTGCAGGTCATTCCCAAAAGGGCTAGTGGTTGAGGGATTTTTTGCGTGCAACACACTCTAAAACTAGGTCGAGCTCCCTTAAACCAACAAATGGTTCCGTTACTAGGACTGAGAAAGAAATCCAGGAGTGGGTTGAACAGAAAGAAAGAGAATTTGTGGAAAAAGAGAATAGAAACCTTTGATTATCAGCTAAAGATTGGTTGCAGAAGTATATCTTCAAAGAGAAATACAAAATATTCTTTGGTTTGTTCCACATTGAATTGTATGAGTGGGTATATAAGTTGACCAAGCATAAGACTTATTTCAAGAATGACAAACCTAAGGAGTGGAATCCTGAATTGATACAGTGACTCAAGAACATCAGTAACAATATCTCAAGTGTTGTTGATTTCTGGATCGATAACATCTTGGGAGGATTTATCACTGAGTTCACGATAGATGCAATCGTGTCCTATAGTGACAAAGATTTTTCAAAGGACCACGAGGTGAGTTCTTAAGATCTTTTAATCTCTGGGGTAAGATGTTATTGTGTGAAAAGAGGATTATGTGAATGCAATCAGATTAATGTTTGGATGAAGAGGAAATGAGCCTGAACCAGGGTCTACGCAAAGTGGAAAATGATACAAAACAGATCCGAAGAATTTTATTGAAACAAACTATAGCCCCTTGTTAGGAGGATCTGAGAGTGAAGAAGAAATAAGTAACCCTATAACCCCATGACATTCCGTCGCTCATCTTGAAGGCACGTCAAAGTTAGGAGTTGAGAAGACTTAGGTCATCTTTTGGATTCCCCATCCATCTACTCCCCTTAAATGCCATCCCCTCCCCATATTTCCCCTACACCCCATACCCCTCCACATAGCCCTCCAAGAAGGAGAATGGCCGATGACATTAAGCTGCGTATTTTTAAAGGACTAGGGTCAGAGGATTCTGATCAATTCTGGTTTGTAGCTGATGTAGTATGGATAGCAAGACAAAACACTAGTGACGTTGTAAAGAAGTCATAGCTCGTCACGTCACTGCGAGAAAGACCACTAACCTGGTATATGAAGTACTCTATGACTAACTTGACTGCTTCATTGGGTGTAAATATGAAAGCATTGGTATTAGAATTCAAGAAGCCCAAATTAGAATCATAGTGTATCACAGAGTTAAAATAAATCAAACAAACAACAACTAAATCTGTGTGGGAGTTGGATCAATGATTCAAGGTGTTACTTGGTCAAGTAAGCTTTAATATATCCCCAGAAAAACATAAAGAGTGGTTCATAGCTGCACTACTATGACATATTAGGTTACCTTTGACACAACAAAATATCATAACTCAAGTTGAAGCATTGGAAATTGCAATGAAACTGGAAGCTTTGCTAATTGGAGATACTCATGCAGGAGTAAAGCAGATACAAAGTTAGCTAGCCAATTTGACCTTAGAATTGCAGGATCTGAAGAAAGGTAAAGAGACCATATCATAAGTATGGTGAACAAAATGCAAAGTAGAGGGTCATTATATGGATCAATTCCTAGTGTTGAGAGATTACATTGCAAGTGGAGCGCCTAATCCAGTAAACCCAGGTCTGTGGTGTGAGATTTATAAAACGAGAAGTCAATATTGCTATAAAGACTACTACCTATTACACAAGTATGTACAGACCCCAAATCAGTGGTTTTGTAACTTCTGTAGATCAGTAGGCCATGATGAGAAAAAATGTCAAAGTTATGGCTTAATGAGGGAGCACACTGCTGACATTTATAGACTGCAAGCTGAGGGACATATGCACAAGGAGCTAGGCCAGCATGCTGGTCGAGGAGAATTTCAAGGACAATGACAAGGGAAAGGAAGAGAATTTGGTCGAGGACATGGCTAGATTATCTGTTACAACTGTGGACAAGCCAAAAACTTCGCAATAGATTGTCAGAACCCCATGACAACCTGTAGTTACTGTAAGTCTTTTGATCATGGGATAGAATAATTCCCTGTCCTTATTGTGAAGATGTAGGAGAAAAAAAGCCAGTAGCCTGTAGAAAATATCCAAATGATGAGAGCTGAGCCAAGGGAGGATCAACCGCACATCAACATTGTAATAAGAAGCGGAGTTGCATATGGAAATGATAAATCCAATGGGAAAAAGGAAGTTGAAGCCACATGGGTATGAAACTACTGAAAAATATCCTACATTTGATATCTTAAAGGAAAATAAAGTATTCATGGAGTCAAGGTGAAGCTTTATGGATGATGGGGCCTCGACCTCTATGGCGTAGACAACTCAAAAGAATAATTGTGAGCTAGTATCGGTTGCGACACAAGATGTGGATCCAAATATTTTGAATTTTTTTCTACAGACTTGCATGAAGTTATTGAGAATTTAGAAGGCTGTAGAGGGATTGCAGGAATTGATAAACTCTTTTTCTCTTAATGAGGTGCCTTAGAGTGAGATGCACATAGTGAATAATATACATAGACGAGAGAACCAAAACGGAAAGGAAACGAGGTTTATAGGGAAGATTGGGGAATACAACATGTATCAGGCTACCTTGGATCTAGGATCTGATGCCAATTTCCTGGTGAAGAAAACTTGGGAATTGACGAGTAATTTTACGCTGCAATGGTCAACTATCCAGCTTAAGATGGCAAATCAACAGAAGATTTTCCCTCTATGAAGATTGGAAGGTATCACAGTAGACATTGATGGAGTGCGCACTACCACCGAATTTGAAGTGATTGAGATTGTGGATGACAATAATCCCTACCCCGTGTTGCTTGGATTGGATTGGGCATTTGATAACATGCCTATAATTAACTTTAAGAAAAGGAAAATGATATTTGAAAGCAATAATATGAGAGTTAGTGTGCCATTAGATCCATTAGAGGGAGCGAGATATACTGAACCTGTCATAGAATAATATAGCATAGATGACATCAACAATATTTATCAAATAACAACAAAAGAGGAAGAATGGACTAATCCTACTGCAGATAGAAAACTGACATAGGAATAAGATAGTGCCTGCACTTCATATTCAGAAGACGAATTGGAAAATTGGCAGAACAGGTTGCATGAAGTGTCTACTAGGTGCTGTTCAAGGATAACTAAAGTAGTGCGATGTATGATAGCTGAGGTATGTGATTTACCTTTATATCATGGTTTGGATGATGTAAATACTTTCTTTAGAGATTATGAAAGACAGGTACCTGAATGTCAGAGATTGTTAGCTCTGGATCAAGCACTGAAGGCCACTCCTACTAGATGGTGGGGTACTCATAACAAGAATATAGGAGATTGGAAAAAATGTAGAAGGTTTATGTCGATAAGATTTGGTCAAGTAGAAACAAAGCTCCTAGACAAGTATGATGGCTAGAATAATCATAGAGACCACATACAGCTCTTTATGGCATCTTGGTGAGAAATTCTGTGAGAAGAATGGGTGCATGGATTCATCCATACCTTGGAGAATTTCGTCAGAATTGGTATCTAGAAATCGAGCTTCGACATAGTATTGCTAGTTGTGTCAAAATGGTTGATGGATTTATAATGGCATTCAGATTTGAAGATGACTGTCCACATATAGATGGAACTCTAAATATAGTTAAGAAGAAGAATTTTGAAAACGAAGTTCTAGTTATCTGGCAACCTGATTGGGTTGCACAAATACACAATGTAATGAAATTTTATAATGTCACTCTCAAAGAGGATGAATATCCTCGCAATATTGACATTGGGAAATTAGAATGTCATCGTGAAGTAAATGGCCCTAAGATAGAGATGCCTGACATAACGAAGCCATTGAAAACGAGGAAGGTGAATATAAGGTCAGAGGATGATCTGAAGTACACAACAATAGGATATTACTAGGATGAATACACAACCATCAATATAACAGTTCTCTTGGATGAATACCAAGAGTGTTTCCCTACTAAGTTTTAAGATATGATGGCAATATTATGAGACTTGGGAGTCATGAGGATTCCTCTCAACCTGGATGCGAAGCCTGTCAAGTAGAGATCTTATAGATTGAATCCAAAATACAAGGAGAAGGTGAAAGAAGAATTAGACAAAATGTTAATAGCCAAGATATTTAAACCTATCGAAGAGTTTGAATGGGTAAGTCCCATGGTGGTTCAAGAAAAGAATGAAAAAGGGGAAATCATAATTTGTGTTGAGTTAAGGAAATTAAATGATGCATGCCTACATGACCTATTCCCTACACCATTTATAGATGAAGTATTGGACAATGTAGGAGGACAGGAAGCCTATTCTTTCACATATGGCTTTTGAGATACCATCGTATTAGAATTACGCTAGAAGATAGACATAAATTGACTTTTGCGATAGAGTGGGGCTCTTATCAGTACATGATGATGCATTTTGGATTAAAGAATAGGCCTACTATATTTTCTAGAGTTTTAATTGTGGCCTTCAAAGAATATATACACAATTTTTTGGAAGTATACTTCAATGATTGGATAGCCTTTGGTCTATTAAAGAAGTACGTGGCAAGATTAAGGTTGATGTTGGATACATGTAGGCAATACCAGATCTCATTGAACTTGAAGAAGTGCATCTTTTGTGCACCATTTGGTATATTGTTGGTACATTTATCTTATAAATAGGGATTAATGGTGGATCCCACGAAGATTGCAACTATTGTGAACCTACCAGCACCAAAAACAATGAGACAACTATGCATGACATTAGGACACATTGGCTACTACAGAAATTTTATATAGGGGCATGTGCAGATAACTACGCCAATGGAGAAATTGCTGAAGAAATATGTGACATTCCAATGGAGCGAAGAGTGCTAGAAGAGCTTGGATGTACTAAAAGAGAAGATGGTAACTGCTCCTATTCTAGTTTTCCAAGATTGGACGAAGGAGTTCCATGTACATGTTGATGTATCTTTCATAGCATTGGGTGTAGTGCTAATGCAGCCAAGAGCAGGGGAAATTGATCATGCCATAGAATTTGCAAGGAGGACCCTGTCCAATGCGGAAAAGAACTATAGCACGATAGAAAGAGAGGGATTAGATATGGTATATGCATTACAGAACTTCAGGCACTATTTGTTGGGGGTGCATTTCAAAATGTTCATTGATCACTGTGCGCTAAAATATTTGGTGAATAAGCTTGTTTTATGAGGAAAGATATGTCGATGGTTGTTATTATTCTAGGAGCATGAATTTGAAGTTATATTAAAGCTAGGCATAAAACGTTTTTAATGACTATTTATTGGTCTGTATTGGTGCCCTCAAGACCCATTTTAAAGAAAGCATCTAAGATGATGACTGAAAGATTCTTCAAGTTAATCGTGCTAGGGTTCTCATGAAATCTCGTTAGGATTTCATATGAGTGGTCCACCATATGATGCATTTCAACAATGTCCTCTAAGAGAACTTGAAAAAAAAATTGAATGACAATTTGTTCAAATGACCAAGCTAGAGTTAGAGTTTTTGAATGGAAATTAGTAAGCATAAAAATGACAAATCCCCCTGAATGACTCGATGGGTGACCAAATAATATGAAGAAGAACCACCCAATAAATGTTCAATGTCACTTTACAAGATATAATGTATTAAGAGTAAATTACTTCCGATGAAACT
This sequence comes from Pinus tabuliformis, assembly GCA_031772625.1. Lineage (NCBI taxonomy): Eukaryota > Viridiplantae > Streptophyta > Pinopsida > Pinales > Pinaceae > Pinus > Pinus tabuliformis. The sequence goes on from CM062817.1 coordinate 1,582,524,960, forward strand.
TACCATAGGAATGTATAATAACATAAACTTCAATAGTTGTGCCTTCAGGAATTACAATTTCAAGAGTGCTTGTATAACATTTTATTTCAGATGACATTTTTATTCATTGCTCTAATACTACCCTACACTAATTTAGAGACAAGAAGATCTCCTTCAAGTGTAGGAGTACTTCCAATGTAGCCATGTGAATAACAAAATGCTAAATATACTTAGACTAAGTTTTAAAAAGTAAACTTCAATGCATACTGGAGTATGAGAAACCAATTGTTTTAATTGATATGGTACCAATAGTTGTCGAATGAGGAGGGAATGGGGTGTGTTGATGATTGTTTGAAACCGGGATTCATTGGGATCCACATATTCATGATTATCCAACTCATACAAGTCTTCCACAACTTCATAATTACTCTCTTGGATACATAACTGAATCAGTGAAAGACAAGAAAGAAAATCGTAAATATCAAGCTCTAATATTTGTTCCCAATATTGGCAAGGATGATTAAATGAAATTCTATGGTTTTCACCTTCAATGATAGGTTTAGAACAACTTCCAGCAATAGGTTGTTCCTCTTATGGTCTTTGGATTAAAGCTTCCTAGTGTAATTGTTCTATAGTAATAGGGGAAATTTATGAATTTACTCCTCTCCCTGGTTTAATAGATGGGAAATTACTCCCTGATTTAGTAGATGGAAAATTACATTCAATAGGGGAGTCACTAGGAAGAACATGTGTGTGGAATTATTTTCTAAGATTCGTGTTTGAATTAAGGTTTGGACTAGGGTTTGGTCTAAGGTTTGGATAAAGGCTAGTTTTAGGATTTGGATTAAGGATGGGTCTAGGGTTTGGATTAGCGCATGGTCTAAAGTTTGGATTAGGGTTTGGGCTAGCGTATGGATGAAGGTTGGATCTAGGTTTTGGATTAAAGTAATTTTCACAAGTAATTAGGACTTGTTGACCAGCCAAAATGTACTACCAATGACTAAGGGGTATCCCCGATGTGAAGTCCCAATTAGACCTTCGACCGTTTGGGATAGGAGCCCCATCTGGTATGTGGGCTTGGCTACCACCATGAATGTTTTATTCTCTTGGTTATAAAATGAGAAGGTGCCAGAGTGGGGCAAGATTCAAATGCTCAGGCAATGAAACAAAATCAACCGAAGATTGACAAATTGCAGAAAGAGGTGCAAACAAGTCTCAACAAGAATAAGAAGAGGTAGACATTGAGCATGATTAGTGAGCTAAAACCCCATCAAACATTATAAATAGGAACATGCCAGAATTCAATTGCAAAGTAGTTCACAATAAGTCACTAACATGGCAAGGAACAAGTAAACACATATTCACATGTAAAACATACATGCAACCACTATGTATCAGTATTGAACATCTTGCATATCTAAAAGCACACATACAAATATGGTAAGGTACCAGACAGCTAATACAACCACCATGAATAAACATGGGAATCAGTGCCAAAGATAAGAGAAAACATATTATTATTGTTGTTGTAACTTCAAATACATAACATACAATTGGTCAATACCCAATAGTGGAACATGGGCTTTTCATATCATTTCCTAGTGCCAAAACCTTAGCCCACTGCAAATCCCCTCTCCTAGCTACCAAGAGTTGAGTGGCCCTAGCTCTCAAGCATAAATCAACTATCTATCTTGAACTCAACTCAAGTGCTAAAGTCACGTATGAATGAGGCATGAGGGCACACTTATAGAGATGAGGTGACTCTTCATCTACCATGAACCTTGACCTCCCCTCATGACTCTTGAACTCCCCTTCTTGACTCTTGAGTTCACTCAATGACTACTACATTCCTAGCTCACTCAGCATGATTGTTGAAATTATGATGAGAAACATTCACACGGTCCCAAAAAGAAGTCACGAGGAGAGTATTAAGGGTTATTGGAAAACCCTAGGATGTTCATTATCAATATGTTGCCTGATCATGAGACAAGCCTATTTGTCTGCTGTTGCGCCTCACATACATATGTCCACTTTTTGATGTTGTTCCTTTGGTGTGATTGACCAACTCCTAGAGCTTGTATGGAACTATCTTTCCAATCCACAACTTATGTTAGAAACCCTATCTCCCTCTGTATGTTCAACCTTTTGAGTTCTTCCTTTTGACACATGCTCCATAATCCTCATAAGCTTGAGCCACCTTCCAATTGATAGTGAATCCTTTTGTGTCACACATTCACGCGCCAACATCCTACAAGAACATAACTATCAATTAAAACTCAAGATAAACATATGGAAATGAGACAAGAAATAATTACTACAAATAAAACAAAACCAATTAATGAATGATCAATTTGAGGTGAAAGAAAGAGTTTGTTTTCATTAGTGTTGGTGATGGGTTGTTCATCATCATTTGACTTAATCCTTTCAGCAAGGGAATTTCCTGCTTTATTATATTCTCAACGCGTAATTTCGTATTTCAACCGTTATCGTTCGAGTCCCATTTAAGAATCTTGACCTCAACAAAACCGCATTTTGCGTATGCATATCATAGTTTCCCTTTTCATGGATGTCGCACTTCTGGGCAGGTCGCACGGGCACATAGCAGTGTCTGCATTTTGCGTATGTAGATCATAGTTTCCCTTTTCATCGAAGTCGCACTTTTGGGTAGGTCGCACGGTCGCATAGCAATGTGGGTCGCATGGAGCTATGGATTCCTTAATTGCAATCCTGTGACCAGTCGTATTCAAGGACTGTGACTTGTGAGGTCGCATAGTCGCATTAAAATGGAGGTCGCACTTGTGGCTGCATCAGTGAGACTTTAAAACTTGATTGGCAACTTGTGGATAGTCTAGTCACGAATTTGGAATTGTGATATCCACACAATATTACGGGTCTTTCCACGCTATTCCACAAGCCCCAAGTTTGCTCCACGCAATCTCATAGGTCCTTATTCTGGTGCATTGGTTAATCGATGTCTTTGGTCTCTAGCGCATAAGTGCTTACTTTGTACACTCTTTAAACGTTCGACGCTACTTTTGATGCATGACCACTCCATGTGACTTCCAAAAAGGTCACAACCTTGTTACTGAGCATTGTCTTTTGCGATATCACTTCTTTCATGATAGATATATGTTGTAACGCTTTTCATCGTGTTTCGGCATTTTTCCAACTTCCCATCTCATTTATTAATCTTCCATTCATCTACTTTACCACGCCTAACATGGGATAAGGCCATGTGATGTGGGTCAATGCAATCTTCATACCGCGCATCAGTTAGCCCATCCTTTCCATGGTGAGAGATCTGTTAACCACAAGGAAGAAAACCGACCTCTCTCATAGAAACCTCCTGGCATGTAGGAAGAGGAGACCAAATACCAGTCGTGCATTCAATGCTTTTAGCCAAACTAAGACTAGGATGAGCTTATAGTCTGATACACATGCACCAGCAGAAGTGAGCATCGAATCTATTTCTTTTGGCTTTTGTGTATGAGAACACGGGGATCTCTTCAGAAAATTTTGAAGTTTGTCCGGTTTGAAAAAGAAATAATAAGGTAATAGTGATCAAGAAATCCTCATTACAACCAAATTACGATTGATAATGTCGTATGTTAATCATTACAAGGTATCAAGAATGGGACGAAGATCGTCTCAGTCACTGGGGATGTGGCATTGCTACCCAAACTCCATATGTATACAAATGTCTCGTTCATTTGATTTGTTGAAGATGATGTTCCTATAGCGCATCACATATCTGAATGTCTGTGATGCATTGCCTCTACCATAATGAGACCATGTGTGTTGGCGCCAGGTGCAGTGATTGATGATAAAGATTCAAAGCTTCACTCTAGAAACGCACAGAGAAAAAGTTTCAGTGTGTTATGTTGTTACATATCACCCAAGATATATTCATTGTTCAAAACCCCATAATGCTCCTTACAGTGTTGCGATTTTTTGTAACGTAGCGATTGGGAGAGGTCGCATAGTCAGTGAAGAGGATGGGTCACACCAGATATTAGTTTTTTTCAAGTTCAAATTTGCGACCTGGCCATTGGGGAGGTCACATAGTCGCAGCAGAGGGAGGATCGCATTTCCTAGCCATATGTCTGAGGTTGCGAATTGGAAACCTTGGAGAAGATTGTGACCTACGAAAGTCGCATAATCATAAATTCCAGATTGATTGTGTTCCTCGGTGTCATTGCTTAAAACTAAACTAATATTTTGCGACTTAGAACATTGATCCTAGAGAAAATACCATATCCAAGTGATATGTGGAAGTGTGATTTGTAAAGTAGGTGCTTCAGCCAGTCTCATTGGTTCCTCACATAAGTTTCTTGGCATCGACCATTCAAGAAAATTCGTACTTCCAATATGTCTTCAATGTTATTTAGATAACTGCCTTCTGGTCTAGTGCATAACACATAGTTTGGAGGCCCAAAATTCCTCTGATTTCAATCATTATTACAGCAACGGTATGTGGATTTTCCTCCCTCGTGGTGGCCTTTTTAACTTACTTCCCATGCCCTTTAGCACTTATGCTCCATGCATCACTTTGGGATGCGTGCTAGCTTTATGGTGGCTACTTTTCTCTTAATTATTCTTGGAAACTATTCCCTTAAAACATAAAAGCATCCACCATATCGTGTATCAAGAATATGCCTTGTCCTGTGAAATTTTGTCCTTAACAAAGCCTCATGCAGTCAATATTTATATCATTAGACCATTTTTTCTCCATAAGTGGCATATTTTCAGACTATCATTCAATTTCATCCTTCTTCATTAAATATGTGCCCAATGCAACTCCATTTAAATCCCTAGAAAGAAAATGGGATAAATAATTAAAACAATGAAAATAATTTCATCTCGAGGTGATAGTAAAATTGCAACTAAATTATACGAGTAAAACAAGAGATGCTCAAATCTGAAAATTAACACAATATTTAGGCACTTTAATGGACTTATGAATTGCAAGCAATTTATGTGATGTGAAAAGCAATGGTGCAGTTATAGATTCAAGGGCATCGAGTAAGATGGCAATTTGAGGAATTCTTAATGCACTCGAGGGGACGAGGACCAAGACAAAGGAGGGTTATTGTCATGAGGTATTATCACAAACCCTTATGCATATGTGTGATCCTACTTCATGGTGAGTCAAGAAGAGCTTAAAATGACATGCATGCTTTGATCACATATGTCTAGCGTTACAAGGATGCAAGGGTAGTATATAATCTTTTCAAGCCCTAATACACATGTCAAGGTGTAGGACCAATCAAGAACATAGGGGAATATGACATGCAACAATTTCTCCCATGGTGTTTGACAATATCGATGGAAATGGATTCTCAGCGGGAGGCGAGTTAGGTCAAAAGAGGAGGGGAATCACCTTTTCCCATTTAGGGTTTTTCCGAAACCTCAATATTTTTAATCGTAAGGAAGGCCAAATTGTATGTATGTTTTCTCAAATATAGGACATATACTGATTGCGATGCAAATCATTCGAAGATGAACTTCAAAATCATGAGGGAATCTTGATGCATTAATAAAGCCATTAACCTACGACACCATAATGCAATCTTAAGACATATGTCTAAGACAAAACATGATGTGCGGATGCAATGTAGGAAATGTGAGTGGGTGCACCAAAGGGGTTGGATAGGAAAGTTCACGGGGAGAGAAATCGGTTGGGGGTTCTATCAAAACCCTAGAAGATTGGGGCGGGTGGTGGGGTACCCAAAATTTTGAATATGCCCAAACAATTGGGTGGTGTTTTAGCGGATACAACAGGACCATAGAGGAGGATGACTTGGTTTCACATTGGATGGAAATTGTGATTGTTGTTGTTATTCAAATAATTCATTTTGCATGGGAACAAGCACTAGAGGCACTCCAAACCATTCTTGAGGCCATGGGGATATCTGGATCAAGGATGAGATCCAGGGAGAGGGAAAATTTGACCAAATGGTAGGATGTCTACTTGGAGGAGGACTAAAAGTTTTCCATGGAACTGTAGGATTATAAATTCCTTGAAGAACCTGTTGAGGATAATAAACATTAGTCCAATTATTAAATGATGATGGAGTTTGTGTTGTACCTAGAAATCGATTCAATTTTTTACTTGATTACTTGAATATTTCTAGTAATCCTTAGAGTGCTAGGAAATGTTATTTTGAGCCACATTCCTTGCAAAATTTTCAAACTTTTAGATTGAGTGGGCACTTTTCGAGGAAGTGCTTCTTTCTATAGTTAGCGCAGAAGATCAACAACAATTCTTCAATTTTATCCAGCTTTTGTTCTTCTTCCAAATCATCCAACTTTGAACTAAGAGAATAAGTATCATCATTTTTTAATTTTTCAAGCAAAACACTAATTTATGCACTTGTAAGTTCGCCATTGGAAGATTTTCGTATCTTAGGAACAACAAGAGATATTATCCTTGAAACCCTATTAAAAGATTTCTCGAAATACAATTTTTTGTTCTCAAAAAGATAATTGGTATATTTTGCCATCACATGGATGAGTAGATATAGGGGGTTTCTAACAACACCCGAGAAATGAAAACCCTAAAAATGTGCAGGAAAGAAGAAAAATTAGGCTTAAAGGAAACAAAATATTGCAAGGAAAAATAGGTGAAGAGGCAAACCAAATTGCAACAAATCACGAAGGTCTATCCCTCAAGTGCCTCCCCGAAAATGATGCCAAAATTTTGGGTACAATAGAGGGTTTGTATGGTGACCAACATTTAATGTCAATCTAGGGTCTGTGGACTTTGAGGCGTAGCACTGGAAATGCCAGAGGAAGGATTTGGGAACATGAAAAACAAAACCCTAGTTTTCTTAGAAATCACTCACACCTTGAGTTCGTGCACTTACTCAATCCATGATCAAATCCTACACTCAAAAGAATTCTTTATAAATTAAACCCTAAACAATAATCCTGCAATCTATCGACAACTAAAATAAAACCCTAATTTAACATCTAAAAAGAAAAATCCTAATTAAATAGCAAACCCTAATTATTTGCAATTGGAAAGTAAACCGTAATTATTGGCAACTAAGATAAAACCCTAATTATTAACAACTAAATAAAAAAAACCCTAACTACTGATGGAATAAAAACCTTGAACATTCACAGGCAAATGTAAAGACCCTAATTATTTGCAATTGGAAAGTAAACAGTAATTATTGACAACTGAGATAAAACCCTAATTATTAACAACTAAATACTGATGGAATAAAAACCTTGAACATTCACTTAGCCATATGTAAAGAATGTCCCTTACTAAAAACAAGGTAATTAAGATTCTAGAAATCCACTCCTTGTAAAGTAGATTCAATCTCCAAACAACCAAGCCTATTGTAGTCATTCACTCAATCTTATTGCACACTCCTCTATGGATAAAATAAACATGAAAAAGTAAAGGCTTCTATATTTGTTTCAATCCTCTATGATAAAACAAATGTGCACTTATCAATCTAGCAGCATCAACCAAGTGTGTCATCACTCAATCAAAATATCACACAAAAAAGTACACACGTCCTTTCTCACATCTGAACCCTAGGCATGCATTTTTGTCATAAATATTCAGTCAATTACGAATTCCAGTGAGGCTTTGAAAAATTATGTTCCTATAAATACATTGGTGATGCAATAAAAATGACCAATGAATAATACAACATATCTTTCCAAGTTCTAAAATGGCACAAGCATATATATATATATATATTCATGTTTTAGCAAAGTATACTGTGGAATTTGATAATTTTCCATAGACCTTGCACATATCCAAAGTCTAACCAATGCATTAGCATAAGGAATAAGTATCAATCACTACTTTGTTTGCGTTGAAAATCTACAGGCCACTTTCAATCTTTTCAAATAAGCTTAAAGTCCCAATCGAATGTCAATTCTAAAAGGAATGCATTGCCAATACTCATACAGAAGGGCATAATTAAGAAATAATTTATAAACCATTGCTTTAGTGAAAAATGGAAAAAAGTTTCAGTTTCATAAATAATAAAATTCCTTTAAACAATCCCTTTGACTTGAATCTGTGTAATTATCACGTATAAAAAGACAACGCATCACTGTTGTGAGAAGTCTCATAAAGCAAATAATGACAACGTTAAAAATCTTAAGGTTTATGTCTCAATTCACCCAATAATTAAAGATCACGAAGCTAAATGAAACCCAAGAAACTTCGAATTCTCTGTAAATCGGGTGCAATTTGAACAAAGAGACTCCACGTATCAATAAATATGTTACATTGATATTAGAACCTGACAGAAGACTTGGGATCACAGAGGATTTACAGAGTTTTGAATCAAATATGTCTCAACATAATATTACAGACCAAATTTGAGATTAAGACTCTTAGCTAGACCTGGTGGGCAGAACACTATTCAATTCCATTATCATGATACATATAAAAACATCGTGTTACAACTTATTGATGCAGGAATCGATTTGTATAAAAATAATTAAGTATAGTCACAACCTTTCTAGATCTGTGAGTATGGAATAAGCTTTTGAAATGAAGAAAGATATGTATATACTAGAAAAGCAGAATTAAATCCTTTATACGAGCGTCCTTTAAATATGAGAACAACAACATTCATTAACACACTAGACTGTGAATGATATAATGATGAAAAAACAGATCGAAATTCTATACTACCAAATCAGTGCATTGGAGAGCAACGAGAGAGACCAACACGCTGGGTTGGTAACCCTCCCAACTAGCTTGTTGCCTCTTAAAACAAATCAGTTTATAAAATCATAGGTTGAATAAAAACTAAAAACTAAAACCTGACACACGTTCTTGCGTTAAAAATATAGCTCAGCCTTCTACATCATGGATGCTCAAGGTCCAACATCGAAAAGAGAGCTTCCTCTCAATATAAACTAGCAACGTAGTTTTACAATAATATCACTGCTCCTTTTCAAGCCCATGGCTTGGCATTTTATAATTTTTACAATTACATTGCATGCCTTGAACAAGACAAATAAAGTCTAAACAAGATCATAATAGTTTTCCATCAAAAATAGATCTGATACAACCATTAGTTAATAGAAGAGTACAAATATGATGCATAATTTTGCATTTTTTTCCAATTGGGCAGGATTCTAGAATTCTTGAAAATTTGTGTTTTTCACAAATTTGCTTGAAACAACCCTTTGAATCTCCAAAATCATGGTGAATTTGAAAAATCTTCCAACACATACTCAATTTCCTATACTAGGAGAAAAAATCATATTCCGGAATTTTAAAATTCTCCTTCATTTGGCAGTTTGAAAAATGGTGCGAATTTTGGCTGAAACATTAATCAAATTCTAAAAATCCATCGGTACGACCTTGGTGTTTAATGACTCATTTGAAAGCATTATAACATCATTAATGAAAACCATATTTGTGTGCCAATACGTCAAAACCCAAAATTAGTGCAAAAACAGGGTAGTGAAATATAAGCATGCCTATGACTGTCATACCAGCTTCCAAATGACATTCAACAAATGTTCATACTCCAGCTAGCCACTGGTCCTTGTAGTAGATTCCAATGATTTTAATAGATATAACCTGCAAATATACAAAACATAAGAATATGCTAGAAGAACACAATAGATCATAAGAACTCCATATCTTTATTAATATCAAAACCCTTGAAATAGGGTAAAACCATACAACTATTCCTTAAGGAAGGAAATAACTCCACATGCTAATTCCTGTCAATACAACAATTCTTGACATCCCTCAATGGAGAGTCTCTAGCTTTTATATAGGCTTCATACATACAATACCATGGGTAATTACTATGGGTATCTCAATACCAGACATTCAATCCAATGGGCTTATCACATTATTTCTTAAATACTTGTGGTCCCTTACATTATAGTGGTTAACCATTTTATTTATTAACTATGTTTCATTTATTTATCATCCTTACATTATTACATCATATTATTCCCTTGAGTACCTCCCTTTGTACCCCATATTATCCCCTTGGATATACTACAGTCCCTAGCTCCCATATTACTTCATATAGAGTACCACTGCTTCCTTAGGCATTATGAATAATACAGTTGGTGTCTTGGACATGTTGAAAATGCAACAAGATGATAGAGCTTAGTGAAAAGAAGTCGCCTTCACTAAGTGGGCCCGCAGGCTATTTTTGGCACAAAGTCTATTTTTAAACATATGGATCATGGTCTATGAGTTGCAGGATGCTATTTATGGATGATTGGTCATGTTGGTAAAAATAGATGGACCTCTATTTTTAGACATATGGGTGGAGTCTATTTTTAGACTGCCAATCCAAAAATAGAACAGTCGAATATTATTAGCTCTTAATAATGTTTGGACTATAAACATTATCTTATCCTCTTCCAGCACTTCAGTTCGAGCTACGGATGTGGCACATGCAACTATTAGAAGGAAATACGCTTTTCTTATGGGTCAGTTGAGCTATTGCATGATGGACTTCAGTTAGAACTCAAGTGGTTGAGTTTGGTGGAGTTGATTGAGAAGTTGATGGAGTTGTATTCAGTTTGACTTAGTTGAACTAGTTGTATTTAGTCTAACTGCCAAATACACTAGTGATGAGTGATGTGAATTAATTGTTAATTAATTCACTAATTATTACCTCATAAATCAACTAAATAATACATCAGTTAACTCAGTGCATGGAGAGTTCAGTGGAGATAGGTGTTAGAGGTGGAGACTACTATCGGTTGTGACTATAGCTATGCATGAAATTTGCACAATCATTGATTGAGATTGCCAATGAGGATTGCGTAGTAAAAACCAAGGTAAAACGAGCTTGGAAAGTGATCATTCTCACTTTGGATTGCACAGTAGAGGCAGGCAAACAGTGGAGGAGATTTGAACCTGTGACTTGATTCAGATCTGAGCTAGTTTGTGTGTAGCATGTGGAAATAGTACTGTGTACTTGTGAGGAGTATTGTACTATGTATTGTTACATTCTCTCTATCATTATAATATACAGATAGTTGGGGGTTTTCAGCTGTGTGCTTTCCCCAGTACATACTGTGTTAATGTGCACATGCAATTGATGTTTCATTGTTTTTAATTCTGCAAAATTGATGATCAACGTAGAGGAGGTTATGTATTATGCATGCATTCTGCAATAGTGTATAATCAGGATAATCTCTGTGAATAAGTGTTATATTATTCAAAATTTCTACATGGTATCGGAGCAGAGTTGATCATCAGATCTGTTATTCAGAAAGTGATTACATTTTATTTCTTCAGGCAGAGTTTGTGATCAGGCCAGGTAGCCTCTGGATTCATCCTTCTTTTGGAAGGTGAGATATCTGGTAAATGCCCATACAGTCAATCTCTGTACGAGAAATACTTTGTTCTCACGAATTTTAGATCAGAAAAGGTTGAGTTTTGAGCTGGTGGAATTCAAATTTGCAGCAGTGTTTTCTTGGTGTCGAAGTTGAAATGTCTTTCAACTGATTGCGATTGGAGTATGCCCTTGAAGGCAGCTCAAATTATATTGCATGGAAAGACAGGATGGAGGCAGTTTTAGATGACAATGGGTTGAAGGATTTCATATATGCTGAGGTCCCAAAGCCTACTGATGCTGCTCACGTTGAGGCTTGGCAAAAGAAGACAACAAAGTGTCAAAGGATTCTGTTGGAGGGCGTGAAGGATCACATTGTATCTAGCCTGCATGGAAAGGCTTCTCCATACTTGATGTGGAAAGCGTTGACAGATTTATTCCAAAGCAAGAGTGACCAGAGGAAGTAGGTGCTCAAGGATAAACTGAGAAACATTAAGTGTGAGAATGGAGACAATATGCCCAAGTATCTCACGAAGTTCACCCAATGCCAGGATGAGCTGGGAAGTGTGGGGGTGACTGTCGATGATGAGGACTTGGTGAGCTTGGCTCTCCTTGGTCTTCCGAAGAGTTGGAATTCCTATCAGGACTCTGTCAATGGTCGGGAGAAATTGCCAGGATGGGAGAGACTTTGGTCGGATCTTGTGCAAGAGGAGATCAGGCAGAATACCAGGGACGGATCTTCATCAAAGGCATCTGATGAAGAAAATTGGGCTTTAGCCGCCAAAGCAAAGAAGGGGAAGGAGAAGGTTTCTCTTTCTGAATCCAATTCTTCCAATGATGGGAAGAAGGTTGAAAAATCGAAAGTGCGATGCTTTCGTTGTCATGAGGTGGGCCATTATGCTGCAAATTGTCCACAGAGGAAATCCAAGAAGGGATCCGGGGAAGGATCTGAAGGTGAGGCACTTGCTTCACAGTTTGAGTTGGATTTCACACTCTTTGCATGCATGGTTTCATCCATGGTGGGAAGTGGTTGGTTTCTTGACAGTGGAGCTTCTTTCCACATGACCGGTGACAAGAGTTTGTTCAATACTTTGGAGGAGAAATATCTCTAGATACTCATAGTGATGGGTAATGATGATAAGTATAGTGTCTCAGGTGTAGGCACAGTTATTTTTCAGAGGGAGCATGGAGCTCACCTTACCTTGACCATTGTCAAGTATGTACCAGGACTGAAGAGAAACTTGGTGTCGATCGTGCTGCTAGAAGACAGAGGCTATGATGTAGTCTTCAATAAGGGAAAGGTTTTCCTTGGACACATCATCACTAGACAGGTGAAGCAGATTGGTTCACGGGTCAAGAACCTGTATGCTCTTAAGGTTCAAGATGCATGAAAACCCTTGAGCAGTGAGGAAACTGATGGAGACTTGGTGGTTGAGAGAGAGCGTATATTACCTCTCAACATGCAGAGCTAGAAGAAGTCTCAGATGATTGTGGAGGAGCCACGATTGGTGCAGCAACTTCAGGAGGTTGTGGAGCAGCCACAACAAGGAAAGCTGAGAGGAGTTCGAATAGATACATCTACTCATGCAGAGACCTCTAATAGGGGGAAACTTCGAGCGAGGTGGGCTGAGGGATCACATGCAGCCATACCTCCAGGTAAGAGGTGGGACGATATAGAGTGATCGTCCTAAGGAGGAGGGGCAGGATCCTTGAGGTACCCAACCTCTTGGAAGAGACCTTGCTACGGGAGCCCCGATGTGGAGTAGCAGGAACTGACTGATTGGGTAGAGACAGATGTGGATGGAGCGGCAGAGAGAGTGACAGTGTAGGGAATCCCAGGATAGCGCATAGCTAGCAGGCTGCAACAATGCGAGAGTTACAAGTGTTTTGCACAGTGCTAGGTGGCACAGAGAGGTGTGCAATGGTGCGAGATGCATGGAGATGTTGCAGTAGCATAGATGTCAGAGAGGGAGCACTTGTCAGCAGCAGGTAGAGCTTCAGCATCATAGTATGTTCCTAGCCCAACATAGTGGTCAGTTGGGAGTGTTTTTGTTCCAAGTGTTGTTGGAGCAAGTGGACCGGGCAAATGTGTTGCATGCAGAACATTCCAGAGTTGTAGGATAGGGGTTGTAGATAATCCATATCTTGTTGAGAGGGAGTGTTGAAAATGCAACAAGATGATGGAGCTTAGTGAAAAGAAATCGCCTTCACTAAGTGGGCCCGCAAGCTATTTTTGGCACAGAGTCTATTTTTAGACTCTGTCTATTTTTAGACATATGGATCATGGTCTATGAGTTGCAGGATGCTATTTATGGATGATTGGTCATGTTGGTAAAAATAGATGGACCTCTATTTTTAGACATATGGGTGGAGTCTATTTTTACACTGCCAGTCCAAAAATAGAACAGTGGAATATTATTAGCTCTTAATAATATTTGGACTATAAACATTATCTTATCCTCTTGCAGCACTTTAGTTCGAGCTACGGATGTCGCACATGCAACTGTCAGAAGGAAATATGCTTTTCTTATGGGTCAGTTGAGCTATTGCATGATGGACTTCAGTTAGAACTCAAGTGGTTGAGTTTGGTGGAGTTGATTAAGGAGTTGATGGAGTTGTGTTCAGTTTGACTTAGTTGAACTAGTTGTATTTAGTCTAACTGCCAAATACACTAGTGATGAGTGATGTGAATTAATTGTTAATTAATTCACTAATTATTAACTCAGAAATCAACTAAAGAATACATCAGTTAACTCAGTGCATGGACAGTTCAGTGGAGACAAGTGTTAGAGGTGGAGACTACTATTAGTTATGACTATAGCTGTGCATGAGATTTGCACAATCATTGATTGAGATTGCCAATGAGGATTGCATAGTAAAAACCAAGGTAAAACGAGCTTGGAAAGTGATCATTCTCACTTTGGATTGCGCAGTAGAGGCAGGCAAATAGTGGAGGAGATTTGAACCTGTGACTTGATTCAGATCTGAGCTAGTTTGTGTGTAGCATGTGGAAATAGTACTGAGTACTTGTGAGGAGTATTGCACTATGTATTGTTACATATTCTCTATCATTATAATATACATATAGTTGGGGGTTTTCAGCTGTGTGCTTTCCCCAGTACATACTGTGTTAATGTGTGCATGCGATTGATGTTTCATTGTTTTTAATTCTACAAAATTGATGATCAACGTAGAGGAGGTTATGTATTATGCATGCATTACGCAATAGTGTATAATCAGGAAAATCTCTGTGAATAAGTGTTATATTATTCAAAATTTCTACAGAACATCCTTCAATGAAATCTTGTTATCATCAATGACAACATAATATGCAACACTTTCTCTAGGATATATCTAGGGGTCCAAAACCTCTTGAAAAAACATGCAGATTTGAAGACCCTAATATGGTCTTCTAGATTTGTGAAAATGACTATGAAGAAGCCCTTGGCACCAAATTCCATATCAATGTAAAAGAAACAGAAACTACTGGCCATTGAAGAGTCGTCTTGGAGACTAAAAAGTCAGGCCATTTGGTTAAGGGAGGGTGACAAGAATACCAAATTCTTCCACCATTTTGCTAATAAGAGACGAGAATCTAATGCTATATGGGAAATTAAGAATGACGAGGGGTTTCTTTTGCACTCACATGATGAGATTTCTAATGAAGCAGTTAAATTTTTCCAGATTGCATACAAAAACAACTGGAACATTGGGATGTATGATATCATATGGGGTATTGAGCCTTACCCCACCATGTTTGGCTCTGATCAAAATGACAGTCTATATGCTGTTGTCTCAGAGGATGAACTGTTGTCTGTCATGAAATCTTTCAAGAAAGACAAATTCCTGGGTTCAGATGGATGGACCATTGACATATACATTCATTTTTTTCGACCTGATGAAAAATGATATCTTGAGTATGATTGAGGAGACCAAAATAAGAGGCAACATAAATCATCTTATATCATCTACATTCATTGCCTTGATTCCTAATAAAAATACCTCTCTTTCCTTTGCAGACTATAGGCCTATTTCCCTATGTAACACCATATATAAAATCATTTCAAAAATCATTGCAGGAAGGATCCAGAACACCTTGTCTAATTTTCTTTCCAGTGAGCAGCATGGTTTCTTATTAGGGAGAAATATCTTGGATGCGGTAGCCATTACACAAGAATGTCTCCATTCTATTCATTGCAAAAAAATTGATGCAGCCATCCTCAAAATCGACCTTAAAAAAGCATATGACTGTCTTGACTGGGGATTTTTGAGATGCCTCCTTATTAAAATAGGGCTCAATAGTTAATGCACCAACTAGATTATGGCGTGCGTGGAGAATGTCAATTATGCCATTTTCGTAAATGGTATTCCATCTCTATTTTTCTCTACTAGCAGGGGCCTCCACTAGGGATGTTCCCTATCGCCCCTCCTATTCATCCTCACTATGGATTCACTCAGTCTTCATATTAAAAGAGCTATTAGCAAGGTCATTGTCGTCCTCTCACTATAAAGAGGGGTAGCAAATTTTCACACAATCTTTTTGTAGATGACATTTTGATTTTTGCCATGCTTTGTAGACAGACCTGGATTTATTTTCACATGATATTATATTACTTTCAAAGGGCTACTGGTCTACGTATAAATGAGGGGAAATCATCATTCCACCACGGGGATATTAATATGGCAGAAATGTAATTCCTCACTTAGCTCTTCAATATTCAAGCCAAATCTATCTATGTGGGAATGAAATATTTGGGCTTCCATTTGAAGCCAATAGGTTATTCTTCGATAGATTGGTCATGGATCCTCAACAAATTCTATAAAATGATTGCACACTGGGAGCATAAATGTCTTTCATTGGCTGGTAGAATGATTCTATCGCAATCAGTTCTCACCCAGCTTTTAGTCTATTGGGCCCACTTATTTTACATTCCTGCCAATATCATTCAAAAATTAAATAAATTGATGGCATTCTTCATTTGGTGGGGCTGTAAGGAAAAATGAAAATTTCAGTTGTCCAAGATTGCTAACCTTACCCTCCCAAAGAAGATGGGGGGGTGGGGTAAAATGAATCTTAAAAAAATTTGGTTTGGCCTTGTTGTGTAAATCTTTATGGAAAGCTGTATTTGGAGACAGTATATGGATCAATGCAATCAGGATTAAATATTTGGGGAATAGAGATTTTACCTTCTGGTACAGGCTCAGTTCTTTGGGCCTGCTCGGGGATCTGCTATATGGAGGAGTTTTCATAAGATCGAGGTTTTCTTTTTCAAAAATCTTATGTGGAAATTTCAGTCTGGAAATAGCATTCTTATTGGTATCGATCCATTTATGGGCAGAGAAGAAGTTTCACATATTCCTCATCAGCTCCTACATATGCTTCATCAAAAAGGTATCTTTTATTGGGCACAGGTTATTAACGAATGGCAGGGTGCCCTCCTAATTTGGAAGTCTGCTAATGATTTGGGTCTATATGGTCAAGCTGCATCCCAATGGAATATGATTTTCTGGAAAATGAAGCTCTGTGGTATTTACAGATCTATAGAAGAAGACAACATAGTATGGCGGGGGAGGGGTGGTAAGACTAATGTTCTTGTTAAAGATATATACCTCTCCATTTTAGAGGAACAATTTTCACGTGCCGATAACATTTTTCCATTCACATTCTGGAAGTCTGGATGCCCAAACAAAATTATCTTATTCTCATGGCTTGTGTTTCACAACAAAAATCTCACTTGGGTCAACCTTCAAAAGAGGAATTGGCACGGCCCAGCCATTTGCTCTATTTGCCTATTTGAGACGGAAGATAATCCACACATCTTTCTACAGTGTTTACACACACAGGCTCTATGGAAGAAGCTGGCCACACATTTTGGGTTCAATTACAACACTCATACATCCATAAAAGATGCTTTTGAATGGTGGAGTAAGCAGAAAGGGATATGGCAGCCTATCCCTCTTATAGTGTTCTGGTTCATTTGGAAATGGAGGAACTGGGTCATTTTTCAAGATTATAAGGAGGACTATGTGCTCTTATTTGACCAAATTATTTCTTTATATCTCTCTCTCATTCCCATTATCCCACAACAAGTAAATGGAATATCAAGAGTGCCTTCTAATCCTCTGTTGTCATTTCCGAGGGCATACTTTGATGGTGCAGCTCAAGAAGGTATTTGCAGGTGTGGAGTGTTCATAAATATTATGGAGGGCCAGCACTATGAAATATTTTGGAACGAGGGTGCTGGGACTAACAATAAAGCTAAAGCCATGGCATTATATGGCCTTCTAAGTTTCTGCATTTTCCTGAACATTGGCAGCCTTCGGATCTATGGAGACTCAAAAATTATTATAGATCATATTATTGGCAAACATTCCATTAACAATGCAAACCTTTCCAGATGGATACATAGAATCTCCTCTATCTGGAAATCTTCAAAGGAGTTCTCCAACGCTCATATAAATCGCTTCCAGAATATGATCACAGATGATTTATCAAAGAAGGGCCTGTTTTCTCAATGCGGAATATGGAACATGAGCATCACTGTGGGATCTGTCACGCATCAAGTTCAACAATTCTCAATGCTTGGTATATAGGAGTCACAATGTCCTGGTATGTATCAAGATCCTGTCTATTTTTAGTTGTTACATGCTCAGGTACCACTTTGTTCCATATCTCTGAATAGCAGTTTTACATACTCTTGCGTCTATTGTATATGTATTTCCATATATGATTCTCATGTTCCCGTATGTTATATGGTGGAAGCAAATTTTTTGCTTTTACTTTCCCTATTCCATACATTTTCTGTATCAGAACTTCTGTTGCGAAATTATATTAATATATACATCCTTTTTCGTACTAAAAAAAAATTCCAGATCAATGCCCTTTAGGTTGCCATTATTGCATAATCCATGCAATTAGATCATGTTCGGTAGGACAAACTCTAATAAGCTTACATATCAGGGGCATGATCTTGCATGTGCAGTATGAAACCCTCAATTTTGTCAAATCACACCTCATATTTAGGGTTTTACACATCTTTGGGAAGACACCAATTTTGAGAACAATTCTACCAAAAATTGTCTAACAGTATATTTTCTTGTAATTGTGCTGGGCTTAACCTTCTATAATAATGTTTCTTGGAAACAATTGATGAGGCACACCTATTTGTTTGCATCTAATTCTCATATTGGAATCCCCTATTAGGACATTGCAATAGGAAGGGTTTGACATGCCCTTATGATCGCCACCATGGGTCTTTCTATAAGAGGTTAGATCTGAGAAATCCACATAGAGATGATAAAAACAATGGCGAGAAGCAGAACACATAGTCAGAACAAGTTAAGGACTATCGAGTACACCATAGGATTGCAAATTGATACCCTGATATCATAAATTATAGTTATATTAATAAATATGACCTAATTCATCTCTAGAAGTTATGAACCACTAATTAACTATAATTTCTATTTAATAATAACAACAATATCAATAATTACATCAATATTAATATTAAAAATATTACTTATAACATTTAGCTAATATTAATATTATAAATATGAATACTAAAATTAATAATATTGCTACATAAATAATATTATAAGTTATAGCATAATAACAATAATATTTTTAATATTAATACTTTATTACTTAATAACTAACTAAACATTTTAGAATGCAATCTTTTGTGATTCATAATGATTTTTTATCAAATCTCTTTTCACTCTAAAATTAGTTTGCATATTGGTCCCTCTCGACCCTTGATATATCTGGAGTAAAGATGAATCTAGGTTGGTAAGGTCCCTCTCGACCCTTGATATATCTGGAGTAAAGATGAATCTAGGTTGGTAAGGTCTCTCTCTCTCCTTTTCTCTCTCTCTTTCTATATATATACCATGGACAAAAACATGGCCTTTTAAAACCTACACCCAAGAAACTATGAATGGTAAAATAACTATTTTTCCTCTATTTTATTTTAACTATTAATTTTATTTTATATTTTATTTTATTTTAAGCATTTATATTTATTTTTATTTTTTAATGTAATTTTAACTTGCCAAAATTCTTACAAGATAGCATAGGACATTATGACATCTAGAGCGCCTCTCCACATAATTAATTTTAAAACTCATTTTTAAACGTAACTAGCCATTAATATATTTGATGTAATTAACTAACTCAAAATTCTAATTAATAATAAATAAATAAATTTCTCCAAGGAAAAATCCTAACTTTCATTATTAAAAGTGAAAATTACAAGTTGTAGATGCTAGTATAGCATATCCAAAGAAATGATTATTTATCATTTGAAAATCAGTTGTAATAGTGTCCGTACATAGTTTCAAAATTCAAAATATAGGAAACATTGTCAGATACTCCATATAAAATATCCTACAAAATACTTTCATGATAAAAATATCATGTGTTTGTTATCATATAAACATCAAAAACTATGATAATCTCAATAAAAACATAATAACCAAAAAAAATGTAAGTGCTAGAATCATGCAGGATCCATATCCACCTGTAGAATCTCATCAAATTGATGGTGATAGTACTCATAGTTGTCATTTCCATTCTGCTCTATGATCTTCCATATCCCCCTGTTTTGTGGCATACCTTGTTTGGATAGTTGATCTGAAATGGTGTTCCTTTCCCTGTAAATATGATGACAAGTTATAAGATCAAATTGTCCTTTAATCAATAATACATTGTCCAATATGTATTTTTCAGCACGAAAAAAGCTAAATTTCTATTAAATTCCATATGCGGAAAAATAATACATCATAAGACTGTATGGTAATAACATGATAAAGCTGAATAAGAAAATCAAACCAAACTAGAGGGTTTTCTAATAAACCCAAGACTACAGACCTTCATCAGAATGTACAGTATGTTCAGATTTAGATTAAGACAAAATATGGGGCATTAGCAGGTCCAATATGTTTATGAGTGTGTGCATGTGACAAGTAGAGTTCTGAGAAAAACAATCAAAAATCACCTTGGAGTCACCAAAAATTTGTAGCAGTCGACATTCTTTTTCTAAGGCAAAAAGAAGAAGCAATTTCAGGTTGTATAATTCTGGAGAGTTGTTTGTACAGGGCCCCAATCCACATTTTATCTTGAAATGATGATCCTGATTTAAATATAAGACTTCCCCTCCATCGCATTTATCATTTTTTGCTGAGCCATTAAAATATTCCCAAGGCATGGAATGATCAATATGTTCACCCAAAGTCATTCTATTTTTGGATCTAGGTTCCTCATTAGGTAAAGGATTATATATCACCATTACTTATGTCCCAATCATCTATGGATATATGACTTTGTCTTGAAAAATGATATGCCTAACCATATGCCCCAGCATCCTAACATAGGAATGTTTGTTAATTTTTTGGATAAGCCTCACTCCACCAAGATCTCCATGCCTCCTTGAAACACTCACCCTACCATCTAATATGAATAACTAAAGCATGATAGATCATGTTCCATATATGGACAATTATCTAACAATAAAAAATATATGATCTACAGATTCCTCCATAGATTTACAGAGAGAACACCATAATGGACCATGGAAAGATCTCTTTTCTAAGTTATCACCTATAGGGGCCTTATTCTCCAGAAGACACCATAAAAATAATCGTGCTTTGGTTGGGATTTTTAATTTCCATGTCAGCTTCCACCACCCAACATGTTCCTCCAGTTATTTTCCTACATACATCCTTCTTTTGGGATGTATCTCTGAATCCGTTAATGGATCCATATAATTTCATCCTCCTTGTACACTAACCTGACATGTGAATTTTTTTAGAGAACTCATGTATTTCATCCATAGTTGATGCCACTCTAAAGGCAGATTTAAAGCATGTGCTGATAGCTAACCCCCCTCTCAAATGGAAGCCTTGTTTCAGATTTTCTATTTGGTTTAAAGTTATCCTACCTTAATTGTCAAAGAAATTTATCACTTAAGGTGGAAAGATATGATGATTCCCACAACCCAACCATGGGTCTAGACCAATTCAAACCTAATGATTTGATCCCACTCTCCATTCCAAACTGGATATGATTATATTAAGTGAATCAATCATTGCTTTCCATATAGTAGACATGTTATGTCTGCTCTAATTTTGACACTTGATCCACGCTTCCAAGGATAATGGGGCAATATATTCTCTAGTTACCACTTTTGTCCATAAACTATCACTGGTCATCAATCTCCAACCGAAATTTGCAGCAAGCGCATGTGAGAAATAGTTAAAAATTTTAGTCCCCATCCTCCCCATTTTTTAGGAAGTGCAATCCTTTCCCATCGTACCCAAGAAAACGTTTTTCCTGCTATGTTTCCTCTCCATAAAAAACCACAACAATATTTTTGAATGAAATTCAAAATGCCCTTGGGAATCCAAGATAGGGACATCCATAATACTAGAATTGCCTCCAAAATTGATTTTATGAGAACCAATCTACCTGCATGAGGCAACCATCTATGGCGCCATACTTTGAGTCTTTTTTTAATTTTTTCTAGTAACCATATCCAATCAACCTTTTTATGATTATGTGGCTTCAGATGAAAGCCCAAGTATTTTAGTCCATCATCAAAATTCAAGAATTGAAATTGAAATTTTTGTTGAACATATGCCACCACCTCCTCTAAACACCCAATCGCAAATAAATTTGACTTCTGTAAATTTGTCTCCATACTCGTAGCTTTGCTAAATAAACTGGGAATTTTGTTAATGATAGTAATCTCCCTTTGAGAACCATCAATGAAAATGAAGACATCATCTACGAAAATTAAATGAGTCAGGTTCATTTTTCTTGCTACCAAAGCACCCTTCAACCTACCCCTACTTTTCGCCTCTCTAATCAATCTTCTTAGACCTTCCACTATCAAGAGGAAAATCAACAAGGATAGAGGACACCCATGTCAAACTCCTATGTCCACATGAAAAAAGTCTGATGCTTCCCTGTTAATTAATGCAACAAAAGAGATAGATGATATGCAAGTCATAATCCCATTTATAAAACCAATATTAAAACCCAAATAAGTAAGTACTATCTTGATATACAGTCACTTGGATCTATCATTAGCTTTTGATAGGTCAATTGTTAAAGCCTACCTGTCATGACTTGGGGGCTTAATGCTAGGCTTTTAGTTTAGAAGTGTGATGGTCAAGATAGGAAAAAGACTAAGGGATTTTTTCAGGGGAAAAGGACTAAGAAACTGTTCTTTGGCTGGTGAGTTTGTTGGGATCTGATTGGTGTATAAAAAAGTTAATAGGATTTGTGTAAATTCGTCCTACTTGCGCAGTTATGCGCCCTAACCAAATGACTTGGAAATATGTGAAGAAACAAACATATGCTAAGAATCAGAAGTTGAACAATATTTTTTGTCTTCAAACTATGAAGGCCTTCCTGTGAAACTCCAATGGCTTCGTGAATTTTTCTTTCCTATAGAAAACAAAATTTTTCTTTCAAAATACGCTGGGATAGAATAGGCTTTCACTGATTTTAAATAATTTTCGTAATGCTTTTATCAATGCAGTTGCATAATGTTATAGGATGAAAGTTAGGAATGAATTTAGGATCATTAGCCTTTGGGATCAATGCAATAAAAATAGTGTTGAATGCATCATACATGTAACCAATAGACCTTCTTTCCTCAATAATATTCAAGACATGTGACCCTAATAACTCACAAAATTTGAGAAAAAATTCAACACGCCATCCATCTGGCCCCAAATATTTGTCCTTCTTGAACCAGTGTAAAATTGTTTCTAGTTCACCAGATGTAATTGGAGCCAATAACTCCCTATTTTTTTTATTGTCAACCGAACTTGGAAATAATCAAGTAACCTGAATAATCTCATCCAGTGAAACTTCTCCAAGAGTAGAGAATAAATCTCGAAAATGTTGTATACCATCCAAGTTGGTTCACTAAATATCATTTCCCTATCTCCTAAATGATTTTCCAAAGACTAGATAATATTGACTGCTTTTCTTCCCCTGGCATATTGTTGAAAGAAGTTTTGTTGTCATCCCTCACTTGTATCCAAATAGCTCTCCTATTAAGTCTCCATTTCCCTTTCCTCTAGTATTCTTTATCTATCGATCTCGAATTGAATTATGTGTTGTTTGGAATCATTTGTATCATAGCCTCATCCCCCTTGTGCCTCCAGTTGTTCTAACTCCGGCTCAATATTTTTTAATGTTTCATCATCTTTCTACAATTTTCATTTTTCCCACTCAATAGTCACCCTCTTTAATCTTAGTAAATTTTCTGGAAATGGACTTGCCATTGATCTATCCTTCCCAATGCTACATTGATGCCATATATCACGAACTAAAGATCTAAATTTCTCCTCCTTCGACCATGAGGAGTTAAATTTGAAAGGGGATCTAGGCATATTTAAGTTCTGTTGAAGCCCCGAAAATCGGGTCGACAAGAAGGGGGATACCCACCCGGTCCGGACCTTGGTTGGCAACTCCTTATCCGTTTGGTATAGCGGGTCCGACTGGGGATAATGGGACCAGTTTCCCAATTTAAGGGTGTGTGTGTGTGTAGAGTTGGATGATGCTGATCTAAGAGTACTTAAAGCTAATTTGATTCAAACTTCTAAACTAACTCTATGCTATTGTAATCTAATGAGAAACAACACACCTAATCTACGCTAACCCGGGGTGAATTTCTTCTATTATGCGATCTAAAGAGATTTCAAACAATAACTGGTAATAAAGATCATTCAGCTATCATAAGAATAGAAATCAATTAAGATAAACCACTTTGCATAAAAAGTTAGGCAAAACAGTTGTGAACAGCATATCGCATAATAAGTTATTTATCTATCAAACATAAATAAATGACTCCACCGTACAAAAGTGTCAAATGGTAACTCATACATTCATGCAGTAACATATAAATAGATAAAAACTGTATATCACTTTAAGAATATAAACAGAAACAATCAAGAGATAAAAGTACCATTTATGACTCGTTCCACTCATAAGCTTCAAGCAACAATGATTTATATCTCCTTGCTCTAACATCTACTAAGAGTACAGAAGTGCAACATCAGTAGCAGATATCAAATGCAAACATTAATAAACCTTGATCCATCAATTCATCAAAACCCCCTCCGAGGGTGCAAAAGTGCATGTTCTGAGGACAAGTTTTTTGACAAATTTCTGGACCCTTCTCCTAATGCCTGAGAAGGGTTTAAATACTGTTAACTAATTAACTTAATTACATAAATTTAGGATACGGTTTTAAATGACCGCCCTTCTGCCAAAGCAAAACTATTTCTAAAAATTGAATCTAATTCCTAACCATTTCTGTATTTGCTCCTTAGTGCTGCAAGCATGCAACATTCGCGTGGGAAGAGTCGGTTGGTCACCTTCTGCTTTCGTTTGAGCTATGAAAATAGAAATAACAAGCACTGGCACCACTTTTTGGTAAACTAGAAGATATTTTTGAGAATCTTCCTCTGGCTGGGTGTATTCACTGCGTGTATACTTGGTAATAACCCAAATTTCTCTCAAACTGATTCTGCTTTTGCTATTTCAGTTTCCGGCCTTGCGAATGAACTGAACAAGTTAGGGATTTTTCTCTCTAAACAATTTTCTGCATCAAAAACTGCCTTCGTTCTTTGTTCCGGGCTTTTCTGGTGCGTTTTCCTTATTTAGCACCTTTTTTCTTTTTGCTTTACCCAGCATAAGCTTCAGGATCTTTTGTAAACATGCTGTTTTTGTGCGCTTTTGACTCTGGGCGTTGGATGGCCTATTGACATCAGCATCTGTTGAGTGATACTCTGGAATCTGTGGTCCTATTGCATGCGACATCCGTTTATGAAGGCATCTCTTCTCTGTTCTCCGAGCATTTGACGCTTTCCCCTTTTCCTTAGATGTTTCCTGCACATTGCTTCATGTTATTACCTGTTTTACAGTTTACGCAAAGGAAAAGAGTAATGATAATAAAGATTGACATGAAAGCTTTAAGCTCTTATGAATGCATAATCATGACACCCATAACTAACTGACTCTTTGAAAAACACAAAAATGTAATTCTTGAATAATTTGGTGTACATTCATTAATTTCTTTTAAGGTGCGCGCCCAATTTTGGTTTACAGACAACTTTCCTTGAATACTGTGCCGAGGAAAATTTGCGATGGGTGATTTCTGCGACTCGCATCGCAGCATCGCAGATCGCATCGTCAGGATGTGTCATCGCAGAAATTTATGATCGCATTTATCGCAAATCACATTCATCGCAGATCGCATTTATCACAGATCGCAGATTGCGCTTAGTCGTTCAATCATTGTGTGCTGCTTACACGATGTTGCGATATGCGACGTCGCATATCGGCCGTCGGAGATTTCTTAAGGTTTTTGTTTTAAGAGCACTTCATAATGTATGCGATGTGATGAATTTCGTGTCGCTTCTTCGCAGTTTATTATGCTCATAAGAAAATGTTTTATTTTCTTCTTGCGATGCGATACAGTTTTAAGGAGTTGAGTACAAAAATTTTCAAAAAATGTTTTTTGGATTTTTTATTAAGGGTCCCCATTTGTTTGGTGTTATTGCTAATACCAAACAAAGAGGGGGGTTGTTGGTGGCCACAACAAGTTCCCAACAAGCTCCAGACAGATTGAATGATGGTCGGAAATCCCCCCCATCCTAACCCACTACTTGAAAAGAGAAAATTTGTCTAGCAATGACTCTCTAATGAGGAATCTGTCTAGTATTCTAGCAATCATCGCTTCTCAAATCCTCTAGTTTATCTAGGTAGGCTCGATACTAGCCGAATCTACATTAGTTAAATTATGGGAATCTAGAAATTGAGAAAATAAATCCAAGAGAGAGTTCACATGGGAATGGATTCCAAAAATCTTATACATTCCCAAATAGCAGTTCAAATCTCCAACCAGCATTAGGTTGTCTACTCTCCTAAAAGATCACTCCATTAAATTATTCTAAAAAATGACCCTCTACTGACAATGACCATAAACATTTACCACCTGAAACTCCATACCAAATTCTTCTGAGAAGATATCTGCAGCAATAGTCCCTTCACATCCCAAAATATTTAAGATTTTGACATATTTGTAATTTGTGCCTAAAACTAACCCACTATATTTCCCACGGGCATCTAATGAAAAGAAATACGAACCTTTCAATAATCCTTCCAAGATATTGACAATGTTAACACTCGATCATAGCGTCTCCTGAAAAAAAGATAAAATCAAGTCTGTCTGATAGAACCAAGTGCTCCAAAGGTAGTTTTCTAGAGGAACTGGCTAACCCTCTGCAGTTAAAAGATAACCACTTCATTTTGGACCACAAATCGAAGGAATTCGTGCTCTAAGGATCCCTTCTAATGATAATTGTTTACCCATAGAAATATCTTGACAAACTTGATGGATAGATTTTGACATGTGGGATTTCCTCCCACGGGGGGACTTTCAAACTTGATAAAGGGAAGAGGCCCTAAACCCCACCCAAATGTATCAAGAGTTTCCTATTTACTCAGGTTTCTAGTGGAGAAGTGGAGATAGTATCTGGGTCTACTATCCATCTCCAAGCAGTCTTCAACTAAGGAAAGAAAGGACAAAGAAGGGGTCAAATAACATACAAGACTAGAACTAATAGGGGAAAGATACTACCCCCAAATCCCTATCATACCCTCAATCTCCAACAGCTGAAGGAAGAATAGACGAAAGAAATTCCACATAACACAAACATTCACTTAGGAAAGAAAAAGGATAGGAAGTGGATAGAGTACCCAACGATAAGGAAGTCGCTACAGTTCATCCAATGGATTCCGTTTGGACTGGTCTAGGTCTGCGCTCCGACCTATAACCATATGGGATTTTCCAGGCAGGGACCCGTTCTGGCTGAGCCATAACCTAACGGTGAATAACATTTTGACCATCCTAAGCAGTGAAACATTTTGGTGTCTGATATCCATCTCCCATAACCTATTTTCCTATTTTTCCATATTGATTCAACAGACAATATTTATAAACGTGATCAACCTCATGGCATCAACTATATCGAAAGGGAAGCCCTTCATAATCCAGATGTTGGAGATGAACATAACCCTTTTAATTTAAGTTTAGACTTACCACAAGTCCCTATCTAGTGTCCAGGAAAACCAAAATTTGAGCAAAATCCTTCTTACCAGACTCCAAGTATGATTTATCATAATCCAGATAATTCTGTAGATTGTCCCTAATTCTTCAAAATATATCTGACCAAAGTTGAAGCAAAAGCTCAAGTAAACTTACCCAAATCGGTACAGCCCTAGTCATTCTCTTTCCGGGTCAAAAAGCATTTACCATCTCTTGAGCATAATCAAAACAAACTTAATATTCCAATATCTATAGAGAGCCCAGCTCGCATGATCTTCCCTATTAAATTTTAATGCAAACCATCCTCTTGATAATGTTCAAATCATTGGAATTTCATCGAGAATCTGACCCATATCTCCTTAGCCTACTTTTTTAATCGTACAACTGAGTAATTTCTACCTCAAACCCTCCTATTTTAGACCATTCCCTAATACCAAATTTCTCCCATTTTCTTTTACCTTCATACATTTAACCTTTTTTCCCTCACACTTGGGCCCATTTCCTTCGTCTCTCCTTTATTTGGTTTGAACTCGACAAATTTCTATAGTTGATGGGGGGAGTGCCCCATAACCTTCATCTGTTAATGGCCCCAAACCAAATCCTTGTCTCTGTTGTGTTAATTCCCTAAATAAACCGAGAAGACGGGGCAAATTTGTTCCTCCCACAAGTTGCAAACTTGACTAGCCACAACCCACCATACCTATACCTTGAGAAATAGGTTCCCCCAACCATTGTCAAAGAAGATGACCTGGAACTCCTGCCTCCTATAATATGGGTAAACCCTTTGACGCTTCAATAGGCCTAGACTAATCACTAGGGCTTATGCAATTTTCTGCAAAGCTTAGAGCTTCCAAAGAAACCGCAACCACACGGACTTGGATATCATGTATACCTTCACATCCATGCGATTCCACCTCGAATGGATCCAAAAGGTGCGGAAAAGATAGTCGAGGCTTAAAGCAAAATTTGATCGACCTTGAGCTAGGGTTTTGCTGGAAAAGAACATTGTCTTCCAAATTCGGTAATGTTGTGAAGAGCCCCAAATCTGTAGAGCTGTTGAAACTTGCTCCATTTTGGAATGTTGATGTGGAGACTCGTTCTAGATAGATGCGAACTCATATGGGTTAGATAGATGCGAACTCATATAGGTTTGATGTGTAGTGAACCAATTTTTCGTCCATATCAATAACATCCACCCTATCGGTTGCCATAAAAGGTAAGTTCGAGAATCTCAAGAAAGAGACCGGTCGTCGTTGTACTTAGAGGAATAGTGAAAACTCTGTTACAAATGCTGGCACATCGTAACAAAAAATAACTCCAAACCCTAACATCGAGCACCCATAACAAATAACTCCAAACCCTAACATCGAGCACCCATAACAAATAACTCCAAAACCTAACATGGAGCACCCATAACCTTTGAGAAGCTAACTCAAGATTCTTTTGTAAGAACTTTGCCACCGATAGCGTCGGTTGCCCGAACAGATTACTTCATAGACCATTAAAAAAACCCTATCCCATACCCTGCGGTCGCTCCAAACTCGAACCTCAGAACGACAAAACCATCATTCCTCTTTTCTTTAAGTCTCATTGTCTTTCATATTGCTTACCTCAACAAATTTTAAAGCAAAGCAATAATAGATAAATAATAATTATATTAATAACTTTATAATATTTTATCCCTTCGTTTTTACCAAATTTAATATTTAAAATTCCTTTCCCATTTTAAAACATTTAATTAAATTCCTTTCCCATTTTAAAACATTTAATCATTAATTAGAAGAAACTTAGATTTTCTTCTATTTCTTTTCCATCAATTATATTTATTTGTTTTTAATAAATCTTCAATTTTATTTAGTGTTATCAATATTTCTTTACATATTCATTTTTTATTTAACATGATTCAATATTCTTACGTAACATATGATGATAGGATGGTGAATGAGACATCCACCCAAAACATGAATGATATTAATCAAAATACACAATTTTATCCACGGGAAAAAAATCAGATTGACAACAATCTTAACCCAATCTAATGTTCAATAACTATATATCTATTCATAAATTTTTGCTTAAATAAATGAATAACTCGATTCAATGTCATTACACGCAACTTGCTTGTATTATTCGATGAAGAATCACAAGGACAAAATTATATTTTGATATTATTGGTTAACCTGGAAGATTTGCTCGCATTATAATTTTTTTGCAGTTACATGGTTTCACAGTTTCTTTATTTTTCATGGTCGGGAATATGGAAATCTTTAAGTTTAATCACTTATATTCGGTTGATTATTAGTAATTAAATTATAATTAAAATCATGATTAAATTTGGTTTTGTCGAAGTAATCGCCCAACACGTCTTAAATTACTGGTGGTTTCAAAGAAGGAACATTTAGCAGTAAAGAAAAAAGGGGCCAGGAAATAAAAGGAATGTTGACTGGAACAGAAAAATGAGGAGGGGAAGAAGGAATAAAGTTTGAGTGTTTGGGTTAATGTCATTTTTTATATTTCTATATTGAAGTTGTTATATTAGTTGTAGTTACAGCAATATGTTAATATTGGTTTTTTGACATTATTTTTTAAGTAGAAAGTTGGATTCCGCAAAAAAACAAAGAAATTAGTAGTCTCATAAACTATTTCTAATTTTATGAACGTCAAATTTTTTTTTTTTCATTCATTTTACTAACATAAAATAATAATAATAATAATATATAATTTAATTCTTAATTTTTTACTAAAAAAATATTTTTTACCTTTTCCTTGAACAATTTAATTTTTCCTACCATTTTAATGAACAAGTTTAACTGACATATACTGTGCCTACTATAATTACTCTCAGCAGCTCATCCCATTGTACGTAATAAAAAAGAAGAAGGTAAGCGAATATTACAATTTGCATGATTAAATTTACCAATCATTTTTGTTCCTTCCCCTTAAAAGACTACTGCTTGTCCGTATTTTTAACTTTTTCTTTTATGTAAAATCATATTCATACCTTCACCATAAAGATTGTTCCTTGTCTTGAGTGTCCAGCAAAACAAAGTGCATTTCTTTTTTCTTTAAGTACTTATTCTGCATTGATTTGTTTCTTTTTTCTTTATAGATTGATTCTACATCAATGAGGTGCAAAGATCAATGAGGTTCAAAGATCAAAGAGTATGACTTCTTCTCAAGCATATATGTAATATTTTTTTTTTTTAAATTATAGTTCAATTTATTTTATATTGCTTTCTAGTGTTATGAAATAAAATTCAAATAAAATTCAAATATAACGGGAAGGAAGATTTTTTTTAGTTTTTAAGGGAAATTTTATTTTTAAAAATAATAAATTTCAATTATAGTATTTTATTTTTAAAATTCAATTATATCTAATTATGAATTATAATAATAAAATAGTGTGATATGTAGTTATGGTAATTTTTTTTTTTGAAATTTAGTTTATGGACTTTTATATAATTTTTCATTTGATTTGGTATTTTTTGGGTGAAAAAATTAGAGTTCTTAGTTTGTAAGAGAATTTTGGTCTTTCAAAAACTTTCAGTCTTACAAGGTCATTTTTTGGATCAAAACTATTTTTTGGATCAAAACTATGTTAGCTAAGTTCCCGACCTCTTAAGGTTGTTGTACACATTAACAACTTTCCAAGAGCAAGAAGATCTCCTCAACTTGAGATCCTCTATAGAATTCACCCTCCCACAAGTTGACCCATCTTGTTAACCACCATGATGTTGAGTGGATACCATATCAACTTCCATTACTCACATGTGGAGCTATAAATGTGTTGGCTTTCAAGTATATTCTAGAGGTTCCAAAATCCTAACCTTAATTTGGAGGGGAGGGATGCATAGATCCTAACCTTAACCCTAGATGCTTATTATGCCATGTTAAATATTGGGCCACTAAGAAAGAAAGGCCCTTCCATTCTTATTGTATGGAGTATTGGTCAATGAGAGAGAAAAGTATTGATGGTGCCATATTGAAGGAGAATAGAAGAAGTAGAAGATCTTGCAGAAGCCATAAATGCCACAATAGAGGAACTTTATAGAGAGTTCCCCTTTCTTTGTATCTATATTTCATAGTTGAGAAGAAAAGTGAAAAGCATAAGCCTCTCTGTTTCCTCTATTGATTTTTTTTAGGGTACATCTAACGTTCATATGTATATGATGTGTTATTTGCTTAACTTCTTTCATTTCAATTTTAGCTTATTCAGTTTTCATGCATTAAGATAGTAACATGAAATTTTAATATTAAGTAAAATAATACATAATAATAAATTGTATAGCCGTATAAGATATGGTGATATGGTCTTCTATTGGAATATTCATGGTAATCTATGAATCATATTGGTTTTAGAGTAGTTTTGTTTGGGGCTTTATGAGAAGTTATAGAATTCAAGACTTAGCGTAAAGTCTCAAAATCCTAGCTATTGTGGGCATGGGGGCTTTATTGACAAATCAATACCATATCACGTGCATTCATATAGGGGCATAAAAAATGAGGAAAAAATGAAATAATATATTGACCATATAATAGGGGGGTAAAGGGTTTTTATATGTTGTATAACAAGATGTGTATTATAAGGTATTGTTTATGTAATATATTGGTCACACAAAGGCAAAAAACAAGTGGGCTAGAGAAATAAAGGTTGAGGAATATTGTGGGAGAATTGAGAGTGGGAGGGAAAAAAGAAAAAACTATGGTAATATTAGGTCCATAGTAGCCTAATATTCAAACCTATGACCCTAGTATTGATAAGCAATTCATGGTAATATTAAATTCTTAAAGTAAAAGGATGAAAATGAAAGATAAAGGAGAATGCCACTTTTACTTAAATTTTAACATTACTATGAAATGACTCGAGATGTTTGATAGTGATTCCGACCTCATTAGATTTCATATGGAGAAAGTAGAATTTTAGATCTCACTCAAAATCCAACAGACTTATTAGTTCTTCAAGATTTCAAGATTGGAGGGATTGCAATGTTTCAATTGAATTTTTTCATGTACTAGGGTATGGAACTCATATTTAGTTAAGACAACCAAACCCTCTATGTATCTTGATGTTAGTGACATTGGTTTTCAAACTCCTCTATCATGACCCTACTAAAAATGTACCTATCACTCGAACAAAATATTGACTTGACATGCTATGTTTTCTATATCTTATGTTAATTCTTAGAGGGTGATATTAATGACAAAGATCCCAATATAGGTAATGATTTCTATGATATGTAGGTATTTGTTGTAGCATGATTTTTTTGGATGCTACAGGCACTTCGGAGCCTATTTGTTAATGTATTTTCGATCAAGAGATGGATTTCACTCGATGTTATTTTGGTTATGTGCGCCCTTACATGCCATATAAATGAGAACTTACAATCTATGGACCTGTGGTTGATGAATATTATAACTACTAGATGAATGATGTTATATGGTTTAATCGATGTTTTTTTTTTTTTTTTTTTTTTTTTTTTTTTTTTTTTTTTCACAAATTCATCATTCTAGAACCTTTTGTTGACATATGTGCATCAAAATATATATAAATATATATTATATAAATTTCACTCCCAAAATCACTCCCAACATGGGATCTTTGGAAAATTTCACTCCTCGCTCCTGCTTCCACTCCCACTTCTCGCTTCTACTCTCACTTCCCATTTCTGCTCCCGCTCCCAAGAAAACTTGTTCCAGAATAGACATGCATCACATTACTAATATCTTTATGACCTATGTTTAATGTGTGTTAATATTTTTTACCTGTTGCTAAGCTAGTGATACTCCAGATAATGGGGCAGTAGAGAAGACAACATTTATGGCACCTTCACCCTTTCCTTACATTAGTGATGAATAGGTTGAATGAAAGTGAAGGAGATAGTGATACCGACTATTTCTTGGTATAGGGCACATGCATGTCGTAGGAGATAGTGAAATAGACTATTGTTTGGTAGAAGGTGCATGCATGATAAGGGCATACATGTCACACTTTCAATTAATTCCAGTTTATATGTTGTTTCAAATTAAGAAATTTCAGTTTTGATAGATATTTTGTATTATTAGAGATTTTCTTTTGTTATTTTTAGCATGCGTGATCTATTCTTACTAAGAGGGTGCAGATCTGTTGGCTTGAGGGGTCTTGGACCCAGGTTTAGGTTTATCTAGCTAACCAACAAAAGCCTACACTACCGGCCCTTTCAACAATGACCCACATAGCACAGGTTGCAATCTCACCCGAGGCAGTATTGGGGGATGCCAGAACCAAGGTTCTGCATCTAGAGGACTATGTGATGTGTTTCTATCAAACTTAGGGATTTATCTTGACCTTCGCAAACCATAACCCTTAAAGACCCGGAAATCATGGTAATTAACAGTTAGTAGGTTTATTCCCTTCACTGATTGTGCTAAACATGCATAACATCATATAAATAAACAGATCTACATCTTCACGAATCTATTAAGTACTTTTCTCAATTACTTGCATTCAACAAATCAAAATTACAGTAAATTCAAAGATAAAGCAATGATACAAAGATACAAAGATAGTTCTTCAAAACAAGCCTTTATTATGCTTTAGATATTCAATTACAGTCTTTCCAACCCTGTGCACACAACTACAGGGGCTCGCGCACTCAGCTGCAGACTTACCAAGGTCTCCGTGTACACAGTTATAGGAGTCTTCCCCTTTGCCCAAGTACAAAATAGACAAACCAGACTCAAGTCATCCAATATTCTTCTATTCTTAGTTGCCCTTATGACTCTTATATGACTTCCTTTTATATTCTTTTCCATTACAATGCCATGGTCTACGAAGCATGGGAGTATCTCAAAAAAACTTGACTCTTAACAAACTAAGGGACTTTGACCTTCTAAAATCTCCTTTGACTCCTATCGACCTGCGCTATTCGCGCTACGCTCAAAACGCGAAGACTTTACAATATTTAATAAAAAATTATAAAATTTGACCCAGGGGACCTCGTCCCAATAGGCCCCCAACACAAAGGTGGGACTCCTCCTGAGTCACTCTGATGGTGTTGCCTCAATCTTTGCTTGTAGATCGCTAAACTCGATCTTCAGTGCTTAAAGACCTGTTGTTCCAAGTACGGTGGCATGATGGACTTCTTCGACCATTTTCTTCGTGGTTGGACCTTCGACTGCAAGGTCCATGGTTCTCTGTGGCTGTTCCAGAGTCTTTAACTTTCTTTGGATGGTCTGTGATAGCTGGCTTGCCTCATCTACCCATGGATACATTTGTGAGGAGATAATGGAGGCCTTCCGACGCAGCTCATCTATCTGAGTCTAGATGAACTTTCCTTCCTGAAGTCTGGTGAACCTTTGCATAGGTGCTAAGGTCCATGTTGTCACCCTAATCTCATCAAACTGCATTTGTTTTTCATGGATGTCTACTTCGATCGTCTGCAAGTGTGGATCCTCCTTCAGCGAGGTCCACATATCCATTGTTTTCTCAAACAGTTGGTTGCAGTCCTTGACTGCAACTTCTTGAGTGGTCATATCTTCTTTAATAATAGCCTCGCACTACTCTCTAACTTCTAAAGGAGTGGTTGGCTATAGCTTAAGTTTAAGTTCTAAAATCTGCAACTGCAGCTCAAACCAGACCTTTCCAATTTCCTCCTTGGATTCCTTTACCTCAGTAGCTAACTTCTTAATTTTCTCTAGAGGACCCTTCTGCTAGGATTTGGAGTTCAGGGAGCTCACTGCACACTTGGATAAGGGTTGTCTCTAGCTACTGATTTTGTTGTATCGCCTCGTCGTGGGCTTTTAAGGCCTGCACTTTCTCTTCAAAATCTATTGATTATTAGCTTTTACCTCATCAATAATCAACAACGCTCGTTTCTCCTATAGGTTTTAACCCTGTACAGAAATTACCTGCATACGAATTCTAAAACACAGAAAATAAACAATGCGAGAGCATAACACATAAAACACATATACACAGAGATTTTCCCCTGGATCCCGAAACCAGGACTACCAGTTTGATTTTTCATTATGTTCCTTTCAATGTTACAATACATATTTATACATGCCGAAGCATCCAATACCATGGACCGACAACCATCGCATCCAAAACCATGGACCGAAAACCATCGCGTCCAAAACCATGTGCGAAAAATCATGCACAAAACCATAGGTAGGTCCGCCCAACCCCCTGTGACTCCCCCCACTACGCAATCGGTGCAACGAAGGGGGGGCTCCACCCCCCTTCTAACCCCCCGGTTAACTATGTGGGCTAGTCGTGGAAAGAATATAACACAACCCAACATCTTCTGGATGCGGAGCTCATTGGAAAATCCTTGGTGCAGCTCATGTAAGGTCTTGATCAATAGTGTTACAAGGTTGATACATAGATTCTTCCATAACTGTGCATGCTCCTGGTCTTCTGTTGTCTCATACTGGAGAGATCCCCTTGGTAGTGGTATTGCACGAAGCCTGGATGTGATTTCTATTGCACTAAATCTCAGCAAGCTCGCTTGATCTATGCTCGCCTGTCCCGCGCTTGCCTAGATTACCCTTGTCTGGACCTACAATTTCTTCAGGACCTCTTGTACTTTGTCCAACACCTAGTGGTACTGGTCCTCGATGTGTCCCTAGATAGTTTTAGTGGCAGAACAAACAACATATCCTATCTCATCAAGGCCCCCCTCTGTGAGGACCAATGGTGTTGCACTCACAGACATATAAGATTTTTTCTTCTTACGAGGTCTCGTGGCACTACACTTCTGCCTCTTCCTGGCTATGAGGGGGAACTCTAAGTCTGCACCCCCTTCCTCTTCACCTTCAGTTGCAACTTCAACATCGGTGTGCTCGGTCTCAGGTTCTTCGATGCCAATAGTGACCTGTGATGTTGCTTCTTGCACAACTTTCTCCTTTGGCACTTCCTTTTCCTTTGCAGAAGCCTTTTCTTTCT
This sequence comes from Pinus tabuliformis, assembly GCA_031772625.1. Lineage (NCBI taxonomy): Eukaryota > Viridiplantae > Streptophyta > Pinopsida > Pinales > Pinaceae > Pinus > Pinus tabuliformis. The sequence continues at coordinate 1,582,561,295 of CM062817.1, forward strand.
GTGCTTCCTTCTCTTCTGTAGAATCCTTTTCTCTCGACGCTTCCTTCTCTTTTGTAGAGGCATTTTCTTGTTGTGTTTCCTATTATTTTTTCACTGCCTTTTCTTTCTGTGATACCTTTTTGTTGGTAGAAGCCTTATGTGCTTCTTTCTCTTTTTCTTTCTTGGCCACTGTCGCACCTGTTATTTTCCCCATTTCTCCTTCTGCAACCTTACTTGTTCCTGCGTCTTCATCAGATGAGATGATTCATTCACTCGACCATTTTCTGATGACCCCGAGAATGTCATCCTCTATGAATAAATATGGAAATTAATGCCATGTTCCTACATCATCCTTCTTTGTGTGTATGGACAGATTGTGAAAATATGAGAAATCTGCAATATTTGTACACTTCACATGTAAACTATGTGACAATCGCAACCATTGGTTGATCGCCATCCATAACTCTAACTTGAAAAAAACCCAAAACATCTTTGTTTCATTGATGTGGTCAGGATCCTTTGTTTCCCACAACGAGGAAAATTTCACAGCCTCGCACAAGTCTGGATCTTTTGTTAGGAACTAGCTACCCTCAGGCATCCTCCATGCTACCAGCGGGATGAACGGAGGTAACTGTGCGTAGTGGAATTTCTTTCCATCCTCTTGGGATTCACGACAATCCTCCAGGAACTCGTGACATAGGTACTTGGACCAATTGTATTGGACCCCTTTCCTACACTACATAGCTAAAGATACTACTGGTGTTGGCACTTCATTGGCGCAACACTTCCGTATTATTTTTTCGGCCAAAATTTGTGCAACAAAATGCACAGCTCCATCCGATGGGGAGATAATTGCATAGCCACATGACTTCTTTACCAACTCGAAGTCGCTCTTCATTTGATTCGCGAGCTTATTATCCTGCGACTTCCCCACAAAGGCATCAACAAGGTTCATGCCCTGATGAGGTAATAAGGTGATTCTATGGATCAGCTTGTCTTTTGGAATGGGCCCTCCCAGCTAGAGGCACCCATCATGAACCAGTGCCAACAATTGATGCACACAAATAGTATTAATTATGATGCGGCTAAATTGCGGAACCCACAACATGTTGAGCAACCATGCGTGCTCAATTTCGGCCACCCACTTCATTAGCTCAAGCCTCGTAACACCAAACTCCTCAAAGTAAACTGATTTCAAATATTTGATGGGTTCCAACTGCGGGAACTTTGCATGATCACCCAGATCCCAGTCCTCCATCTTAAAAAATTGTACCCAGGCCAATAAGTTGCCCTCCACAGGTATGTCCTCTAGCAACAATGGTGTGAAGACCTTGTATTTCATCGAGTTTGGGTCCTTAGTCACTCTGGCAGTGGATTTCTTAGGGGGTACATAAGGTGGTAACCAAGTAATCAACATTGCTTCCTTTGCATTGATATCTTCAACCCCCATAGTCAAATCATCCACATCTAAGTCTAGGGGTTCCATCAGTTGCTTTCTTTTATCCATTCGACCCTTTTGTTTAACCTTCGTTGGGTTTTTGTGTGGCGATTATCGAATTGATGCTTGTTTTGCCTTCTTTTTGCTTCTTTTCTCCTGCCGCAGAGGCAGTAGTTTTCGGGTTGACAATATAGGAATTGTGGTAGGGACTGGTGGTGTTGCATTCATTTTGTCAATGCTATCCCAAAATAGTTTCTTCTGCCACTCAGATAAATCTGCCTCAAACCCAAGCCCTTGTTGTGAAAACTCCTTCTCTATCTCTTGTCAATCTCGTCCAGACATACAGCAGTCATCCTGGCTCAATCTCAAGCACAAAACCTCAAGGAAATCTATCTGGAAATAAAGTGTTCGAATGTGGAGTAGGACACTGTATTTATAGCCCTTTGTGAATTCAAATTTAATGGTTCCCTACAGATCTCCTTCATTAATGCTCTTTTGGTGGCAGATTTCTAAAGATATGCTCTTTAAATGCTTTCCCCCCTCTCCCTTTAATGGAAAAACAACCATCCCATCAGCTACAGTGTTTTCAATGGTTACTTTCTGTCTAAGTTGCATGGGACCCACCTTGCTAGCGCAACTCCTTCGTCGCAGCTCCCATCTGCACCTTTCTCCTAACCGTCACGTAGCCTATTCACTTCCCCAAACTATCCTTTTGGCAGTGTCGTATATAGTCCCACACTTCCTTGCAACTACTTGAAGCACTAAGACTGTCATGTATCCATATATTCATTGCATACGGGTGGGATCACCCCTGTACAACTTCAACTGGCTTCCATTGACTCTTCCTAAAAATAGCTCTCTGTTCAACTTCACGAGTTGAACTGCACCTCCATCCGTAATCTCCTTAACGATGAATGGTCTTAGCCAATGCATTTGAAACTTTCTTAGAAACTTCATAAAATTGCTATCATACATCAATACTAAATCTCCACTTTTAAAGGTGCGATGCTTAATGTAGCGATCATGCCACGACTTTTCTATAGCCTTCTGCCCTTGTTGATGAAAGCCTACCAAGAAGCGATCTTCTTCTAACTCAAGTATCTATAAGAGGTGTTCCTCCATTATGTATCGATATTCCATCTCCGTAACTGCAACAATCCTCAAACTGGGCACGATGTACTCCATTGGAATCATTGCCTCTTCTCCATATACCAGCCTAAATGGTGTTTTTCCAGTCAAATTCTTACAAGTAGTTCTATATGCCCAAAGAAAAGTTGGTATGCGTACATCCCAATCATTCCTATTAGCATTACAGATCTTCATCAAAGCATTATCCAAGATCTTATTAAAGGCTTCAACTATTCCATTTCCTTGGGGATGATACAATGTGCTTTTCTGATGATACATATGGAACTCTTCAAGCAAAGAAGAAATTATTTCTTTTTTTATTACAGAGGAATCGACAACTAGAGCAGCCTCGCAACTCGCATAACACTGGGTCAATTCTGACCACTACCACTATAACCCCAGGGAACTGTGCCCGCCCCTCTCCATAGCTCCAAGCTAGTCCAGGGGATTTGAACTCGTGACCTTCAGTACGGAGCCTGCCTTTCTAATGAACTTCACCACATTGTGATTACCAACTCGCCTACCTCTGTGGGGCTCAAAGAAGAAATTATTTCATTTAGGAAATGTGAATCCCTATTTCTCATCAAAATATTAGGACAGCCAAACCTAGATAGAATGTACTCAAATATAAACTTCGCAGTTTTAGTCACACTACAATCCTTCACGGGCTGCGCCTCAGCCCACCTGGTCAATTATTCGATTGTCGTGATGATGTATCATGATCCAGTCTTCTTTCTTGGTGGTTGAATAGGTCCCACAAAATCGATTGCCCATTTTTCAAATACCTGTAACAAACTTGCGGGCTCAAAGGAAATTCATCCCTTCACAATGGCTTCTCAATCCTCTGACAGACATCACATGCCCTACAATATTCCTTAGAATTTTTGTGCACAGTTGGCCACCACAATCCCAACACGTAGGATCTTTTACACAGTCGCTCTCCCAGCATAATGTCCTCCAACAACTCCTCCATGTGCTTCAGTGAGGATACTTTGTCTTTCATAATCCGATACATACCTACGCAGAACTTCATCTGAGACCATTTTATACAAGTTCCCTGCAATGACAGACATATCCGCAACCTTGAACACCAATTCCTTCTTTTGTTATGTTGTATATCCTTCGGGATCTGTAATTGTAGACATAAATTGGATTATATCGGCAAAATTTCCATCTGCAATGCACACAACAAAGAAATGTGCATTAGGCAATCCTTCATCAAGACTTGTAGGCTCTTCACCATTCTCAATCTATGAAAGGTGATCTAGTCCAGCATTTAATCTCCTTGGCTTCACAACTACTCTAAAGCCATACTCTTGAAATACAAGCAACCACCTACAAATTCCCCCCCCCCCCCCCCCAACACAAGCTTTTTGACCAGGTACTTTAAAACGGAATGGTCGATGTGCATTTTGAAGTGCACACACAACAAATAATGTTTGAACTTCTAGAGTGCATATACCCGTCACCAACTCCTCGTGCTTCGTGGTTGAATAATTCTTCTCTACCTTAGACATTTTTCTACTTGCAAATGCAATTGAGTGGTCGATATCTCCTACGCTTGGTTAAGTTAAGACTACTCCTAATGCTATGCAGGATGCATCTACATGTACCTGGAATTCTTTCTTCCAATCGGGGAACACTAGAATAGGTTTCGTAACCATTTTTTCCTTCAAAACATCTAAGATTTTCTAGCAATCATCATCCCAGGAAAATGTCACATCCTTCTTCAATAATTTTTCCGTGGGTGTAGTGATCTGTGTATATGCCTTGATGAACTTTCAATAGTATCTTGTATGGCCCAATGTTGCACGCAACTATTTTGCATTTCTCGGAGGCTCCAAATTGACAATCACTGCAATTTTAGTAGGCTCCACCACCAACCCTTATTTACAAACAACATGGCCCAAAAGTATCCCATATGGTATGCAAAATATGCACTTTTCTAGATTGAGGGAGATCTGATACTTCCTACAGATATCCAGCATCAGGCAAAGACTTGAAACATGCTTTTTAAATAAACCAAACACCGTCCAATAATCAAAGTAAACCTCTAAAAACTTATGAATAAATTCTTTAAAGGTTGCGATTACCGCCCGAGAAAATATCGTAGGGGAATTCTTAAGTCCAAAGGGAATAACTGTATACTAAAAAGAGTTGCATTCTGTGGCGAAGGTAGTCTTACTTCGATCTTCTGGTGTGATCTTGATCTGGTGATACCTTCAGAACCCAACTGTAAAAGAGTAGGCTTCTTGACCACTAATGTTTTCCAAGACTTTATTTTTGAACGGCATAGGGAATGGATCATGTACACAAGCATCATTCAACTTCCTTAGATCTACGTAGATTCTGATTTCACCCTTTGTCTTCTTATCATGAACCACCATAGGGCTAACTCGGTCTGAATCTTCTACAGTTTCAATAATTCCTGATGCAAGCATCTAATCCAGTTCTTCACGCACTTTTTCTTCGTAATTAGGATTCAACTAGTGTGGGCATTACTTTATCGACTTCACATATGGCTTCAGATTGATCTTCATAACACCTAGATCACCCACTATTCCCTTCAGATCAGAGAAATTTGTTGGGAACAAGTCCTGATATTCCCGCAATATATTTGCAACCTTGTCAACCATGTCCTCATCCCAGTAATCACCTATATTTGTAAACTTCGGTTGCGCTTCCGACCCAATGTTCACTTGCTTGGTTTTCAATGGTTTGGAAATGTCAAGAACTTCTACCTTAGGCCCAACAACTTTACACTGTCCCTTTGACTCATGGATACTGATATTCCTGGGGTCTTCCTCACCTTCTTCTGTGGTAAAATTGTAGCACTCCAGAGCATGGTCAACTACTTTTTCTAGTCTAGTTGTACCCATGATGATAAGCTCTACAGGCATTCTGAATATTGCAACCTTGATTTCCTATAATGCTTCATCGATACATTTGAATCCTTCCTCAAAATTGAATGTTAACAGAAATATTTACTTCAAAAGATCCCACTCTACGATTTCGTCTTGCAGATATGTTTATAAATACTAGTTCATTAGAATAGTATCCAAAATTTGGCAGAATATCCGCACCTATTTAGGTTGTGATTCCTTCCCCATGCTTTCGTCCAACGAGCCAGATTCTCACGTGGATCATCCTTCCCTATATATTTTTCAGTAATGCGGGTATTAGCATATCCAAACTACAACTTCATCATCCTTCGATACTCCTTCCAGTCTGAATTTTTTTTCTAATGTGTAGCCCACCATTTGGTAGGCGTAGCCTTCAGTGCAATGTCCAATTCCTGGAACCTATACTCCTCTGGTACATCCCTTTCAAATTTATCAAGAAAAAAATTTACATCTTCTAAGCCATCATAATATGTTAAATTTCGTACCTCAGTGGATATACACTGGAGTTATTTAGTAATTCAGTTGCATCGCAGCTTTGATACTTCATGCAATCTATTCTACCAATGCTTGAGCTCCTCATCCAAATCTGAGTTGCAGGAGTTCTCCTTTTCCCAAGTAATTCTGCCATCAACTGTAGGGTTGATCCAATCCTCATTCCGTGTCGTAAGCTTATAGATATTCTCAATATCATCCTCCTCATAGTAATCCCAAACTGGTTTAGTATACCATGCACCCTCAGTTGAATCGAACGTTATACTGCGCTTCTTCAGGTTGATGACCGCATTCATATCAAATGCCCAATCAATTCCAAGCAGTGTCGGGTAGGGATTATTATCATCCACTATTTCGATTACCTCAAAATCAACTATAGCGCGCACCCCTTCAATGTCTACAGTTACTCCATGTAAGCACCCCATAGGAATAATCTTATGTTGGTTCGCCATTCGCAGCTGAATTGGGGACCACTGTAGCACTGGCTTTCCCATTCTTTCCCAGGTCTGTTTAGGTAAAACATTCACATCATATCCGAAATCTAGGATCACCTGGTCAATTTCAAATTCTTTGATTTGTGCCGTCAATCTCATCACCAGTCCTTTTCTTACCCTTGTCTACTTTATGCATTGTGCATTGTTCAAGCAATGACTTACCCTTGCAAGCACAGTTTTCTATTAGCTCTTGCATTCCCTCCACTCCTTTTTGGTCCCTTAGGAGCTTCATGCAAGTTTGTAAGAAGGATGTCAACACTAAAGGATCTGTTTCCTGTGCAGCAATGACTTCTTCAGGCTTCTTTGTTCGTGCACTCTGAGTCTCATGTGGAAGCTCCTGAATCCTAAAGCTATTTTTCACCTCCATAAAAGTTTCCTTTACCTGAAGAAAATCAAACTCAGCATCCTTGTTAGTAGCCTTGCGTACCCATATATTTTCTTCTGGTTGTTTCCCTCTGGATTTATCTTCCCCGGTAGCTATACTGCTTCATGTAACTATATTAATGGTAGGAAAATCTTCGTGTGGTTCTGTTATCATCATATGGATGTTCTGAGTGGGCTGCCGGTTCTTCTTTTCTTTCATCTTTGCGATGAGTATGGGACAGTCTTCTATAATGTGGTCAAACTGTCAAAAATATTGATAAGAGGAGTGCGTCGGGTTCTGATAATCTCACGCAAAGTGGCCTCATTCCCCACAATTGTAATAAATAATCTATCTGCGACCTCTTCCAGCTCCTCCCCCTCATCCTCTTCCTCATCCCTGGAAACCTCCATGCACCACAGATGCACCTTGATCCTACTGAGGACGTGTCTCAGCCTGTACTCCATATGTCAGAGTTATGTCCATCATTAGCTCATAACTTCGGCAATTACACTCATCATGGCCTATAGACTTATAGAATTTTCAGAAGAGTTGTTTGGGAGTCTGTATAGACTTCTACAATAAATAAGAGTTATCTGTTGAGTGTTTTCATATTATTTGGCTGATAACACACCATGGCACTACCCCACTACTCGATCCAGCAATATTTTCTAGCTTCAGGGGATAGGACCTCCCCCAATTAGATATTTCTGATAGACTGGGCAATGATCCTTGTCATGACCATGCCCTTTACACTTTAAGCACCATACTTCATCACGGGTCTCATTTTGGACCTCCTACCCATTTTGAGATCCTGCAATTCCATATGCAGTCTATCCAACTGCGACTAAATCTGCTGCACTCCTAGATTCATATCCTAAATGGGTGAAGCCTCCAACTTCATAGAAATTTCTAGTGCTTCAGCCTACGATCCAACTTTCTTCTAATAATGACAATGGTAATATCAAATGAGGCAACAACGAAGCAATATACCAATTCTTATGTTGCTCATCCGAGATATCTAGATTAGCTTATTGTAGCAGACATTTCAACCTTTGATCAAAATCCCATGCAGACTCATTCACCTTTTGCTTAATTTCTTTGACCTCAGTCATAGACTGGGCTTGAGAGTTAGGCTTGAGAGTTGCACTTTCTTCAAATCATCATCTGTTATCTGCTATGACTTCCACACAACATCTGCTACAAACCAAAATTGATCAGGGTCTTTTGTCCCCAAACCCTTGAATATAGGCATCTTCATAGTGTTCGCCATACTGAATAGCGGAGGTGGAGGTGGAGGTGGAGATGGAGGTGTAGGAGTGTGAGGTGAAGGTGATGGTGGAGGTGGAGTGGATGGATGTGGTATTCCAAAAATACTCTAATTTATCATCTACAATGCACCTTGAGGCGTCTTCAGACTATTACTTTCTTTTTCTCTATCACATGCTCCCGACAAAGCACTGTACTCAACACTCATATCTAGATTTCTTCTGAATGGTTTCCCACTTCGCGTAGCTCCCGTGGAGTCTCGTCTAAACATCAATTTAGTGGCATAACCCGTTTCTCACACAATAGAATTTTAATCCAGGTTTTCAGAGACTTCAGATACTTACCTCTTGGTCCTTTGAAAAACTAGCATTCATCTTCACTATAACTAGCAAATGTTTCAATCACGAACTTAGTAATAATACTATCAATCCAATAATCGACAGCGTTTGTGACCTTGTTTTCTAATCCTTCCAGGCGTTTCACTAACGCTGGAGTCCACACGATGGGGTTATCCATCTTCGAGGTAGGTTGACCATCCATCAATTTAGCCAACCACTCGTATAATTCACACGGAAAAGAGCAGATGAAAAATTTGTGTTCCTCTGTATACAGATATCTCTGCAATGACTCTTCATTCGATAGGCGCAAATTCCTGTTTTCTTGGGCTACAAACTCATGAAGCTTCCGATCTATCCACTTTTCAATCTGCTTCTTAGTCGGTATCCACTCATGCCACATCACAAATTACTCAGATAGATCTTGGTCCTGACAAGGGAACCATTTTTTGGCTTGAAAGGGCTTGGACCCTAGTTCAGAGTTAGTTGCGCTAACCAACAAAACCCTACACTACTGTCCCTTTCGGAAACAACCTGCATAACATAGACTGTAGTCTCACTCGAGGTAGTATTAGGGGATGTGAGAACCACATTTTTGCATCCAGAGGACTATGTGATGTGTTTATGTCAAACTTAGGGCTTTATCTTGACCTTTGTGAACCCTAACCCTTAAGACCCAGAAATCACAGTAATTAACAGTTAGTAGGTTTATGCCCTTCATCGATTGCGCTAAAAATCCATAACATCATATAAATAAACAAATCTACGTCTCTGCAAATCTATTAAGTACTTTTCTCAAATACTTGCATTCAATAGATCAAAATTACACTAAATTCAAAGATAAAACAATGATACATAGATACACAGATAGTTCTTCAAAACAAGCCCTTATTATGATTTAGATCTTCAATTACAGTCTTTCCAACCCTGCGCACACAACTTTAGGGGCCTACACACTCAACTGCAGACTTACCAAGGTCTCTGTGCACACATCTACAAGAGCCTTCCCCTTTGCCCAAGTACAGAATAGACAAAACAGACTCAATTCATCAATATTCTTCTATTATTAGCTACCCTTATGATTCTTCTATAACTTCCTTTTATATTCTTTTCCATTACAATACCATGGTCCGCAGACCATGGGCGGGTCTCAAAACACCTTGACTCTTAACAAACTAAGGGGATTTGACCTTCTAAAATCCCCTTTGACTCCTATCGACCTACGCTACTTGTGCTTCGCTCCTCAAAATGCGGAGACTTTACAATATTTAACAAAACTTTACAAAATTTGACCCACGGGACCCCGTCCGAACAAGATCCTTAGTAAACTAGAAAACTTATGCATGATAAATTCCCATCTTAGGTAGAGGACCTAGATCTCAAGGAAGGCATGCATGTTTGCATGCTCTAATTCATCTTTTGATGGAGACACGCTTACTTGGAACTCTTACCATGAAAATATGGTGCACTAAGTGATCAGGTTAGAGCTATGATTTGACAAAGTCCAACCAGATCAGATTTTTCATGTGTCCATATTCAAATTACCTTCTCTCCTCCTCCTATTCTATAAGCGAGATGAAAGGTGCGTCATTGTGTTGGTTATCGGGTTTTTGTTTTCAACTATTGTAGTGTATCTTTTTCAATATTCAATATAAGATAAATGAAATTGAGAGTTCAAATCTATGTATTTTCCATTCAAATTTTCCACTATATGTATTTGTAAATCAACCAACTTATATTTTCCTCTTTTTTATTGAAACTTTCAAGTTTTCAGCTACCTAGTATTTAGGTTATTCTTTCTAAGTGCGGAATCTACTTACCATTGTTAATGAAAATAAAGGGATATAAATGTAAAGGGGTATAAAAAATGTTAATGAAAAAATGGATACCTACTATATCTTGTGAAATTAGGGGATTTTTAAATCGCATTGGCAGGGGGTTAAATAAAGTTAATTTTAGAGGCATTTTCCAATATGTAGTTAAATTAAGGGTATTTTTTAGTATGCCACGAATGCATGTGTTATATTAGAGGTTCATTGAGTGAAGCCCCCATGATTGTCGGTGAGTATAGTAACGAACCAAGGGATGATTCAAAGTATATATTTTCAAATGTAGAAGCACAAGTGGCTAACTTCTCTCATAACATGGTCATTCTTATGGTAGCTCTAACGACAAGATCAAATATTTCATGGAGTTTGTTAGCTCAGACTCAAAAATTAGACAAAAAAAGAAATCTAGAGATGACAAGGACTTATAAAAGGAGTTGAATAAAGAGCTAGAAAAAGAGAGACCAAGTTCTAATGCCTTCATTTTTCGTAATATTTGTTTAAAATGAAGTAAATGCACATCTTAAACAATACCAATGTAGAACTTATGATGTAGATTTGCAACTACTCATGAAATTTTAATCAAAATCACAAGACATGAACCTACTCTACTGCTCTACAAAATTAAATTCACAATTTATAGCATCAATCATAAACATGCGGAGAGAAATAACACAAATTCACACAATATTTTCTTAAGGGAAAGCAATCTGCTAAAAACCCCAATTCTTGCTTGCATTAATCTGATGAATAAAGATGTATTACAATTTATTTGCACAAATGAGCACAACCTGTAAGTGAATAACCTATCTCTTTGCTCACTGATAAGCTCTAACCCAAACTTAGTCAATTTCTACTCTGCTTGAACCCCTATTTCCTTGTACAATTCCTTGAGAAATTAAAATACTCAAATTTTACATTATTACAGTTTTATTTAATTTCTAGATCTATAGATTTTACTGTAATTAATGCATGCATGCGAATGAAAATTATGGAGAAAAGTAGAGAACAAAAAAATAAGCTCACACAAACATAAGACACCAGCTATTCTCTATGGGAAACGATTTTGGGAGAAAACCCAACTGGAAGGTGAGCCCGCTTTGCTCTCTTTCTCTGTCTAGAAATATAGCTACAGGTACAAAGATGTAATGCATGTGGCTCATGGGCTACTACAGTGCACAGGTCCTCTCTGTGTCCTCTACCTCCTATCTCTCCTAGCTATCTTTTCTCAGTTATGGACAAAATGCTCTCGAAAGAATGGAATGCCTCTTCCTCCTAGTAGCCCGATTATAACATAGCCTGACAGCCTATTAGTGGTTAAGTTTGACTACATCAACTCCTAACTAGAGTTAAAAAATAGACTATTCTAGAGCATTTTAAATTATAATCATGTGGCTAGCCCCTTTTCCATTAATAATGGTGGCTGGTGCGACATCCTCCTGAACTATAGGTGTGAAAACAGGAAGGTCAACTTATGAGTGGAATAACTTTTGCATACAGACTCTGATTGATGTGCTTCTTGCGCCGTTGGAAAGGAATATGTGTGTAGAATAACCTAATAAGGTGCGAGGCTAAATTGGCAAATTTTTCCCCCAAAAAAAATGTCATTTGATGCTCAAATACTCTCGGGAGGTTTCAGGCCCGGTTTTGCCAAACTAGGTCCCGCTGGTAAAAATGGTCTCGTGAGTCGATTCATCCACTTTTTCTACTCCAAATACATCGAGATGGGTGAAAAAAATATAATGATCCATTTTGGATCATTCTACCTCTGCTTGAGTGTTATCGGGAAAACTAGTGTCCATTCAGAGCTGTTAGTCCCACTAAGACAGGTAGCTATCTTAGAAACAAACAAATTAACGTTACTTGTGTTTTCCTTTATGAGAGATAGATGAGAGAGAAGCAGAGAGTACCAACCTCAGTCTTTCACTTGGATTCTTGCTTGTTTCCTCCCCCCTTTGACAGAGCTTCGCCACTCTTTCCTCACTTGTCCCGCTTCAAAGAACACCTGTAGAGTCAAAACAACATAATACCATCAAAGCATAGAGATCTATAACCATAAACAATATAGGATCAGATGTATATTAACCATACAAATGCATACACCAATACAAGATTCAAAAATATACAAGAATATGGAGGAAAACTCAAATAGCTTTATTGATAGAAGTAGTAGAAGAGAGGATTACAACCCAGCGGTCTGACCTAGTGCCATCCTCCCAGCATGAAAGCCCTCTTCACCTCATGAAAAGCTAGATCACCCAACAATACAATGCTTCATAGAGAAACCAACAACACTTCCTTACAAAATACAAAATTCCAGCTTGTTGATCTCTAAGATGAGGGATCCATATATAGATATTTGTAGGTGGGTGAGTCAGCTTGTGGGATTTTGATTAGTGTCATTTCTCTGATAGTTCTTGGTTCCACTTGGAGATTTCATGATCTCTTACTCATCCCTAGGCGAATTCAAAGAGGCAAGTGTCAAGTGAGAAGTTTCTAGAAGATTCTCTGGGTTTCCACCTAGCAAACTGCCTCTACCATTTGTCTGTTCTCACTCATTGCACCCTACAAAAGGGATTTTCAGTATGCATCGCACCCTCAGCGTGGAGCAGTCTGTATGGTCTAGTTTTGACCAGTGGAGAACTTCTGGGAAATGATGTAATTAGCTGACCTTGTTCCTTTAGGGTATGAAACAACACTTGTAGGGGTTTAGAAGCCCCTGGTTTATGGACATATATGATTGGGGTTGCAGTGCCCAAATATGTCTATAACAGTTGCCCCCTAAAGCATGAGGTCGTAAATCTTCTGATGTGGGGTGAAATGCTTTATCATGAGGATCCAAGGTTTTTCGAACTGGAAGGTGACCTGTAATAAGATAAAATACAATACATTATCTTCATAATGTTTTCATGATCTAGCTGAGGCAGGCATTCCCATGCTCAACTTTATAAATTCATTTTCATGTACATAGGATAGACAATCGTTTGTGTGGGAGACTGATGATTCTGGTAGAGTCATCATCCCTTAGCTTGGATGATTATCTGTGCAGCTATGGAGTACATTTGATGTCTTTATTTTCCTGAATATATCACAGCCTAGATGGATGAAACTAGATCTGGGGTCTTCAAACTCGTTCAATCTTCGCTCAAAAGTACAAGTCGATCCATGTGAAAAGATGTTCTGGTGTCGAACATGGAAAGACATCGCTTGATTACCAGCCAATGATCTAAGCTGTTAACAGGCGCGAGAGGAATCACTAATAATGATAATGAACCTCAAGGTACTACAGTACAATTCACATGGTGTGAATACATGATTTGATGTCGAACACCACGCAAAATCTTTCGGTCGAAGGCCATTGATGTAAACCTGTCGCCAGAAGTGAGAAACTTGCCATTGAGGCATGTAAGCTTCAAAGTACTGAAAGGGTTGTTCCTAAGTCAACTTCTTGGATAATGAGCTGATGTCGACAAGAAGTGACCCGTAGTAGGAAGGCCTTAATGAATCCCACATCTACGACACGGAATGGAGCAAATGATTTTGTGGAGGTGAAAACAATCTAATGATACAAGGTTCAGGGTGGTGGTCATGAAAGATGGAGAGTGAAGATATTGCAGTGGATGAGATGTAAGCTGGGTTGGTGAATTCTCTGAGCGAATTCTCTTGAACATATCGGCGACACTGAAATGGATTGTTAGCGTTAACCCCAAAAATGGATGGTACGGGGGACCAATGGTGATATGACTGGTGAACGGAATAACCCAACCCGACTCAATCATGGTGATGGAGTGAAAGTGTCAAGTTCAAGAGCAACCTGCTACCAATGAATTTCTTCAAGTTTTCTTCCCAATTTTCTCCAGTCATTGTTGACTAGTACCTCTTTGTTTTTGTCAAGCTTGAGGAGGATAACATATGCTTGTTTTATAATTTTCCCTTCGGGCAAACCTGTCGCTATGTTTTAGCGAGCCTAGAGACAATGAAACTCGCTCTTGTCTATAATGGACAAGTTTTTCGCTATTGTTTTAACGAGTTTAATGACAAGGATAACTCGGTCCTTTTCAGTTTTAGAGATTCTGAAAAGAGACGAAAACGAAACTCCAGTAATCCTTTTTCGTTGTATAATCCCTTAAGCCCGAAAAAGTATAAAATAATATGAAAGGGATGATTTTTCCGATCACTTTAACGAGTTGAAAAATACAAGCGCTCGATCCTTTTGTGTAATGATCCCTCGGGTCCAAAAAGATTAAAATATAGAGTAGGGATGGCACTTCCAATCACTTTAACGAGTTAGAGAGGCCAATTGCTCAACAATCTTTTTATATTTTACGAGTCTAAAAAGAGCTTAAAAGAGACTCGTCTTTGAGGAACGAGTGATATTTTTGGGTAGCAACTGGTTCCAGGTAAGGTTTTGGAACTTTTCGATCACGACAATGTAAAGAAGATGGCTAACAGAATCACTCATCGCAGCTGTTCCTCAAAGGGTAAACAATCAAGTGGAAGCGTATGATCCGCTAAAAAGTGGAGGTGATGGTAAGAACACGAACAAGGCTCAACAGCTGATAATAATGCGATCACAAAGGTTATTTACCGAAAGTGGGTTCATTTTTTAATGATCTTGAACTCTGGGGGAACATATGCTCATAACTAGGTTTATTTTTTAACGAGCTTGAACTTTGCGGAAACATTGCTCGTAGCTGGGTTTATTTTTTAACAAGCTTGAACTTTGCGGAAACATTGCTTGTGATAATAGTCAGAGATGTTCGATTCACCATTAACACTATGTTCTCTTGATGGTCATACTACCTGTTCAATTGCTCCATCAAATTGATTAGAAATGTAAATACATGCTTGAAAAATGAGTTAAAAAACCAATACCTTACTTGAATTATGTGAACAGTAACATAAAAGTAGTTTTCACCTCTCACTTTACCATTTCATTCACATTTGGGATTATTGGAGCTCTGGAGGTGTTTTCCCCTCGATTTTCACTAGCTGATTCCAGGAGATTTTGTGGACTATTTTCGGCGCCGTCTGGACTAGGTAGGAGCTAACCTTGAGCTCTTCAATTACATTCTTTCCTTTTCTAATTCTGAACATGTTTTCGTGTTTTTCTGAGGCTATGGGGTTTGAACATTTTGTTCTCTCCCCATTGCACCTAGTACACATCGAAAAGTGTGATGGATACTAAGATGGCCATTAGCTAGTCAGTATGCATCCCTCCCAATACACAGCTAGGGTGCGATGGGCGCAAGGAGGAAAGTTTACGCACTGATTTTTCATGGAAATTTTGCCTGTTTTTGCCCAATCAGGATCCTAATTATTCTCTTGTTTGTTTTCCAAACATTCATCGGAGCAAGATGGTCGTTACATGGTGTGAACGTGAGCATAAAGAAGAGGATATGATTGCCTCACATGACTCGGGTATGATGACTGCATTGCGGAACTGTGGCTTGCTCAAATTCTTACGCATATCTAGCATGAGGCAACAAATCAACTTGTTTTAATATCTTCTCGATGCATGGGATCCTATCAACCAAGTGTTGTAGATTAGAGGTAAATCCATCCCTTTTACTGTTGAGGATATCTACTTTTTGACTGGTTTATCGAGGCGTGGTGCCCCTCTCTCACTATTAAGATCCGCCCTAGGGGGTGAATCTGTAAGGGATTACATTCGCCGATATTGTTGTTAGCGCTCGAATCTACCTCAGGCTGAAGGAAGGCGAGGTTCAAGGCAACATCAAACCAAGCTCAGCCTCATAACTAGCCCTACGAGGACAGGAGACGGCTCTCTCCAGTCAATCTCGATAAAATGAGAAATAGGGTGCGAGATGACTAAAAATGGGAACTGATTTTAGGCTAGTAAATAGATAGGAAAGGGGTAATTTGAAAAATGACTGGGTTTTCTGGGCTGTATGGGACAAGGACAGCATGAGCAAAGATTTAACCAAAGGCACAGGATATTTCATAAGGCGAGATAGGCATGAGGTTTTAGCAATCGAATGGAATTTACATGAGGTGAAAAGACTTTAAGAAAGCTTAAAAGGGCATTAATGTATGAATCCTTTCTAGGCAGAAGAAAATACATAAAATCTGAACACTTCCTCAAGGAAGAGCAATGACTGAATTCTACCTTTCTCACTTGAAAGTATTCAGCTGGAAACGATCATGAATGGACTACAAAACAACACATGATACATATGTAACAAAGAGAAAAACACATGCCAAAACTCATACCACAAGAATCTTATAAATCAGAGCTGCACCATTTAATTATTTCTCTGTCAAAACTGTACAGTGGTAATGCTGGATTTTTTCCTCCCACACTTTTTCTCAGAAACTCAGAACCATTTACACATAAATTTTCATACAATAAATAGACTCAGGAATGGGAAAACAGATCGATGAGAATAGGGGCCGTTTCACCTAAAATCATGAGAATAGGAAAAGTCTGCTCTAAAAAGGAGCAGCATTACATTTCGTTTGTTGATAACCAATTAAAAGACAGAATGTGGAACATAGACCCTTTGATTTTGCAACTGCAGTCAAAAATAGACCGTCGGTTTCCTATCTTTCTGCTGTGGTAAGTATTTTGCGTTTTAATTTAGGCTTTACGGTTTCTGGCTCTTCACCTTCTGCTCCTCAACATTGATCATCCGTTGCACATTCATTGCATGGTGGTTCAGATATTTCTCATCCATCTCCATTCTCCGTTCAAACAGATTACAATATTTTTCATGACGTTTCATCCGCCCCTCCTCAGCCATCTTAAGGTTTGAAATGATCATCTTATTGTTCTCAGACAAGGTTGCCTTAATGCCAGCTGTTTTTGATGATGATTTTCACTTTTTCCTTGGATATTGTTTATCTCTATCAGTAGAGGTATCACCAGGGCTCTGAAGTGGTGTCTCAGGCATTGTATTTTCATGCATTATCACATTCTTTGCAGGTGTAAGGAAATCTTCAAATGTTTCCATGATCTGATGCGGATGTATCAATAATCATATCTCCAACATCATTTCCTTTCTGGCCAAAATGTTTATTCATTGCATCATATAGTTCCTTGGTATAATTAGTTGGTAGTCTCTTGTCCATCTGTTCTTTTGGTGTCATGTTCCAGTAGCTGACATGACCTGGTGGAATATTTCTTTCATAATGTCTAATCTTCTTATAGTCAGGTAGAATATGTTTCCATATGTCATTTGAATAAAAACCAATTTTCAATAAAGTTAGCTTTTAAACTAAATTTCGCCTTTTTTTTTATAGAAAAGCCTGGATCATTTGGGAAAAGCATCCAGTAATATGCGTTTTCCTATTTTCACGTCTTGCAAAAGTTCTAGAAAGAGTTCGATTCCCATTAGCATCAAGGCACCTGTTGATTACTTTCTGCAGTAATTCATCTTCCTCATTTGTTGTCGGTAGCTAAGGTTTTTACATCTCTCTAGAAGCCACTTATTAACAATTGTGTCATTTTAAACAGATATTTGCAATCCTGGAAATGCAAGATGCCCAATTTCCTTGCGAAGATTTGGTGGTGTTGTATGATATCGTAAAGCAACTACCCAGGAAAATGAAAGTTTTCCATCCCACTGCTGTCAGATACCTCCTTAATTCTATCTTGGTTGATTTGGAAAGAATTTAGTGACACTCCAAACTGCTTTCTTTCCTGTAAATACCTGTGACACATATCATAGATGCCTATTGTGATACCAATGGGCTGCCAAGCAACCATCACACGTGATACAGCAAGCACCCTGTTTGTATCTTGAAAAGAATTGAGATCTCGCAAATCTATCTTCGTCAGTGACAAAAACACCTGTCAAAATAATGTCCCCATTCTGAACACACCTCAGCCCAATTTTATTCTTCATTTTCACTACCCTCAGCCCAGGAGCACCCTTTCTCACAACAAACCCGTTGATTTGATTTGCGGTTGTATTCCTGGCAAAAACTATAAGTATGTCTACAAAGGTGTTGTTTCCGATCCATTGTTTTTAGCCATCTAACTTCCAACCACCTTCCACCTTGGTTGTTGTTGTGTTCAAAGAGCTTGCATCACTGCCATAGTTGGATTCAATCAAAGCCCAACATGCTATAATATCAAGTCGAGCTGAAGCTGGTAGGTATTTTTTTTTCTTTTGATCCTCACTTCCACACATTGAAATTGTAACCATCATAAATGTAGAACAACTAGCATCTACCCTTGCAAGTTCAGTCATTGCAAGAGCACTCCCAAGAATAGATAGACCAGGGCAGCCATATCCCTTAATGGTGCCTCCAGCCACTTTAATGTTCGCGAGCTTTGGCACAATCTCAAATAGAAATTCTGCTCGTTCCCAGTACTTTACAATTACAGGGGCAATTTCTGTTTCTGCAACTTCCCTTACTTTCATACGAAGTGCCTTGGTCCACGAACATCATCACTTGCAAAACTTCGCGTAATAACCCACGCCACAGGGAGAGCATGGTAGTTTGAATCAAAGACGAGAAGAGTGTACAAAGGATACTTGAGCTTGTTAATTTCAAATGTTGTGTCAGCTGCTATGAGACTATTGTTACCAAAGCGAATCATTTGCTGCAATTGCCATTCTGTTTGAATACCCAGAATGAAGGAACCTGTATCAGAAGAATCCTGATAGAAAAACACATTCTTTGGATGTCTTTCAACTTCAGATTCGAACACTGGATAGATCATCCGGGTCCAATTCATATGTGGACCGCTTCTGAATTGAAGAACGTATGATAGCGCTGTCGAAAAGATGATTTGAATTGAAAAATCACAAAACAGTGATGAATGCAGGGTGAAAGGCTCAATGCGCCGCGCGCACTCCCAGTGCACCATGCTGGTTTGGTGCACCGCGCGCACACAAAAATGCACTGACAAATGATGCCCAGTGCGCCGCGCGCACTCTATGCGCCGCGCGCTCTTTGTATGCGTCGCGCGTTGACTGTCAGCACAATTCCGGCCTCAAAACAAAAAATTCGTCCTTTAACCCTTCAATTAGATCTTTTTGGATGCAAATGGCCCTTCAATCAATGAAAATATCTTGATGACTTTGATTTTGGCAAATTCACTTTGTAAAGTTGTAGAGTCTTGGCACTTTGACAACTTGGACACAAACTCTGATTTCTCGTTTCCTCTGACTTTTGGCCTTGAAATGATGACTTTTTCTTGATTGATTTCCTGCAGGTGTTGGAGCTGCTGAAACCGTGAAGACTTATTTCGATCCTCTCTACGTGCCTTTGGCATTGTTGAACATTCTGCAAACCAAGTTGTATAATTTTGGCATTCTAGCATTTGAATGCAAACTCTGTTTCGTTTGATTTTTCTTTGTCTCTTTGTGCTGATGATGTTCTTTCTGTTTGTGCTTTTGCAGGGATAGGAGAAGCTAAAGCTGCTACCATTGAAGAGCTGTACAACTTTGAAACACTTTGACAAATTACATATTTATTACAAAAACACATTTGATGATTTCTTCTTCAAAACAGGGTTTTGAAGAAGAATCAATCTCGCATTATTGACGATGACATTCCTGAAATAAAAACTTACTGAACCTCGCTCTGGCCTGCAAGCGTTATTTCACACTTCTGGAGAAAAAACCCTAGACTCAAGAATTAAAATGACTCTTTTTGACCAAAATGGCATTTGATGACTGCAAATGACGAGAAATGAACCTTGGTGAATTTGACTCTGACAGAGGACTGACAAGACTGAGTCTAACATTGGCTCCAATTGGGATGGCAGCTGCCACTCCGTGGAGGTGCCAAGAACTGCAGATCTTTGGGAGAGCAGACAGTGCCTTCATCCATTGGGCTATGGAGTCCATTATTCTGACAAACCAACATGACTCAATTTATTGACTGAAACTTGACTCAAACTGACTCAATGCAAACTAAAATGACTAAAAAACTTGACTCTAACAAACTAACTCAAAATGGCAAATACCTGGACTTAAAACTTAAAGCTTGGTGGTAGTACATGGCCACCTGTGTTTCTTACAAGACAATATATCCTCAAACTATATCAAAATGCCAATGCAACCAATCAAGAAGATGGCTTCTTGACTGATTCTTCCTATCAGATCTTCTGGTCAACAGTAGATGCTTGTAACTGGGTCTCCAAAAAGCTAATTTACCATGATCTCCTTCATCACTGAACACTACAATAATCACCTTCACTGCTGGCTGCAACAAACTTGCCAGAGGATCTTGAAAAACATGAAGATTTGCCATTGCCACCTCCTACTGAGAAAATGAGATGTCTTTTTCTCTTGCTTATGATTTTTCTTCATAAATAAGAACACGCTCCTGGTCTTCAAAAAATTCTGAACAAGTAGATGAGCAGATTTCCTCTTCAAAGAACGTTTCAGAACACGAAACATATGAAGAAGCATCTGAAATGGAATCCATAATGGTCTAGTCGGCTATAGTCTGAATATATTTCTGGTCATCTTGGCATGATATGACAGCCAGATTCTCATTACATTCATCACATTCATCAATCATGAGAAAAGCAACTTCAGATGATTCTTGAAACCCAACGCAATCCTTTATATCATCTACCACAAATTCATCTAGAGGAATGTTTTCACTTGAGCAAAGATCTGAGCTGACCAGATTATTTCTTCATGAAGACTGTGTTCTGATGACATGAGAACATTTGGATCCATAACCCTACCTTCTTCATCCCAGATGATTTTAACCGCAGATTTCTCTTTCATGGGACTTAGTACAAGGTTTTCTTGGTCATCAAAATCTGAAACTGAATCTGAAATGGGTGACTTGACATTATCACATTCTGTAATTAGAACTGGACTTCCTTGCATGCTGTCTTCTTCTATGGACAGATCTGAACCGACACTTTTTCTTTCATCACTTTCAGCCATATGGAACTCTTCAACCTACTGATCTATTTCATGTAATTCATGTTGACTGTCAAGATGCAAAATTCTTTCCTCTTCCACCGTACTACAATCTTGATCATGCTGCAAATTTTCATGATCATCTTCATGCTGCTGAAATGGGTTTTCACACAGGGCTTCCATGATCTCTTCATCCATGAAATTATCATCTTCATAATATTTTTCAAGGCTTTCAATAAAACCATCAGCGTATTTGCAACAGTCATGAACTAAATTTAATGCTGGATAAGAGTCTTCATACTTCTCAACGAACATGGCATGAAAATCCTTTAAACAGTAAATACAAGCAGGCGGCAAACTTTCATACCAAGATTGGGCTTCACCTTCTAGAGTGGCCATGAATATCTTCATTAAGCAATCTTCAGGAAAATCAACCTTCAACTTGCGAATATGCATGTGAAATCAAACTAGATGTAAAGCAGCGTCCTTCTTACCATCATCTTTAAACGTAGGCAAATTCCTTGACTAATCTACTTTTGGAATCTTATTTGGAAAGCCTGGAATGTGATTTCGGCTCATGGGAGCGTATCTTCTTGCAACCCGATCCATCTTGAAAACCTCAAAGCTATTGACCTCTCTACATTGGAGTCACCATGAAGCACCGATTGTTGGATTCTTCAGTGAATGGAGTCGCCAGGTGAATGATTTCAGCCGTCTTCTTATGTCTAATCATTGTTCACCATCAACCATCAGATCTGAGCTTGATAGATGTACTAGGGCCAAACAATCTTCAAGCAAACCATTTTGTTCCCCAGTATGGTCGCCACTATGTTAGCGCTCGAATCTACCTCAGGCTGAAGGAAGGCGAGGTTTAAGGCAACATCAAACCAAGCTCAGCCTCGTAGCTAGCCCTACGAGGACAGGAGAGGGCTCTCTCCAGTCAATCTTGATAAAATGAGCAATAGGGTGCGAGATGACTAAGAATGGGAACTGATTTTAGGCTAGTAAATAGATAGGAAAGGGGTAATTTGAAAAATGACTAGGTTTTTTGGGATGTATGGGACAAGGACAGCATGAGCAGAGATTTAACCAAAGGCACAGGATATTTCATAAGGCGAGATAGGCATGAGGTTTTAGCAATTGAATAGAATTTACATGAGGTGAAAAGACTTTAAGAACGCTGAAAAGGGCATTAATGTATGAATCCTTTCCAGGCAGAAGAAAATACATAAAATCTAAACACTTCCTCAAGGCAGAGCAATGACTGAATTCTACCTTTCTCACTTGAAAGTATTCAGCTGGAAACGATCATGAATGGACTGCAAAACAACACATGATACATATGTAACAGAGAGAAAAACACATGCCAAAACTCATACTGCAAGAATCTTATAAATCAGAGCTGACCATTTAATTATTTCTCTGTCAACTCTACAGTGGTAATGCTGGAAATTTTCCTCCCACACTTTTTCTCAGAAACTCAGAACCCTTTACACATAAATTTTCATACAATAAATAGACTTAGGAATGGGAAAACAGATCAATGAGAATAGGGGCCGTTTCACCTAAAATCATGAGAATAGGAAAAGTCTGCTCTAAAAAGGAGCAACGTTACATTTCATTTGTTGATAACCAATTAAAAGACAGAATGTGGAACATAGACCCTTTGATTTTGCAACTGCAGTCAAAAATAGACCGTTGGTTTCCTATCTTTCTGCTGTGGTAAGTATTTTGCGTTTTAATTTAGGCTTTACGGTTTCTGGCTTTTCACCTTCTGCTCCTCAACATTGATCATCCGTTGCACATTCATTGCATGGTGGTTCAGATATTTCTCATCCATCTCCATTCTCCGTTCAAACAGATTACAATATTTTTCATGACATTTCATCCACCCCTCCTCAGCCATCTTAAGGTTTGAAATGATCATCTTATTGTTCTCAGACAAGGTTGCCTTAATGGCAGCTGTTTTTGATAATGATTTTCACTTTTTCCTAGGATATTGTTTATCTCTATCAATAGAGGTATCACCAGGGCTCTAAAGTGGTGTCTCAGGCATTGTATTTTCATGCATTATCACATTCTTTGTAGGTGTAAGGCAATCTTAAAATGTTTCCATGATCTGATGTGGATGTATCAATAATCATATCTCCAACATCATTTCCTTTCTGGCCAAAATTTTTATTCATTGCATCATATAGTTCCTTGGTATAATTAGTTGGTAGTCTCTTGTCCATCTGTTCTTTTGGTGTCATGTTCTAGTAGCTGACATGACCTGGTGGAATATTTCTTTCATAATGTCTAATCTTCTTATAGTCAGGTAGAATATGTTTCCATCTGTCATTTGAATAAAAACCAATTTTCAATAAAGTTAGCTTTTAAACTAAATTTCGCCTTTTTTTTTTTTTGAGCAAAGCCTGGACCATTTGGGAAAAGCGTCCAACAATATGTGTTTGCCTATTTCCACATCCTGCAAAAGTTCTAGAAAGAGTTCGATTCCCATTAGCATCAAGGCACCTGTTGATTACTTTCTGCAGTAATTCATCTTCCTCATTTGTTGTCGGTAGCTAAGGTTTTTACATCTCTCTAGAAGCCACTTATTAACAATTGTGTCATTTTCAACAGATATTTGCAATCCTGGAAATGCAAGATGCCCAATTGCCTTGCGAAGATTTGGTGGTGTTGTATGATATCGTAAAGCAGCTACCCAGGAAAATGAAAGTTTGCCATCCCACTGCTGTCAGATACCTCCTTAATTCTATCTTGGTTGATTTGGAAAGAATTTAATGACACTCCAAACTGCTTTCTTTCCTGTAAATACCTATGACACATATCATAGACACCTATTGCGATACCAATGGGCTGCCAAGCAACCATCACACGTGATACAGCAAGCACCCTGTTTGTATCTTGAAAAGAATTGATATCTCACAATCTATCTTCGTCAGCAACAAAAACACCTGTCAAAGTAATGTCCCCATTCTGAACACACCTCAGCCCAATTTTATTCTTCATTTTCGCTACCCTCAGCCCAGGAGCACCCTTTCTCACAATAAACCCATTGATTTGATTTGTGGTTGTATTCCTGGCAAAAACTATAAGTATGTCTGCAAAGGTACTGTTTCCGATCCATCGTTTTTGGCCATCTAACTTCCAACCACCTTCCACCTTGGTTGCTGTTGTGTTCAAAGAGCTTGCATCACTGCCATAGTTGGATTCAATCAAAGCCCAACATGCTATAATATCAAGTCGAGCTGAAGCTGGTAGGTATTTTTTTTCTTTTGATCCTCACTTCCACACATTGAAATTGTAACCATCATAAATGTAGAACAGCTAGCATCTACCCTTGCAAGTTCAGTCATTGCAAGAGCACTCCCAAGAATAGATAGACCAGGGTAACCATATCCCTTAATGGTGCCTCCAACCACTTTAATGTTCGCGAGCTTTGGCACAATCTCAAATAGAAATTCTGCTCATTCCCAGTACTTTACAATTACATGGGCAATTTTTGTTTCTGCAACTTCCCTTACTTTCATACGAAGTGCCTTGGTCCACGAACATCATCACTTGCAAAACTTCACGTAATAACCCACGCCATAGGGAGAGCATGGTAGTTTGAATCAAAGACGAGAAGAGTGTACAAAGGATACTTGAGCTTGTTAATTTCAAATGTTGTGTCAGCTGCTATGAGACTATTGTTACCAAAGCAAATCATTTGGTGCGATTTCCATTCTGTTTGAATACCCATAATGAAGGAACCTGTATCAGAAGAATCCTGATAGAAAAACACATTCTTTGGATGTCTTTCAACTTCAGATTCGAACACTGGATAGATCATCTGGGTCCAATTCATATGTGGACCACTTCTGAACTGAAGAATGTATGATAGCGCTGTCGAAAAGATGATTTGAATTGAAAAATCACAAAACAGTGATGAATGCAGGGTGAAAGGCTCAACGCGCCGCGTGCACTCCCAGTGCGCCACGCTGGTTTGGTGTGTCACGCACACACAAAAATGCACTGACAAATGATGCCCAGTGCGCCACGCGCGCTCTATGCGCCGCGCGTTGACTGTCAGCACAATTCCGGCCTCAAAGCAAAAAATTCTTCCTTTAACCCTTCAATTAGATCTTTTTGGATGCAAATGGCCCTTTAATCAATGAAAATATCTTGATGACTTTGATTTTGGTAAATTCACTTTGTAAAGTTGTAGAGTCTTGGCACTTTGACAACTTGGACACAAACTCTGATTTCTCATTTCCTCTGACCTTTGGCCTTGAAATGATGACTTTTTCTTGATTGATTTTCTGTAGGTGTTGGAGCTGCTGAAACCATGAAGACTTATTTCGATCCTCTCTACGTGCCTTTGGCATTGTTGAGCATTCTGCAAACCAAGTTGTATAATTTTGGCATTTTGGCATTTGAATGCAAACTATGTTTCGTTTGATTTTGCTTTGTCTCTTTGTGCTGATGATGTTCTTTCTGTTTGTGCTTTTGCAAGGATAGGAGCAGCTAAAGCTGCTACCATTGAAGAGTTGTACAACTTTGAAACACTTTGACAAATTACATATTTATTACAAAAACACATTTGATGATTTCTCCTTCAAAACAGGGTTTTGAAGAAGAATCAATCTCACATTATTGATGATGACATTCCTGAAATAAAAACTTATAGAACCTTGCTCTGGCCTGCAAGCATTATTTCACACTTCCGGAGACAAAACCCTGGACTCAAGAATTAAAATGACTCTTTTTGACCAAAATGGCATTTGATGACTGCAAATGACGAGAAATGAACCTTGGTGAATTTGAATCTGACAGAGGACTGACAAGACTGAGTCTAACAAATGTAAAGATGGATCTCAGTTGAGCAGGGACAGAAATATCAGCATTAGAGATGTCACTGACTGGTCCTTCAGGACTATCTTATTCACCTTTTCTAGATTGGCTGGTATCGCGACTCTTCACTTAGCCAACAGGTCCTATATGCAGTATGCCTTGGAATGCCTTGAACCAAAGGTATTCAACTGGTGTGATGCAGTACTTCCGGTGATAAAAGAATAGCTTACCAAGGTGAAGAACGGAAGATCCAAGAACTTTGGTTATGGTTCTATTCTGACCACTTTCGCCTTGGAGAAGATCCCACTGATGCAGCCACAATACATTTCACTCAGACTGCTAGCACTGACAGAGCCACGAATGCAAAGATGGGTTGATCTTATGGCCAGACATGCTGGTCAGTCATAGATTTCATTCTCTGATGCCTTCTTCGAGTGGTTCAACTGTCAACAGATGGTTTATGCCAAGTATCCATATGCCGGGATGGATTTCCGGGGCGACCTAGATTTGGTGCTGCCGGCTGGCGAGCAGTGGGGTGTTATAGGTAAAAATATCTGACCATATCTCTATTTATTGCTTTTATAATGTTCTTTTGTTTTCTTAAATGTTATCAATACTAATCAGACCCATGTATTTGTGCAGATATTGGACCAGTGCAACCAACAGTGTGCCCGAGGGTAGCAGCTGTCGTCCCAACAGGAGAGGCTGTAGGGAGGGTTGTCCTTCGTGATCTGGATGTAGCCGAGACCCTTGTAGTATTGCAGGATCAAATCAAGGGCCTCACCCTTGGTATTCAAGATGTGAGGACCGACGAGTTACCTCTGATATTACAGCGCCATACTACTGGCGTGCCGAGTCGCTAGACTAGGCTCTTACGTATGATCGCACAGGTGGTGACTTGTTATCACCAGCACCATTAGTCTAGGGTGCTTTCCTACATTTTTGATTTTTTGGGTCGTATGACCGATTTTGGCCTGGACACAGAACATTTTGTAAAATCTATAAACAGTTATATATATATTTTATTTTCAGACATTTATTTTGGTTAAGTTATATGATCCTGATGCAAATGTTGATTGAAATGCTTTTCTTCTATAAATGCTGCAAATGTTTATCTAACAGATAATTTGCTAATGAATCAGTTAATGTGTTTAAGCTTTTGGAAATGTGTTGATATTGAATAGAATCAAACTGCCTTTCCAAAATCCTGACCCTTAGGAACATACGATAGATAGCTAGATTCTGAACGGAATAGATTCCAGTGAGTTGTAGGATGACGAGTTGTGAGTCTAGCCTGACAACAAGTCGGCGTATGCCATGTGCGATGGCATCATAGAGAAGTTCGATCAACGCGCTATACTCAGCGATGTTGTTTGTTGCCCGACCAATACATACCGCTCTGAAACTCACTAACTTGCCGCTTGGATTAAAAATGGCCCAAGCTGCAGAAGATAGGTTCCACGTACTATGACTAGCTCTATCAGCGTATCCAACAAATGAATCCAATAGGTTTGACATATGCAACAAATGAAAAAGTGGATTACCTAACCAAAATGATCACTCTTGACGAAAACAAAAATGTAACAAAAGCATACAAAGAGATTACTACACTTAGTCAAGCATAGTAACACTTAAGGTACAACCCGTTTCGGGGTTGCGACAGTGGAATCCCATTGTAATCTACTAGCTCATAGGATCCTTTTGCTAAGACTTGCTTAAAAATGTAGGGACCCATCCACAATGATTGGAACTTTCCTGCTCCCAATTTATCGGATTCCTGATCGTAGAGGAAGACCAGGTCACCTTCTGAGAAGACACGGGGCTTGACATTCTTGTCAAATTGTGCCTTGACTCGTTTCTTATGAGCTTCATTGGCCAAGGTGGCATCACGACGGGTTTCATCTAGTTGGATTAATTCCAAGAAACGAGCCTCTTCCTCTGAAGTTCCGGGGAGAAGGTCGACTGCGAGCTTGAGAGATGAAATTTCTCACTGAATTGAAAGACCGCTTCCAGGCCATACACCAGCTCAAACAGTGTAAATCCGGTTGCATTTCTTACCAATATCTGGTATGCCCACAAGGTCGAATATAGGATTAGGCGCCAACTCCGTTTATGGACTCCAATCATCCTTTGCAACATGCGCTTCAGGACTTTGTTGATCGCTTCAACTTGTCCGTTAGCTTGCGGATAATACAGAGTAGAACTGTCATGGGATAGTCCTAATTTGGCAGCCAATTCAACCATCATGTGATTGCAGAAATGCGATAAATGATCTGTGACTATAGCTTGTGGAACACCAAATCTAGAGACTACATGATTGAAAAAGAAAAGAGCAACCGTTTCACCGTTGGTGTTTAATGTAGGCATCGCCTCAGCCCATTTTGTAAAATAGTCAACTACGACTATGATATACCCATGCCCCCCGGCCGAGGTGGGGTTACATGTCATGAAATCTATGCCCCATTTGGTGAATGGCCCAACAACAACTACTGGATGCAGAGGTGCAGGTGGTATTTTGGTTTTGCGGTTAAAGATTTGACAAGCATGGCAACTTCTGACTGCGGTTATGCAATCATTGAACATTGTTGGCCAAAAGTAACCTGCTTGTGAAATCTTTTGCGTCGTAGCATAACCAAATTGATGCCCCCCACATGTGCCTAAATGACATTCATTCAAGACTCTTTCGGCCTCCTCATGGGTGAGGCACCTTTGCAGAACTGTATCGATACCACGACAGTAAAGTGTATCACCGATGATCATGTAGTCTTTTGCTTGGTATCGAGTACATCGTTGTTCTGAGCGACAGGTGTTAGGCCTATATGTTTGGGTTTTGAGATAGATGATTAATCTCCATACCATGGATCGCTCGACGATATCAGAAACAAAGATTCATCCACAATTCATGCTTTGGATGTTGAATCATTGGACGATGATGGGAAGTCGCATAGTAACTCCGCGAAAACTAGAGATTTCTTTGATTTGGATTTTACAAATTCCAGATCAAAATATTGCAAAATGGCTATCCATTTCAAATATTTTCCCCCAAGTAACTGACGCGACAGAATGTAAGTCATAGGGTTGCAATCTGACAAAATGGTTGTTTTGCGAAAGAGGATATAATGTCGAAATCTCTGGATTGCTTGAATAGCTGCAAGAGCCAGCTTTTCAACACAGGAGTACTTTCTCTCTGTATCATTTAAGTTTCGACTTAAATAATAGACAAGATGTTCGATTCCATTGTCTTCTTGAACTAAAACCATTGCGATGGTCGTATCTGCTGCAGCTAGACACAGGTTAAAGTCTTTTTGATTGTCAGGAGTGCACATTAATGATGCTTTTATTAGGGATTCCTTTAGAGCATCAAAGGAAGCTTGCGCACCCTGATCCCAGTTAAAGGGCACTTCTTTTTTCAAAATACGTGTATAACCTTTAGCAAGTTCGGTGTAATTTGGAATGAACCTCCTCAGAAAGTTTGCTTTCCCTTGGAGTTTCTGAATCTGAAGCAAATTTGAAGGTGGAGGCATATCGATGATCACCTGAACCTTACATGGGTCGAGCCGAATCCCATCCTTAGAAACTACGAATCCAAATAAATGACCAAAACTGACACAGAACACACACTTGTGTGGATTGAGTCGTATCTTGTAGTGTCGACAACGTAGAAATATAGCTCTCAAATGCCGCAGATGATCAGTCTGCTTTCACGAATGAGCCGGTATATCATCAAGATATGGTTGAACAATGTTCTTGATGTCATGGAAGGCATAATTCATAGCCCTCTGAAAAGTTGCCCGTGCATTCTTTAAACTGAAAGGTAGCTTGCGGCACGCGAATGTGCCCCATGGACATATAAATGCAGTTTTTGACTGGTCCTGTGGGTGGATATTAATTTGATTATACCCGAAAAACCCATCCATGAATGAAAAGATTTTGCATCCGGCGCATTCATCAATTATCTGGTCAATGAAGGGTGTAGGGTAGTTGTCCTATGGACAAGCTTGATTTACATCCCTGTAATCAACGCACACTCTAATCGTTCCTTTTTTTATCACAGGAACAATATTCAATACCCAATCAGTTAGAGGAATTGGGTAAATGAAACCAGCATGTAAAAAAATTTCAACTTCTGCTTTGATGGCAACAACTTTCTTCGGGTGCACCTGCCAAAGCCGTTGTTGTACCGGTTTGACATCTGGATACATCTTGATTTCGTGTTCAACTATACTTGAGTCAATGTCTAGGATTTCTTCATATGACCATGCAAAGACATCTCTGAACTCGTGAAAGAGAGCATAATATATTTCTAGTTCTGAAGAAGAACAAGATTTGCCGACATGAATATTTTCTACAACATCTGGTTTGGTCGAGATATTTATGGTGATATTTTCTTCAATATTGGACAGATTTCGCTCGGAATCCACCGTATTTATAGGATTTGATAGAAAATCAAAAACTAAAGGATGATTAAGGTCGCTGGAACAATCTTCATGGTAATCCAGAAGATGGGAACGATGGTGGAAATCTTCCCATGGTGCATCTCCTATCATCATTGACTCAACAATTCCTTCGTCTGTAGAATGTACATACAACCAAGGATCTGAAGAGGTACCATATTCCTTAGACCTATCTATCAAAATACTCAATGAGCGTTGATTTGGGTTTGCCGCCCAGGCCAAGAAAATTGATTGCTACAAAATTTCTATTGGGCTTGGAGGCAATACTTGTTGATGATCCATGTTAACAAAATTTTCAGAAATCTTCTAAATCGTTGTAGATATAGAAGATATCATATTGCAGGTTTCCACCGTGGCCACTTCTGCCAGATTATTTGGAGGCAGTAGGGAAAAAGTACCCATTAAGGTAGGGTCTTTTAGGAGGCCTACTCCGATATTTTGAAGTGATTGAGAACTTCCATGGATCATTGGAATGCTTCCCGTAACTTGTGAATTGTTGGGGAGGAAGGTTTGTTGATCAACGATTGTAATTCCTCCTTGAAAAGGAAATGCAATCTTTCTAAAGCATGTTGACACAACTACAACCATAGCATAAATCCAGGGCCTTCCCAGTAGGATATTGTAATCGAGGTTTCCATCGATAACTTTGATGTCAATTTCTACTGTTTTGCCCCCCAATTCAACTTGCAAGTTACTTAAGATCCTGTACGGGGTGTATGTTTGTCCATCAAATGCTTTTAATGTCGTTGATGATCACGACAAGGGTGGTGAGCCTAAATTTTTCTAGCAACTCATTGACATAATGCATGTAGATGCCCCCTCATCAATAATTGTTCGATGAACACTTTTGTTGAGGGCTTTCACTTGGATGAGGAAAGCGAGCTGAGCTAGTAACTGAGGTTCGTATCCTTTATGATTAAAGGCCACAAGATTGGAATCCGTTGGGTCAATCCCACCTTTTGCTGATAATAGAGCTTGCTTTTGGGAGGGGCAATTTTGCAGTACTTCAAGTGTCGACATAGCGGATGGCGATTGGGCCAGATCCTCTACAATATTATAATTATGTGCTACTCAAGCACGAGGATTAAATGCCAATTTGTGTACTACTCCCTTTGGTGGCTTTATCGTTAGCTCAGGAATGATGGGTGGTGCAACTTCGGTTGAAGTTGTTGTCGAACTACTTGGTTGATCTGCAGCCTTGTTATTCAACAGTTGTGGATTCCCGTAATCTTTATTCCTTGTCGATATCAGAGCATCATTTTGTTTTCTCGAAATGGACAACATAAGCACTTGGGATGGAGAAGCATTGTCTCTAGCAACCAAATTGGTTTCTGGGTTTGGAAACGGGTCGGTCAATACCACTGAGGTTTTTGAACTCTTAAAGAACTTCTTAATCTCAATTTTATGTGAACAATCTCTCATCTAATGGTCTTCATCGCATGTGAGACATGGCCGTCTAGGTTTATTTTGCCCAAAAGGGTTTTCAGAAGATTTTTCAGGAGACGAATCATCCTGTTTCTTCTTTTTGCCTTTCTTTTTATTCTTGCCCCCTAGTTGCTTCAGTTCTTTTCCTTTGTCGGTCAACATGGCATTAACCTCTGAGGCAAGAAGTTTTTCATTTGCCTTTTTACTGGAAAGTACAAGGGCTTTACCAGATGAGGCCTTCGCAGTTTGTGTACTTGAGGTACCAATCATGCCGTCACTGGCATGACAGTCCCTGTTTGATTTAGAAGGAGGAGGAACAGAAAACTTCGGTCTAGGAGCATCAGGAATTTTGTCATAAAGCATGCCAGACTAGGTATAGATCAAGTCTAGATATTGCACACGAGCAATGACTTTCTCTTTAGTGACAACTCCTCCCTTGGCCACATCTTCTGTAATAGAAGGTAACAATGACTTTATAAACCACTCAGCTAACAAGTAATCAGGAACATATGTCTTTACCATTCTACGACGATGTTGCCACTTGTGAATATGATCAGATATGTGAATGGCTGTCGTCTGCTCAAAATTGGTAAGAAGCTCTGTTCTTGTTTTGTACCTTATGGGTAACTGAAAATGGGTTAAAAAGGTGGTGGCAAGGGCGTTGAAGTTATCAAATGAAGTCCTAGGCAATTCGAAGTACCATTTTGCTACCATACCAGTTAATGTTTGCTAAAAATGGCGAGGCCTAATCAAATCATCATTGAGAGTGTTGGACGAACACCACAGATGAAAGGTCATCACA
The DNA here is from genome assembly GCA_031772625.1 of Pinus tabuliformis. Classification (NCBI taxonomy): domain Eukaryota; kingdom Viridiplantae; phylum Streptophyta; class Pinopsida; order Pinales; family Pinaceae; genus Pinus; species Pinus tabuliformis. The sequence continues at coordinate 1,582,593,896 of CM062817.1, forward strand.
TGATTCAATGGATCTTCACCTAGATTTCCATTGAATTTAGGAATATCTGATGGAATTTTATGAGGAATCGTTGGCCACCACGGGGCATAAGCAATTGGATCATTTGTTAGCTGATTCAGATCTGATAATTCTAAAGTTTCTACGAAAGGAAACTGTTGATTCAAGTTTGGCGAAGCATAGCCAGGATAAGATGGGATCGCCTGAGCCGTGGGTCTTTGCATACCAACATAATGTATTTGATGTTGATAACTTTGATAAGGTTGATGGGCGTAACCATTATAATATGATTGTTGTTAACCATTTTGAATATACGGCTGCCCATTACCTGCAAATCTTTGTTGCTCAAGTCCTCGGTAAGCTTGCTAGAACTGCTGTTGTTGATATTGCACTGGCCTTAGCTGCGAGACCATTTACTCTTGTCCAATACTGGATGTTTGACCAAGATGAGGGGTTATAGTACCCGTTTGAGCCTGAGTCACTTCAGTTAAGGAGCCACTAATCAGCGGTTGTGATTAAGTCGCGGAGATAAGAGGCTGTTGTATTACGACCTGAGAGACTAGAGGTTGACATACAACAGGCAGCACTTGTACTTGCGACACCATCACAATAGCCGGTGTAGTGGGAATGTTCGATACAGGTTGATTTTCTTGCATTGAATATACAACTCTCGGCTGTTGAGGAAGTATTGGTACCCAATCACTGGATGTGATTCCAGTTTGGCCTGAATTCTGTTGTGAACTCTCATATGGTTGTTCTCCTAGAGGGAACAATGAAAAGGCATATTGCCCCCCATATGGCGGTAATCTAGTGTTCAAAGGGAAAATTGGCCTTTGGAGACTGGAATGCCCAAAGTGATACTGTTGTGAACGATCAATTTGCTGAGACTCAACATAAGAAATTCCAGATAAGGTTCTGGATGAACAAATAGGAATAGACCATACTGTCAAAACAGTCCCTAGGTGGACTCCATCTAGTGGTTGAGAACTAGTTGGGACAGATGGTACACCAGCGAACATTGTCGGAGTGGTGACAGGAGGTTCTGCTGCTGCTGTATCGGATGACACAGTCTTAGATGTCAATGGTTGTTCAGACATATCGAGTCTATCCAAAAAGATTTCCTAGTGATTCTATAGGAAATTGCGATGAAGGGTGACTAAATTTTGTAGTAGAAGGATATAGGTGGATCCTAGTTCCAAAATGCAATGGAGTACTGGATGGAAGATCCTCCATAATCTCTTCTATAGCAATCAATCCAAGTGGAAGAGGTAGACCGTCAGGTCCATAAAATATTTCTGGTGTCAAAGAAGGTATAAACTCTGCAGCGACAGATGCTGGAGGGGTGACACTTTCTGAACCAGCCCTAGATGGAGCTGGTTCAGGAATATAAGTGTTTACCGTTACACTAGGATCAGTTCTAATGTCCTCTTGTAACTGCGGAACTTCTTCTGTAGAGGCAGGGATACTAGAAATAGTTGGAGTAACTAGAGTCTCTGAGGATGTTGAAACACAAGGTTCAAATAAACCAGGAGACTTTGACCCAGTTAAACGAGATCGCTTGGCCCGGAATGGTTTCGTTTTCGGAGTCAAAGACGGTTGACTCGTTAGTCTCCACGAACGACGAGGTTTTGATTGACTTTGTTCCACGATTGCGGATTACTTGATCAACTCAAAATAAAAAGGGGAAAATGTTATTCCAAATTAAATGAATTTTATGACGCTTTGACACAACTTTCTTTTTCAATTTTAAAGAGTCGAGAAAAAGCTAAAGATGACTCTAGTCGCCTTCGATTTTTAATGAGCCTGAAGTGACAAGTGCTTAGATGGACCTTTTCTTTTAAAGAGTCTGAAAAGAAACGAAAGTGACTACTCTAGAAATATAGACAGAGGGATTACCAAACCAATCACAAAACTGCAGAATACTTTTTACGTATGGCAGTCAATCTTCCCAAATGCTGTGTTCAGTGCATTGCGATCGATAGGGCGGTAGACACAGCTTCCTAAGGATAAAGGATATAGCCTATTGTGGTCTCCCAATATATACTCGACGGTACGTGGGAGCACAAGTCTGTACTGGCACTTGTTGTATCAAAGAGGAGGAATCACCCAAACTATGATGAAAATGATAGTTACTAGGCTTTACAACGCCGGAATACATCTTTAGCCTAGACTTCTAGATGTTGTGCGTTAGGTTCCAAAGCGTTTTTATGTTCATTAAGGTTTATTTTACAGTTGATCTTTCTTAAGAACTTTGCCTTTAAGGTTCACCGCGTGATGTAGATATACAATTCCTAAATATGCAATCTAAGATGATAAACAGTCGTTTACTTTCTTTTTGCAATGAAAATCCTAGCTACTAAGGAAAGAGAAGTAAAATTCTTTCAACATAGAGTAGAGAGAACACACTAAGATGCACTGTCCTAAATCAATTTCTGAATGCAGTCTAAATGCAAATGCACATTGTTAACAGGAAAAGTGTCTACTCAGAACGACCCTATCCCACTGAGGTGTGACAGTGACCTCAGAAACAAATAGGGAAAACTACTTTCGTATTCTTCTTTATGAACTATAAACGAAGAGGAATAGGATGAACCAACCTGTGTCTTGCGCTAGTCCTTTGATCCAATCTCTCTCCTCTTTGACAGCTTCCAGCTACCTGCTCCCTTACTTGCCCAGCGTCACCAAGTTCCGGCAAGATCACAGAAGAAGGAAACTACACAAAGACATGGATTTATATTCATAAATAGCTTAGGATCAGATTTAAGCTAAACATACAAATGTAACAAACATCAATGATACACAAGCATGTAGGAGAAACTCAAATAGTTTTATTGATAAAACAAGAAGATCCAGGAGGAGTTACAACCAATGATTCCTGATCCAGCATCAACCTCCCAGCATAGAATCCCCTCTTCCCCTCCAACAAAGCATAAATCACCCAATACTCTGATATCTATCTCAAAACCAATAGCAATTCTCTGCAATGTACAAAATTCCAGCCTCTCGATCTCTTGGTGAGGGATCCATATATAGATGTATGCAAAGAGGATGAGTCAGCTCATGAATTGATTAGTGGCTTCTCTCTGTCAGTTCTTGCTTCCACTTGGAGACTGAGAGCCTCTTACTCATCACTGGTCGAATTCAGTGAGGCAAGTGTCATTGGGAAAGATTCTGGAAGCTTCCATTGTCTCTCCACCTCGTGGAATGACTCTGCCACTTGTCATTTCCCGCTCAACGCACCTTGGTAGTGCATTTAGGTGCATTGCAACGCACCTATCTAGTGTATTTGGGTGTTTTGCAATGCAGCTAGCTAGTGGAGCAGCTAAAATGATCCTGATTTGACTAGTTCTGAGCAGTTTCTGGTGGAGAACTTTTGGGAGAAGCTGTAATTTGTTGACCTTGTTTCTTTAGGAGCTGGAACAACACTTTTAGGGACTTAGGATCCCTTGGTTTATGGACATTTCATGCTTAGAGCTGTAAGGCACAAAAATGTCTATAACAATTGCCCCCTAAAGTATGAGGCCGTTTATCGGGTGAAATGCTTTATTAGGAGGATCCGAAGTTCTTTCAATGCTGGGAGGAGACCTGTAATAAGATACAATACAATACATTATCTTCATATTGTTTTCATGATCTAGCTGAGGCGGGCATTCCCATGCTCAGCTTTATAAATTCATTTTCATGTACATAGGACAGACAATCGTCTGATGGTAGATTGATGATTCTGATGGAGTCATCATCCTTTTGGTAGGATGATTATCTGTGCTGCAATGCTGTACATTTCAATGTCTTTATTTTTCCTGAATATATATCGCAGCCCGGATGGATGAAACTAGATCCGGGGTCTTCAATCTCGTCCGATCTTCACTCGAAGTACAAGTCGATCCATGTGAGAAATGTTTTGAAGTCGAACATGGAAAGACATCGCTTGATTACCAGTCAATGATGTAAACTGTTAACAAGCGCGAGAGGAATCACCGATAATGATAATGACCCTCAAGGTACTGCAGTACAATTCACGTGGTGTGAATAAAGGACTTGGCGTCGAACACCACGCAAAATCTTTCGGTCGAAGGTCATTGATGTATACCTGTCGCCGGAAGTGAGAAACTTGCCATTGAGGCATGCAAGCTTCAAAGTACTGAATGGGGTGTTCCTAGATCAACTTCTTGGATAATGAGCTGATGTCGACAAGAAGCGATCCATCAAAGGAGGGCCTTAATGAATCCCACATCAATGACACGGAACGGAGCAAATGATTTTGATGGAGGTGAAAACGATCTGATGATATATGGTTCAGGGTGGCGGTCATGAAAGAATGAAGTATAATGTATGGTAGTGGATGGGACACAGGTGACTTCTCTGGATGACTTCTCTTGAACATGTCGGCGACACTTATGTGATGGATTGGTAGCATTTACCCCAAATGTGGATGGTATGGCGTGACCATGGTGATGTGACCGGTGAATGAAACAACCCAACCCGACTCAGGCACGGAGTGGAAGTGTCATGTTCAAGAGCGACTTGCTACCAATAAAGTTTCTTTGAGTTTTCTTCCCAATTTTTCCCCAGTCATTGCTGACCAGTACCTCTTTATTTTTGTCAAGCTTGAGGAGGATAACATATGCTTGTTCTATAATTTGCCCTTCGGGCAAACCCATCGCTATGTTTTAACGAGCCTAGCGATAGTGAAACTCGTTCTCGCCTAAAGACAAGTTTGTCGCTATTAATCTTTTTAACGAGTCTAACGACAAAGATAACTCGGTCCTTTTCATTTTTAGAGAGTCTGAAAAGGTACGTAAAGGTAACTCCGAAGTTCCTTTTTCGTCATCTAATCCCTTAAGTCCGAAAAAGTATAAAACAATACAGAAGGGATGAATTTTCGATAGTTTTAACGAGCCGAACAAAACAAGCGCTCGATCTTTTTGTGCAATAATCCCTCAGGTCCAAAAAGATTAAAATCTAGAGGAGGGATAGCACTTCCTGTCGCTTTAACGAGCTGGAAGGCCAAAACTCGGCAATCTTTTCATATTTTACGAGTCAGTTGAAAAGAGCTTAAAGAAGACTCGTCTTTTGAGGAACGAGTGATAAAATGGGTAGCAGCTGATTCCAGGTAAGGTTTGGAATTTTCCAATCACGGCAGTGTCACAAGGATGGCTAGTGAAATCACTCTTCGCAGCTGTTCCTCAAAATGGGTAAACAATCAAATGGAGGTGAATGATCGGCCAATGGAAAAGTGGAGGTGACGGTGCAAACACGACCAAGGCTTTAATGGCTGAAAATGCTTCATTCACGGTGGTTATTTACCGAGGGATAGTTCATTTTTTAACGAGCTTAAACGCGGGTGGAAACATTTGCTCGGTCTTATGTTTATTTTTTAACGAGCTTGAACTATGCGCTAAAACTGCTCGATTAGGTGGTCTTGTTTTGATTTTTACCATAGATAGCTTTGTCCTTCCAAAGATAGTACTGTATTTTTCAACTGCTTCATCAAACTAGTTAGAAATGAACAATATTTGCTTTGAAAACAAGATTAAAACGCTAATATCTTACTTCGAACTACGTAAAAGTAATTAAAAAGTGTTTTTTACCTCTCATTTTACCATTTCATTTGAACTTGGTTTGTTGGAGCTTTGGAGGTGTTTTCCCCCTCGATTTTCATCAGTTGATTTCGGGAGATTCTGTGGATGATTCTCGGTGCCGTCTGGACCAGGTAGGAGCTAAACCTGAGCTCTTTCATTTCATGGTTTCCTTTTTGCATTCTGTGCTTTATTCCCTGCTTTTCTGAGCCCTTGGGGTTTGATGGATACGTTCTGCCATCAACGCACCCTCAGCACATCGAAACCTGCATTGAATGCTGCCCTGTATGAAGGCAGTTTGACATTCAATGCACCTAGAACACTGCTGCAGGTGCGTTGGGCACAGAAAGGGAATTTGTTGCACAGTTTTTGATGGAATTTTTGCCTGTTTCTCATCAAAATCAGGATCTAACTCCTCTCTTGTTTGTTTTTTCAGAGATCTTGGAGCAAAATGACCCTTACATGGCGAGAACGAGAACATGAAGAAGAGGACATGATTGCCCTACATGATCCTGTTACAGTGAACGCGCTGCGGAATTGTGGCTTGCTGAAGTTCTTCCGCATCTCTAGCATGAGACAGCAGATTAACTTACTGAAGTATTTGCTTGACTCTTGGGATCCTATCAACCAGGTTTTCCAGATTAGGGGCAAATCTATCCCCTTGACTGCAGTAGACATCTATTTCTTGACTGGCTTGTCGAGGCGGGGTGCCCCCATCTCTTTGTCAGGTTCGGCCCGAGGAGGCGATTCTGTGAGAGATTATGTCCGCCAGTATTGCAGGGAAGGATCTCAGCCGAGTAAAGACGGCAAGATCATCATCCATGATGTCACTGATAGGTCCCTTAGGACTATCCTATTTACTTTTGGTAGGATGGCCGGTAGCGTGTCTCTTCATGTAGCCAACAGATCCTATATGCAGCATGCCTTGGAATGCCTCCAACCGAAGGTGTTCAACTGGTGCGACGCAGTACTTCTTGTAATGAAAGAACAGTTGACCAAGATAAAGAACGGGAGGTTGAAGAACTTTGGGTTCGGTTCTATTTTGACCGCCTTTGCCTTGGAGAAGATACCACTGATGCAGCCGCAGTACATTGCACTCGATTTACCTTCTCCTACTGAACCACGTATGCAGAGATGGGTTGACCATATGTCTAGGCATGCTGGCCAGTCTCAGATTTCATTTTCTGATACCTTCTTCAGGTGGTTTGATCGTCAGGAGATGGTTTATTCCGAGTATCCATATGCTGGCATGGACTTCCGGGGTGATCCAGATTTGGTACTGCCGGATGGCGAGCAGTGGGGTGCTATTGGTAAAATCTCTGACCATATTGTTGTTTACTATTTTTGTTTATAATGTCCTTGTGCTTTGTTCTATCAAGACTCTAATCAAACTCATGTGTACATGCAGATGTTGGTCCTGTTCGTCCAGTAGTTCGCCTGAGAGTACCAGCTGTTGCCCCAGCAGGAGAGGCCGCCGGAAGGGTTATTCTTCGCGACCTTGATGTGGCCGAGACTCTTACAGCTGTGCAGGAGCAGGTTGAGAGCCTTACTCTCGGTATTCCAGATGTGAGGATCGACGAGCTACCTTTGCAGTTACAGCGGCATACTACTGGTGTGCCCAGACGATGGACTCGTCTCTTACGCATGATCGCACAGGCTGTGACTTGCTATCACGAGCATCATTAGACTAGGGTGCCCCCTAGCATTTTGAGTTTTGGGTCGTGTGACCGATTTTGTCTTGGTTACAGAACATTATGTGTAAACCATAAACAGCTATATATATATTTTTGATTTTCGGAGTTTTATTCTGGTTGAGTTATGTGATCCACATGTAAAACATTGATGATGTGTTTCTTTTTATAAATGTTGCAAATGTCTATCTAACACATAGTTTGCTAATGAGTCGGTTAATGTGTTTAAGTTTCTGGAAATATGTTGGTATTGAATAAGATCAAATTGTCTTTCCAAAATCTTAACCCTTAGGAACATGCGATAAATAGCTGGGTTTCGGACGGAATATATACCATTGAGTTGTAGTATTACGAGCTGTGAGTCTAGCCTGACGATTAGTCGGCGTATACCATGAGTGATGGCATCAGAGAGAAGTTCTATCAACGCGCTATATTCAGCGATGTTATTCGTTGATTGACCAATACATACACCTCTGAAACTTACTAACTCGCCGCTTGGATCAAAAATGGCCCAGGCTGCGGAGGACAGGTTCCGCGAACTACGACTCGCTCCGTCGGCATATCCAACACATGGCTCCAATAGGTTTGACATCTGCAATAAATGTAAAAAGTGGATTACTCGACCAAAACAAACACTCTAGCGAAAACAAAAATATAACAAAAGCATATTGGTTACTACTAGGCGTAGTAACGCTTGAGGTACAACCCATTACGAGGTTGCGCCAGTGGAATTCCGTCGTAATCCATCAACTCGTAGGCTCCTTTTGCTAACACTCGTTTAACAATATAGGGGCCCATCCATAAAGACTTAAATTTACCTGCTCCCAATTTATCGGATTCTTGGTCGTAAAGCAGGACCAAGTCACCTTCCGAGAAGACACGGGGTTTGACATTTTTGTCGAACTGCGCCTTGACTCGTTTCTTATGGGCTTCGTTAGCCAACACGGCGTCACGACGGGTTTCATCCAATTGGATTAATTCCAAGAAACGAGCTTCTTCTTCTGAAGTTCCGGGGAGGAGATCGATTGCGAGTTTGAGAGACGAGATTTCACACTGGACTGGTAAGACTGCTTCCAGGCCATATACCAGTTGGAAGGGTGTGAACCCGGTTGCATTCCTTACCGATGTTCGGTAAGCCCACAAAGCTGAGTACAGGATTAGGTGCCATCTTCTTTTGTGAACTCCGATCATCCTTTGCAGCATGCGCTTCAGGACCTTGTTGATTGCTTCAACTTGTCCGTTGGCCTGCGGATAATATGGAGTAGAGCTGTCGTGAGATAGCCCTAGTTTGGCAGCTAATTCAACCATCATGTGATTGCGAAAATGCGATCCATGATCTGTGACTATAGCCTGTGGTACGCCGAATCTGGCGACTACATGATTGAAAAAGAAAAGGGCAGCTGTTTCACCAGTATTATCTAATGTAGGCATCGCCTCGGCCCATTTGGTAAAATAGTCAACTGCGACTATGATATACCCATGCCCCCGGTCGAGGTGGGGTTACATGTCATGAAATCGATGCCCCATTTGGCGAATGGCCCAACAGCAACTATTGGCTGTAGAGGTGCGGGTGGTCTTCTGGTTTTGCTATCAAAAATTTGACAAGCATGGCAACTTCTGACTGCGGTTATGCAATCTTTGAACATTGTTGGCCAGAAGTATCCTGCTCGTAAGATTTTTTGTGCTGTAGCATATCCAGATTGATGCCCCCCACACGCGCCTGAATGACACTCATTCAGGACTTTTTCGGCCTCCTCATGGGTGAGGCACCTTCTCAGAACTGTATCAATACCACGACGGTAAAGTGTATCACCGACGATCATGTAGTCTTTTGCTTGGTATCGAATACGTTTTTGTTCAGAGTGAGAGGTGTTTGGCCTGAATTTTTGGGTTTGGAGATAAATGATTATATCCCCATACCACTCATTGCTTGTAGATATCAGAAACAAACTTTCATCCACGATTGATTCTTCGGATGTTTCATCGTTGGACGACGATGGGAGATCGCATAATAATTCTGCGAAAACTAGAGCTTTCTTTGACTTGGATTTCACAAATTCCAGATCAAACTCTTGAAGGATTGCTATCCATTTTGAATATTTTCCCCCCAGCAACTGTCGCGACAATATATAAGTCATGGGGTTGCAATCTGACAGAATGGTAGTTTTCCGAAAGAGGACATAGTGTCGAAATCTTTGTATCGCTTGAACAGCTGCAAGCGCTAGTTTTTCAACATAAGAATATTTGCTTTCTGTATCATTTAAGTTCTTACTTAAATAATATATAGGATGTTCAATTCCATCGACTTCTTGAACTAAAACCATTGCGATGGTCGTATCTGCTGCAGCCAGATACAGGTTAAAATCTCTTTGATAATCGGGGGCGTACATTAATGATGCTTTCATTAGGGAATCTTTTAAAGCATCAAAGGAAGCTTGCGCAACCTGATCCCAGACAAAGGGTACCCCCTTTTTCAAAAGACGTGTATAACCTTTAGCAAGTTCGGCGTAATTTGGAATGAACCTCCTCAGAAAGTTTGCTTTCCCTTGGAGTTTCTGAATCTGAAGCAAATTTGAAGGTGGAGGCAAATTTATGATTGCCTGGACCTTACACGGGTCGAGACGAATCCCATCCTTGGAGACTACAAAGCCAAGTAAACGACCAGAACTGACGCAAAATACACATTTGTGCGGATTGAGTCGTATCTTGTAGTGTCGGCAACGTAGAAATATCGCTCTTAAATGCTGCGGATGATCAGTCCGCTTTCGCGAATGAGCCGGAAGGTCGTCGAGGTAAGGTTGAACGATGTTTTTGATGTCATGGAAGGCATAATTCATTGCCCTCTGAAACGTCGCCCCTGCGTTCTTTAAACCAAAGGGTAATTTTCGATATGCGAATGTGCCCCACGGACAAATGAATGCAGTCTTTGACTGGTCCTGTGGGCGGATATTTATTTGATTATACCCGGAGAATCCATCCATGAATGAAAAGATTTCGCATCCGGCGCATTCATCAATTATCTGGTCAATGAAGGGTGTAGGGTAGTTGTCTTTTGGACAAGCTTGATTTACATCCCTATAATCGACGCACACTCTAATTGTCCCTTGTTTTTTCATAACCGGGACAATATTCGATACCCAATCGGTTAGCGGAACCGGGTAGATGAAACCAGCATGGAGGAGTTTTTCAACTTCTGCCTTAATGGCAGCGGCTTTCTTGGGGTGCACCTGCCTTAGCCGTTGTCGTACTGGTTTGACATCTGGATACATCTTAATTTCGTGTTCAACGATACTCGAGTCGATGCCTGGCATTTCACTGTATGACCAAGCAAAGACATCTCTGAATTCGCGAAAAAGAGCGTTATATATTTCCAGTTCTGAAGGAGAACAACATTTGCCAACATAAATATTCTCTACAACATCTGTTTTAGTCGAGATATTTATGGCTATAGTCTCTTCTATGTTGGACAAGTTTCGCTCGGAATTTACAGTATTTGATAGAAAATCAACTACTGAAGGATGGTAAAGGTCATTTTGAGTATCTTCTTCATCATTCAGAAGAAGAGAACGATGGTGGGAATCATTCCATGGTGCTCCTTCAACTACCATAGCTTGGAGAATTCCTTCGTCGGTGCCATGCACTTGCGACCAAGGATCTGAAGGAGTACCATATTCTCTAGACCTATCTATCCAAACGCTTGATGAGCGTTGATTTGGGTTTGCCTCCCATGCCAGAAACATTGATTGCTATAATATTTCTATTGGGCTCGGGGGAAAAACCATTGCATGATCCATGTTGATATCGTTTTCTGAGATCTTTGTGGAAGATATCATGTTGCAGGTTCCTATCGACGCTACTTCCGCCAGATTGATTGGAGGTGGAAGAGCGAAAGTTCCCATTAGTATAGGATCTTTTAGTAGGCCTACTCCGATATTCTGAAGCGAATGGGGGCTTCCATGGATCATGGGAATGCTTCCTGTAACTTGAGAACCATTGGGGAGGAAGTTTTTTTGGTCGACGATTGTAATCCCTCCCTGAAAGGGAAATGCAATCTTTCTAAAATAGGTCGACACAACAGCTGCCATGGCATATATCCATGGTCGTCCTAGTAGGATGTTGTAATCAAGATTCCCATCGATGACTTCAACATCTATTTCTATTGTTTTCCCTCCTAGTTCAACTTTCAAGTTATTTAGGATACCGTATGGGGTATATGTCCTTCCGTCGAATGCTTTTAATGTTGTCGCAGATCGCGACAAGGTTGGAGATCCTAAAGTTTTCCAGCAACTCATCGACATAATACATGTAGATGCCCCCTCATCAATAATCGTTCTATGAACAGTTTTGTTGAGGGCTTTCACTTGAACAAGGAAAGCTAATTGAGCTGGTAACTGAGGATCGTACCCTTTGTGGTCGAAGGATACAAGATTGGAATCCTTTGGATCAATCCCACCAATGGCCGATAACAAAGCCTGCCTTTGGGATGGGCAATTTTGTAGTACTTCAAGAGTCGACATAGCGGATGGCGATTGGGCCAAATCTTCCACTATGTTATAATGCTGCGCCGCTCTAGCGCGGGGATTAAATGTCGACTTGTGTACTACTCCCTTCGGCGGTTTTATTGTCAATTCAGGGATGGTGGGTGGTACAACTTCTGTCGAAGTTGTTGTCGAACTACTTGGTTGATCTTTATCCTTGTTGTTCGACAGGTTCGGATTCCCGTAATCTTTGTTCCTTGTCGAAATCAAAGCATCATTCTGCTGTTTTGAAATCGACAACATTAGCACTTGAGACGGGGAAGCATTTCCACTTTCAACCAGATTTGTTCCTGGATTCGGAAACGGATCAGTTAACACTGCTGAGGTTTTCGAACTCTTAAAGAATCTCTTAAGCTCAGCTTTGTATGGACATTCTCTCGTCCAATGATCCTCATCGCATATCATGCATGGAGTTTTTGGTTTCCTATTTCCAGGAGGGTTTGAAGAAGATTTTTCAGGTGATGATTCATCCTGTTTCTTCTTCTTCCCTTTGCCTTTCTTCTTGCTTCCTGGTTGTTTGGTTTCTTTTCCCTTATCTGTCGATACGGCTTTTACTTCCGAAGCAAGAAGTTCGTCTTTTGCATTTTGATTTGAAATCTTACGGGCCTTCCTGGACATAGCCTTTGTCGATTTCGTGTCTGTTGTGCCAATCACGCCATCGCCGGCGTGAGAGTCATTGTTCGATTTAGGAGGAGGAGGAATTGAGAATTCCGGTCTAGGGGCATCAGGTATTTTGTCGTAGAGCGTGCCGGACTGAGTGTAAATCAAGTCCAAATATTGTGCACGAGCGATCACTTGCTCTTCCATTACGACTCCCCCCTTTGCCACATCTTCCGTGATGGAAGGCAGTAATGACTTGATAAACCATTCAGCTAATAGCTGATCGGGAACGTATGTTTTTACCATCCTACGACGACGTCGCCACTCATGTATATGATCAGATATGTGAGTGGCGGTTGTCTGTTTAAAGTTGGTAAGCAGTTCCGTTCCCATTTCATACCTTATCGGTAATTGAAAATGGGTTAAAAAGGTTGTGGCTAAGGTGCTGAAGTTGTCGAACGAAGCTCTAGGCAATTCAATGTACCATTTTGCCGCTGGACCCGTTAACGTCCTCTGAAAAAGGCGAAGTCTTATCGAATCATCATTTAAAGTGTTTGATGAACACCATAGATGAAATGTCATCACGTGATTCGATGGATCTTCACCCGGATTTCCATTAAATTTAGGAATATCTGATGGAAGTTTATGTGGAATCGCTGGCCACCAAGGGGCGTAAGCAATTGGATCGTTTGTTAATCGGTTTAAATCAGGTAACTCTAAAGTTGCCACGAATGGTAACTGTTGATTCAGGTTAGGTGAAGCATACCCAAGATACAATGGAATCGCCTGAGCAGTTGGTCTTTGCATACCGGCATAATGCATTTGATGCTGGTATGTTTGGTAAGGTTGGTGGACTTGACCATTATAAAATGGTTGATTTTGACCGTTTTGAATGTACGACTGTCCACTATTTGCAAAGATCTGTTGCTCAACACCCTGGTATACTAGTTGGAATTGTGGTTGTTGGTATTGCACCAGCCACGGTTGTGAAGCCATGTGCTGCTGCCCGATACTAAACGTTTGACCAAGGTGAGGGGTAATTGTACCCGTCTGGGCCTATGTCACCCCACTATTCGGGGATTGTGGTTGAGTCGCAGGGTCAAGGGGCTGTTGCATTATAACCTGAGAAACTTGAGGTTGACATACAATAGGCAGCGCTTGAACTTGCGACACCGTCACAATAGCTGGCGTAGTTGGTATGTTTGACACAGGTACGCATTGTTGCATTGAATATACAACTCTTAGTTGTTGAGGTAGTATAGGTACCCAACCACTTGAGGTAATTCCAGTATAACATGAATGTTGTTGTGAACTCCCGTATGGATACCCTCCCGGAGGAGATAATGAAAGGGCATACTGCCCCCCATACGGTGGTAATCCAGAACTCAAGGGAATTGTTTGTCCTAGGGGACCGGACTGCCCAAATTGACCTCTAAATGGATCAATTTGTTGAGACTCAACATAAGAGTTTCCGGATATAATTCCGGATGAACAAACAGGAATGGACCAGACTGTCGAAATAGCCCCTGGATGGGCTCCTTCTAGCAGTTGTGGGCTAGTCGGGACAGATGGTATGCCGGCGAACATTGTCGGAGTGACAACAGGGAGTTCTGTCGTCACTGTGTCAGAAGACACAGTCCTAGATGTTGACAATTGTTCAGACATTTGTAGTCTATCCAAAAGATTACCTAGCGATTCTACAGGAACTTCTGCTGGTGGTAGACTAACTTCTGATGTCGAAGGAAATAGAGTGATCCCGACTCCAAAGTGCATTGGAGTACTTGCTTGAGGATCTTCTACAATTTCTTCTATCGCAATCAGACCAGGTGGAAGGGGAAGACCGTCAGGTCCGTAAAATGTTTCTGGTGCCGAAGAGGCAGCGACAGATGTTTGAAGAGTAAGACTCTCTGAACCGGTTATAGATGGAACTGGTTCAATAACACAAGTGTTTATTCTGAAACTAGGATCAGTAACACTGTCCTTTTGTGGCTGTTGAACTTCTTTTGTTGAGGCATGGATTCCAGAAATGTTTGGAGTAACCGGAGTCTCTGATGTCGTTGGAACACTTGTTCTAACTTTGATAGGATACTTGGATCCGGTTAAACGAGTTCGCTTTGTCCGTACTTGTTTCGCTTCCGGAGACAAAGACGGTTGACTCGTAAGCCTTCGCGAACGACGGGGTTTCAATTGACTTTCTTCCACGATTGCGGATTACTCGATCAACTAAAATAAAAGGGGAAGTATGTTTCCGTATTAAATGAATTTTAGACGCTTTTGACACAACTTGTTTTTTCAGTTTTTAAGAGTCGAGAAAAAACAAAAGATGACTCTAGTCTCCTTCGATTTTTAATGAGCCTGAAGTGACAAGTGCTCAGATGGACCTTTTCCGTTAAGGAGTCTAAAAAGGAACGAAAGGGACTGCTCTAGAGATCTAGGTAGAGGGAGTACCAAACCAATCGCAAAACTGCAGAATACTTTTTACGGTACGGTAGTCAATCTTCCCGAATGCTGTGTTCGGTGCATTGCGATCAGTAGGGCGGCCGACACAGCTTCCTATGGATAAAGGTTTTATGCCTATCGGGGTCTCCAAATATATACTCGACGGTACGTGGGAGCACAAGTCCGTACTGGCACTTATCGTCTCAAAGTGGAGGAATCACCCAACCATCAGTGAGGACAACAGTTACCAGGCTTTACGACGCCGGAATACGTCTCTAGCCTAGACCTCTAAATGTTGTGCGTTAAGTTACAAAGCGTTGTTAAGTTCATTGAATTTATTTTAGGTTGATCTTTCTTATGAAGTTTGCCTTTTGGGTTCACCACAAGATGTAGATGTAATTCCTAAAATGCAATCTAAAGATCATAAGCAAGCTTTTATCTCTTTTCAGCAATGAAAATCCTAGCTACAAGGGGAAAAGAAAGACAAAATCTTTTCTCAAAGAGCAAAGAGCACACTGTAAATGCACTTTTCCTAAATCAAGCCAAACAGACTGTCAATATGCAAATGCACATGTGCATGTATTTGTTTTTCACTTTCTTAATATTGATGCCTAAAAAGAAAGTTGTTGTACAAATTTGAATTCGTTTTCAAGTGAAAAACACAAACAAGCTTCTTTTCGAAATCAAAAGGTAGAGACGATTACGACACTTTATGATTTTGAAATAAACACTTGTTTCGACACTAGAAATTCACAAATTCAAGCCAAAGGCAAAAGTAAAAGAATAATCAACTATCAACAACAAATAAACTTTCTCCTAAGATCAAAATCGACACTTATGACAGATCCAAATCAAAGGACGACAGTATGGCTATTCTACTTTTGCAATGGGAAACTGTAAATGACGCAACAAACACACAAAAACACATACAGTTTCTTTTATACAACTGAGGCGGAATTAAGGCAAAGAAAAGGGGCTTTTAAATAGACACACACACTGATCACAGGCTGCAAAAATCAGAGACAAAACTGAAAAAATTGAGCAAAGAACCTCAGCTGCACAAGGCTAGGCTGATCAACGCACCTGCTACACAAAGAAACTGGATTGCAACGCAGGTATCCCTCTCGGGAACTACGTTGAAATGCAGAATCTCTTCATAGAGCCTGCGCTGGGGCAGAAACGAGAATTCTATCCGGGTTCTGGGTCACGGTTTGCAGTTTAATCTATGGTTTTTGGCCGAGTAAAAGCAATCAGTAATGCACAATCAGAGGGTTGATTTAAAAGAGGTTTAATAGCTATCACAAAGGGTAATCAGATCATTTTTGAATCAGCTATTCAAATCATAAATAGATCCAGTGAATGGATTGAAGCAGCAGATGTCTACTTTGCATTTGTTAATGGCAAATGCAGTTCGATTCGATACTTCTAAGTTTATGAAACAAACAACAAGAGAAACACAAACAAACTAACTAGACACGTTCCCCAGTGGAGTCGCCATTTTGTTAACGGGAAAAGTGTCTATTCAGAACGACCCTATCCCACTGAGGTGTGACAGTGACCTCAGAAACAAACAGGGAAAACTACTTTCGTATTCTTCTTTATGAACTATAAACGAAGAGGAATAGGATGAACCAACCTGTGTCTTGCGCTAGTCCTTTGATCCAATCTCTCTCCTCTTTGACAGCTTCCAGCTACCTGCTCCCTTACTTGCCCAGCGTCACCAAGTTCCTGCAAGATCACAAAAGAAGGAAACTACACAAAGACATGGATTTATATTCATAAATAGCTTAGGATCAGATTTAAGCTAAACATACAAATGTAACAAACATCAATGATACACAAGCATGTAGGATAAACTCAAATAGTTTTATTGATAAAACAAGAAGATCCAGGAGGAGTTACAACCGATGATTCCTAATACAGCATCAACCTCCCAGCATAGAATCCCCTCTTCAGCTCCAACAAAGCATAAATCACCCAATACTCTGATATCTATCTCAAAACCAACAGCAATTCTCTGCAATGTACAAAATTCCAGCCTCTCGATCTCTTGGTGAGGGATCCATATATAGATGTATGCAAAGAGGATGAGTCAGCTCATGAATTGATTAGTGGCTTCTCTCTGTCAGTTCTTGCTTCCACTTGGAGACTGAGAGCCTCTTACTCATCACTGGTCGAATTCAGTGAGGCAAGTGTCATTGGGAAAGATTCTGGAAGCTTCCATTGTCTCTCCACCTCGTGGAATGACTCTGCCACTTGTCATTTCCCGCTCAATGCACCTTGGTAGTGCATTTAGGTGCGTTACAACGCACCTAGCTAGTGTATTTGGGTGCTTTGCCACACAGCTAGCTAGTGGAGCAGCTGAAATGATCTTGATTTGACTAGTTCTAAGAAGTTTCTTGTGGAGAACTTCTGGGAGAAGCTGTAATTTGTTGACCTTGTTTCTTTAGGAGCTGGAACAACACTTTTAGGGACTTAGGATCCCTTGGTTTATGGACATTTCATGCTTAGAGATGTAAGGCACAAAAATGTCTATAACACACATGCATGTATTTGTTTTTTCAGTTTCCTTAATGTGAGAATGACAAAAAGAAAACTAAGCACAGATCTGAACTATCTTTTCTCAAAGCGACACTTTAGCAATTTGTTGTTCAAAAATGAAAGGAAGACTAAGACGACACTTTCAATTTTGACTTGAAAACTGCTTTCGACACTTCAAAGAATTGATGATTCAAATCAAATACAATAGCAAAAGCGTAATCGACTATCTAAAAGAGGAAGAATTTACGACACTCTTTTCTTTGACCGAAAACGACACTTACAACACTTTCAAATCAGAAGACGACAATTTGATCAAGCTACTTTTTGCAAAGGAGAACTGTAAATGTTGAAAAATACATAAAAAACATTCACAATTCTTTATCAATGGAGGCTGAATAATGCAAAGGAATAGAGCTTCAACAGTGATATACTGATCATAGACAACAAAACTACTGAATAAAGCTGAAGACAATGAAGAAAAAACCAAAATCTGGAGGCAGAAATAGTCTCACTTAATCATCTCACCTGTAACACAGGGAAATAGGGATGCATCTCACCTGCAACACGTGGGAGGTGCGATGCATCCAAGTTGCCAATGAGAGACAGTGTGATGGTCCAGGGACGAGACTGAGCTTGGTTTTCACTCACAATTTGCAGCTAAGTTCAGGGATTTAGGCTGAGCTAATGATAGGCAGTAAACACAAAGTATAGGGACTGATCTAATGAGGTTATTTGAGCTATCACCAGGGCACTTAGGATGTTTGCAAGTCATATGTTCAGTTCATAAACTAACCTGGAGATTGACTGAAGCAACGTGGATCTACTTTGCAATTGCATAGAAAAAGCAGTTCGAAGGCTAGCTGGCTTAACTTCAGGCTCCGTCTGTAGTTTATAAAGCAAACAACAACAACTAACAGTCAAACTATTCGTTCCCTAGCGGAGTCGCCATTTTGTTATTGGGAAAACTAGTGTCCATTTAGAGCTGCTAGTCCCACTAAGACGGGTAGCTATCTTAGAAACAAACAAACTAAAGTTAGTTGTGTTTTCCTTTATGAGAGATAGATGAGAGAGAAGAAAAGAGTACCAACCTCAGTCTTTCGCTTGGCTCCTTGCTTGTTTCCTCCCCACTTTGACAGAGCTTTGCCACTCTTTCCTCACTTGTCTCACTTCAAAGAACACCTATAGAGTCAAAACAACATAATACCATCAAAGCATAGAGATCTATAACCATAAACAATATAGGATCATATGTATATTAACCATACAAATGCATACACCAATACAAGATTATGAAATATACAAGAATATGGAGGAAAACTCAAATAGCTTTATTGATAAAAGTAGTAGAAGAGAGGATTACAACCCAGCGGTCTGACCCAGCGCCATCCTCCCAACATGAAATCCCTCTTCACCTCATGAAAAGCTAGATCACCCAACAATAAAATGCTTCACAGAGAAACTAACAGCACTTCCTTACAAAATACAAAATTCTAGCCTATGGATCTCTAAGATGAGGGATCCATATATAGATATTTGCAGGTGGGTGAGTCAGCTTCTGGGATTTTGATTAGTGTCATTTCTCTGATAGTTTTCGGTTCCACTTGGAGATTTCATGATCTCTTACTCATCCCTAGGCGAATTCAGAGAGGCAAGTGTCAAATGAGAAGTTTCTAGAAGATTCTATGGGTTTCCACCTAGAAAACTGCCTCTGCCATTTGTCTGCTCTCACTCATTGCACCCTACAAAAGGGCTTTTCAGTATGCATTTCACCCTCTATGTGTAACAGGTGAGATGCATCGCACCCTCAGCATGGAGCAGTCTATATGGTCCAGTTTTGACTAGTTCTGAGCAGTTTTTCAGGGAGAACTTCTGGGAAATGATGTAATCAACTGACCTTGTTCCTTTAGGGTATGAAACAACACTTTTAGGGGTTTAGAATCCCTTGGTTTATGGACATATGTGATTGGCGTTGCAGTTCCCAAATATCTCTATAACATTGAGCCCCTATTTCCTTGCACAATTCCTTGAGAATCTAGGTCCCTATTATTTAGGAAATTCCTCAAATTTATTGTTCAATTCCCAAGGTTCATCATCTGACTACATGCAACACTTGTACACTCAATACTAGTCTACAAATGATGTTACATTACCTTGGAATCTCCACCACAGTTGGGGAACTCAAATTCTCTGCATGCACTAGCTATTTTGGGTTGATTCATTAGTAAACTGGATGATCATTGAGTTTGACTGAAGTCTCACTGCTTAGTTGATCTTCCATTAGTTCCTCCAATAGTTGAACTAGTTTAACTGAAAACAAATTGAAATAACTTACCTTGATTGCCACAAATTAGAAATCACACATGCTTAACTGAACTTTGACTTCTCTAACTCGAATTTATTGAGCTAACTGAGTGACAAGAGCCATGTCACCTTAGTTAACTACATCCAAGTTGTTCGTTGATGTGGAAATTTGAATTTTCTCAATTTAATCAAGGCAAAATTAAATTGAGAATTTCGTGTTTCATTTTTCAACGCTCCCTCTAAACAAGAAAGGGATTATCAACCACCCCTAACTTTTACCTGTGGAACTCGAACTCCCTTGTTGATAACTCTGTCAAAATGTCAGCATCTTGTTCCTTTGTTGGAATGTATTTTAGCAACATTATCTTCCTGTGCACACAGTCCCATAAATGTGGATATCAAATATCTATATGCTTGGATCGATAGTCAAAGAAAGGATTCTTAGAGAACTTGATGAAAATATGACTATCACATTAGATCACAATAGGATCCATCATCTAACCAAATAATCCCACAAGCATCTTTCTCATAAGAATCACCTCACATGTTTCTTAACTTCCAACCATGTATTCTAATTCCTCCAAGATGAGTGCCACGGATATTTTCTTCATGTTGTACTAGGAAACAATTGTGGACACAACACTGAAAATTCCACCTGATTTATTCTTTCAGTTTGATGGAATCCCCGCCCAATTTGCATTTGTGAAGCCACACAGCTTCACTCCCTCTGTTTGTATGCACCATAGACCAAACCAGGTAGTGCCTCTGAGGTACCATAGAACATGCTTAACTTCCTTCCAAAAAATTTGGTTGGACTAACCATAGGTTGTCTCAGCTGGTTGATTTCATATCACATATCTAGTCGTGTGTTCACAAGATACATTAGTGAACCCACTAACTATCGATAAATGGTAGCATCCACTTCTTCACCTAAAGTGGCATCCTCCTTCCTCTAGCTAGTCGCTAGAGGTGTTTCCATGGGTTTGCAACTCTCCATACATAATCTTTGTATTATCTCATTTTCATACTTGCCTTTAGAGAGAAATAGTTCCCCATCACCTTGGCATACTTCCAATCTGAGGAAGTAGTGCATGAGACCCATGTTCTTCAATTCAAATTCCCTTGCAAGGTTCTCCTTTCAAGATATGATCATTTTTGCATCACTAGTTAAAATTAAATCATCGACATATAGTATAATAATGAACAATTTACCTTATAAAAAAATATGATAGAGGTTTGAATTTGCTTCACTTTTGGTGAAGCCCAAACCGGTGAGATAGCTATCGATCCTAGTGTACCAAGCATGGGGTTATTGTTTGAGATCGTACAACACTCGCTTGAGTCTGTACACATGAGACTCACAGTCAAATTTTTCAAAACCCGCGAGTTGCTCGATGTATACCTCCTCCCCAATAACCCCATTGAGCAATGTTGTTTTCTTCATCCATCTGGTGGATCTTCCACCCCATCTATGCAACCAGAGAAAGAATTTATCTAATGAATGAGTACCTTGCCATAGGATCAAAGGTCTCCTCATACTCAATTCCTTCAACTTGAGAGTACCCCTTGGCCACAAATTTGGCCTTGTACTTCTGCTATGCTTCTGTTTCTACCAGCTTTACCTTGAAGATCCATCTCAAACCCACAACTAATTTATCTGTTGGTCTTAGGACCACTTCCCAAACACTATTCTTTACAATGGATTCGTATTCCTCCACCATTTCATCAACCCATACATTTTTCTCTACTGCTTCCTCGAAATAGGATGGCTCAGTCTCTACAAGATCAGTCATTAGAGCCATGTAGCCAGCATACCGATCTGGTGACCTTCTTTGCCTACGCAAATATGAAGTAGCTCCCACATTCTCCCTCGCATCTTGAACAAGTCTATTAGCTTCCATGGTCTGTCACACGGAATCTGTCAAGGGTGCGGACACGACTGACCTTCCTAGAAGTCTAAGACATTCTAATGACAAACAAGACAAAATGGAGTGATCTTTCTCTAAATACACCTTTTACAACATGAAAACTACAAGTGTTTAGGCTTACCTTATTCCAAAACGTTGTTGTTGAAGTCCGTTCTTGACGATCCGGATGAGCTCCTCCTTCAAGTCAATTCCTGCAACCACAAACAATCAAACAATTACCAAGCACTTGCATTTCATATAATAAAACATATATTCAACATGCAGACCAAGGAACACATGAAATAACTCATTAACACAAGCTATTGAGAAAAATAAACCAGTTTGTATTAATAACGAAACAAAGAAACTCTTACAACCTGGCCTTGGTGTTGTGCAAGTTCCTCCCAGGGTCCATCAAGGGTTTTCCTCTACTTTGACAAAGCTCACCCTCTCCCAAGTAGAATCAAGTGAAGACAATCTCTCCTCACAAAGGCTCTAATGGAAGACCTAAATCCTGCAGCATTTACCCAAAGAAAATGTATAGCTCCAACCTCCTCTCCTTCTGGCTCAATGCCTTCATTTATAGTGCTGTAAAGAGGTTATTCAGGTCCACTATCAATGGGATCATCCCCCTCTATGGGTGGGATAGCTCCCTTATTGATGGGATAAGTTCCCCCTTAATAGAGATACATGAACCAACTGGAGGCGCATCCATTTCATCAAACCGACCTCTAGAATGTTCTAGAAGTAACCACAAGTAACTTTTTCAAGATAAAACTCGCGCATTTTGCCTTTTACAGAGGGACGCACCTGTCCCTTAACATACAGAGCGTCTATGGACGCAGATTTTGTGAACATGGTCAGCGTCCCCGCAGGTAAGGCTAGAGAGAACCTGCGACCCCAGAGATAAACATGATTTTTACAAGACTTTCTCTCTTCTTTGAGTTTGAGATGGATAACAGAGGCATGAGACTTGCCTAAGAGGGTAGCATGACTTGTTGATTTGAGCCATACTAACTGTAAGTAGTCAAGGTGACATTTTTTAGTGTAACAGATTGCCCCCTAAAGTGCGAAGCCTGGAATAGAATAGGGTTTTGTAATTCTAGGAAGGGTGAAGCGCTTTATCATTTCAAGGATTGCCTTGTGGATGGCCTGGTTGGAACCTGCAATTTTCAACACAAAATACATGGATAAGATTATATCATCACTGAGGTAGGCATTCCCATACTCAGATTCAAAACTTTAACTAATGGACTAACTATTCTGATACAGGAATGATCTTGCAGTACATCATTTTTATAGACTTTTGTAGACACAGTATGGACGCAGCCATCTGTTTATGATAAGTCTACATAGACAATGAATACAAAACTCCTCGCAGCCTGGATGGTAGAAACTAGATCCAGGGTCTTCACTTCTACTTCCCGAATTGGTACGATTCTAGCCATGTGATTAAATGATTCGATGTCGAACATGGTAGAAACCACTTGATTACCAGTCAATGATGTAAACTGTTAACAAGTGTGAGAGAAACCACCAGTAATGTCAATGGTTCTCAAAGTACCAAGCACAACCCGTGAAATGTGAATAGATGTTTTGATGTCGAACACTTCACGGAATCCTCTGATCGAAAGTCAATGATGTAAACTGACGTCAAAGGCGAGAAACCTGCCATTGATGCATGCAGACTTCAAGGTACTGTCGATTCCTAAGTCATCTTTCTAGATAATGTGTCGATGTCGATAGAAAGCGACCCGTTGCAGGCAAGCCCGCAACACGAAATCATTGTTCAAGTTGAAGAAATGTTGCTGTAAGGACTGACTCAGGGATGGTCAATGGATGACAAGTATTTTGCAGATGAAAGTTTTGCTTGCAGACCTCTTGAACACATAACGACACAACAGATGGTTTGGTGACGAATAACTCAAAGTTGATCCCTGAACCCGGTTAAAGATTTTCAAAGTGATTTAGTCAACTGTGAGGTAAAAGATTTCCCAACCCAGGTGAATGAAAAGTGTCGTGTTCAAGAGCGGTAATAAAGTTTCTTCTGAGGCAAAAGGTGACAAATAGGTTCATTCTTCTCTTTTTTCCCCCACCATTTCTGGCAAGTACCTCTTTATTTTTAACAAGCTTGAGGAGGATAACATATGCTTGATTATAAGCTCATCCTTCGGACGAGTCCAACCTAGTTTAAATGCGAACCCTAGGAAGGAGTGGTTCGTTCCTGTTTGTAATTGAACAGGTCCTTTACTGTAAAAGTTTAACGAGCCCAGTATAGGAGAAACTCGGCGTTTTTCAATTTTAGAGAGTCTGAAAAACTTAAGGAAACTCCACGTTGAACTTTTTCGTATATTTGTGTCCCTCAAGCCCGAAAAAGTATAAAATAATACCTGGGGGAACCGCTTGATCTTGCGACCAAGGAGTACTTTCATAATAGTATCGTTGACCTGAAAAGTAAAAAGCGATCAAAGACACGTCGTTTTATTTCCTTATCGAGTTTGAAACGACAAAAACCCGGCAATCTTTTCCTGATTTTGCGGTCAGAAAAGAGCTAAAAGGGGACCGTCTTTTAATTCCGTTTTAACGAGTGAAAAAGAAACACTCGGCGATCTTTTCATGTTTTAGGAGTCAGAAAAGGGCTTAAAAGATGACTCTGAAATTTTGTTTGTGAAAAATTACAATTTCCCTTGAAATCCCTTCGTCCTGCACAAAAGCGACACATTACTCATACCTGTTTAAAATAGGCAAAAATACATTTGAAAACATCTTTTCATGGTAAAAAATGAACTAATTCATCCAAAAAACCTATAAAAAGACCTTTTACCATGTCATTTTTACCGTTTCACTGTTGAGGTTGAAAAAGGAGCTTTTGACAAGAAACTTCCCGTGGTTGCTGCGGAAAATCTGACCGTCGGAATCGAACGCCGCTTCACCGAGGTATTTTACACATCCCACTCTTCATTTTTATCCGTTTAGTTTTTTGTTTTTGGTCTCTGTTTCATTTTTTGGGGGGGTTTTGGGTTCAAAATGCGCCCCTCGGCGGACGCAGGTGCCCTTCGGGTGAGCCGCGTCCCCCGACTTTTTCTCACACGGGAAAAAGGTCTGGGGACGCAGTCCGCCTTCAGGCGAGCTGCGTCCGGACGCCCTGTGCTAAAAAGCCGGGGTGCGTCTTCCGCAAAGGGCGCATTTCAAAACCCTAACTCTCTCAAAAAACCACCAAATTTTCTCAAATTAATTTCTAATTGACTCTTTTGATGTGCAGGGCCCAAAACATGTTAGACTGGAGAGAGAGAGAGCACGTAGAAGACGATGAAGCTGCGATTAACCACCAACCCTCTCTGGATGCCTTAAGAACATGTGGATTGTACAAATATTGGACCATACCGGGCATGAGGGGCCAGGTAAGATTTTTGGAATGGCTAGTTGAGCGATGGAACGTTCAAGATCAATGCTTTTACATTGGAGGGCACCAGCTCGAGATAGAGCCCTCGGATGTATACTTTCTCACTGGCTTGCCAAACAGAGGTGAGCAACTCAACCTTGCGGGGACCAGGCCGGGTGGCCAATCCCTTGATGATCTCCGCGAGGAGTGGTGCAGACCAGGGACTCGCCATAAAAAAGGCGTGGAGATAAAGCACATCGCTCTGGCGGAACTTAGAGTTATTGCATTTACGGTCACTAGGATTTGTGGCGCGGCCGCCTTGCACATTGCTTCCGGATCCCAAATGCGGATGGCAGTTGACTGTTACCAAGGCACCATCTTCAACTGGTGCGAAGCTGTGTCGGCTCATATGAAGAGCCAACTAACCAAGGCAAAGAACGGACGACTAAAGACTTTTGGATATGGGCCTCTAGTCGTGAGCTTTGCCTTGGAGAGAGTTCCTATGCTGATCCCTCAGCAACTCACTGTTGATGACTTGGGTCCTCGGGAGCCAAAGCTTGTTCGATGGGTTGCGGTGATGGCCCGGCATCCTGACGAGGGTGCTGCAGTGGTTCGATTCTCAGACAGTTACTTCGACTGGCTAGAGGGCCAGCTTTTTGTGATACAAGACTTTCCATATGCCGGAATGGATTTCAGAGGTGATCCGGACATGGTTCTTCCACAGGGAGAACAATGGGATGACAGAGGTACTTTCATTTTCACAAGTTTTCTAATTATGTATTTTTTATTTTTCATATATATCGTCTCAAAGTAACAGTAAAATTTTAAAAATGCAGATGTTGGACCACAGCGTCCAGCCAATCTCCGGCCTTACGACAGACGACATCCAGCTGCACCGGCACCGGCCTTACAGGATGCGACAGCAGAAGTACTAGCCGATTTGGAGCATGATCTAGAGCGTCTCACGGCAGATATACCTGAGACTACTATGGATGATATTCCAATGAGGCTTCAGCGCTTCGTGGTCGCAGTCCCTGGACCGTTTAGGAGATTTCTGCGCAAGATAGCCCGCGCAGTGGTGTCGTACAGAGAGCACCACCAGTGATTGACTAGTCACTTTTGTAGTCACATGTGACATTTTTGACTTTTTGCACTATCATTTTGCCGATCATAAGGTGTGTTAAACCTATGATCGAAGACGATGTATATATTTTTGGACACACTTCTATCTATATCTATATATCACTATTATCGGCTTATCTTGTTTAACATGTATGATGAAATGTCTTTAAATTTACTTGCATGATTATTATAAATGTCTGTCCAACACTTGAGAAGCAATTGCATCTGCTAATGTATTCAAAGACCTTGGAATATGTTGATATTCAATGTAATCAAATTCACGTTCCAAGAGACGCACTCTCAAAAACAACCTTAATAACACAGGATTTCTAATGGCATAAACTCTATTAAGCTGTAATACAACAAGTTCAGAATCTAACCTCACTATCAAACGTCGAATTCCAAATGAAATAGATTCGGATAATAATTCAACCACTGCACTGTATTCTGCAATGTTATTCGTTGTTTGACCGAGGCTTACCCCATGCATAGAAACTAACTCGTCAGAGGGCGAATAGATAACCCAAGCTGCGGAAGAGATATTCCGTGTACTACGACAAGCACCATCAGCAAATCCAATGTATGTTTGGAGAGGCGTCGACATCTACAATATCAAGAGTAAAACCAAGATGAGCCAAAATAATGACGAAAAACCACACTTGCTAAGCTAAGCACACTGACTAAACTAACACACTTGCTAGCTAGAAAGGAAATCTAACCTATCTAAAAATTTCTCCATCCATCATTTTAAGCATAATACCTCTTTAGGTAAAGTCCATTTCTGGGTTTGCCCAAAGAGTCCCCATCAAAATCAACTAACTCATAAGCCCCTTTTGCTAGCTTTCGCTTTACAATGTAGGGCCCATGCCACATGGGAACGAATTTTCCAGCACCTAGCTTATCGTTAGCTTGATCATATAATAGTACTAGGTCTCCTTCCGAAAAACTTCGAGGGGTTACATTTTTATCGTACTGAGCTTTCATTCGTTTCGCGTGAGTCTCGATAGCTAAAGTAGCGTCACGTCGAGTCTCATCTAATTTAGCTAAGTATAACAACCGTTTCTCCTCTTCGGAAGTAGCTGGAAGTAATTCGACAGCCATTTGAAGTGATGGGATTTCGCACTCAATAGGTAACACAGCTTCTAAGCCATAAACTAGCTGAAAAGGGGTGAAACCTGTTGAATTTTTCACTGAAGTTCGATATGCCCATAGCGCCGAAAATAACATGTTATGCCAATTCGTTCGATGGATACCAATGATCCGTCGAATCATGACGACTAGAACTTTGTTGATTGACTCAACCAAACCGTTGGCTTGCGGATAATAAGGTGTAGAGCTATCGTGGCGCAAACCAAGCTGGCTTGTAAGTTCAGTCATCATGACATTTCGAAAATGGCTTCCATGGTCCGTAATGATTGCTTGTGGGACACCAAACCTAGTTATGATATGATTGAATACGAAAAGTGCAGCTGTCTTGCCGCTTGCGTCGAATGTAGGCATCGCCTCGGCCCACTTAGTAAAATAATCAACCGCAAGGATGATATACGCATGCCCCCCGGCCGAGTGAGGGTTACAAGTAATAAAGTCAATGCCCCATTTGGCGAATGGACCAGCGGCAATTATAGGGTGGAGAGGAGCAGGTGGAGCGCGCATCTTGCGATCAAACACTTGACAGTTGTGGCATTTTCTGACGGCAAGGATACAATCTTTAAACATAGACGGCCAGAAATAGCCAGCGCGCAACACCTTCTGAGCTGTGGCATACCCAGACATATGACCGCCACATGCTCCAGAGTGACAATCATTCAAAACTCTCTCAGCCTCATCGTGAGTTAAACAACGTCGAAAAACTAAGTCTGCCCCCAGGCGATAAAGTGTATCTCCAATAATTCTGTATTGCTGGGATTGAAACCGAATTTTTCGACGGTTTTCCTTGGAAGCTTCAGGCCGAAAGGTTTGGGTTTGGAGATAGATGATTATATCCCCATACCACGGATCTACAGTGCTAATAAGAAACAAAGATTCGTCCGCAATGGACTCCTCTGCCACAGTCTCTGTGTCAGCACTCGGGAAATCACACATCAATTCCGCAAAGACTAAAGATTTCTTAGACTTGGACTTCTCAAACTCCAAGTCGAACTCTTGCAGGATGACGATCCATTTAGAGTACTTGCCCCCTAGCAGTTGTTTTGTCAAGATATAAATCATAGGGTTGCAATCCGAAATAACAGTAGTTTTGCGGAGAAGAATGTAGTGACGAAAACGCTGGACAGCTTGAACGGCTGCCAGGGCCAATTTCTCCACATGCGAATATTTTAACTCAGTTGGATTTAAGGTTCTGCTAAGGTAATATATCACATGCTCTGCCTTGAATTCATCTTCTTGAACTAACACCATTCCAATGGTGGAATGCGAAGCTGCGAGGTATAAGAAGTAGTCCTGGTTGTAGTTGGGAGGATGCAATAACGGTGCATGGGTCAACGCGTGTTTCAGTGCATCAAAAGATTGTTGAGCAATCTCGTCCCAAAAGAATTGTACGTTCTGTTTCAACAACCGTGTAAAACCTTTAGTGACCTCGGCGTAGTTAGGGATGAATCGGCGTAAAAAGTTTGCTTTCCCTTGCAAACTTTGGAGTTGGCGCAAACTCGAAGGAGGAGGCAATTGGATGATAGCCTCGACTTTCGAGGGATCGACGCGAATGCCGGTTTTGGAAACAACAAATCCCAGCAATCGACCTGTTTCTATACAGAAAACACACTTGTGGGGATTCAACCGAATTCGATAATGCCTACACCTCATAAAGATTGCTCGTAAATGGACAAGGTGATCAGCTCGGTGTAAAGAATGAGCAGGCAAATCATCGAGATAGGGTTGCACAATGTGCTTGATGTCATGAAATGCATAAGACATGGCCCGTTGAAAAGTAGCACCGGCATTCTTAAGGCCAAAAGGTAATTTGCAATAAGCAAATGTCCCCCATGGACAAATGAATGCCGTTTTTGGTTGATCGGCAGGTAGAATATTGATTTGATTATACCCGAGAAACCATCCATGAAGGAAAACATCTCACTTCCGGCACAATCATCAATAATTTGATCGATATAAGGCGTAGGATAGTTGTCTTTTGGACAAGCTCGATTGATATCCCTATAATCGATACAGATTCTTATTGTTCCTTGTTTTTTATTGACGGGAACAATATTCGATACCCAATCCGTTAACGGGATCGGATAAATGAAACCTGCTTTCAACAGCTTTTCGACTTCGGCTTTGATTGCAGCTGCTTTTCGAGGGTGAATCTGACGCAACCGTTGCCGAATGGGTTTAGCATCCGGGTAGGTTTTGATTTCATGAACAACAATGGCAGGATCGATTCCTGGCATTTCTTCGTAGGACCAGGCAAACACGTCGCGGAATTCTTGGAATAGGGCCTTGTAAGTTTCAATTTCTTCGTCAGTACATGCGGCACCTATATGAATGTTCTCCTTGATTCCGGGCTTCACTGAAATATCAATGGGAATAGTACGAGAAATATTCCCTAAATTCAGCTCTGAATCAGAATGTTTCGTTGGATCCTGAGCGTCTTTGACATATTCAGCGGTAAAGATAGATGAAAAATCATTTTCAAAGGCATCATCCTTAGGTAAAAACGAAGATCTGTGATGGAGATCTTCCCATGGTAGATCATCTACACTTAGGATTTCGCGAAGTTGTTCGTCAGATGACACTTCTTCGGGAAACGTTATCCGTTCTAAGGGTGAGGTGAAAAGTGACTCTTCACTGACCACATTCATTTGGTCGGTTGAATGAAAGTCGGTAAAAGACATAAGAGCTTCATAAGCAATCTCATACGGACTCAACGGCATAACATCACCGAGTGAGTCTAGCTCAGAGTCAGAGGGAACATACCAAGGATCATCATAAATAATGTTTTCTGACGTGATCATATGAATTGTTGCGAACGAAGGGTCTGCATTGAGTGGAGGGAGAGGAAAAGTTCCCAGTAAACCGGAATCCTTAACTAAACCTACACCAATGTCCCTATAAGGGATTGTCGTTTTACCAACATGCTGGATAGTTTCTAAAGAGGTTGGGTCGGATGAAAAGTATGTCAGCTGATCAATAGTCACGATCTTACCGTTATGTGGAAACTTAATGACTCTGAAGACCGATGAAACGACCGCTGTCATAGCATATGACCAACTTCGACCCAAAAGAAGGTTGTAGTCTAGAGGGGCATCAACCACTTCCACATCCAGACTAACGGTTTTACCTTCGACCCCTATAGGCAATTCTTGTAGAATACCAAACGGACGGAACCCACGGCCATCAAAGGCCTTAAGGATGGTGGGGGATTGGTTCAACGAAGGAGAACCAAGCGATCTCCAACATTGAATCGACATAATACACGTAGAAGCTCCCTCATCAATCACAGTCCGATGAATAGGCCTGTTTTTGACTATCACTGGAATTTGGAAAGCCATTTGATGGGGGAGACGCGGTGTACTACTTTCTAGATCAAAGATCATTAGGTTCGGGTCCTGAACATCGACAGCTCCAATAGCCGACAAAAGCAATTTTCGTTGCGCTGGACATGATTGCAGCACTTCGAGTGCCGACATTGCTGAAGGTGAAACAGCTAAGTCTTCAACAATGTTGTAATTCTGGGCTGCTCTCGCATGTGGATTGAAAGCAGACCTTCGAAGTACACCCTTGGCGGGCGGCTTAATCACTAAGTCTGGGTTAGGTTTTTCGATCTGTAGTGGATCGGAACCAGGAGCTGAGGTTGATGGGTTAGAGTTAGAAGATTCTGCTTCTTTACCATCAACAGGAGCCTTACTACCATAATCTTGCGATCGAGTCGCAATCCTGACATGAGACATCATCAAAATGGGTTCTTCACTGGCATTCGAAGAAGAACCTATCATCTTATTTTCCTGCTCGGGGAATGGATTCTTTAACACAGCAGGAGTCGGAGAACCTTTAACTATTTTCACTACCTCGGCCCGATGAGGGCAGTCTCTCGTAAAATGATCTTCTTCACAAATGAGACAAGGATAACGAGGTTTGCGCTTTTCGTCATTGGTTTCCGACTTTTCCGTTTTCTCCTTTGGAGCCTTGTCTGCTTTAGCCTTCTTCTTTCCTTTCTTCTTTCCACCGTTTTTGGATTTGGCCGTAGATGACTCTACAGCGTGAATGTCGGCGGTAAGTTCAGGAGGAGAAGACTCTCCTGTCGGAGAATCAGGCAAAGTGATAATTGGAGTATTGGAGGTCTTGGAAGACTTCTTCTTACTCTTCGTAGTCACGATACCGATCATACCATCAGCGGCATGAGATCCCGAAGGAGCAGCAGCGATTTGGTTTGACTTTGGAAGATCCGGAATTTTCTCGTGTAACGTACCCGACTGAGTGTAAACTAAGTCAAGGTATTGTGCCTGAGCAATGACTTGCTCCTCAGTAACTACGCCGGCCTTAGCTACATCTTCAGTAATTCTTGGTAATAATGATTTTACAAACCATTCAGCTAAAATTTGGTCCGGGATAAAAACTTTCACTAATCTCCTTCGACGTCTCCACTCATGGATGTGATCAGAAATGTACGTGGATGTCGATTGTTTTAGCGAAGTTAATAATTCCGTACCATTATCGTATCTGACTGGTAACTGAAAATGAGTTAAGAATGAAGTAGCTAACTGGCTAAAGTTGTAAAAAGAAGCCCGTGGCAACTCAATGTACCACTTGGCTGCGAGACCAATGAGTGTACGCTGGAAAAGACGTAAGCGGATAGAATCATCTGAGATGGAATTTGATGCACACCAGAGGTGGTAAGTCATCACGTGATTAGACGGATCCTCTCCAGACTTACCTTCGAACTTGGGTATATCGCTGGGCAACTTATTTGGCATTGGCGGCCAGAACGGAAGATATTGAATTGGATCGTTCGTTAGGCGCGTCAAGTCGGGTAAATCTAAAGTCGCAATAAATGGTAACTGCCGGTTAGGATCTCTGAAACTCTGAGTCACAATACCAGCCCCAGGAGGAGGATATCCAGGATAACTAGGAACAGGATTCGCATTGGGGATATTATATCCTCCTGGAAAACCAGGATTAACCGGACCGTACTGGGGTTGTTGAGGTGGTTGATAATTGTACCCAGGATACGGTTGATACTGGTAAACCGGTTGTTGGGCAGCTTGCCCAGGTTGATACTGTCCCTGGTACGGAGGTTGAACAAATTGAGGTTGAGTAGTAACAACCGTACTTGTACCAGGTTGACCTGCAGGCATCTGGACTGTGGTTTGAACCGTGGGTCCAGACAACGGTACAGATGTCTGAGGAGCGGTTACAGGGACAGTAGAAACCGGAGCTGCCGATACTCCAGATGTAAGCATGGTAGATGAAGCGGTAGTTGCTGCAGCCGTGTGAGGTGGAGTACTCGGTGCAATTGGCGGCTGAGTAACTACAGAAGTTACAGGGGTCTGAACACTTGACTGGACAGGTTGCGGTTGCTGGGGTGGACCAGGAACTGCAGGTTGTCCTGCTTGAGGTACCGACTGTATACTTGGTTGCGACATCTGTTGACCCTGTGACGGATCCCATGTTAACATTCCAGGGTATTGACTCGTAACAGGTTGAGGATACTGAGATCCATAGCCGTATTGAGGATAGGGTTGATAACTGTAAGGTGTAGTCCCATATGATTGCCCTTGAGGTGGTTGATAACCTTGACCAGGGTATTGACCCGTAGGTTGATAACCTTGAGGTAAATACGAATACTGGGGTTGACCTTGACCTTGAGGTTGGTATCCTTGAGGTTGATACCCTTGGGGTTGATACCCTTGGGGTTGCCATCCTTGAGGTTGCCATCCTTGAGGTTGATACTGATACTGAGGTTGACTTTGGGGTACGTATTGAGGCTGGGGTTGATACCCTTGGGGTTGATACCCTTGAGGTTGCCCCCCAGTCACAAATGAAGTACCTTGAGGTTGCCCCCCAGGCATTAACGAAGGTTGCCCCCCAGGCGGTAATTGGCCACCTTGAGGTTGGTTAATGGGAGTTGAACCTGACATCATATAAACTTCACCTATACTCAATGGTACATTACCACTGTTTCCAACTAATAACCCATGATCAACAGGTTGAGGAGATGCTCCCGCAAAGGTACCAGAAAGTGACTGATACCCAGTAGGAACAGAAGGACCGCCATGTAAAAATGATTCAGGACTTTGTGAAAACACAGATGACTGACCAGACATATTTACAGGAGAATGAATTCCTCTAGGTGGAACCGGAGTACGAGGTGTAGAAAAACCTACTGAGTTGTCTAAAAAATTGGTTAATGCAAGGTACCAAGACTCACTTCTAGGAGGACTGTAAAAGATGGATTCACGCTCCCTTAGATCAAGGGTAATTAGATCTTCAGAATCAGAAACGCCTATTTCTTCCTCTGGAACAAGTTCTTCTATAGCAATTAATCCAACAGGAAGATTTTCGGTGATAATTCTTTCTATTCTTGGTGAATCAGGAACACTAGGAGTTGGAGTAACAGGTTCTGAAATTTCAGGTTCTTCGCCTGTTTCACTGGCAGATGAAAAACTACCAGCAAGCTCGGAAACTGTAACAGCTTCGGGATTGTAACCTGTTTCTAATCTTTGGTAATCTGGATGGACTACCAAAGAAGATTCTCCTTCTTCAGGTGAACCTACTCTACTGCCACTAGGAGGAGTTACAAGGACCTTTAAACCCTCTAAATAACTGGGGTCGTCTCGAGGAGGTGAACCCCTAAGTTCACGGGATCTTCTCAACAATTCGGCCACAGAAACAACTTCAGGAGACTGGCCCGCAATGCGACGGGACCTTCTCGGTAATTCCGCCACAATTAAAGATTTTAACTACAACACACGAAATCAAAGTAAAAAATTTCAAATCAAACCACCTAAAGTCTTCTAAAGAACCAATCAAATTTGAAGCACACGCCTAAATAATCTAGAGCGTCAAACCACACACAAACAGTAGTCTTCCGGACCAAAAGCGCTAGTTGGTGATTAGGCCCAACCTCGCAGGATTCAGTACAGAAATAGTGGGTGGAACAGTTACCCCGGCAACCTGCTTAATGAATAGACTGGACCAAGTTCCTCCACTTTAACCGTCTCGAAGTGAAGCGAACCCCCCAGAAAATCCAAGTGAGTATAACCGACGTCTGCTCCAGGTACAGTGGGACCTTCCCTCCACCGTCACCTTGGGTAGAATCCTAGATATTATGGCCACTAAGGTTACCAATCACAACAATTACACCTGGGGGAACAGTCTAAACTCCGACAGCACGCAAGGGCAGAGTAGCAAGCTCCAATCCCCTTACCGGCTCCTTGACAACAATCCAAGGTTTACCGATAAGTGACCCCTGGCTCCTCGACAATGGTTAATCCGAGGTTTACCGTTTGTAATACGTACTGCCTGGCGTCGTTCCCAACGAGGGAGGAATGATCCCCTCACTGGTTCGGACACGAGCTCGTGTTTCTCCTTTAAGAGGAGCTTTCCCAGAATGTAACTGAAACAATTGGATTTGTTCTACTCAAGATAGACTATCTGTTTGGTTTTGTAGTCTTGGAGAGTTAAGTACTCACCTACTCCAAGACCCTAGCCTAAGCTATGTTGGTGCTTCAGAGCCCTAGAAAAATAAAGATTACTAGATTGATTTTAATTTAAGCGTTACTTTTAAGGTTGTTTCTTAAGTCAAAAGGTGATGGAAGTGAAACTAGTGGTATGTTGACTCGACTCGAAACCACTACAAAATGCACCTAAAATGATTTATCCACTACTTTACTTTTTCGATGAATTGCTTAACTAAAAAGTTGAGAGAATGCAATCCTTATAAAAGCAACTTCTTAATTGAAGACAATCAAAGAAACAATTCGTTTTTCTTTTCCAAGCATAAAAACATAACTTCTCTTTACATGCACGAAAAAAACTCTTTTCTTCTTTTGAAAACAAAAAGCTACTTGAAACAAGACTTTTTAAGAAGATGTTTTTGTATTTTTCTTTTAATAAAGCAAATAAATCTAATATAACCAAAAATCAATCTTAAAACTCTTAAAATCTATGAAAATGCACTCATAAGCAAACTAAAGGCAAATTTACTCTAAGCAATCTTAACGAGGCCAAAACTAACAATGATTATTTCTAAGGTGTTTTACTTGATCACAATCAAATCAAGGACTAGCTTATTGCAGAACCAAAAACTAGTCAAAACAAAATTCTAATCTTTTTGTCCTTTTTGAAAATGGAAATCAATACTTTAAAAACAAGCAATTCGAAATTTGACCCAAAACAACTCAAATGACAAGTTGCTCAAACAAGGAGACTTTACGGCAGGCTCAACTTCTAAGAAGGTTGACTAACCAGAGATATCTAAGGCTGGACAACTTTCTAAGCTCAAAGTCACTACAAAGCCTTTCCAAAAATCAAACCCTAGGTCTAAACTTCGTTGAAAACCACTAAAACACTCAAAGCTCACAAAACGAGTTCAGGTGAGAATTCTTGACAGGGTACTAAAGGATCTGGGCAGAAAACACTAAGAAAAAACAAAATCTAAAAGTAATTTAAGGCAAAAATGGAATTTTCTTAACTTTTACAGGAAGACGCAGGCCAGCCGTTGTCACAGGTGCGGCCCCGCACTGTGCAGTCGACAACAGCGCGTCCAAGGACGCACTGTGCAGCACACAGAGACTGCGTCTTTCTGGAAAAAGGAAGAAAAACTAAAGCCAACTAAATCTACAGCTAAGCCACCCAAATACTAATTCTCACAGTCAAAAACCAGAAAATAAAAATGATTTTCTCAAAGCAAAGTTCATATAAAGGAAAAGACTCTCTCATTAATGGATTCCCCAGTGGAGTCGCCAATTTGTCACACGGAATCTGTCAAGGGTGCGGACACGACTGACCTTCCTAGAAGTCTAAGACATTCTAATGACAAACAAGACAAAATGGAGTGATCTTTCTCTAAATACACCTTTTACAACATGAAAACTACAAGTGTTTAGGCTTACCTTATTCCAAAACGCTGTTGTTGAAGTCCGTTCTTGACGATCCGGATGAGCTCCTCCTTCAAGTCAATTCCTGCAACCACAAACAATCAAACAATTACCAAGCACTTGCATTTCATATAATAAAACATATATTCAACATGCAGACCAAGGAACACATGAAATAACTCATTAACACAAGCTATTGAGAAAAATAAACCAGTTTGTATTAATAACGAAACAAAGAAACTCTTACAACCTGGCCTTGGTGTTGTGCAAGTTCCTCCCAGGGTCCATCAAGGGTTTTCCTCTACTTTGACAAAGCTCACCCTCTCCCAAGTAGAATCAAGTGAAGACAATCTCTCCTCACAAAGGCTCTAATGGAAGACCTAAATCCTGCAGCATTTACCCAAAGAAAATGTATAGCTCCAACCTCCTCTCCTTCTGGCTCAATGCCTTCATTTATAGTGCTGTAAAGAGGTTATTCAGGTCCACTATCAATGGGATCATCCCCCTCTATGGGTGGGATAGCTCCCTTATTGATGGGATAAGTTCCCCCTTAATAGAGATACATGAACCAACTGGAGGCGCATCCATTTCATCAAACCGACCTCTAGAATGTTCTAGAAGTAACCACAAGTAACTTTTTCAAGATAAAACTCGCGCATTTTGCCTTTTACAGAGGGACGCACCTGTCCCTTAACATACAGAGCGTCTATGGACGCAGATTTTGTGAACATGGTCAGCGTCCCCGCAGGTAAGGCTAGAGAGAACCTGCGACCCCAGAGATAAACATGATTTTTACAAGACTTTCTCTCTTCTTTGAGTTTGAGATGGATAACAGAGGCATGAGACTTGCCTAAGAGGGTAGCATGACTTGTTGATTTGAGCCATACTAACTGTAAGTAGTCAAGGTGACATTTTTTAGTGTAACATGGTCCTTTTCCTACCTTCTCTAGATTGTTCTTATTGAGTGGTTATCTTCACTCTACGTTCCTCAATTTGTGGTTGCTCCAAAACTTCTTGAGGCTCCTCCTTTTGGAGCTAAAAACTTCTCTTTTGGTGGGATCTGAAGCTCCCTCTCAAGAGAGTACCACATTGCTTTCTCCTCATACAAATTTGCATCCCTTCATACAATTGTCATTTTGAGGGATGACAAGTACACACAGTAGTTGTGAGGAGTTCCCGTGTAACCCACAAATACCCCCAATTTTGTTGTTGGCTCAAGCTTCTTCCTTGATTATTTCGAGACATGACAGTAAACAGGGGCTCCAAAAATCCTCAAGTGTGACACATCCAACTTTCTACCCAATAAATCCTCCTCCGGTGTAATCATGACAAGAATCTGATGATGACTCTAGTTCTGCAAATATACTTTCGTGTTACATGCGTCTTCCCACAAATGCAATGGTAAGCCTTGGTCATGAAAATAGCCCTCATAGCTCCTACAATACTATGGTTATTTCTCTTAGCCACCCCATTCTAATGTGGGTTGTGGCATGTTTTCAAGTCCATTCGAACGCCTTCTTTAGCACATAGATTTTTGAATTCATTCAAAATGTACTCACCTCCATTATCACTCGTGAAATCCTTCACCTTCTTACCAGTTTCTTTCTAAACCAGTGCTTTGAATTCTACGAACATGGATAATGTCTCATCTTTCTTCCATGTCAAGAATATCCAACACTTCCTTGCGAACTCATCAATAAAAATGACAAAATATTTGTGTCTAACAGAGGAGGCTATTGAAAAAGGTCCACAGACATCATAGTGGATCTTTTTAGGACTACATATCCTTTTCTGTCCTGATCATGGAATGTGGATTTTGTGTACTTCCCCAAGGTACATCCTTTGCATACATCCTACTACTCAAGTGCGCCTTTAGGGAGGCATGCAATTATTTGCTACATATTCTTCAGGGCGTTATGATGCAAATGGATAAATATTATATGCCAAAGTTCACTGAAAATGTAGCAGTGTACCTTCTCCACCTTAGTTCTTAATGCAACACATTATTCCACATCTAGCTTATAGAGGCTCTTCACATGAACCTCGATCTACTTCACCTGTCTCATGGCTATATGTCTCAGGAATGCTTTTCCTTTGCTGAAGATCACATCATAAACACAGTCTTCCAAAACAAAGATAGAATTAAGATTTTACTTTAGGCACGAAACGAACATGATATCCTTGACCTTTAGAGGGGAGCCAGGCACCCTATGAAAGGTGACTGTACCAACCCTGGTCACGCTATACCTTCCTTCATTCCCCCAGCTCAATGTGCATCTGCAAATATTTTTCTTCTAGGTCACTAAAAAACTCTCTACACCCTGTCATGTGGAACGATGTACCTGAGTCCAAGTACCACACGCTCCCCATCACTTTGCTTTCAATGCTTTCGATAATGGTAAATTCAAGCTCAAACTATGAAGCCAAAGATTCACCTGGGACTCCTCCTGAAGTCATCTTTCTTGCCTTTTTGTGTGGATACTTCATTGGCATAGTGCTTGAGTTCATGACAATGGAAGCATTTAATTTTGTATGAATCTTTCTTCTTTCCCACTTGGCTGGAATCTGGTTTGGATTGATATTTCTTCCCTTTTCCATTCTTTCCCTTTCCAACTAATGAAAATTTTTCTTCATCCTTGCCCTTCGCTGAAGTCCCATCTCTAGTATTCTATCTTATTTCCTCCTATACCAAATCAAACCATAAGTGTTCCCAATTCAGTAGTTTCTCCCTCCCATTCACTAAATCTTGATACTTATTCCAGCTATTTGGAAGGCATAGAAGGGCTAGGCTTACCAATTCATCTTCTACAACATTAACACTGACCCCACTAATTTCATCACGAACTTGTGTGAACTTGCTCAGATACTACGGAATAGTGTCATTCTTTTGCATCTTTCATTTTGAAGTTTATCCTTGATTTCCAACTTCCTGTGGTCACTACTATTCTCGAAAAATTTATTCAGTTCTTTCCACATTGCGAATGAAGTTCCTTTCCTATGGAGATTTGAAACAATTTGATCTCGTACTCCCTCCAATATTATTCTCCTTGTCTTGGTTACATATTTATTCCACTAAGCAAGGTTCTGGGAAAAAGATACTTGTGGTTTTGTAACATTTGTCTTGTTGTATTCTAGCAATCCATTGTCATCCAATACTTCCTCCATGCGATCAAATTAGAGCTTCCTTCAAAGGCATACTCTAGCCTCAGTTTGTTGAAGCTCATCTTCTCAGATGTTAAAAGATCCTTCTACAATGAACTCCGAAATAAAACCTCCTCAGAAACAACTTCGAAATTCTTGCTCTAATGTGAATCCTACTCTGATACCATGTAGAAATAATGATGTAGATTTGCAACTGCTCATGAAATTTTAATCAAAATCACAAGACAAAAACATACTCTACTTCTCTGCGGAATTCAATTCAAAATTTATATCAATCATAAACATGTAATGAGGAATAACACACATGCACATAGTATTTTTCCAGGGGAAAGAAATCTGCTAAAAACCCAATTCCTGCTTGCATTAATATGATGAATAAATATGTATTACAATTTCTTTGCTCATATGAGCACAACATGTAAAGTAGTAACCTATCTCTATGCTCATTGAGAGGCTCTGACCCAAACTTAGTCAATTTCTGTCTCTACTTAAGCCCCTATTTCCTTGAGAAATTAGGCCCTATTATTTGGGAAATTCCTCAAATTGATTCCATAATTCCCAAGGTTGATCATCTAACTACATGCAACACTTGTACACTCAAGACTAGCCTACCACTGATGTTACACTACCTTGGAATCTCCACCACGGCTGGGGAAATCGAATTCTCTGCATGCACTGGCTATTTTGGGTTGATTCATCAGTTAACTGGATGATCACTTAGTTTGAATGAAGTATCACTGCTTAACTAACCTTCCACTATTTAATCCAACAGTTAGAACTAGTTTAACTAAAAACAACTTGGAATAACTGAGCTTGATTGCTACAAATTAGCAACCACACATGATTAACTGAACTCTAACTCTTGTAACTCGAATTTAATGAGCTACTCAGTGACAAGAGCCATGTCACCTCATTTAACTACATCCAAGTTGTCTTCTGATGTGGAAATTTTATCTTTCCCAACTTAATCAAGGAAAAATGAAATTGAGAATTTCTTGTTGCATTTTTCAAAAGCCAAGGTGAGATTGATGCTATTAAATAAAACCAATGATTCAATGTTCATAAAATATGAGACAAGCAAAAGATTTATTTTCTTATCTAAAGCTAGATCCACGTCAAAACTTGGTGGGAAAGTCACATGGAGAACCTTAGGCTAGAGGATTATCCCTTAGTTACTAAGTGGGTTTTGTTTAAAACCCTCATTAAGTTTTAGTTCTAACCTATTGGGAATGAAGAGTACCAATGGATCCATGAGTATTATTTTTGAGAAAAGATAAAGTAGATTATGTAAGAGTACGCCACCATGTTATAAATAAATGGACATTATGTTTTAATATCTCCCAACAACATGGATGTATTTCTCATGTACCTAGACGGCCTACACAATCATTTAAGGAGGAAAGTGATCCTCATTAGTCCTAGGATAGTTAATGAGGCTTGTGTATAAGAATAATATCTAAAGAATATGGATAATAATAAAGTAAAGACATGTGGTTCTAACAAAAAATACCACCAAGATGTCTCTAAGGAGGGATGGAAGATGTGGAAAAGAAAGGAGAAGAAGACACGAATCATTTCACATAAATGCAAGAATCCAACATACTATTCTAACAATAGTCACATTAATTGTTACATTTAAGATTATTGTTAAAATGTACATCCATATATGGGTGACCTCTTGGGTAGTCCTAGTGTTGCACCCTCCCCCCTTTTAAGGGGTGGCCGGAGGGGGGGGGGGGTGGAAATCTTATAAATCCCAAAGGAACAATTATGGATAAATTATCATGGGGCTTAGGTAGTAAATCCAATAACCAGGCTGAAATGTATGGACTTCACATGGGTTTGACAATATCCCTCTTAAGAGGACTCAAAGATATAGTCATTCTAGGAGACTGCTTCCTCATTATCTGATATTTGAAAATGGAATCTCCTCCAAAATACAATGTGCTAAAATTATTGTTTTGTAGAATAAAACGAATTCTCCAGGCCTTCTCATCCTTCTTTCCCTCCCACATTCCTTGATA
This sequence comes from Pinus tabuliformis, assembly GCA_031772625.1. Lineage (NCBI taxonomy): Eukaryota > Viridiplantae > Streptophyta > Pinopsida > Pinales > Pinaceae > Pinus > Pinus tabuliformis. Next base: position 1,582,635,210 of record CM062817.1, read on the forward strand.
TATAAACTCAAAAGAAGATCTCCTTGATAATAAGGCTTGTCTATTGGCTGAAGGAAAAACTGAAATAAATGGCAATGATGGTTTTTCCCAAATTACTTAAGACGTTCATGGTTTTATTGCAACCCTATTTTAGCCCTCCCTTCCCCCCTAATATTTTTGTACCTAGTTATCTATATGGTCCTACTCCTATCCATCCCCTTCCCTTTTTCTTGTGTTCACTCCCTTACCCACCCACTCTCATTTTGCCCTTCACTCCTTCATGCTCTATGTTGTCATACCACCTCCCTTCCCTCAAATCATTAACATCATGGAAGTTCACATGTCATCTCATCGTGGCGGCATATTAGATATGTTTTCATATCATTGTACTTCTCATGCATTATTTTGATTTTTTCTGCCTTTCCCATACATAATTTCACATTTCAAGCCATAAACCTCTATCGTCTAGCGCACTTCCATTAATGACACAAGTGAGGATCAAGCTTGCATGGAAATCTAAGAAAATTAAATATATGATAGGAACCCATTCACATGGCTTAGTGATGATGATGGTATCCTAGCTGTTATATATTAGAGGAAACCTGGTTGTAGGAAAACCTCTAAGGTAACCTCAAACCTCTTTGAGGTTGGAAGTTGGCCCTTCAACCTGGAGAGGGATCTCTCCCTAAAAACTCAACTACTCAAGGTCACTATAATAAAAGGTTTTCAATTGAGTCCTATGCCCATATTTATTGAAAAATGACTGAAATTTGGTTGGGATGTGTGAAATTTCCACCATTGGGCATGGATTCTAACCTAATCAGGTTTTATACAAAAACACTTTTGATGAGAAAAACACAAAATCAGGGTAGCGTTATTTCCTTTGACACTTCAATGATTTAGAGGAATATGAAGGAATTTAGTGAGGGTTAAATGAGCAACAATTATTAATGTCTGAGAAATAAACAGAAAGGAGCATAAAATATGAATCCCAATCTCATACTCTGTTTTTCATACATGAGGAAATATAAAACAAAGCAAAAAAAAAAGAAAGGGAAATACAACACAAGAATTTTTGCAAATGCTCATAAAGACTATTTCCATTAATGATCTACTCAAAATACACAAGGATGCTAAAACTCCAATAAACACCAACCCTTTATATTTCTATAATATTTTCTTATATAGATAATGCAATAACTGAAATATGTTTGTAGCTCAAAAAAAAATTATAGTAATCCAAAAATAGAATAAATATCCTAGGTGCATGCATCTTGAAAATATATTCTAAACATATCAAAAAGTCATAATAACTTGCTGAAAATTATGCTAAAAATGAGGTGGGAAAGTGTGTCATGATTTTTTTCTCCTCGTTGTAGATCAACTTTTTCATCCTCCAAAAATGGGTTATGTTTCATTGTTGTCTTCTCTTTCATCATTGCTGCAATACGCTGATACTGTCGTTGCCAGTGTTGTAGCTGCCTAAACCAATGGTTTTGTTGATAAGCCAATTGCCAACAAATTTTCCAAATTGTTTCTTTTTCAGAATGCATTGAGAATGGAAATGTTAGTGCTTTCTGTGAAAAATACGATGACAAGGTAAATGTCACCTCTACTCTATGTTGCTCTATATCTCAATGCCGATAGTGTTAGTAAATTATATATTACATAGCAATGGAACACATAGAATATTGCATAAATATAAACACAGAAAACGCATAAAACCAGATAGACACAGATATACGTGGTTCACCCAATTTGGGCTAAGTCCACCTCGAACAACCAGTCCTTCCTTTCTAAGAGACACAACTTATAGCAGATCCGCTGTAATATCCTCTGTCTTCTCTCACAGTCTCACCTCTCTGTTTCTCGCGTAGAGAATACACATCTATTACACAGCCTCAATACAATGCCCTCATACAAAGAGAGGGGTTGCCTTCTAGGGCAAAAAACCATAAACTAAACATAAGTTCTACCGTCAAATCATCCTCCTAATGAACGGCCCAAATTGACTAGAAATTACTATATTTTTACAAGGCAATTTTACATCTGTTTTTATCTTCGGGGGCGCTACACCCGAAACCCCCGCCGGGGGACCACTGACCCCCGGACCCACCAACCGGGGGGGATTAGTTAGCCCACCTGAACCCCCGCAAGGGGGACAAGTCCCCCCCATGTGGAGGGGTGTACAAACTTCCTGGGGTATACATTCGGCTGAAACAAAGACCTCTAAATAATCATGCTCCACACCCAACAATCTCCCACTTGGAGAATGATTATAGAAACACCACCGCTACTTCATTTGCTGGACAATGACTCCTATTTGGACCTGAATGTTTCTCATATTCATCGTCATCCTTGAAGACCAATTGAAACTGAGCAGATTCTCAGTTTCTCCCTGGTTACAACTTTTGTTAACATATCTGCAGGATTCTGGCTAGTGTATATCTTTTCCAGCATCAACTGTCCATCTTCCAACACTGATCGTATGAAATGGTACTTGAGCTATATGTGTTTAGTCCTGGAATGAAATGTTGAGTTCTTTGCAAGATAAATGGCACTTTGGCTATAACGTGCCCATATCATGCTTCTTACCCAATTCACCCATAAACCTTTGTAACCAAATCATTTCTTTACTAGCCTCTGTAGCAGCAACATACTCTGCTTCTGTTGTTGAAAGTGCAACAACACTTTGGATTTTTGAAACCCAACTGACAGTTGTTCCACCTACAGTAAATACATATCATGTAGTGCTCCTCCTATTATCTCTGTCACCTGCCATATCTGCATCAACATATCCTTGTAGATAAATGTTTGAACCACCAAAGCATAATGCTTGATTTGTGGTACCTTTCAAATATCTGAGAATCCATTTCACTGCCATCCAATGTTCCTTTCCTAGATTGTTCATGTACCTGCTTACAACTCCCACTGCATGTGCAATATCAGGCCTTGTGCAGACCATTGCATACATTAAGCTTCCAACTGTTGATGCATATGGAACTTTAGACATATAATCCATGTCTTCTTGGGTCTTTTGGCACATTTCCTTACTAAGTTTGAAATGTCTAGAAAAAGGTGTACTAACTGGTTTTGCATTGTGCATATTAAATCTTTTCAACACCTTTTGTATGTACTCATTCTGAGACAATGTTAATTTGCAATTTTTCCTGTCTCTAGTTATTCTCATACCAAGGATTTGTTTTGCAGCTCCCAAATCCTTCGTTGCAAATGAATTTGCCAATTTTCTTTTGAGCACATTTATTTCCTGCATGTTAGACCCTGCAACAAGGATGTCATCTACATACAAAAATAATATAATATAGCTACCATCATTTTTCTTTTTCAGATAAACACAATGATCAGAGTGACATCTAGTATAACCTTGTTCAGACATGAACTTGACAAATTTTAGATACCACTGCCTTGGAGCCTGCTTTAAGCCATACAAGCTCTTCTTCAACCTGCACACTAGTTTCTCCTTCCCTTTTACCTCATATCCTTGTGGCCGCTACATATATATCTCTTCCTCCAAATCCCCATGGAGAAAGGTTGTCTTTACATCTAACTGCTCAAGATGCAAATCTTCAACTTCTACTAGACTTAAAATAGTTCTGATTGAAGTCATTTTAACAACAGGAGAAAATGTTTCATCAAAATCAATACCTTTCTTCTGTGCAAACCCCTTCACCACAAATCTAGCTTTGTACCTTTGTTTTCCTTCATCTTCTTCCTTTAGCCTATAAACCCATTTATTCTTCAATGTAGTTTTTCTTGCAGGCAACCTGACTAAGTCCCAAGTCTGGTTATGCATTAAGGAGTCCATCTCTTCTTCCATGGCTACCTCCCACTTGTTCCTACTTTCAACCTACATTGCTTCTTCATAACATTCGGGTTCACCAGAATCAGTCAACAATAAATAATATAATGAAGGAGAGTATCGTTAAGGGGGGTATACTTATCCTGGTAGATCTTCTAACACCACTGTCAAGTGTTTCGAGTGCCTTTTGCTGTTGTGGTGGTTGTTGTTGTTGTGGTTGTCGATTATTATTATTTTCAGACACCTTTACTTTTTGAGTGATTTCATCAAGAACTGTGTATTCCTCGTTTTCTTTTTCCTATTTCTTTTCCTGCAATTGATTCTTATACAAGACATTTTCATTGAATATTACATCTCTGCTCCTAATGATTTTGTGATTTTCATAATCATATAAGCAATAACCAAAATCATTAACACCATATCCAATAAAGGTACATTTCTTTGACTTTGCCTCAAGCTTTGTTCTATTTTCTTTATTAATATGGACAAAGGCCTCACAACCAAAAGGCTTTAAAAAAGAGTAGTTTACCTTTTTACATGTCCATGCTTCCTCTAGAACACCACCATCCAAGGAACTTGAAGGCCCTTTGTTTATTAGATAAACAATAGTATCTACAGCATCTGCCCAAAATTGTAAAGGCAATCCTGCATGCAATCTCATGCACCTTGCATGCTCCATGATTGTTCTGTTCATCCTTTCTGACACACCATTTTCTTGTGGTGTTCTTGGAACTATCTTCTCTCTACGAATTCCATGCTCTAAACAATACCTATCAAACTCTTTGCTGCAATATTCACCTCCATTGTCTGATCTAAGACACTTCAATTTCTTTCCTGTCTCAATCTCGACCAAAGTTTTCCATTTCTTGAAAGTATCAAATACATCAGATTTATTCTTAACACAATAAATCCAAGTTTTTCTAGTTGCATCATCAATAAAAGTAACATAATAACGAGAGCCACCGAGAGATGATACCTGAGCAGGTCCCCATACATCTGTATGCACAAGCTATAATTTTTCACTCTTCTTTTCTTTCCCAACTTTGAGAAATCTGACTCTCTTCTGTTTTCCATAAATGCAATTCTCACAAAAGTTCAAATCAACATTCTTCAAACCCGGCAATAAATTCCTTGAGTGAAGAATCTTCATCCCCTTTTCACTCATGTGTTCGAGCCTATGAGGCCATAATGATGCATATGTTCCTTTGGAAGTTAAAGCATTAACAGAGTTAGAAATACCATTGCATAAATACAATGTACCAACCTTTTTGCCTTTTGCTATTACCAGGGCTCCTTTGGTGACCTTCCAAGATTTATCTGTGAAAGTTGTCACACAACCTTCACCACCTAACTGGCCTGTTGAAATCAGATTTTTCTTTAGATCTAGAACATGTCTTACCTCCTTTAGTAGCCATTGGTTTCCATTCAGCTGTTTTACAATAACCTTACCCATTCCAACAATTTTACAGGGTTTATCATCACCCAAACGGACTTGTCCAAAATCTCCTTGAACATAGTCATGAACGTATTTCTTATCAGGTGTGGCATGGAATGAGGCCCCTGAATCTACCACCCAGGAATCAGTAATATTCTCGAAAGAAAGAATCAAAGCATCTTGTAACACCTCACCTGTCACATTTGCTTCATGATTGTTTTCTTGTTGTGCATCTCCTTCTTTTCCCTTACGAGATCTACAGTCTTTCTTTAGGTGTCCTTTCTTTCCACATTTCCAGCAAACTATCCCCGATCTGGACTTGGATCTGCCTTTCCTTGATTTACTACAATATCCTGAGCTCTTTCCTCTTTCCATTTTTCTTCCCCTAGACTCTACACTCAAAGGATTACCCAATGTCTCACCGGAGCTTTTCTGTCGCATTTCCTCGCTAAGGATAGCAACGACAACATCATCAAACTTTAAAGTACTAGATCCAGAAACAGAGTTACTAATGGCCATTACTAAACCATTCCAACTTTCTGGCAATGAGCACAAGAATAACAAAACTCTTACTTCATCATCAAAGTTTACCCCTACAGAACTTAACTGACTTGTAACAATATTAAAATCATTTAAATGGTCTGCAACAAATCCACCTTCCGACATCTTCATATTAAATAACCGTTTCATAAGAAATACCTTATTTGAGGCCGAGGGTTTTTCATATAGTTTCGCCAACGCCTTAATCAAACCCTCTATTGTTGTTTCCTTCGAAATATTGAAGGCGACTGACGCTGCAAGGCACAACCATACTGTTCCGAGTGCCTTTCTATCGAGAAGGTTCAATTCTTCATCTGTCATACCCATCGACATCTTTGTTTTTCTACCCAATGGTAGGTATAGATCTTTCTGATACAGATAATCTTCCATCTGCATCTTCCACAGTGAGAGGTTTTGGCCGTTAAATTTCTCGACCCTATACTTACCATCTTCTGCCATTGCTCCCACTCGAACCAGGAACCCTTCTCTCCTACGAGTTTGTCAGCCAAATAGACCTTCGGCTCTGATTCCAGTTGTTAGTAAATTATATATTACAGAACAATGGAACACATAGAATATTGCATAAATATAAACACAGAAAACGCATAAAACTAGAGAGACACAGATATACATGGTTCACCCAGTTTGGGCTACGTCCACCCCGAACAGCCAGTCCTTCCTTTCTATTATCCAGCAAAATGAAGAGACACAACCTACAGTAGATCCGTTATAATATCGTCTGTTTTCTCTCACAGTCTCGCCTCTCTGTTTCTCACGCAGAGAATACACATCTATTACACAGCCTCAATACAATGCCCTCGTACAAAGAGAGGGGTTGCCTTCTAGGGCAAAAAACCCTAAACTAAACATAAGTTCTACCATCAGATCATCCGCCTAATGACAGCCTAGATTGAATAGAAATTACTATATTTTTACAAGGTAATTTTACATCTGTTTTTAGCTTTGGGGGCGCTGCCCCCGAAACCCTCGCCAAGGGACCGCTGGCCCCCGGACCCCCCAACCGGGGGGATTAGCCCCCTCGGATCCCCGTGGGGGGGACAAGTTCCCCCCACGTGGAGGGGTGTACAAACTTCCTGGGGTATAGATCCGGCTGAAACAAAGACCTCTAAATAATCATGCTCCACACCCAGCAGATAGGTGTGTGATCAGTGATAGATCACCAAAAACTCATTGTAGCAGTGACTTGATCAAAACTCAAAAAATGGTCATCATCTTCCTAGCTAAGGGTGTTGGTCACCTCCAAAAGAACATCCACCTTGTCCATTCTCTTCCTCTTACTCTGTCTGGTCTCCATAGGGATTTTCTTCTTAGTTTCCTTAGCCCTTGACCTTTTAGAACCTGCAATTTTCCCTTTGTTTATTATCAGGTCCTTTAATGGGACATTGTCCACATCTATCACTTCCTTGGCAAGGTCAGGATTTTGTTTTAATTTTATTTTCAGCCTTAATTTTTTTATAGGCATGGTGTGAGGTTTCTTCCCTCCCTTGAACATTTGAAACAAAGATAATTCTTCTTCATCCTGGGGTTCATTTTAAATTTATTTTCCCTTGGTCTATTCTAGTGGATGAGTTTCTGTAGGGGAAATATTAGTGGGTGGCTCTTCAGTATGAGGTGGATTCACAAAATGAGGTAGATTTCCAGTGGGAGGGCTTTCAACAGTAGGTTGGGTTTTCTTCATTCTGTTAGTTCTTCTGGCATACACATTAGGGGTTGTAGGCTCAGAGGATGAGGGAATTTCTCTATATTTTTGGCTTTGGGCTTCAGTGGACGTGCCCTGAGTATAGATTTATGCTTGAGTTTTCTTACCCTGCTTAGTACCCTTATGTATCCCTTTTTGGCTTTAGGGGGATGAGGTTGAACCCTCCCCAAAACAGGAAATGGCTCCATGTCCTGCCTGCCTTGGAAAATTAGTTTTCAATTAACAATTTAATTAAAGCTTTGTGGTAAACAAAATGAGGACATTGGTCTTCCCTAGCCCGAAAACGAGCAGAAATGTGTTTAATACTCTCCAGTAAATAAAAACAAGTGTTCATTCTTACTTGCCCTGCTAGATGAGCTAGGAAATAAAAATGGTAAAGATTTACCCAGTTAAAACACCCTTCACATGTGAAGTATGGATGGATAATGGGTAGCAACCTGTGCCATTCATCCTCCAGCCATGATATGTGCATCCCTACCTTCCAATTTTTGTCCTTGAATTCAGCCTTTATGAAAATAGGACATCATCCCCATCTAGAACATGGCTTCTGAAGACCCTTTCCCCATCCATCTGCAAATCTATAAATTTTGCGATCTACTCCTGTGTAACCAAGAAAGAAAGTCCTCCTACCTGAACAAGTTGTCAGTCAAAACCTTGGGGGAATGCTCGAGCTATGACATCATGGTATTCGGTGCATCAGTGGAAAAATTCCTGCCACCTAGCCCATTGAATTTTTTGTTAAATGTTTGGATAAATCTCCAAAAAGTCGGGACCTTTGAGATCATTTCAATTTATTTTGTCTCTCCTCCCCATTTTTCCTACGATTTGGAGATTACACAAACAAGAAACTAGTATTGAACGTTATATATCCACCGATAAAATTGAAACAAATAGCCCTCCAACATTCAAATCGACACGACTTTGCAAATGAAAAAGGTGAAAATAAGATGCGGTAAAAACAATGATATTTTTTTAAACAGACTAACTAATTGACAAGTGAAATTATTATTCTGACCCTTTGATAATTACAAACTCACACCATATTTCTTAGGCGGTGGAAATTTTCACTTTCAATACATATCTTTCACCTCTAGGAAAATCATGGTGTAAATGAGCAATAACTACCATATAGCTAACGTGGAATGTGTCAACGCGTTGTGAAAAAAACAAAATTCCAATTTTATTTTTGCCCTTGATATTCCCGCTATCATCCAATACCTGATAACGCTGATACTCCCATTGTCAGTGTATTCATGTTCATCATTTTTCTGAAGATGATAAATGTCGATATCCCCATTATCGACATTCTCTTTTTTATCACAGATTGTTTTTGTTGGCATTGAAATTTTTAGCGTTTACAAAACAAAACTTCAATCTCAAACTAAAAAGTGATAACATTTGCATGGTCAAATCTTACAGAAAGATCCGATGGCCCTTGTGTGGAATTCAACCATTATTGAAATTCAATTGTGGAGATAGATTGAGTTGATGAGCGATACAAAATGAGCCAATTCAGTTATTATAGTGATGATGATGGCACTTTGGGATGCTGAAAGTGATTATAGAGAATTGAAGGTCCTTGTGTGGGATTTGCTGGCCTAGTAGTTAAATGGAGGGGTGAACTCCCTCAAAATTTCATAGTTTGTGTTCGTCTAGGAATTGTTAGATGGTTGTTTGGGTTAACAGAGTGGGGCCGAGTAGATAGAATTCTTGGATACTCAAAGATGAGCTTCATACAATTTGCTTCCCTTCTGGTGTAGAGCTCATTCCATGGCTAAAACATTATTTTGGTTGGATACCTTGGTGCCTCGATCTTTCTGGCGTAGAGGTAAAAGTTTCAAGTTTTCTCAATTCAGGTGTTTCCCTCAGCTCGATTCAAATTGTAAATGTATTTCTCTATAGTGAAAATGGTGGGGGTTTGCAAACAAAGGCCCATAGATAGTGTGTTTAGGACCTAATTGTCTTAACAAGTTTATAATTTTCTATCTGGGGGTTTGGGATCTCTAGAAACCAGCCTCTTCAGTTTGGAAATTTCCCACTCAAATCAAATATTTCAATCAGCCCTTTGTACTATTCCCACTGTTGACTTCTAAGCATCTCTCAAATGTATCCAAGTTACTCTGATTCAGACTGCTCCACCTCATCATAATGCACTCGATGCATGAAGGAACATGAAAATTCAAACAAATAAATTTATGATTTGCATGTCATGGTATATTAGCAACGAGCCTCTAATAATGTCACTTTGGACCTCATTGAATCTCAACAGCAAAGTTGTGCATTTGGAGGATGAGTTGGATGCTCTATGCAGCTGTTGACGGTGCTAGACCTGCCACTATTCATAGGATATCCTTGATATGAAGACCCAATTAAACCTCACACTATTTGGTGTACGATTCCCATCTGAAATATGGCCTAGTTACTAAATTCTTAAATATTTTCCTTGGCTCTAACTGTTAGCAAGAGAGAGGGACACAATGGTGTTGTCGAAAAGAAAGAAGGTGTGCCTAATGAGTCTTCAGTTGTAGCTGTGTCAAAGTTCTTCTACCCCAGAGGGAGGAAGAAAAGTGAGCCTCTAAGAGAGAGGTAATAGTACCACTGAAGAAGAGACACACACAAATAAGAGGGATTCATCTAACATCTAGTGAAATAGTCCACAAGAGATGTGATAATCATTAAAACCAATGAATAAGAAATATTTTTCTAGTATCTTTCATAATAGTCCAGAAGGATGGGACAACAATAAAAAGCATTACAACACACTCTCAATAAGATAGGCATTAAAATAATTGAAATAATTCAACCACTTTATCACATATGAAAGAAAACATGAAATACAAACATCCACAGAATAGTCTTACAAACATTCATAATCCATGTATGAAGAACGTGCTAGCCTAGTAGGCTTATGTTATTAAATAAAAGATTCAAGACACATGTATACAATGAACATCACTAGCTCTAATAGTGGAGTGTTGGAGCCACTCCTTGTTACCCAAAAGAACTAGATTATCTCTATAATGCTTTGCAGGAGGAACCAAGGTGAAAAAAGTCCTTTTCCCTTACAATGAGGGTGTATATACAACAATGAGGAAGTGATGCTTCACCTTCCTTATGCCTCTTCATCTACCTTCATGATTGTTTGACTTCCTATGATGTTTACATGACTCTTCATATTCCATGCATGTCCTTTGGACTTGCACTTTACAATACATTTTTGAAACATAATTTACATCATTAACCGCAATGGTGTGGCATGTGATAACTCATGACATGACATTACATGACACTGCTGACATAAAATTCTTGATGATGTGGCAATGCCAAGCCACTATTGTTGATGTGTGTTGAGTGTTTTCTTGAGAATTCTTTTCTTTTCTCCTCTACTTGGCTTGTTGATAAAGAATCTTCAATCATCTCAAGTCTTGAATGGTGATCACAAATTGGTCTCCCTTTGCTTTCTCTTGATTGATCATCTTGCATACTCAGTTACAAGAATGTATTTCAACATTTTTCCCTCCTTCATCTCCTTCTTCATCATCTCATCATGGCATGATAAGATATCTGTTTCTACAATTCACTCATGATGAGACGACATTAGTCTGAAAACCCCCTAGTCTAAGATTGTGCATATTGATCCATTGAGCAAGATGGAACCATATGGAAAGCTGGGAAAGGGGCTCAGTGACTGCATAGTTTCATATTTAAAGCAGTCAAGGGGGAGCCTTGAACCTTGAGACTGTGCAATTCGCAGTCTAGGTAGGACTAAGGGAGAAAATTGTGCAATTTTGGAGGCCAGTGAGACAAGCTAAGGGAATGGGAACTGAATGAATACATTACGTAGTTCCAGGAGATAGGGGAGGCTAGCCGATTTCATAGTTTCATAACTTAGGGCCTCAAGGGATGAGATTGAGGGTAGTGAATGTTAATTTCATAGTTAGGGCCAGGTTGGGAGGAGGAATTGCACAATTTTGGTAGTAAAGGTCAAGGCTTGAGCACTGAAAGTGCGTAGTGTAGCAGTCTTGGGAGATAGGAACTACACATTGCACAGTGCCAAGAGGAAAGTTCAAGCTAGAGGACTGAGACTGCATAATGCACAATTCAGGGAGCCTGGGTGAAGCTAAGTTTCTTAGGCGGGAATATTTTCTAGAAATGGCTATGTGTGGAATCAATTAGAGTGATGTGAACAATGATAAGACTTCAAATTTTCTCACACACTTAGAATACTTGACGACATAACAAAATATATCATCCATGATATATGAACAATGCATTTCCCTTTGTGCGACAACTTTATGACAACTTACGACAAGTGCAACACTTAGGATACACTTTGCGGCGACCATGACGACACTTGTGCCATAATGCTTAAAACTTTGGAAATGAGTGTGACAAATCTTTACATTGTTAGAACAACTAATGCACACAAAGATGACCTCTTGAAACTACTAGGATAGGCTTACACACATGATGTGATAGCTAACATGCGAAAAGACAATATATTTCCTATCTTTCACAAGAGACCAAAATACTTCAAGGAAACACATGGAATGAGTTTCAAAGTTTGCGATGACAATGTACAATACCAAAGAAGGCTCCAAAATTGAGCGTAGGCCAAAATTTTAGAGCGTGTCAAAGCAACGACAACACTTGGCAACACACTGGTAGAATTCCAGCTTCTCTTCCTTGGTTAACTCTTTCGTGTAGGGCCTTGGTTCTTCGGGGGTTATTGATTCATCGTGTAGATTACTTTGGTCTCCCCACTTGTCCCATGAATAGACATGGTCCCCTTTATACCTTCTCAGTTAATCACAACATGAAATTAAGTAATATCGCAATGTTTTGAGTTGGGAAAGGTAGTGAAGTTCGCGAGCTTAAGATTCTCAAAGTATAATTTTTCATCTCTAGTGTTTCTCCACTACTAGAAGGCTTGGATATTACCCCGAAGGAGTCACTACAAGAACACAAACATTTCTCTGCTACCAGTGAGCCTGGTTAGTACCTCGATGAAGTTGCTTGCTTCACCTCTCTGTGTAGGAAGCCTTTCTATTCTTTTGCCTTTATTTTTATTTTTTATAGGACTGTGCATTGGCACTTATTCATTTTTAGGCAGAGGATGGATCCAAACTTATTGAGAGCAGGAAGGGGTTTTCCTTTAGAGACGCATATAGAGAACTCTGATTTAGGTTTCCTTTCTTAGATTTTTCCCCTTATCCTCTTCTACTAATTGGATAAGTGTGAAAACACCAAAACATAAAGAACCCAATGTATGCATAAGGTTTCACAAATATACACGAGTTCATGGTTTAACCAAAACTCTCCTCACAAATAGATCATTTTCTATTGGAACTTCATCCACCAAAAGATATAACCAACACAAGGAAGACAGACCAAAGCTTTAGCCAAACGTTGAAGTGTCACAAGACTGTCTAGAATTCAACCACACACATTCTAAGAAGCCAAAACATGTTCACGCACAACACTTATTCACATGAAAAAAAAAAAACAGAAATCAAAAGAACAAGAAAATATTATGTACATAATGTATGACATAGCCCTAGATGATCGTTTAAAGTTGTGTTTTAATTCTTGGTCATTGATAGGGAGAGATTCAATCTTCCTGTCAAGTGATTGAAGATGATATGTGTGTTGTCCAAGCTTTTCGTGAATTTTGAATGGCCCAATCCACAAGGATTGAAACTTGGTGTGTTTCCCTTTGTCCTCGTGGGCCTTATACAACTTCAAGACTAAGTCACCCACATTGAAGTTATCCTTCCTTGCATACTTCTTGTCGAACCACCTCTCGATACAAATCTGATGAACTGAAATTTTTTCTTTTTCTTTCAACCTTTCTTCCAGTAACTTGTGAAGGGTGTCCATCCTACGATGCACTAATAAGCATGGCTTGCCTTGGGATTCTTTCGAAAGTTGGAGAGCACGCAAGTAAATGTTAGGAGGGAGGATCACTTCTTTTCTATACACCAGGAAGTAAAGGGAGGTGTTCATAGAGGGCTTTAGCATGACGTGGTCAACCCATAAATAATTTTCCAAAGCAGAGTTCCAGTTCCTTTGTTAAGATAATATGGTATTTTTGATGATACAAATGAAGTTATTATTTGTGGAATCAGCAAGACATTCCCCTACAGATAATAATTAGCTGAATGTTTCAATACAATTACATTTTATAATGCAAAATCGTAAAGTTTTAACAATGAAAATTATGTTTCATTATCGAAAACAAGTTAAGAAGGAATGTCGAACATGGAAATGATATTATACTAAAGGAAGTTTATGACGTCCTGATCATTCACATGTTTACGTGGAACTGCTTCTATCCACCGTGTAAAGTAGTATATGGCAGTGAGAATATAGTGGTGCTGCATTGACGAATGCGGAAATATTTCTCCAATAACATCCAAGCCCCAATGTTGAAATGGGTCTTCCACTACAATAGACTGCAATCGGGTGGCTGATTTCTTGTTTCCATCGGCACACCTTTGACAGATCAGACACTTATGAGCATAGGCATGAGATGCTTTGAATAATGTATGTCAATAGAAACCATCCCGCATAACTTTATGCGTAGTTATGTTACCCACAAAATTTCCCTCGGTTGGTCCATTATGGAGATCGAACAATACTTTCTCTCAATCATGCGCTTCTAAGCACCTGAGAAATACTCCATTATGGTGCTTTCTAAAAAGCACCCCATGCACCAGCTAGTAAGATAATTATTTAAGTATCGTATTCTTCCGCGTGGATAAATGGGAGGGAATGGTGTCGTTCTCGAGGTATTGGCACACATTTGCATACCACGAGTTTGTGATAATAGTGTGAAGATTTCGCTCTACATTATACATCTCGATCTCCCGCTCCCATCCAGAGGGATATTCTTCTTCTTTTGCATCCATTGATCCTGCTACTAGTCGACATAGACCGTGGCTCTTGATTATGTGAATTGGTTTGATCTCTAAGTCATATTATTGTAAACCAGTAATCTAGTTCACTCTTCTCTCACCTAGCTCTTGTTGAACAAATATTGATCTGACTATTGGGTGCAGAACAAATATAATACAATGATTTTTAAAAAGATAGGGTTGGAATTGCTTCACTGCCTTGTATATTGCGTAAGATTGTTTATCAATGGCTAGATAATTGAGTTCAGGTCCATGTAGATTAGCGCTCATGAAAGATATTGGATGCTTGTTTTTTTATCATCCTTTTGTGTAAGAACAATGACTAGATAAGTGTCAGAAGAAAAATTGTAGAGCAGAAAATATTTGTTGAAATCTGGGATGTATAGAGCGGGTGCTTCTGCAATAGCTTGCTTAATATGGGAAATGTGTCCTTTTCTCTTTTATCCCATATGTAGATCACATCATCCTTTACGATTTCCTATATTGGCTTGACAATCTGAGCATAATTGAAGATGAACTTGTGGAGGAAGTTGATTTTCCCCAGGAAGGACTGGATAGCTTTCTTGTTCATGGGGAAGGGAATCTGCATGATTTATTTGACACTCTTAGGGTCTACTTTAATCCCACTTTTGGAAATGATATGTCCCAAGATATTACCCTCGGACACTATGAAAATACTCTTTTTGGGATTAAGGGATATCCTATACTTATGACATCATTCAAAAACTTTCTTCAAATGGCATATGTGGTCGGATCTCTTCTTAGAAAACACTGTGACATCATCGAGGTAGACCTCCATGCTCTGTCCAATCAATCTGCGGAATGCAATGTCCAAGGAATGTTGAAATTTTGAATCATCATTGATCAACCCAAATGGCATTCTCTTGAATGCGAACATACCCCACTTCATGCAGAATTTTGTTTTTAGCCTATCAGGCTCTAAGACTAGAACCCAGTTATAATATCCAGAATACCCATCAAAAAAAGAAAACATCTCTGACCCCGATACTATTTGCAGTACCAATTCTATAACAACCTTGGTGAAAATTCCATGTAATAAAAGTTAAAAACAATAACCACAGTCGATGGGACACTTATTCCAAGCTGAGTGTTGGGCAAGACATCCTAGGGGGTGTTCATTTGGTTGTTTATGGCTAAGGAAATTGGCAAAGGCAATGGCTAAGGCTTTGGAAAGGAAAAATGTCAGTTTCGGCACAATTATTTATGAAAATAAAGGAAATTAGGAGAAAAGGAAGGTGAAAGGTCACAAGCTGCATGTGAGGAGGAAAATGAAGAAAACAGTAGCCTCATTCATAAAAAGGCTTCTGAGGATCAGTTGGTAACCTTTTGTCAGTTCAGTTTTGGAGCTCTCTCATTATTCTCTCTCTCTCTCATACTCTTGAAGACTTAGATTTTTCTTGGAGCACTCTTGGAGGCTGTGGCATACTTGGATTCTTTGAGAAAGAAGGTAAAGCAAGAGTGGGAAAGTGCAAGAATACATCGGGATCAGCAGCTACATCAGATTTTCTTGTAGGTACTAAGTTGAATGTATGTTTCCTTCACTAGTTTTGGCATGCATGCAGATTTTTGGTTGTGATCTTCCATTGGCATGGAGGATGGTTGGGATTGACCATGGATTTCCTAGCCTTTCCATGTCCTAGATAGCCATGGTGATTGTGGATTTAATTTCATTGTTTTGTTTTGGTTGGTTCTCACGTTTCCTTAGCTTGGGTTGAGTTATTAGTCCTAGAAGCCCTGGATGGACAAACACTCTAGAAGCCCTGTAACATCTTAGGTTGAGTTACTAGTCCTGGAATATTTGGTTTGCCAAATGCTCTCGAAGCCCTTGGTGGGTTCAGTTACTAGTCCTGGAAGCGCTGGTTGCAAAAACTCTCTGGAAGCCATGAATAAGTTATGGTTTGAGTTGCTAGTCCTGGAAACCTTGGTTGGACAAACACTCAGGAAGCCCTAGAAGGCTTGGATGGAGACCAATCTGATGATGGTTTTGTGATTTCCAATAGTGAGGTGGAACCATTATTTTATGGGTTGATGTGGATAGCCTCTGGAAGCCTTGGATGAGTTTTGATTAATGTGTTCTATGAGATCCCACATTCATGCATGGAATATGGCAGACGGGTGAAAGGCTGAAGAGAGATTTGGCTCAACCATTCTATGGTAGGGTGGAACGTGGAAGTCCCATCACAGGTTTGGATTTTGCACCATTAATGAAAGGTTATTTATCCTTGTATTTCAATGAGAATTTTGATGGATTATCTGTGGTATACATTATTGTACTTTCATGAGTATTTATGTCCCGATTATGCTGGTTATGTATTTGTTTTATGGCAACAGCCATGTATGGATTTCATCATGTTTTTTTTTGTAGTTGAATGATACATGTATCTAGGACCTAATGGATGGAATGGCAGTTGAGGTGTTGAGGCATCAATGGTTCTTAGTGATTCTCAGCTAAGTATGAGACCCCTGTGCTAAGAACTATTAATTAAAACTACATATTATACATTTGCAATATGTTTGATGAAATTTCAATCATGGCTAGTAGGGGTCCAGTCAAGGTCTTAAACAATTATTTGTTTTAGACCTATCATTTCCATGTTATTTTACTAATATGAAGAGATGGTGCAATTCTATGCAGTGACCTGGGCTCTGGGCCTGAAAAAGTGGCTCAAATCCTGGAGTCCCTGGCATAGCACTGACAGTTTTGGTCTCTATTTGCTAGTAGGAAAGCCTGTCAAAGTGACTTTGGGTTGTTGGTCGCACGTATGCCTATAGCATGGGAGTGACTAAGCCTTAAATAGTCCAAAAGCTCAGTGGGACCCAAGGAAAGCTTGCTAAAGTATTGGATTGGTTCCTTAGGCTTCTATAGCTTATGATTAATGTTTGTATGGTGTGTTTATGTTGGTTCCACTTCCTTAACGTGACTTAGGAGGTCAAATCATATCATAGTGGCCTCTTGTCGCATGTGTTACCATGGCTGGCTGGTTGCTTGGGTAGATGTTGGAGGAGGGTGTTACAAAGTGGTATCAGAGCATGGTTCACCCCTTAGACTGGATGAGCTATGTTTTGGTCATGCATGCATGTCAGTTGCATGTGTGTCTCTCACCCTTGCATTCCATGTGCTTGTTGAATTTTCATGATGTTTTTCATGGTTGTAGTGATGTCGTGATGTGGAAATTGAGGATTTAATGTGGAATGCATCGTTGTGAGTGTATGACTGGTTACATGTCGATTTATGTTGCTTACATGTATCATTGTAGTATGCTTGGTTAGATTCTTGCATGTTTGGTTACATTATTGTATGCCTGGTGGCATGTATCATTCTTGCAGGTTTGATTTCAAGTATTATTCATTCATGCTTGGTCACATGTGTTTATGCATATATGTGGATGGTTATGCATCTCTTATGCATGTTCATGTTTGCATGTGATCAAGTGTATAGTGAAGTAATGATGGTGGTTTTCATGCATGAGGTCGTTGTGTGTGCTGTCATTGAGGTAATGCATTGATGACTAGACCCTAGCTAGAATGATAGTTGCATGGTCATATGCTTATGTTTTATGTTTCTATATGCTGTAATGATTATGTTATACATGTATCACCCTGATTTTTTGATCTTGCAGACAAGGTATCCTCCCCAAGCTATACTAAGGTACTTTGTTTTATTTTGATTTGGCTTAGATGACATGATACACCTTGCAGGAAGAAATATCAAATGGCTAGCAAGATGGTTGACTACAAAGACTCTCCCTATGAATCAAAAGAGCGGTATGGTATTAGGAACTCTTCCGACTTGGCAGTGACACTGAGAAGTTTAAAGGAAGAAATAAGTAGTTGTAAGGAAGATAATGATAGAATCATACAGGCACAGGAGAAGTTAGCAGAGGTCAATGCAGTCATACTTCAGAGCTTGTTAGATTTGCAGTGACATGGACCACTTCGGATCAGCCATGAGTAGGAGGATAAAACTAATGGCGCCTATGGTAGTAGATCACATGGTGGTCATAGATTATATAGAGATGGCAGAATTAGAGATGGCATATTATTGGACACTCCAGATAGGAGAAGGGATAAACACATGTATGATTCTAGTTCTGACTCAGATAAGCACTATGATTGTCACCAGTATCATCCTTACAAGAGGAGTGATAAAGGGTATTTTCCAAATGAGTTTAAGAAAGAAAAACCACCTACTTTTGATGGAGAGGTAAATAAATCACAAGATGTTGAGGCATAGTTGCTAGGCATGAAGAATTTCTTCAAATTGCATGACTATTCAGAGAACACGACAGCTAGAGTGGATACATTCAGTCTCAAAGGAAAAGCATATATTTGGTGGGAAGATGTGAAGAATGTCAGAGGTATAAATAAGGAATATTTGACTTGGAGTGAGTTTGAGCAGCTATTCAAGAAGAAGTATTTGTCAAAAATATACTTTAATGACAGAGCAAAAGAATTCTATGAGCTAAAGAGGGGATCCATGACAGATGATGAGTACACTAGTAGATTCTTAGAGTTGCTGAGGTATATGCCTTACCTCAAGGAGGAGAAGGCTAAGATTCAGAGATTCGTTAGTGGGTTACCAGTTGCATTCAAAGATAGGATTGAGTTCAACAAGCCTAGATCATTGGAGGAGGCCATCTAAGAGTTGAATCATTGCTATGAAAAATCGAAGTGCATAATTGAGACTAAGCCAAACTAGAGAGCTAATTCAGAGAACAAAGTAAAATGGGACAAGAAGTGAGTACGACCACAAGATACATGTAATAAGGAGAATGTTGCACCATCTATGATGTTCAATGCATTAGATATAGGATAGGGATACATATCTGAGGAGCAGAATAAGGAGCTCGTGCAGTGTTAGACCTGTGGAAGAGATCATCGCAAGAATGATTGCCCATAGTACCAGATTTGTAGGCCTAAGATATACAGTGCGCAGGAGGCACAAACTATTGGAGATGTTGGTCAGAGTATTCCACATATATATGAAGCATTGGATAACAAATAGGCAGAGCATTAGGCATCTATCATTGAGATGGATGGTAAACTTTGTGATCAAGTTATTTCTATTTTGATTGATCTTGAATGTAATTATAGCTATGTTTGTCCTAACTTGGTGGATAAGTGTGATTTTAGTAAGGAATTGCAGGAAGAGTCTTGGTTAGTGCAGTTGGCTACAAGTACAAAGAAATGAGTTCATCATTAGGTAAGATCTTGTGAATTTGACTTGAATGGTATACCTACCACCGCACATTTATATGTATTACCATTGGGTTCATACAATATGTTTTTGGGCATGGATTGGTTGTATATTCATTGAACCAAGCTGGATTGTTATGATAAATCCATTGAGTGTGCTGATGACAATGGGGAACCACAAGTCTTACAGGGTAAGAAGAAAGCTACATCAGTTGGGATGGTGACAGTTATACAAGTAAAGTGTAGTCAAAGGAAAGGGTGCAAGCTATTCACAGTGCACATCTCTAGTGATAAGGGTAAGGAAGTTGAGGATATAGATGTGTTGAACAAGTACCCTTTGTCGAGGATTGATGACTTATTCAATCAGATGAAGGGAGTAGCAATGTTCTCGAAGATTGATCTGAGATGCAGATACTATCACATACACATCGAAGAGGAAGAAATTTACAAGACTGTGTTCTGGACTAGGTATGGGCATTATGAGTTCGTTGTTGTTCCATTTGGCTTAACTAATGCTCCAACTACATTTATGTGTTTGATGAATAGCGTGTTTCATTTATATTTGGATAAAAATTTTATTGTGTCCATTGATGATATACTGGTATATTCTAAAAATGATGAAGATCATGTTGAGCATGTAGCAACAGTGTTGAGGTTGTTGAGGGAGCATAATTTGTATGCTAAGCTTAGCAAGTGTGGTTTATTTCAGACTGAGATACACTACTTGGGACATGTTGTCTCCAAGGAAGGCCATGCAGACGATTTAGAGAAGATAAGGGCCATCATGGAGTGGGTAGCTCTTAAGCGTGTGAATGAGGTGAGATCTTTCATGGGTTTGGCAGGCTATTACAAAAGGTTCATCAAGAAATTCTCACATATTTCTTATCCTATCACATCATTGCAAAGGAAAGGTAAGAAGTTTGAATGGACTGAGGAGTGTGAGGCTAGCTTTGAGCAACTCAAGAAATTGTTGGCGCATGCACTGATACTACATATTGCAGATCTGGACAAAGAATTTATGGTATGCATAGATTCTTGTAAGAGAGGGCTTGGTGGAGTCCTTATGCAGGATGGACATGTAGGAATTTACAGGGTAAGTTCCTCAGAAAGAATACCAAAAGGACACCGCTCACAACCAGATCACAGATCAATACACCAGTATTTTTGACGTGGTTAAAACCCTCAAAGAGGGAAACAGTCCACGGCCTATCCCAACGTGGGTACTACAGGCAATTTATTAATCAAAGAATGAAAATTTACATAAGCTTCTCTCATGCACGGATTACCTGAACAATGACCCTCCATGCGCTTTAAATAGAACTCATGGACCAATCGGGTGTCAAGCCACAGATCAAGTGTCGGTAATACCGAGGTGAGAGTGAACTGTCGGATCACTACATATCGTGACCGTCGGATTGTAAGTTACAAAATGTACAACGGTAAAGAAAGACACTTTACCTAACTCTATACCTAACTCTATACTAGACCAAGTTGAACTTAACTATATCCTATGTGTCGGAATATCCTAACATCCCCCCTTAAGAACAACTTGGGATAGGATTGAAGGATTTACAAATATGACACAATAGGATAAGGAAGGAGGCACTAGAGCCTATCCCCCCTTAGTGACAACTTCCTGAACTCCAAGCATATATCGAAGTTTAGTGAACTTCGCCTCTGTGAGAGCCTTTGTGAAGATGTCTGCAACCTGATCATCTGTTGGACAATATTGCACTTCAAGAACATGGTCATGAATGAGCTTTCTGATGAAGTGCATGTGTAGTTCAATGTGTTTGCTGCGCTGATGCTGGACTGGATCTTTGCATAGCTGAATGGCACTTTGATTATCACACCAAAGTGTGGTTGGATGCTGCTGCTCAAAGCCAAACTCTGATAGGATCTGACGAAGCCACAAGGCTTCCTTACTAGCTTCCACGGCACCACGATACTCTGCTTCTGCTGACGAAAGAGAAATGGCAGCCTGTTTCTTACAAGCCCATGTAATAGGTCCTGAACCAAGAGTGAAGACATAACCGGCAGTAGACTTCCGATCATCAGGGTCACCAGCCCAATCAGAATCAGTGAAACCAACTAACAGAGGAGCTGCTTTGGCACTGTAATGAATCCCAAACTGTACTGTACCTCGAACATAACGAAGTATTCTTTTAGCTGCTTTCCAATGACTTTCACGGGGGTTTTGCATAAAACGAGCAACAAGGCCAACAGCAAAGGAAAGATCAGGACGAGTATGGGTTAAATACAAGAGTTTTCCTACAAGTTGACGGTATAAGGTAGCATCAACTTCAGGAGAAGTACAAGAGACTGAAAGTTTGACTCCAGACTGAAAGGGAGAAGGGGCTGGCTTACAGTCTTCCATGTGAAAATGACGAAGAATATCACAAGCATACTTGGACTGGGAAAGGAAAATACCCTCCTTGGATTGCAAGACTTGAAGACCGAGAAAATAGTGTAAGTGTCCTAAGTCTGTCATTTCAAATTTCTTTTTAAGGCTGGACTTCACATGGTTTATAAGGTTGGGATCACTACCAGTAAGAATAAGATCATCAACATAAAGAACAAGGATGATAAGAGAGTTGCCCACTTTCTTGGTGTAGACAGTATTGTCAGAATGACACCTAGAAAAGCCAGATTCTAAAAGAAAGCTATCCATTTTGGCATACCAAGCCCGAGGAGCTTGCTTGAGGCCATAAAGGGATTTCTTAAGTCGACAAACAAGGCTGGAGTCTGTTTGTATGAAGCCAATGGGTTGTTCCATATAGATTTCTTCCTGCAAGTCCCCATGCAAGAAGGCAGATTTAACATCCATTTGATGGACTTCCCATTTTAAAGAGGCAGCAAGGGAAAGAACAAGGCGGATAGAGTTCATTTTGGCAACGGGGGAGAAGGTTTCAGTGTAGTCAATGCCTTCAACCTGTGAAAAGCCCTTAGCAACGAGACGAGCTTTATGTTTATCAACTTTCCCATCTGGTCCATACTTGGTTCTGTAAACCCATTTACATCTAACAAGTTTGCGTCCCTTTGGTAGAGGAACAAGATCCCATGTATCATTTGTCATCAATGAATGATATTCTTCATTCATAGCTGCTTCCCAATGTGGATGGCCTGAAGCTTCTGCAAAAGTGTCAGGATCATGATTTACTGGAGCTTGAGCCAGTAAAGAAGAGGCTCTTTCAAACTGAGAACGTGTACGTCGCTGATCTGTAGGATCACCGGCAAGATCACCTGCTGCATCCCGAGTAGCACGGACCCATCTTGGAAGTTGAGGATCCTGAGAAGGTGGGGGAGGATTATCATCCTCGCTTTCATCATCTAAAGAAGAAATGTTTTCAAAAGTAGAAGAGATAGGAAGAGGTGGCACATCCGCCGGACTAGGCTCGCAGGCCGATTTATTTTCATCAAATTTTACATCTCTTCTAATGATAACATTTTTGGACTTAAATGGAATAAGTCTATAACCTTTTACATCTTCAGAATATCCAACAAAAGTACATTTCTCACTCTTAGGTTCTAAAGCTTTATGCTTTTCATCTGGAATATGGGCCCATGCTTCACTTCCAAACACACGAAAGTGACTTACATCTGGTTTAATGGAACTCCAAGCTTCTTCTGGAGTGATATTCTCTAGAACCTTAGTAGGAGTGCGATTGATTATATAATTTGCACAATTAATTGCTTCGGCCCAAAAACTAAGACTGAGTCCTTTAGATTGCAGCATACAATTAGCCATTTCCTTTAAGGTGCGATTTTTCCTTTCAGCTACACCATTTTGTTGTGGAGTGTATGGAACAGTATGTTGCATTTGAATTCCATTTTCGGTGCAAAAGTTGATGAATGTGTTTTTAACATATTCTCCACCATTATCAGTTCTTAGCTTAAGAATTTGATGTCCAGATTGTTTTTCAACAAAGGCTTTGAAGGCCAAAAATTTGTTAAATACTTTGCTCTTGAGTTTTAGAAAGTATACCCAAGTGCGTCTGGAGAAATCATCAATGAAAGTTAAGAAGTACTTGCAGCCAAAGAATGAAGCAACAGGAAGAGGACCACATAAATCACTGTGCACAAGCTGTAAAGGGGCTGAGGCGTGCCAAGAGGCACGTTTGTCAAAACTGTCCCGATGATGTTTTCCGAGTACACATCCGAAACAAACACCATCTCTGCAAGATACCATAGGAAGACCTGTCACCATATTTTCTTTACATAGATGCTGAAGGGAGCGATAGTTTAAGTGACCAAATCGCTCATGCCAAAGTTTGCTCACTTCATCATTATGAGCAACAAATACTGAGGGAAGATTTGATGACCCAAAGTTGTGAAACTTATACAACCTTGTGGAATCATCAGCAAGACCAGTAGCTAGAATCTGTTTAGGATCTTTTAGATCCTTGATTACAACATCATGAGGTGAAAATTCAACAATTTTACCTTCACCTGAATGAGTTATCTGATAGACAGATAGAAGGTTGCAGGATAAGGTTGGAACACATAATACATCATTAAACTGACCATTGTCTAGATGAACAGTTCCAGTCCCTACAACATTAAGAGATCTATCATCACCAACATATATATTTTTGGTGTTACAATCATTTAAAGAAGAAAACATGGCTTGGTTTTTGGCCATGTGATAAGAGGCTCCAGAATCAATGAGCCACTCATGAGAATGAGAAGAAGAAGAAGATACATTTAATGCATAACCAGACTGAGATGATTGACAACGACATGCAGAAAGTGCCATTCCGGAAGTTGAAGTTGAAGTAGGCTCCACATGGATGTTATGTTTCTTCATTGCGGCTTCCAAGGCTTCCATCTTCTTAAAGCATTTAGATTCTAAGTGGCCATCTCGATTACAAAAGTTACAATGTCTATCAGTCTTCTTCCATTTGTTTTTATTGGTCTTATCATTTTGCTGAAATGATCTTTCATTTTGAGGCTGAGTTGGTTTAGGACCATTCTTTTGAGGATATGACTTCTTAGGATTCTTTGAATTTGGTTGCTGCTGGGCGGCTAACGCTTTCGTGGAAGAGTTTCCAAGATTAAGAAGACCAAGGTGTAAGAGTTTTTCTTGTTCTCTTATTAAGGAATCACAAAAGGAGTCAAAGGAAGGGGCTTTGTAGTCTTTTCCTTGACAAATGAAAGCTTCCCTTGTAGAATGGAAAGTGGAAACAAATACAGAGTAGGCTGGTCCCAACTTAGTAAGGATGGAATAAATAAGGTTACCATCTTCTTTCTTAACTTTAACACCTTCCAAGAGATATCTAAGGGTCTTGAATTTGGACAAGAAATCTTCAATGCAAGAAAAATTATTAGGATCCAAAGTAAGCAACTCATTTTCAAGTTGATGGGCTCTAATTTCATTTTTAATCCCAAAAACTTTAGCGAGTTTTTCTAATGCTTCATGAGGAGTCTCAAGTTCTGCAATGTGGAATCTAAGATCAGGAGAAATAGACATCCCTATCAAACCACGTGCTTGATCTTGTCTATTTTCCCATTTTGCAGCCTTGTCTTCATCTTTTGGTTTCTTCTCTTGGTCTGTGGCTATTCTGAAGAGACCTTTACTTCTAAGTAAATCTTCCATGTAGGCTACCCATTGGAAGTAGTTAGTGCTGTCAAGAATGACTTGGCATGGACTTTCCATTTTTTTTTTTTTAAAACTGAAGCTGAAGATGCTGAAAGTAAGTGTTCCAATGGATAGATCTCGAAAAAATAGGCGGTTTTAAAAAAAACGGCTCTGAAAAAGGCTTCCGGATGAAGAAGTTATGGCTTTTTAAAAAAAATTGTTGACGTTGCCGGCAAAGTGCGCGAATGTGCGGGAATGAAAAAATCCGCCCCAACAAAATGGAGACTTGAACCCAAGACCTCTACTCTCTTAAAATAGCTTTGAACCAATTGATCTATACAAAAAATTTGAGAGAGAGAGAGAGAGAGAGGGGGGGGGGCCTTGGTTTGCGTGCTTGCCTTGAGAAAGCTCTTTTTCCCTACAAAACACAAAACATAAAACCCAACACGAATATGCAAAGAAAAACGAACCTTGCGGCTCGAAGTTAGCTTTAGCCAAAAAACTAGAAATTTTTAAAAAAATCTCAAAGTTAGCTTTAGCCGAAAAACTAAATATTTTTCTCAATGTTTCTGATTTTCCGAGATCACACTAAGGTGCAGGGAAAAGAGCATACGCATGAGAAAAATCCTTCCTTTCTGTTTCTCATTTGCCCAGATCGCACAGAGTCGCAGGGCAAAGAGCATACGCAGAAATGAAAGGTATAGATCTGGTTTAAAAAAAAGGCTAAATAAACCGAAACCGAAATAAGCAGAGAGAAAATAACAGTAAACTGCAAAAAACACTATATACCTCCCGATCTGAAAAATGACGCAGCTAGGGCTACCGGAAACCTTTTCGCGTGAAACGAAAGGGGTTCCTCACTGGAACAGATGCTCCGAATGCAACAGAGCAGTCCTCTCGGCCCGAAAGCAGTCAGAAACAGCAGATCTAGGAAACGACAGCCGCATGCAGTTCTACTGGCTTCAGATTTGGATCACCAACGGACGCGGCCCTCAAATAGCTCTGATACCATGTAGGAATTTATAGGGTAAGTTCCTCAGAAAGAATACCAAAAGGACACCGCTCACAACCAGATCACAGATCAATACACCAGTATTTTTGACGTGGTTAAAACCCTCAAAGAGGGAAACAGTCCACGGCCTGTCCCAACGTGGGTACTACAGGCAATTTATTAATCAAAGAATGAAAATTTACATAAGCTTCTCTCATGCACGGATTACCCGAAAAATGACCCTCCATGCGCTTTAAATAGAACTCATGGACCAATCGGGTGTCAAGCCACGAATCAAGTGTCGGTAATACCGAGGTGAGAGTGAACCGTCGGATCACTACATATCGTGACCGTCGGATTGTAAGTTACAAAATGTACAACGGTAAAGAAAGACACTTTACCTAACTCTATACCTAACTCTATACTAGACCAAGTTGAACTTAACTATATCCTATGTGTCGGAATATCCTAACAGGACAGGTGGTACGTTATGAGTCGCAAAAACTAAACGAGAACGGGAAAAACTACCCAACGCATGATATTGAGTTAGCATCGATCATACATGCATTGATGATGTGGAGACACTATCTTCTTAGAAGGATGTTTGCACTTATGAGTGATCATATTGGGTTGAGGTATTTGTTTGACCAGCTGAATTTGAATGCTTGGCATGCCAGATGGTTGGCCATGATCAACGAGTTTGATTTCGAGATCAAGTACATCAAAGGTAAAGAGAACATGGTGGCATATGCTCTCAGTAGATGGGTACAAGTAAATCATTTGGAAATTATGAGCTCCTATCGGACAAAATTATAGTATAGGATCTTACAGGAAGATTAGTAGGATGTTAGGTATATGGAGATTGTGCACAGGTTGCAACAGGATGCTAGTACAGTTGCAGGTACAGCTATATGTACATGTGCGGTTGCACAGGGTAATGTCTTACAACAGGTGGGTTGCTCAAGTTTCGACAAGATATATGTACCAAGTAGCAGTGAGCTCAAGAAGGTGATCTTGAGGGATTTTCATGCAAAACCTTATTCAGGTCACCCAGGTTATCAGAAGACACTGATAGCGATGAAGTAATTTTACTATTGGCCAAATTTGAAGAGGGATGTAGGAGTTTTTATGGCAAGGTGTTTCGACTATCAGTGAGTGAAAGTAGAATGCAAACATCTAGGTGGATTGGTATAGCCGATCGTGATTCCAGAGTGGAAATGGGAGGTCATTTCCATGGACTACATTACATGTTTTCCAAAAACAGTGAAGCAGCATGATTCCATCATGGTCATTGTGGATAGGTTAAAAAAGGTTGCACATTTCAAGTGAAGTCTACATTCTCAGCTAGCGATGTAGCATATTTATTCTTTAGAGATGTGGTTAGATTGCATGGTGTTCTAAAGAAGATTGTGTCGGACGGGGATGCGAAGTTCACTTGCAAGTTTTGGAAGGAGTTATTTTCATGTTTGGGCATAGAGTTGGCCTTCAACACATCTTATCATCCGCAAATAGATGGATAGACAGAGAGGTTCAATAGGATATTGGAGGACATGTTGAGGATTTATGTGATGCATCAACAGTGAAAGTGGGAAGAGTATCTTCCACTGGTGGAGTTTTGTACAAAAATGGTTATCAGGAATCATTGAGGATGAGTCCTTTTGAGGCATTGTATGCACGGAGTTGCAACACTCCCATTAGTTGGAGTGATCTAGTTAGCACGGTATTGATTGGACCATATATGTTGACAAACATGGAACAAGAATTGTAGGTAATCAAGAAGAATCTAAAGGCATCACAGGATAAGCAGAAGAGTTATGTAGACCGTGACAGGTTGTTCAAGGAGTTCCAGGTTGGAGAGCAAGTGTACTTGTGAATCAAACCGAAGAAGTGCTCCTTGTGGATTGGATCTAGTGCCAAGCTGTCACCATGGTTTTGTGGACCCTTTATAATTATTAATAGGATTGGGCTAGCAGCCTATCAAATTGCACTACCTCGATAGTGAAATTCCATGATGTTTTCCATGTGTCTTTTCTTGAGAAGTATTTTAAGGATGTTGATCATGTGATTTATTGGTTTGTATAACAAGTGGTACTAGATGGAGAATTCCATCTAGAGCCTCAGTTTATATTGCAGAAAAAGGTGCTCATGCTCAAGAACTAATCAATCGAGAAAGTTAAGGTGTAATTGAAGTACTTTGGGCTCGATGAGGCTACATGGGAGATGGCAGATCAAATGCAAGCTATGTATCCTTCCCTATTTTTCGGTTGAGGAAAGGACGCTTCGATATGGTGGTTTGGTATATGCTTCATGGTGGTTTGATATGTGCTTTAAGGTGGTTTGGTATATGCTTTATGGTGGTTTGGTATATGCCTTATGACGGTTTGGTATATGTTATATGATGTTTTGATAGATTCTTAGATATGGTGTTTAGTGTATGTTTTGATATATGCTTTGGTATATGATTTAGTATAGGTTTTGGTATATATTTTTGGCAATGTTGTTATATGTACACATGTATATGGATGTAAATATCGCCATGAGTTATGTTATAAAGTTCCACTATGTAGTATGGGTGTTATGTCATTATGATTATGTTGTCATGTTACTATCCTATCATGTGGTTATGTTATCATGATGTTATGATGTCATGTGGGTTGGTACTCAACATGATGATCATTGTAAATATTGTAATGAGTTGTGTTATAAAGCTCCACTATGCGGTATGTTATCATGTTGTCATGATGTTTTGTTTTGATTAGATATTTCGTTGTAAATACTGCATCAAGCTGTGTTATAAATCTCCATGAACAATATGTCTTCTTTCAGCAGGCTGAGGTATATGTGTGATTGAACACCGAGGATAGTGTCTCCCAAGGGGGAGGATTCTATAACGTCCTTGGTGAAAATTCTATGTAATAAAATTTAAAAACAATAACCATGGTTAATGGGACACTTATTCCAAGCTGAATGTTGGGCAAGACATCCTACGGGGTGTTCATTTGGTTGTTTATGGCTAAGGAAATTGGCAAAGGCAATGGCTAAGGCATTGGAAAGGAAAAATGGAATTTTTGGCACAATTATTTATGAAAATAATGGAAATTAGGATAAAAGGTCAGTGAAAGGTCAAAAGTTGCATGTGAGGAGGAAAATTATGGAAAATGAAGAAAATAGAGGCCTCATTCTTTTGGGGACCAGTTGGTAACCTTTTGTTAGTTTACTTTTGGATCTCTCTCATTAGTCTCTCTCTCTCACGTACTCTTGGAGGCTTAGATTTTTCTTGGAGCACTATTGGAGGGTGTGGCATACTTGGATTCTTGGAGTAAGAAGGAAAAGGAACAACTAGAAAGCGCAAGAAGGCATTAGGATCAGCAGCTACATCATATTTTCTTGCAGGTACCAAGTTGCATGTATGTTTCCTTCACTAGTTTTGGCATGCATGGCACATGCATGTGGATTTTTGGTTGTGATTTATCATTGGCATGGAGGATGGTTGGGATTCATAGTGGATTTCCTAGCCTTTCCATGTCCTAGATATCCATGGTGATTGTGGGTCTACTTTCATTGTTTTATTTTGGTTGGCTCTCATGTTTCCTTAGCTTGGGTTGAGTTATTAGTCCTAGAAGCTCTGGTTGGACAAACACTATAGAAACCGTGTAAGAACTTGGGTTGAGTTACTAGTCCTGGAATCCTTGGTTAGAAAAATGCTCTAGAAGCCCTTGGTGGGTCGAATTATTAATCCAAGAATTCCTGGTGGGACAAATGCTCTGAAAGCCCTGAATAAGTTGTGGGGTGAGTTACTAGTCCTGGAATCCTATTTCAACAAATGCTCTGGAAGCCCTAGAAGGCTTGGATGGAGACCAATCTGATGATGGTTTTGTGATGTCTGACCATGAGGTGGAGTCATTGTTTGATGGGATGAGGTAGATGGCCTATGGAAGCCCTGGATGAGTTTTAATTGATGTGTTCTATGAGATCCCACATTCATGTTTGGAATATGGCATAGGGTTGAATGGATGAAGAGAGATTTGGCTCAACCATTCTATGGTCGGGTGAAACATGGAAGTCCCATCCCAGGTTTGGATTTTGCATCATTAATGAAAGATTATTTATCCTTTTATTTCTATGAGAATTTTGATGGATTGTAGTGGTCTATATGGTTGTACTTTCATGAGTATTTTTGTCCCTATTATATTGGTTATTTATGTGTTTTATGGCAGCAACCATGTATGGATTTCATCATGTTTTTACTTATAATTGAATGATCAATGTATTTATGATCTAATGGATGGAATAGAAGTTGATGTGTTGAGGCATCAATCATTCTTAGCGATTCTCAGCTAAGTATGAGACCCCTATGCCCAAAATTGCTAATTACACCTGTAGATTATACATTTGCAATATGTTTGACAAAATTCTAGACATGGTGGTGTCTAGTCAAGGTCTTAGAAAAGTATTTGATTTTGACCTACCATTTCCATTTTATTTTACTGATATGAATAGATGGTTCAATTCTGGGTAGTGCCCTGGTCTCTGAGCCTGAAAAAGTGGCTCGAATCTCGGAGTCGCTGGCATAGCACTAACAATTTTGGTCTCTAGTCGCTGGCAGGCAAGCTTGTGAGAGCGACTTTGTCTTGTTGATTGCACTCATGCTTATAGCATGGGAACGAATGAGCCTTAAATTTTCCAAAAGCTTAGTGGGACCCCAAGGAAAGTTGTCTAAAGATTAGGATTGGTTCTTGAGGGTCATGTAGCTGATGATTGATGTTTGTATTGTGTGTTTCCTTCAGTTCCATTTCCTTAATGTGACTTAGGAGGTCGAATCATATCATAGTGGCCTCTCGTCTCATGTTTAACCTGACTAGTCGGTTTATTGGGTAGATGTGCGAGGAGGGTGTTACACATTCCATAGACAGAACGATGTAAGTGTCTTTCTTCGAGGCACAGTTCAAGCTGCAGAAATCAACGCATAAGTGGATTTCCTCGGAATTATCTCTAACCGAGACCAAGTTCAATACCCAGGTAGAATGTCGCACTTTATATATGATCTAAGCATCCAAAAGCTTCCTTGAATCCTTTTGAATGAGAGGTTCAAGAATCACATGCACTTTTTGCAGCTTTTGTTGGAACGGCCTAGCCACTTCTTTGATTAGGATCACATGCTATATAATTCACGTGTCATAAGTTTTGAGCTCACCGTACATCCACACAAATACATATTGGTAATGCTTGAATAAGTAGATAAAATCGTGTTGCTTCTGTGGTGTACAATATGTACCAATATTGACAAACTTTGGATCATTTTATGTTCTCAAATTTATTTGCTCGTGACACAACGTTGAGCTATGGATATTTGCATTGGGTAGCCCTAGGAAGCGAATCTACAAATCATATTACTTTTCCAATGATACCATACCATTTAGCATGGTTTTTCTTTGCTTGCACTAGCTACACCCTCCAATGTTTTCTCATGCTCGTCTTCGTCGATAGTTGGATCCTTAAATACATTAGTGTTTTCCATGAAGTGTAGTATCTGCTGGTCATCATTGAAAATGCATAAATTAGTAATATTATCAAGTATGGATGGATTATACATAATTTCTACAGAAAATACATCCTTAAGCGGTGATAAGATAGAAGCATCATTTTCCAATGCATCCGCAACTGCGTTGTGTATTCTAGGAACATAAACAATATTAAAATCCTGGAAATGTAAAATCAAATGCCATACCTCTTGTTGGTAACTTTTGATATGAGGTGTCACACAGTATATGGTATCACATACCTGTCACACAACAATTTCTAATTTACCTATTACTTTGAGAACTGCAATGTTGAGGTTGATGGCTCTTTGCAAACCCAAGATGAGTGATTTGTATTTTATGGTGTTGTTTGTGCATTTGAATTCCAAGCGGCTAGATATCATATGTTTGCTTTGCCATGGGTCTAGTAAAACAAAACTAGTTCTAGAGCCTTCCTGCATTTTGTAACCATCAAAATACAATGCCCACATATCATATGTACATGAACTATGTACTACACTAGTACTATTATCATTACTACTATTGACTGTAAAAATGTCATTTTCACCTATTGGACTTGGAAGGAGATCCAAATGTGTATTTGATGGGACTGGGGATGGTTGAGCAAGATAACACCCTATTCCAGTTTCCAAAAATCAATTGATGAAGATAAGATCTGCAAAAGCCACTAGCTCTTTATCTCCATCCAAGGGAGTAACAATATGTTTCATGTATCACTCTAAGTTCACCCGGAACTGATTATTTCTGCCCTTATGCAGAAGCCATAAATGTGACCAGTATGTAGGAAAATACACTTGTATCTCGTTAGACCAATATCTTCTAAACAATACCCCATATGCTTCCGAAATGTACACAATTACTATGTTTATACATTGGTGAACTCATTCATCAGATGATAAATGGATGAGCACATTCTTGAGTTCACCAATTGCATGGGAAAGAGTCCTATCGAGATTAATTATTTTTTCATCTATTTTATCCCATTTTGCATTTATTTTCTTCATGATAGATAATGACATTATGTTCTTCGATGCACCCAAATCAACTAAGAAATTGTGTACAATGTAATTGAAATTTTCGAAAGTTAACAAAAATGGAGGGTAGAGTGTATTTGCATCTATCATTAAAGAATTAAGTACATATTCAAGGGAGCCAGAGGATGCACCAGATCCCTTCTATGAAGAAGCATCGTTACCTAAGGAGGATTGTCTAAGTGCGCATAGGAGCATGTCCCACTAGCTCACGATCTTTGTTAGTTCGAACATTGAAATATTTGTGTGAGATTTTTTCATATCTTCAACTATGTTATAATCCAAAGCGGGAGAGATCGTCAAAGTGTCTTGAGGTGTAACTTGGTTTGTGACCTCAAGAGTGGTCGACTTACTCTTACTGCTTATGAAAGTACTTTTTGTTGTGACTTCATTCGCAAACTTTCTCAGAGTGTTTTGTGCTAAGTTGATGGGTGGACTAATCTTCCTTAACAAATATTATTTCAGTTTTTTCTTCGTCAATTCTTGTTCAGTGGATGACCCTTGGATTCTCAAACTATACAAGTTGTTCTTCTTCTGGGTTGGGCCATCATTTTGTAGTTGTTTTTCGGCAATTCTCTTTTCATCTATGAGTATGAAACTGAATGTGTTCAATGCATGTCCTATGGTCAGAGTTTCGTTAGTAGCAGCAGTTCCTTCCTTTTCTTCTACAAGCTCAGTCTTCTTGTCAGAAAGTACTGTGTCAATGAATTACGTAGCAAGAGAATTCATGTTGTGATTCCATTGTGGGATTTTTTTCTCTTAGTGATATTCTTGATGAAATGAACAATATTGATCCATGCACATACGCTTATTATCTAGTACAATGTTCGTGCTTTCTGTAGACTTGGCTAGCTAGTTACTGTTGCTGCTAGAATTTCCAGTCCTTCTTAGAAAGTTGAACTTGGGAGGCTTGCTACTCACAGTTGTTGGGCATGGTTTTTTTACCTATTTTCTGCACATTCTTTCCCCAGTTTTGACCCTTCTGTCCTCCAGGGCTATGACTTTACATGATCAATTTCCTTGTTTTCTCACCTTTATAACCTATTCTACTGTCATGTTACTTTGCCATATTTTACTGAGTAATACGATGCTTTATTCCTTTTTGTGGCTAACTGGGAGAGTATTGAAGAAGTATTTTGGGAAGCTCTTCTTCTTTTCAGGTGATGGCTCGTGAGAACAAAGCTATGAAGTAGACAGGCAGCACGGATTAACTATAGAGAAGGGTAGAACAATTCACTGTTACACATTGGATGTTGTTACAGGTTGTTGTTACACATTGGATGTTGTTACAATCTGTTGTTACATATTGGATGTTGTTACAGGATGTTGTTACACTACACGCTGATACAAGAATCTGTTGTTATGCCAAAAGTGTTGTCACCAACGATGCCATGACATCCCAAACCATTATTCACTCGATGTTGTTGTGCCAAAGCTGGAAAATGTGGGTACTATTCCACATAATAGTTGTCGGCAGTAGGGATTGTTTATTTTGGAAGCAACAGACCCAAGCGGTTGCAATCCTAACTACTGTATATTTGTATTTAGAAATAGGTTGTAACTACTTTTATTTTTTATCAGCATGAGAATCGTGAGATTCTCATGACTGATCTGTTTCTAATTTCGGGATGTAATAACTATAAAGGAACTTGATTTTTCATGTACAAGGACACGACATATAGAAAAGTACTGTTACTTTGCTTCTGTAATTCAGAGTTTATTTTTAATATTAATCATCACAACGATGTTGGTACTGCTCTTTAGCTGATTTGTTAATTACTTTTTTGTTACTCCCGCGCCCTATTGAGGAGGAAGGGCCCTCCTCTTTGGCAGGGATTCCAGTGATAGAGGTAGTGTACATCCTAGTTTAGCTAATTGAATTATGTATTCTTATTTTTGTTGTACAAATCGTGGATTACATTCGTTGTTCTTTCCATTTATATTATGCTATTACACTGAGTTAATCAATAGAATGGTAGTACCAGTTGGAGTAGATATTAGTTCCTGTGTGGCACGCCTTTACTTTGATAATTGTGAAGTGTGATTAATTGTGTAGAGTGTTTTTATGTCTACATGAATGGTTTCATTCAACAATTTGGTTCAGCAACACCTTTTACTGTTTTCTACATTTTCTTATTCTTGGTTGTGATGTATCGGCACAAACAGTGCAAAATCCATTGAAACAACAAGAACTACCCTAGGTTGACAATTAAATGTTGCAGTCTCAGTCAATTAGGATTGATTAAAACAACACTACATTTTGGCATCGTTGCCGGGGACAGCAATTGACGATACAATCAACTAAGTTGTTTTTTTGATGTAGACTATTCCTAGTCCACACTTGTTGGGTGGTAAGACGAGAGGTAAGAACCTTCACGTCGCTCTAACATACCTGGATGAACTCACCATTGTGATCACTAGGGCACTTAGGGAATTTTGGTGTTTTGTTTAGTGTTCTTTCAGCTCTTCAGTCATTGGGCGATAAGACGAGAGGTAAGAACTTGTGCATCGCTTTAACATACCTGGGCGGGATCACCACTGTCGAAGACTGGGGCACTTAGGGTGTGAGTAATACACATAGGGTCCATGTATGCAACTGTAGAAATTATAGAGATACCAAAACTACCCCCACTCTAATTAGTCACAGGAAAAAAGGGTCATAGAAAGGAAAGGAAGAGTGTATATTTGGGGAGGAAAACATTCATCTGGGTGTTATGCTCCTATACCAATAGGTGTCATATTTCATGATTGACTTGATGAGCTCTATAATATGTTCATACCTTTTCTTGTTGCAAAGGTTTTCCATATTGTCAAAAACTAAAAAAATTTAAAAACTGTAAAGAGGGTATACCCTAAAAGAAAAATCAAAGGGTGAAAAGAATAAAATGGTCAAAAAAGTGAAAGAAATGAACCCCAAACAAAGAAAGACTAGGAAAGTGTGCAAGTCTAAATGCCACTACTTTTTCATTTTCTGTAATAAGCCACTGTGTGCAGCTTGTTAAACTTATGCCACAATTGATGAATAGTCAAACAACTTAAACTTGGCTAGTTCATATTTGACTTTCATGTTTTAGAAATAGAGAATAAATATATGACCAAACTGTTTAATCTTGGTAGATAAGTAGATAGGTAGAGCAAATAAAAGGAGTTCAACAGTTTAATCTGAGCCCTTGAATATAATAAGTGCAGACTTAGGTAGGCTTGCCATGTAAAAGAAAAGGAAGATTTGATAAGGGTTTGCCAGTCTAAGTGCACCCAAATAAAGAAGAAAAAATGTCAGGCTAAAGTAGGTAGGGTAGGTAGATGGTGTTGCAGAATGATACTTGTGATGAAAAAATGCTTCTAAATGTGTTGATCTTTACTTTTATCACGAGTACAAGGCATACATTACTTATGATGCAGTTTAAGCAAGGCAAAGTTAAATAACTGACTTCCATTCACATTTTTCCCTGAAGATTTCACTAATTCCCCCTAAGAGTATTAAGGTCTTTGAAAGTCAAAGGGGCTCAGAGCATTTCTCTGACTTCTGGAGGGACCGGACCCTTGGCCCAATGATCTAAAAGCCTAAGTACTCATAAATCATCCACCCATCATTCATCTCATTTCATAAAGCTTACCTAAGTGGAAAACCTATTTTTACTTAGGAAATGCATAACATCACTTAAAAACCCCTTTCCCACATTAGCCTAAGTTTCTATGTGAATCCTCACATTTGCTTTGCGCTTATTTTCATTCTGTTTCATATTAATTTCTAACAATTATTATATAAATCCCAGAAAAATTAAACACGTCCCGTAATATGTAAATACATTAAAACCCCAATATTTTATATATCCCGCCCCGATGGTATATAATCATTATATAAGTTAATAGGTATTAATAAACTTAGCCAAAGTTTGTTAATAACCTTTCCCTGCCACACGACAACGGGATTAGTTAACCCCCAGTTAACTAATAACCATTACCCAACCAATCAAAATGCTCCCGAAACAATTAAAATATAGTTTATTAAGCCGGGCCCACATGCATTAACTTCCCGCCATCTCCAAAGCCCGTCAACCATCCGATCTCTGCCTTTTCATCCGATGGTTGACGATCATATCGCGACCACCCTTCTCACCTCGCTTTAACTCGCGATCGCCTCGCGGTTTTCTGCCATACCTCTGCCACGCGTCGCTCGTTCCATATGCTCGCTCGCCCTCCATCTGAAACCACCTGACCCCA
Organism: Pinus tabuliformis; assembly: GCA_031772625.1. NCBI lineage: Eukaryota > Viridiplantae > Streptophyta > Pinopsida > Pinales > Pinaceae > Pinus > Pinus tabuliformis. Next base: position 1,582,672,202 of record CM062817.1, read on the forward strand.
AAAGTGATGCGCGGTAAACTGCTTACCACCTTCCGCATAATGACAAAATGCCCCATCACACTGACGTCATCCACCCAATAAATGCCAAAATACCCGCCAAACCAAAATTTCGTTAAAAGAATGATAAAATTTCATTTTCACTGTAATGCATTGCATCCTGTGCTCCATGCAAACTAACGTTCAGTCGACTGTCCGAGCAGTTAGCCCGCCACCCAGCCAAGAAACTCCAGCATCGTGCTCTACAGTCCGCCATTCAACCTACAAATACACAGTTTACCTCCTTAATCCAGGTATTTATCCATTCTACCCTGCAACCCTGCAATTTCAGTTTTCCACTGAGAATTCTACTAGAGAAAGCCAAATTCAAGTTAAAAATAGTCTATAGCTACCATAAAAGACCCCCTTAACCTGTTGTTTAGTGCAATTTTCCAGAATAAAACTCGAATTCCAATTTGAATACACAAGAACCAAATATGGAAGCTCCCATAGTCCTGAATGTCGCGCCCATGAATGCACCTCATAAAGACTTGGATTATTTACCCCTGTCCGACAAAGATTTTCAAATAAAAGATCTATCTGGTAACAGGAACCATCTTCAGACCTTCTGCCAGGTCAGGGACAGCTATCTAAACAACTCTGATATTTTTGGATTGTGGGAATCTAATTTGCCCATGTATTTCTTCCCATCAGTCCATGTTTTCCCAGACCTCATTCATCAATGTTATGCCAACTATGACCCAATCCATAGAGCAGTTATGTCCCCATCCCAAACTGTTCTTTTTCCCATAACTGCTAAGTCTATTAATGAAATGATACAGTTCCACTCCACTGAGCCCCTTACTCATCTTTCCATGGGCTATCTACTTGAAAAAGCTTCTCAATTGCCCAAATCAGAGATAACCCGTATTACTCAAGCCTTCATGCTACCAAAGTATCAGCCTACAGGCCCACCTCCCTATCTACAGACCTTTTTCGCTAAAACTGGCAGACTTATTGTTTACATGATCTCTTTGATCATGGGATTTAATACTAGTGAATATGCTGATGACATTACCCTAGTGTTGCTATCCATTTTTACTCCAGGACAGCCCCCTGCTGTTAGATATGACTATGCCACTTATATTGCCAACAGAATCCATGATCAGTTCATAAATTTGGATAGGAAAGGAGACTTCAAATACACCTCTTTTATATACCATCTTTTGTTATATCATCATCCAGACAACTTTCCTTTCCCCACTAGGAAACTGGACTCAAAGGGAAATCGAAGGTCGGTGATATTTTGGACCTCAGTCTTCCATAATACTTATGAGTCCCCTTACACTTATAATGAATTCATTGACTTGTTTGTACATCTAGCATCCACTCTGTTGATAGGAGTTCCCCCTCCTAGGATCACTGGTGACATGAAGAAGATTCTCCAACTTTCCAAGCAGTACAGGATAGGTGACTGGTACCTGTACCAAAATCACACTGAAATCAGAATGTATGGGTGTGAACTTTGCCCATTCAAGTTGCATAAATATGTGCCCATGAGATTGTTCGCACTAGAATATTTTAGACAGATCATAAAGGCAGATTTAGACCATTTTTGTAATGCAAAAAAGAAGGCTCGGTTGAGAATAAAGAACCAGTTAGGCCCTTATGTCATCAATTCTAGGGATGCATGGCGAGAAGCTCAAAAGATTTTAGAAGACCACCTTAGATTGAAGAAGAGTTTTTGGTGGGTGCCATATGACCCAAATAGTTTCATATGTGACAGAAGGTCAAAAAACAGGCTATCAGTTTATATACATCATAGGATCCCATAAATCGAACAGTTTGCAAATCAGGATGAATGGGTAGAAGGGACCCTAGTAGAAGAGATTAGTGAGCAGGAAAAAATGGAAAATGCTATGGAATATCTTGAAAAAACCCTTGACCTGGACTCTTTTGGACAGGTATCTTTCAAGCTGCCTCAACAATCAGGAGTTGGTACATCCTCTGCTGGAACTTCTCAGCAGCCTGCACAGGAAACCAGCATACCAGTTACAGGGACTACCAAGGGTAAAGAAGTAGAGACCACAGAACAGCCTACGATGATAGATCATCCTAGGATAGAACAGATTCAAGGGAAAATTCCTCCAGCCCAAACTAAAGCAGTAGAAATTCCAGCATTGCAAACTCCTCTAAATGAGGAAAGAAACAAAAAGAGGGACAAAGAAACCACCACACCTATCAGTGGACCTGCAGAACAACCTGGAGCAAAGAGACAAAGACTAAATCCTCTTTCAGAAGAGGAAACCATTGAAGAGACTACTGATAGTCTAAGAGGTGAAAGAGCAACCAGCCAGCAAACTACACCATTAGGAGGAACATCTACAAGCTCACAAAGGCAAGAGCTAGAAAGACAGCACAGTGTAGAAGTATCATCCACTAGGCCACAAAGCAAATAGGCCTCAGAAATTAAGAAGACTTTCACAGAAATAAAGGCCAAAAATGATCCAGTAAGACTGCAAATTTACAATCAGTATCTTAAAATGGCCCGCACCAACTAGCAGAGATTAATGTTAGCCTATGACATTAAAGAAGGCAAAATGATAATGAGTTACTTTAAGCCAAAGGTGCAACAACCACAGTCAGCAGCTGATTACATCAGGACAAATTTGGAGGTCCTAGCCAAGGATATTCATCCTATGGACCAGATTGAACTTCACAAACAAACTGGAGAAATGGTTTATTCCACACTGGCTGATAAAGCAATGCTGGCCCATAAACTACAAAACTCCTTGGACAATACATCTGCTCAATTACATTTGGAGAAAGCCTCTTCTCTCGCCAAGGATAACCGAATCAAATCATTAGAAGAAATCATCATTGAACTGGGACATGATCCCAAAGATGCTAAAGGCATAAAGGCACTGATTAAGAAGAAAGAAGAGGACATTGCTGCCCTAAGGAAACAACTGAAGCTACCTCCTTCAAGGCATCCACAGACTGCAGAAGTTATACAACAGAAATCCGAAGAAGATATGATGGACTTGCTTATGAAGCTCAATGAAAGATTAAATGATACAGAGCAGGCACTAGAAAAAGCACTGAAGGAAAAGCAGGGAGAGTCGACCTCCCAGCCTCCCGAGGTAACCCCCATAGTCTCAACCACAGTCCCCTCCACAGTTGGAACAACATTAGCTCCAAATGTCCCAGCAGCCACAGCAGAGGCATTCATAGGTACATCAACAACAGAGACGACACCAGGCAGCAATACTAATATGGGCACAGAAGAATTGATAAAGGCCATGGAAGAGTTGAGGCTCCAAGTGTCAGAATTGAAACAAGTAAAAGAACAATTGGCAAAAGTAGAAAGAAATTATGACAAATCCAAAATGAGTGTTGTAGAGAAAATAAGGGAGGTTAAAACATTAGAGAACAAAGTAAGAACATTAGAAAATGATCTCACCCTTGATAAGCCTTTGGCAGAGATCAAAGGAATTCTTTGGGCTAACATCAATCAATCCCTAAATAATGTTTAGCCATCCATCCAAGTTATCTATGAGCATATTGACTTAGTGAAAGCAGCCCATATGGAAATTCAAAAGACAAGAGCTCTGTTAGGACAAATGCTTGAACAAGCTAATCAGCTTATACATTTTTTGAATACCAAAAATAGAGAACAGCTGGAAGTACTTGGCATTTCAGACAGGACAGACACCATTTTGGAAACCAAAAGAGTTCTAACCAAGAGAACTTTGATGCAGAATTTAGAAAGAAGATGCCAGGATATGCAGGTAGAAATCAATTCTTTCATGGAGAAGTTCACAGTTTTGCAGAATAAAGGGCTGCCAAGTCCTTTAACAATTGATGACCAACTAATAAAACACATAGATTATGTACATAAATTGAATAAATATGCCGTAGATCAAGCTGGTTCATCAATAAGTGCTTCAGGAGTAAAAGCACTCCCCACAGGCCAAGTTCTCTATGACAGTTTAGAAAACTTATTTTATATTGAGAATGAGGTAAAACATTTGTTTCAACTCCAGCCTAATTTTTTCAGATATACAGAGACCGATGAGACCCTGAGGAAACTTCAGAAGCACAAATTCCCAGAGCAGAAATGGTGGGAAGACATGTTAGAAATTTTGTAAATTTATCTTTGGTAAAAGGTAAATTTTGGGCTATTTACCATGGTGAAATAAGAAGAGATGGATGAAGGTCAAACAGGTCGAAGTGTATCAGAGCAAATAAAGAGCATCAATCAAAATAGAGCAGCTAGCAAGAAGTTACCATACAAGACAACAACAAGCCAAATTCTAGGGCCTGTCTCCAGCACACTCAGCAATAAAAGGAACAACACAACATCAGTTCACCTTTCTCCTATCTTCGAGACTAGTTGTCTCTATTTACTTGTAAAAAATGATTAGTCATCACTAGAATATATCTCACTCTATTATGAGATATTTTGTGTAGAATATCTTGTATAAATACCCCCTCAATTGGAGTATTGAGTGTGGATTCATATACATTGCTGTAATATTGATTTTTTGGAATAAAGTGTTGATTGGATCAAATTTTCGTATGGCTTGCTGGATAAAGAATTGAGGCAAAGGACTTTCTGCAGATTTCTTGAATCAAACACCGAATCAATAAGTCCTCTATACCTTGTGTTTAAAGTTTCCTTTGTTTCTTATATCATCTATGTTCATGTTTGAATGATAAACAAAAATGATTAATTCGGAATATGCTTTATTGCACTCTATCTTCAAAAGTTATCATTCTTTATGTTTTCATCTAAAGTAGAATAAACGGTGAAATCTTGACTGCTCCTGTTTTCTATTTCCTTCACTCTGACTATTACTTAAAGAATACTTAATTTCTCTTTAGTAGTAATCAATTCAATTTTCTTTCTCAAGTAGGTTGAAGGATTCTTAACTGCTCTTCACCCATTTGAAACCGTTCCATTTACTCTAAGTCTCTGTTTGTTCTTTTTTTGACCATCTTTCTCTGTAAAACCACCTTTTGTTAAGAAACCAAGTCTAGTTAAGCCATCTTATTTGACTCCATTAGCCCAATGGCCTAAATTACTCAGTCTTACCCCTTCGCTATTGAATCTCACCACCCAAATTCAAACAAAACTCCCAAACTTCACAACTAGCCTAAAATCTTCCAAAACAAAGCTAAATCATAAAGAGAGAGCCCTCTCTAGATGTAGATTAGCTAGAATCTGTATCTAAAATATTGGTTTGTGGTTACCTCGGCCTCCTTTCCCCTTCTTACAACTTCTAGGAAAACCTAAGTGATAACACCGAGAACTAATCTTGAAGGTAGAAAATGAACAGTCCATCTCTCAAAGGGATGTAAGGAAAACAGGGCCACAAAAAGCTGTTACTCCCATAGCAAAAGTAGAAGCCTTCGATTCCTCTATCTCGGGACCATATCATTCTATAGCTAGAACCCATACCCCCAAGACCAAGAATCTGATTCAAGGGCAAGAGGGGGAAGCTAGTAGCCAGAATTTGAGGACTGAAGGGCAAGGGGAAACTGAGGGGGAACATCAAAAACATAGGATGGAAGAACACTTGTTAGTTTATCAATACCCAGATACAGGTTGTGTGGTAAAAAGGCCAGCCCCAAGAACATCTAAGCCACTAATCACATCTACGAGACCATCACAAGAATAGTTTGAAGTACATCTGCTACAACAAGTGTTACAAGGAATAGTCATGGGGGAAAACAAAGACAATAATGCTAAAACAAATGCTACTATCACCACCTTTGAGTTCCCAATCGGAGATATTAGAGGTGAAGCTCCTATGAAAAATATTCCTCTATCATCCTTACTATCCTTCCAGGAGATGACTGTGGAAGATCTAGACACCTTTTTATTTGAGTTCGATGTTTTATGCAGAAGTTATGATTATACCTCAGATGCATAGAAATTAAAATTATTTCCTGCTACTTTAAAAGGGGCAGCCTTGAGATGGTTCATGGGATTGGGTTTCACTTCTATTCGAACATGGAATGACATGAAGTAGACGTTCTTATCAAAGAACCAAGATTATTGCAGAACCAGGGAATTAAGGGAGGAGATATTTAGAATGACATAGAAGAAGGATGAAAGCCTGGAAGATTATGTGGAGAGGTTCCACTATAATCTGCAGCAGTCTAAAAATAGTGATCTAGACCAAGAGATCTTGAAGACTATATTTATCAGAGGAATGAATGATGACTGCCTTGATACCCTGAACCTATTATGGAAGGGGGATATATCACAAGAACCATCCGATGAAAATATAAATCTCTTTCTAAGATGCTCTAGATGATCATTTAAGGGGAGGAGCATAGTTCGAGATGCCTCCGCCCGGATACAAAAATCTGCAGGAGGGGGAGTAACCACAACAGAAATTAGAAATTTGTTTGAAAATTTCAAGACCGATATCCTCAGTACTCTCTCTTCCCAGATAAGGACAACGCAAATCAAGAAGACACAAGCAGAAGCTGACACACCTCCTGGTGTGTTCTCTCCGAATTATCGGAAGAAACATCCTTTGAGGGAATGTGAATTGAAAAACATCAGCTTGTGCAATATTTGGGAGTTGGAACATTCGACAAGGCAATGTCCGGAGCTTCCTAGACTGAAGGCAATACTCAGAGAGTCGAGCGAGGAAGTGAAGTACTCTTATTTCATCGCACCAAGGAGACCTTGGAACCCACGACCTCCAGGTATGTCTCAAGATTTTTCCTCTTTCAATTCATGGAACAATGCATATAATACTCAACAATATCTGTGGAAATATCCCACTCCTCCTTCAACATAGTTTCCTTCACCATGGAACCAGTGGTCTCCATATCCCTCTGTCCAATATCCTCAACCTCAACCATATCCTTAGAATCAGAATTAGAGAGGAAATTCCTAGAATTTATCTCTGCCTGGATTACCCATGCAACAATAGCTACAGTTACCTCCTTTCCAAACTCCTTCTTCTCCACCACCTGTGTGACCCCAACTACCTGTGCAACCTAACCCAAACCTGAACAATAAAGTAGCTCAGGGCATAGAGGCTCCAACGACCTTCCAAACATACCTTATTACCCCCGTGGGACTTAATGAAATACAATTGCGATCAAGTAAGGTAATTAAACCAAGTCACTCCCCTATCATTATAGAGGAGGAATGTGAACAATTCGAAAGAGATGTTGGAGGTTTTGAGATGGCTACCATGCCTACAACAACTGATATAGAGGAAGTTGTTACATCTGTAACAACCAACCCATGAAGTACTGTTACTACTATAACAACCAACTCAGGAAAGGATGATACACCTGTAACAGCCGATTCGACTTCGTAACTCAAGACCCTCTTTATCCTTACAGATTGGCTAAACTTGGGATGAATTCACAACCCGAATTTGATTTCCTTCAGGAGTTTCAAAATTTGCATGTACAAATTCCTCTGCTACAAGCCCTTAAGGAAGTACCTATTTATGCTAAAATAGTGAGATATTTGTGCATCAAGAAACCTGGGAGGAAACCTAAAGACCCTGCCACCATACATGTGATGGGGAAATTATCCAAATAATGTCTGCTCAGCCTCTCCTAACTAAGTATAATGATCCAAGAAATCCTACGATCACTATCTACATTAACGATCAGCCCATAGCCAACACATCGATCAATCTTGGCTGCCATTGATGTAATGACAAAGGACCTCTTCACTGCTCTCGGGCTACAGGGATTTAGACATACTCCTACTGTACTTGAATTGGCGGACAGGTCTCGTGTCAAATGCAAGGGGGTGTTGGAGGATATTGAGATTACAATAACTTCTTGGAGGTATCCATCTGACTTTCTTATCTTGCAGCCCAAAACCAATTTGGGGGGACATCCTTTGATCCTAGGGAGACCTTGGCTAGCCACTACGGACGCATTTATAGGCTACAAACTAGGATCTATGGTGATCTCAGATGGCCAAGCAACAAATAACCTTATCCTTTACCCCTAAAAACCAAATATGTATGTATATAACCCTTGGTGGGATGAGTTTGAGCCTGAGTCAGATCTTTCCCTGCCACTCCTCACTCTTTGGAAAGTCTAGTATTTCAAGGATGAGATAGAAGATGATGTCATCAATGATTTTATTAGTAACTCACTTTCTTTCACTTCTGCTAAGAATGAGAATGAGGAAGAAGAGGTGGAAGATATAGATTTTGAACAAATAAGAACCACTCTGAATATTGACAGTAGTCCAATTGAGATAGAATCTGGAAATTTTTTGAATATTAACCCCAACTTGACTGCTGAGCAAAACCAACTGCTATTATAGCTGTTACAGAAATACAAAAAGGCATTTGCATGGGACTATATGGATATGAAAGGGATCCACCCTAACCTATGCACTCACTGTATTTATTTGAAGGATGGTTGCAAACCAGTCAGACAACCACAGCGCCGCATGAACCCTGCACTGAAGGAGGTGGTGAAGGAAGAATTACAAACACTCGTGAGTGCCAATTTTATTTATCCAATATCTAACAATCACTGGGTGTCACCGCTTGTCATCGTTCCTAAAAAGAATGGAAAGTGGAGAGTCTATGTTGATTACAGAGAACTCAATAAGGCCACTCAGAAGGACCACTTTACCTTACCATTTATAGATCAAGTCCTTGATACCCTCTCCAGAAATAAGTTCTTTTTAGTTTTGGACGGATTTAGTGGCTACAATCAGATACAGATTTCCCTGGAGGATCAGGATAAAACAACCTTTACTTGCCCTTGGGGAACCTACACATACAGAGTACCTCCTTTTGGACTTTGTAATGTGCCAACAACCTTTCAAAGGGAAATACTGGGAATCTTTTCTGATTTGTGGAATGACTGCTTGGAAATCTTCATGGACGATTTTACACCTTATGGAGATGCTTTTGAAACAACATTAGTCAATATGGAAAAAGTGTTGGAACGATGTGTACAGACTAATGTTGCTTTGAGCACTGAAAAATGTCACATGATGATGACTAAAGGGATCGTGCTTGGACACTACATTTCTGTTGAAGGAATCAAGGTAGACCCTGCAAAAATAGAGGTAATCTTGAAAATCCCAACCCCTAAAATGCAAAAATAGGTATGAAGTTTTTTGGGGAATGTAGGGTATTACAGGAGATTTATAGAAAAAAATTCAAAAATTGCATTGCCATTATTTTCCTTGCTCATGAAGGATGTTGATTTTTTGTGGACAGGGAAGTGTGAGTAGGCCTTTTTAAAGCTGAAATGTTGTGTATCAGCAGCTTCGATCTTGCGAGGACCTAATTGGGAACTGTCGTTTCACATAGCTACAGTTTCGTCTGATATTGATGTAGGTGTTGTTTTGGGCCAACTGGAGGATAAGAAACCTTATGCTATTTACTACATAAGAAAAAATCTAACCCCGGTTGAGCTCAACTACAAAGTGACAGAGAAGGAGTTCTTAGCAGTCGTGCATGCCATCAATAAATTATGCCATTATATCACTGGTATCAAGTATTTGTGCATGTTGACCATTCTGCCATTCGTTTTTTAATGAATAAGACAATTACCAATGGTAGGATTAGACGTTGGTTATTGTTGTTACAAGAATTTGATATGAATGTTGTCGATAAACCTAGAAAATATAATGTAGTAGATGACTTTCGTTCTAGGTTAACTATTGATGACAATTTCATTCCTACTGAGGATTCTTTCCCAGATGAATATCTTTTTGCTATTTCTACTTACTCACCTTGGTATGCAGATATAGCCAATTATCTTGATGCAGGGAAGTTTCCACAGTATTTGTCCTCCAAGGGGAAAAGAAAGATCATACATCAAAGTGCTACATATACCTGAATAGATGGGAACCTCTATCACACTGGACCAGATTTCTAGATCAGACATTGTATTAGAGAAGATGAGGTCTTTGAAATCCTTAAAGCCTGTCAAAAAGATCCTTGTGGAGCACACTTCATAGACAAACGGACAAGATACAAAGTCCTTTCAATAGGGTATTATTGGCCAACAATATTTCAGGATGCCAAGTTGTGAAGGGATGTGATAGTTTTCAAAGGATGGGCCAACCACTGCAATCAGATGAGATTTTGTTACAACCCCAAATCATCTTAGAACCTTTTGAGAAGTGGGCTCTAGATTTTGTGGGACCAATTGATCCCTCATCTAGACAAAAATCTTACATCTTGGTCTACACTTACTATGTCACAATATGGGTTGAGGCAAAGGCACTAACCAGAGCCACAGAGCAGGCTATCTCAGACTTTCTGTTTGAGGACATCTTTGTCTAGTTTGGAATACCCAGGGAGATAGTCACAAACGAAGGGCCCCAGTTCACATCTCATAAGATCTAGGAGTTGGTTGAAAAATATAAAATCCATCATAGGATCACAACACCTTACCATCCACAAGAAAATGGCCAAGTGGAAAGCACTAACAAAGTCATTGAGTGGATCCTTACTAAGACTGTGGCCAGTCACTAAAGAAATTGGGCTGATAAACTTCCAGAAATGTTGTTGGCATACAGGACTACACGGAGTAATACCATTAGATTCTCACCATATGAACTTGTCTATGGTGAAAACCATTTATTCCCCATTGAATTTGAAATCAAGAAACTAAGAACAACATTATAGGTCAATTTGGATTTGGCTACAACATAAAAGCAGAGATTGAACCAACTCAATGAATTGGAGGAGAAACGGTTAGCTGATATCCAGAAGATATAGTTTATCCAGCAATAGAGAGCTAAGTGGCATGATAGATTCAACAAGAAAAACAAGTTCCAGAAAGTATATTGGGATCATTTATATGACTTTATATTTAAAGACTTCAAGGGTAAGCTCTCCATAAGATGGCTAGGTCCCTATGAGGTAGATGCAGTCTTTCACAATGGGACTGTACATTTGGTGACCATTGACATTACGAGGACACCATTGCTTGCAAATGGGCACCGTCTTCAGTTATATCACAAACCTACTTCAAGGGATTCATTCGTCAACATTGTCACAAATTCAGATCTTCAGATTACAGGAATAGGGGAAAGGCCCCCTATGCTGCAGAAATTCTAATTTTTGTAGTAAGTGTAACCACTGAAAATCCACTAGGTTGGCAGCTATTACACATTTAAAATCTTAAAAACAATAAAAATGACAATTTGGCTGTGAAAACCTTTTTCGAGAATAGGCATATATTTTTTTGTAGCAGTTGAAAACCACCTCATGGCAGCTATTACACACTCTGTAAAAGTATCTGTTATTTCAAAGCATACCTTACGATAAGTACTATTACATGATCATTTCTTTTTTATTTTTTGGTAGAAATCAAAATAATATATATATTAGTCGTCTTAGCTGTTACACCTGTAACAACGGACGACTATTAAAAAATGAATGAGATATTTAATTTGAAATAAATAACAGGCACCATTGCGATCCTAGTCATCAGAATTAAATTCGCGGGTCTCGCTGTCGGAGCTTGGTTCGCGCGTCGCACCACCCATGACTTCTCCCCACGTCACCCAGGTACGTCATCAAAAGGTAATATTGAATTCACTTTATTTGGTAATTATGGCAACTTAACATGATTTTTTACGACTGAGGGCGGTTGTCACATTTAAGCTGGGGGGGAGAGAATCATATTGTGACATGATCGTCGCATGATTTGTGATTATTCAAAAAATCCTACAATTAAGGCATGATGACCTGGTAGTTATTGTTACTTAATGCTGATTATACCAAAAAGGGGAAGTGTACCTTCGACGAGACCTCCCATGACTCACCATTAATAAGGAAAATTTACCATGCAGTATGAATCATGAGTGCAAAATCCCAATTCAAAATCCTCACCTACGACACCCTACCACCCTACCATTTACCCCTACTGGAAGCATTGAATCCCCATTCAGAGTGCTCGGAGAAGTGGAAGATAACAGTGCAGGTTGAAACAGCTAGGTTGTGTATTGACGACCCCAGAGCGTCTAGAGGAAGGGAGAAGGAGGTGAAACAACACTAAATTTGCATAAGAAATGGGTGAAGTAGCAATACGACATGAGCTAGGGTCCACAAAAGCCTTGGAGGATTGCCCTAAAGCATGCCAAATTTTCAAGGACGCAGGCTGGTTTGAATTCTTCCGGAGGTTGGAGGGATCACACAGTGGTGTTGCCATGGAATTTGCAAAGAATTTGGAGAGAAACCAAACAGAGGTCAGAGGGTTGAAGTTGGAGGTCATAGAAGCGGTGATTGCTAGATTGACAAGATTCCCAGTGGAAGGAAAGAGGTCGTTCAACAAGAAGGTCAATGACCCCTCCCTAAAAGGGGATTTCCTCCAAGAAGAAGAGTCGTTGGTAAAGAAAGGAAGGGGAATTGATAGATTGTCACTCCCCCAGCCATGGGCTGATGTTTCCCTCTACCTCATCAAGTACATTACTTGTGAGGGAAGGGCAACAATTGTGTTCAATTACCACTTTCCATTGTTGAACCACCTCCAACATCAGTAGTTGATCAATATTCCTTACTTCTTGCTGGGAAACATTAGGCATATGGCTGCGGCTATGAAAATAGCTGCGCATCCAAAAATGTGTGTCACCAACCATGGCCTTATCAAGCTCATTGTGTTGGATACCTTGAGCTACCAGGGCAGGAATTGGGAAGAATTCATGAGGAAGAAGGCTAGGACCACCCACAGGAGGCAAATCGGGACAACTAAGGAGGCTCCAACAGTGACAAAGGAGTAGCCCCAACCCTCGACAATAAGGTTTGGTAAAAGGGTAGTTGACAAACCAATTGGTGATAGGCAGCCGAAGAAGAGGATAAGGGTTAATGGGAAACCAGAGTCCCCATCCATGTCAAGGAAGAACAAAGAAGCAGCAGAGCAAAAGGACAAGGAGTAGGATTAGCCAGAGGAACCTTCTTCACCTGGTAAAAGTGAAACCCAATCCTTGCTGTTAAGAATTGAAAATTTAGAAAAATAAAATAGAGAGCTAAGGGAACAGCTAGCAGAGGGAAAGGCAGAGCCAAGAGCCCCAGGGTTAGATAATTTGGTTGAGGCTGTGGACAGGGCCAGAAAGGGAGATGTTTCTGGCACTGTGTGCGTAGCCTATGCTGAGAAACTAGTGGCAGCAGGATTTAAAATCTGTGTAGCAGACACCAACTCGAGGGAGACAAAAACTGAAATATACAAAGCTGATACACAAGAAATCATTGAGGATGTTGTTGGTACACAAGAACCAGCAACTGAGACAGAATAATCCATAGAAAGTGATCGCGTAATGGATACATAGGAGCCCTTGGTTGACACTGTTGTTTCACCAGAACCAATAATGGAGGAGGAAGTCACCCAAGGGAAGGAAGGAGAAGCTAACATCCATGAGCATGCAGTCGACACTATTGTTACACAAGAACCAACAGTGGAGACAGAAGCCTACCTAGGGAAAAATGACATACAAAATTCTATGGATAACACTGATGTTACACAAGAACCAGCAGTGGAAATGGAAGCTGACCAGGAAGATAAGGAATCTATGATAAAATCCACTAACGAAGCTACTGTTACACAAGAACCAGCAACAGAAGTGGAATAGTTTCACCCTTAGGAGGTTGTTACACCTTCAATTGATAGTGCATGTGGGAGAACATCGGGTCTTGATGAAGGATGGTGTTGTGAGAAAATGTTATTGTTACCAGAGCTGCAAAAATGGAAGTAGAAGGTGCTCTCTCTACAAGAAGGGGTGATCTTGCTCCAATCTCACAAGAAGATGATGGATTCCCTTAGAGAGAAATGGCTAAAGGAAGAATGGGAAAGAGAGTGGGAATCATGGAGGCACAAGGAAGCTATAAAGAAGAAGGATGAATAGTTGTATCAGCTGAATCGACAGGTCTCAGACCTGATGAATGATAAGACTAAGCTCCGTGACCTTGCCCTAAACCTGCTAGCATGCAGGTGGCCATCCTCGTCATATCTAGTGTTCCTCTAGGAATGCTATTATTTGTTTTAATTAAAAGCAGTTTTTGAGAATAGGTCCTATTTGGGTTCTTCAATCTGTACTTTTCTAGAGATTTTTCCTCCTACGACTTTGATGACCAAAGTTTGCTATGTAAGCTGTTTTTACACAATATCATGTGTGAATATGTCAGGATGAAGATGGTAGCGAGTGTCTTATCCTATATGGGAGATTTGCAGCTGCGGGCCTTCCTTTCACTTATGAGGAATCAGATTGAGTGGCATCTGTTGGCATTATGATGTTGTGTTTTACTTGATGGCAACCCACTCGTAGAAGAACAACTCACTTATATATAACTAGATGAAGAGATATCAAATGTGACAGAATACATGGGATGCAGGATAGCTCAAAGGAATCAGATGACTGTTCTCAGTATGACAAGTTAGCCTTGCCATCAAGTCCAAAGGGGGAGATTTTTGGCATTATGACACAAGTGTTGTCCTTGATGGCAAGATGACAGATTATAGTGCAGCAAGTCAGTGGCAAAGAATGGATGATCAAACTACAAAGAATGAAGAAAGAAGAGTACATACGCAAGTTTACTATATACCAATTAGGGTATACATGCCCGTTATACGCAGGTTCACTATGTACCAAGTGGCGTATTTACGCAGGTTCGCTATATGCCAAGTAGGGTATACACGCAGGTTATACACGCAGGTTCACTATATACAAAGGAACGTATACACGCCAAATTTCTGATCAATAGTCGCGTATGCGTATGCACACACTTTCATGCACGGAAAAGCGCGTACATGTGGGAAAGCTTATTTTTGTGTCCCTGGTATTTATACCTATGGTTTTGGTCCTTGGTATTGCATCCGAAGTGTTGAACCCAGGTATTGGGTCCCTAGTATTGGTTTCTCAATGGTTTTGGACCTTGGTATTGACTAAGGCCTAAGACTATAAAAGGAGAAGAAGATCATTAGGCAAATGCATAGAGAAAGTCTTGAATATCTGATGAAGTATGAGATCCAGTATGCTGGTTATGGGTTTGTGATATGAATCAAGGAGGCTCCTATGTGTTTGATGGATCGGGATGTTGAAGACTAAAATGTATTATCCGTATATGGTATGATCATGAGTAGATCTGAGTACTGACGCATGTTTATCCTTTATATCTTATTTTCTGGGTATATCTGAAGTTGGAAATTGCAGCAAAGGTATAAGTAATTATCTTTAGATATGTACGCGGGTTCTCTTTAGTGAAAGGGTGTATACACGCCGGTTTGACACAGTCAAGTAGCGTATACATTATGAGATTTGATGTTTTAGGTTGTTGTTGCTTCTAGTGGTTTTTGCAGAATTCTGGGCTATGGTCTGTGTTCTGGTAACTGTGTTTTGATGACAGGGTTTCAGTGATTTAGTATTAGGTGATTCAGAGATTGATGATGCAGGTGTAGTTGATGGGTGTATTGCAGTAATGATTAATTTTGTGCTTCAATGTTGTTGATGGGTCCAGTATGAAAATTGGATGAAACGTGGCCTTCAGATTATGATGTTGTGTTCCATGAGTATCCAGTCTGAATATTTATGAAACGTGGTTCCTGGTGGAAGAAAGATAAGGTTGTCACCTTCTGTAGGTCGGCACCTACGTACTAGTGCATCAGCTATTACAAGAGCAAAGGGGTTGATAGCTCCCTTCCAGTAGCAGCTGGAAAACGAGTAAAGGTTGGAGTATTTCAGTAGGCCGGCACCTACGTACTAGTAAATGGATCAGCTAGTACAAGAGCTAAGGGGGTTGTAGCTCCCTTCCAAGAGAGTCTGGAGAATGAGAGAAGGTTGTAGCCTTCTGCAGGTAGAAGCCTATGTACTGGTATAAGATTGCACCAGTACAGAACTATTGTAAAAGAAGTTTCTTATTAAAAAGAAGATTGATACGACTTGCAGCATGTGGTTTTCACCCACATTGGGTTTCCACCTTACGTCATGGTGTTCATGTGTGCTTCTTGTGTGTGATGATTTGTTCTATTTTACTGCTCCTGTTTACTGTTCATATGGTTAATAATGTTCTGATGCACTCATTAAATATCAACTAACTGAATCATATGTTTACTGGATATACGCTTGTTGCATTACACACAGTTGCGTATACACGTGGTTTGCCTTAACTGAAGTAGTGTATATGAATCTTAATATGGAAATGAAAAAGTTATATTGATTTGATAATACTGATTCACCCCCCCCCTCTCAGTATTATTTCCAACAATTGGTATCAGAGCAGGTCCTTTGGTAGAATCTTGATCGCTTGAAGGAGATCCATAGAACAATGGGAAAGAAGCTTAAGAAGAGAGTGCCTAAGAAGAAGAAGACATCTCAGAAGAGCTATGACAGTGGGAGAATCGATTGGGGAATATGTGGAAGAAGCACTTCAGATTCAGAATCACTTCAGAATGAAGATGAACAAGCAAAAGAACTATCAGGTATGAATTTGTTATCCTCTGGTGATACACTTATCTATCCATTTGAAGATGATGAAAGTGATAGTGAAACAACTGAATTTGCTCTTATGGGTGAGCAAGAAAGATATCAAATAGAGGCAGAATTTAAAAGGCTTACAGACAAAATTAGAGATCAACAAGATCTGTTGAACAAAAGGGAATGTGCCTTCAAAGAAGAAGCTACCAAACTAAAAGCTCAACTAGAGGAAGGAAACAAGGTAAGGAAGTTATTAAAGGACAAGGAAGATAAATGTCAAAAGTTGTAGGATAAAGTGACATCATTGAAAAATGAAGTCAATGAAAGGAACACAACAATCAAGAAACTCAGAGAAAGATCCAGTTACTATGAAAGGCTTGAAGCTACGATCCTCTCGCTAAAGGAAGATCTTGAAGAATCAAAGAAGCACAATAAAGATCTACTCCAAGCTCTTGAAAAACAAGAAAACGAAGTTCTTGAATTAAGACATCAGGTGGAAGAAGGAAGAAAATCTGAAGAAAACATGAAGAAGCAGTATCTTGAAAAGGAAGAGCAACATCAGGTTGAGGTAAATATTCTAAATGATAAATTAGAAGAAAAGGATAAGCTCTTACGATTTCAAGATAGTACTGAGATCTTGGATGATATTCTTAGTAGTCAAAGGTCTCCTACTATCAAAACTGGCCTTGGTTTTTATGAATCTGAATCTAGCTCACAAGGAGAGGCAAGGAAATCTAATGATAAATCTAAAATAATCAACAAGGAGATGAGAGGACAACCCCATCAACAACCAAGGAAAGAAATTCTTCAAAGAAAATCTTTTACTCCTCCAATGAATAATGTTGAATGTTATGTATGTCATAATCGTGGACATGTTGCAGGTAGATGCAGAAGTAGAATGGTTCAAGACCATCACACAGAAAGCTCATCACGTCCCAGGTACTTTCAGGGATATTGTTTTTCTTGTAATATGTTTGGTCACAAAGCTGTTGATTACTACAGAAGGAATATGAAACATATGAGATGTTATGCATGTAACAATCTTGGAAATATAGCTAACGAATGCAGGAACAAAGAATGGGCACCATACCAAAAGGAGAAAATATCATCACACTTGAAGATATGGAAGAAGAAGGAAGTACAGTCAGAAAGATGTGGCACAGCACAGTATACAGACATAACAGACTCAAAGGGAGCTAAAAGTGTAAAACTTCAGTGTCCTAAATCTCATATGCAAGTTTCATAAAGGGAAGTCGCGTATATACGCGCGTTAGTTACTGCACAGTCGCGTATATGATAGTTCGAGGAAAAGCGGTGGAGACAGGCTCAAGAAAAAGGGTCTGATATGATTCAGTCCATTTTTCTCTGTTTGATAATGGTTACAATCTACTGATGATGTGTGGAAATGTCGTGATACTTGTAAGATGATTAAAAGTGTTTTGATCCTAAATTAATGATGATGATGCCTTGATACTTCCTGCTGATATATGCATGATCAGATCTGATAGTGAATAGATGGCACAGGTTTAGGGGGAGCATATCCTTTTAATGCATTGTTGGCATTATGGTTAGTAGTCCTTGGTGATGATGCTTATATGGCTAAATATTATAGCTTGCTATGATATGGTTATGAGTTGTCCATGAAAAAATCTCATATGATTCTTGGGGTTACATAGTTGATGTTCAGATCAGATTTGTGGTTGATTCTCTGATGATGCATATATGGTGCTTACATGGTGATCTTCATAAGGATAAGGAAAAGTACAAAGCTTGAATACACATCCTCATTACTTGATGATGAGTCACTCATATGCTACTGTCGTCATATGCATAAAGATCATACAATACAGTTATGATGTAGGATTCCTATAGTTCTTGGCACTTATATGGATAAGGATTGTTGCTGTTAATGATATCAAGAAGTCTTGACAAATGATCTTGAGCTAAAGATACATAGTGCTGGATACATGAGTGATTACTCAAAGTTGCATTGTTGGAGATATGATGATGATGAGTTCTTAACTATATAATGATAGGTTGATACTTACATATGTTGATTGATGCAGATGTTCCCAAGTGATGATACTTGGATCATGATGAGATGGCTATGGTGTTCAAAAGGATGACTTGATATATGCAGACATATCTTGTCACAGGTTGATGCTATCTACACTAATCGACATATACAGGTTGCTGAAGCTATCGACAGATGCTTATGGAGCTGATCATACACTATGTATGATAGTTGCTGATGACTATCATGGTCTTATTTAGATGTTTGGTCTCTGTTATAAATGTCATGTAAAGGTCATATCAAGACTCATGATGTAATAGTTTGTCTCTATCTATTGTAGTCATTTGATGAATCTCTTTTGGTCATATGATGTAATTTGTACCCCCACTATGCATGGGAAGGATGATGTAATGTTCTTGTTTTATCTTATGTAAACTTTTGATGTATCCCCACTTAGTTGGGAGGATGAGTAAATATTGGTATATCCCCACTTGGTTGGGAGATGGATGTATGTATGAGTCTTTGATAAGATCACTTATGATGTATAGAGTCATGTTCTTTCTTGTAGAACATCTTTTTACATACCTTGCTTACAGTCAGGGGGAGCTTGGACAGCACAGCACAACAGAAAATTCAGCATGCACTTAGAGGGAGCATGGACAGATTGGTACACCTTGGCATATACAAAGGGGGAGCTCAATTAAAGATTTCAGCAAGTACTCAGGGGGAGTATGGACAGCAGAATGTTCATCAAGGAAAGAAAATATCTTGGTTTTCCCTTTGCCCTTGATGTCAAAGGGGGAGAGTGATTTGGTGTTGTTGCCATCAAGTCCAAAGGGGGAGATTGTTGGCATTATGATGCATGTGTTGTACTTGATGGCAACCCACTCGTAGAAGAACAACTCACTTATATATAACTAGATTAAGAGATATCATATGTGACAGAATACATGGGATGCAGGATAGCTCAAAGGAATCAGATGACTGTTCTCAGTATGACAAGTTAGCTTTGCCATCAAGTCCAAAGGGGGAGATTGTTTGCATTATGATACAAGTGTTTTCCTTGATGGCAAGATGACAGATTATAGTGCAGCCAGTCAGTGGCAAAGAATTGATGATCAAACTACAAAGAATGAAGAAAGAAGAGTATATATGCAGGTTCACTAAATACCAAGTAGGGTATACACGCAGGTAATACACAGGTTCACTATGTACCAAGTCGCGTATTTACGCAGGTTTGCTATATACCAAGTAGGGTATACACGCATGTTATACACGCAGGTTCACTATATACAAAGGAACGTATACACGCTGGATTTCTGATCAATAATCGCGTATGCATATGCACGCACTTTCATGCACGGAAAGGCGCGTACATGTGGGAAAGCTTATTTTTGTGTCCGTGGTATTTAGACCTATGGTTTTGGTCCTTGGTATTGCGTCCGAGGTGTTGAACCCAGGTATTGGGTCCCTAGTATTGGTTTCTCAATGGTTTTGGACCATGGTATTGACGAAGGCCTAAGACTATAAAAGGAGAAGAAGATCATTAGGCAAATGCATAGAGAAAGTCTTGAGTATCTGATGAAGTATGAGATCCAGTATGCTAGTTATGGGTTTGTGATCTAAATCAAGGAGGCTCCTATGCAGTTGATGGACCCGGATCTTGAAGACTAAAATGTATTATCCTTATATGGTATGATAATGAGTAGATCTGAGTACTGACGCATGTTTATCCTTTATATCTTATTGTCTGGGTATATCTGAAGTTGGAAATTGCAACGAAGGTATAAGTAATTATCTTTAGATATGTACGCGGGTTCTCTTTAGTGAAAGGGCATATACACGCTGGTTTGACACAGTCAAGTAGCGTATACATAATGAGATTTGATGTTTCAGGTTGCTATTGGCCTAGTGGTTGTTGCAGAGTTCTGGGCTCTGGTCTGTGTTCTGGTAACTGTGTTTTGATGACAGGGTTTCAGTGATTCAGTATTGGGTGATTCAGAGATTGATGATGCAGGTGTAGTTGATGGGTGTATTGCAGTAATGATTAATTTTGTGCTTCAATGTTGTTGATGGGTCCAGTATGAAAATTGGATGAAACATGGCCTTCAGATTATGATGTTGTGTTCCATGAGTATCCAGTCTGAAAATTTATGAAACGTGGTACCTGGTGGAAGAAAGAGAAGGTTATAGCCTTCTGTAGTTTGGCACCTACGTACTAGTGCATCAGCTAGTACAGGAGCAAAGGGGGTGATAGCTCCCTTCCAGTAGCAGATGGAAAACGAGTAAAGGTTGGAGCATTTCAGTAGGCCGGCACCTACGTACTAGTAAATGGATCGGCTAGTACAAGAGCTAAGGGGGTTGTAGCTCCCTTCTAGGAGAGGCTGGAGAATGAGAGAAGGTTGTAGCCTTCTGCAGGTAGAAGTCTATGTACTGGTATAAGACTTCACCAGTACAGAACTATTGTAAAAGAAGTTTCTTATTAAAAAGAAGATTGAGACGACTTGCAGTAGGTGGTTTTCACCCACATTGGGTTTCCACCTTACATCACGGTGTTCATGTGTGCTTCTTGTGTGTGATGATCTGTTCTATTTTACTGCTCCTGTTTACTATTCATATGGTTAATAATGTTCTGATGCACTCATTAAAGATCAACTAACTGAATCATATGTTTACTGGATATACGCTTGTTGCATTACACACAGTTGCGTATACACGCGGTTTTCCTTAACTGAAGTAGCGTATATGAATCTTAATATGTAAATGAAAAAGTTATATTGATTTGATAACACTGATTCACCCCCTCCTCTTAGTTTTATTTCCAACAGCATCTGGCTATGAAATAAGTAGAAGCTAACGAGGAAAGAACAACATTTTCAGTCAGAGTCGAGCCAGGGATGGTTTACGAACTCAGGCATGAGTTTAAGCTATTCTTGAGAACTCCAGGAATCAGAGAATAGTTGGCCGACTATAGGAAAAGGATTGTGAGGATCTGCCTCAACCTGTATGCAAATATGAAAAGCTGAGCGCTAGCAGGATGTCTGAAGCGCACTGAGGCCTGTAGCATTGAGATACAAGAAGGGGATCCTTTTGAGTATAGGGAATTTTTGGCTGCTATTACATGGGTTCTTGAGTATGCTCAGAATGTGCAGACACTAGGGGAGTTCTGGATTTGCCTCAAAGTAAAATTTCCTTTGATTTGGTTGCCAGTAGAGGAGTATCAGCTGGACTACCACCTATGTGACTACGAAGAGGAATCTTGGCCACGACAGTTGATGGCCATTCAAGGGTACAGAGCTTTAGGCAAAGACACTGTCGGTGCCTACAATTTCACAAACTTGCATTGGGGGTACAATAGGAGGAGCTGAGATTCTACATGGGGACATGCAATTGCTTCAGTCAGGGGAGATGTTGGGTGTGGTTTTTTTACCTATTTTCTGCACATTCTTTCGCCAGTTTTGACCCTTCTGTCCTCCAAGCTTATGACTTTACATGATCAATTTCCCTGTTTTCTCACCTTTATAACCTATTCTACTGTCATGTTACTTTTCCATATTTTACTGAGTAATATAATGCTTTATTCCTTTTTGTGGGTAACTGGGAGAATATTGAAGAAGTATTTTGGGAAGCTCTTTTTTTTTTCAGGTGATGGTTCATGAGAACAAAGCTATGAAGCAGACAGGAAGCATGGATTAACTATAGAGAAGGGTAGAATAGTTCATTGTTACACATTAGATGTTTTTACAGGTTGTTTTTACACATTGGATGTTGTTACATATTGGATGTTGTTACAGGATGCTGTTACACTACATGCCGATACAAGAATCCGTTGTTAAGCCAAAAGTGTTGTCGATAGCGATGCCATGACATCTCGAACCATTATTCAGATGATGTTGTTGCGCTGAGGCTAGAAAATGTGGCTACTATTCCACATAACAGCTATCGGCAGTAGGGATTGTTTATTTTGGAAGAAACAGGCCCAAGCAATTGCAATCCTAACTATTGCATATTTGTATTTAGAAATAGGTTGTAACTACTTTTATTTTTTATCAGCATGAGAAGCATGAGATTCTCATGACTGATCTATTTCTAATTTCGGGATATAATAACTATAAAGGAACTCGATTTTTTGTGTACAAGGACACGACATATAGAAAAGTATTGTTACTCTGCTTCTGTAATTCTGAGTTTATTTTTAATATTAATCAGCAGAGTGATGATGTTACTGCTTTTCAGCTGATTCGTTAATTACTTTTTTGTTACTCATGTGCCCTGCTGAGGAGGAATGGCCCTCCTCTTTGGCAAGGATTCCAGTGATAGAGGTAGTGTACATCCTCTTTTAGCTAATTGATTTATGGTTTCTCATTGTTTCTTACAAATCGTAGATTACATTCGCTGTTGTTTCCATTTATATTATGTTGTTACACTGAGTTAATCAATAGAATGGTAGTAACCAGCCGGAGTAGATATTAGTTCTTGTGTGGCATGCCTTTACTTTGATAGTTGCAAAGTATGATTAATTCTATAGAGTGGTTTTATGTCTACATGAATGGTTTCATTCAACAATTTGGTTCAGCAACACCTTTTATTGTTTTCTACATTTTCTTATTCTTGAATGTGGTGTATCGACACAGACAATGAAAACTCAATTGAAACAGCAAGACCTACCCTGGGTTGATAATTAAATGTTGCAGTCTCGGTCAATTAGGATTGATTAAAACAACACTACAACAGTGGTCTCACTTGAACTTTGTTTCAACTCTTCCAACTCATTTGATAGATTCTTGATGGTGCGGGTCAAGATTTCAAAATCGAGATTTCCTTTCTCCTTAGCCTTTCTTACGGAGGCATGAGACCTTTTTACTATGTCTTTGGAGTATTTTATTGGTTCATAATCTACAATGAATTCAATTGCGTGCAATTCCTTTTCAGTCGCAATTGCCTCTTCGTAGTTTTTTTGCAAGTGTTTGTTTTACAATTCTCTTTACAAACTATGCAATGCTTGTTGGCAAGGTATATGCGTCGTAATCAATGGTGATGGAGTCTTGAGGTTTCGTGTTTGCTGAATCTTTATTCAAAATGTGGTTAAACTTCTTATTAAAATCTTTCATTTTTTCTTTGTACTCCATCCTGAGATTACCTACTTGTTTCAACATGGTCGGGGCTTTGTAATCAACAAAATTCTCAAGAAAAATATTCTTAAACCCCTTCCAGTTATGGATGGAACTCGGAAGAAGACTATGATACCATACAACTACTCTGCCATCTAAGGTGCATGAAAAAATTCTACATGCAACATCATCATAGCGTACCTATAGTGTTTGCAGATATAGGTGGAAGTTTTCTAAATGGTCCTCCAGCTCTATTGA
Source organism: Pinus tabuliformis (assembly GCA_031772625.1). Classification (NCBI taxonomy): domain Eukaryota; kingdom Viridiplantae; phylum Streptophyta; class Pinopsida; order Pinales; family Pinaceae; genus Pinus; species Pinus tabuliformis. The sequence continues at coordinate 1,582,696,002 of CM062817.1, forward strand.
TTTTTCAGGGTCATACTTCATTAGGATATTTTTGGGGTGCCTTGGCATATTGTGTAAAACACCCGGAAGTGCAGCTGGGACCTGAGACATCCAATCCAAATCCAGGTCTTCCATGTCTTCGTCTTTTTTCCTCGTCCTCTTTATTAGAATTTGATGGTTCCTCTTCTTCTTCTTCTTCAACACCCAACCCACAAAAAATATAGTCTGAGAGTAGAACATTATCTTCGTCACCACTTTCGTATGGTGGAGGTTTTTCTAGGTTTTCCACATTCTCCACAAAATCTGCTAATTCTTCAAGGGTGGCAAAAACCAAATCTTCGATCATAGAAACCACTATCCCCGTAGGGGTGGTTGGGTTCTTTTTTGGAAAATATGGAATTTTGTATACTCTCGGAATCAATCCAATAATTTTTTCAATTGATGGGTTACAAGTCAGATGGCCTGAATATGATTGTATGAGATTTAACAAGTTTAGACAACCTCAGGCTGAGAAGAATCACCAACTTTAGAAATGTGAGTAAGGGAGGTGCTGTGAATGTTGTTACTTTGATCGGAAGATGTAATATTGGGGTTGGTGAGGTTATAAATAATAAAAAACTAATTTCCCTCCTTCTAACACTAGAAATGTTGGTAGTGCTAGACCCACCAACATTCAATGGATCTCCTTGATATGAAGTCCAATTAGACCTCACACCATATGGTGTAGGATTCCCATATGGAATATGACCCGGTTGTCGAATTCTTAAATATTTTGCATGGCTCTAACTGTCAAGAAGAGAGAGGGATGCAATGGTGCCTTTGAAAAGTAAGAAGGTGTCACTGGTGAGTGTTCATTTTTAGATGTGTTAAATTTCTTCTATTATGTAGGGAGCAAGAAAGTGAGCCTCTAAGAGAGAGGTAATAGTACCTCTCAAGAAGAGACACACACAAACAAGAAGGATTTGTCTAACATCTAGCGGAATAGTCCACAAGATACGTGACAGTCATTAAAACTAATGAATGAGAAAGATCTGTCTAGTATCCTACGGAATAGTCCACAAGGATGGGACAACAATAACAACCATTACAACATATTCTCAATAAGATAAGAACTAAAATAACCAAAGTATTTCATCTACTTTAACACATATGAAAGCAAATATGAAATAAAAACATCCACGGAAGAGTCTTAAAAACATTCATAATCCATGTATTAAGAATGTGTTGGCCTTGAAGGCTTATGTTATTAACTAAAAGTTCCAAGACACATTTATATAATGAACATCACCAGCTCCAATAATGGAGCATTGGATCCACTCCTTTCTCCCCAAAAGAACTAGCTTATCTCTCTAATGCTTTGCGGGAGGAGCCAAGGTGAAAAGATTCATTTTCTCTTTTAATAAGGGTGTATATATAACAATGAGGAAGAGATGCTTCACCTTCCTTATGGCTCTTCATCTACCCTCATGACTGTTTGACTTCTTATAAATTTTCAACTTTACATGACTCTTCATATTCCACACAAGTCTTTTGGACTTCCACTTTAAAATACATTTTTGAAACATAATCTACATCATTAACCACAATGGTGTGGCATGCGACAAATTATGACATGACATGACATGAAACTATTGACATAAAATGCTTGATGATGTGGAAATTTCAATCCACTGCTATTGTTGTGTGCTGAGTGTCTACTTGAGAATTATTTTCTTTTCTCCTCTACATGGCTTAGCGATAATTAATATTCAATGATGTCAACTCTTTAATGGTGATTGCAAACTGGTGTCCCTTTTATTTCTCTTGATTGATCATCTTTCATACTCAACTATAAGAATGTATTTCGACATGTTTCCCTCCATCTCCTCCTTCATCATGTCATTGTGGCATGATAAGCTACATGCTTCTGCAATTCACTCATGATGAGATGACATTAGTTCGAAAACCCCCTAGTCTAATATTGCCCATATTGATCAATTGACCGATTTGGAACCAGATGGAAAGTTGGGAAAGGGAATCAGTGACTACACAATTGCACAGTTCAAGCAGTCAAGGGGGATCCTTCAGCCTTGAGACAGTGCAATGTGCAGTCCAGGCAGTATTGAGGGAGAAAACTACGCGGTTGTGGAGGCCAATGAGACAGGTTGAGGGGATGGGCACTGAATGAACACATTGCATAGTTCTGGGAGATAGAAGAGGTTGGCCTATTGTATATTTGTGTAGCTCAATGTCTCAAGGGATGATATTGAGGCTAGTGATTTTGCAATGCACAGTTAGGGTCAGGCTGGGAAGAGGATTGCTCAATTCTAGAAGCCAAGGCCATGGCTTAAGCACAGAAACTGCATAGTGCAGCAGTCCTGAGAGGCAGGAACTACACATTTTGTAGTCCCAAGAGGAAAGGTCACAAATATAGTACTAATATTGTGTAATGCATGGTTCAGGGAGGCTGGGTGAAGCTAAGTTTCTTGGTCGGGAAGCTTTTCTAGAAATGGCTAAGTGTGGGATCGATGAGACTAATGTGAACAGTGATAAGACTTCGACTTTGAACACACCCTTAGAATTCTTGATGACACAATAACATAGATCATCCATGACATATGAAAAATGTATTTCCCTCTATACGATAGCTTTATGACAACGTTAGACAAGTGCAACACTTAAAATACATTTTGCGACAATTGTGACGACACTTTTGTGACAATGCTTAAAACTTCATAAATGAGTCTGACAAATGTTTACATGGTTTGAAACTCTCATTTATGCAAACATGACCTCTTGAAAGCACCATAATAGGCTTACACACATGATGCGACAATTAACATGCGAAAAGACAACATTTTTCTTATCTTGCAAAAGGGATCAAAATACTTCAAGAACACATGGAATGAGTTTCAAATTTTGTGACGACAATATACAAGACCAAGGAAGGCTCTGAAATTGAGCGTAGGCCAAAAATTTGGAGGGTGTTGTAATAGTGAAAAAAATAGCATAATGGAAAACCTTCAGCTCTAGGTAGCAAAGTCAGGCAGTCTAGTAGTGGAGCTAGTGTGAGACTTCAATCTCAATTGGCTTGTAGACCCTTTTGGCTAGTTTGGATATGAAAGGATTTATATTTATTTGGAATTTGTTCCAATTTTTTTTCGGATGCATACTACTAGATTAATAAGGGTACTCCTTATAGACGGGATGTATTTTGGGTATGGGTAGTTAGTAGCAATTTTGATATATAAGCAACTCATGAATAGAATGATCATGTAATTCCCCTAGGTATTTTTCACGACCAAGCACAAAATTAATAAAAATAAGTACTCATTCCTTTAAGAAAAAAAATTCAACATCCATATACAAATATAAATACCCATCATAGGGATGATAAGAATAAATTCAAGCTCATAGGGATAGAGGGACGACTAAGAGAACAAATTAGATGTATATGAAAATAAATTGTCTACTACAATGCAAAAGGAGGTGAATATGAGTAGCCTTCATCCTAAGTGATGGAAGCTTGAAAATATTGAGAAGGTGGGGGTGAATTAGTATTGTACAAGATGGACAAATTCTTAACTTTCTTCATAATTTAGTGAATCATTCTTTGATTAACAACATACACATCAATAACATATTTGAACATAACCATAATCAATGTACAAGAGCAGCACCCATAAAAACAAATAACCATGAGAGAAACATCCAAAACAACATCGCACATAAGAAAAAAAATATATATGGTGGAAACCTTTCCAAGAGAGAAACTAGTGTTAGAAACTAGGACAATGCTGAGAGGGGGCTTGAATCAGTATTGTAGGAATTTTAAAATTTTTCTTTCTTTAGTAAAAAATACTAGGACACCTGTTAGTGTCGGTCTTGAGCCCTCCATCAGTGATCAATAGCTCTTTGCATATGCATAGTTAGGTGTCTCATCAGTGTCAATTTTGCATCCCACTAGGCATGCCATAACACTGAATGGAGGAGCTGGTCTTTGTTCCCTTCTTGGCTTAGCTGGATTAAGTCATACCACAATGAAATTGAGTCATACTTGTTTTTGTTTTTTGTCTTGAGGTCCCATGGTCTTAGGTCTAGGGTTTTAAGTCAAAAATCACTGCAAGGTCATGAGTCCAAACCCAGTGAGTGCCCAGCAAGCCAGAAGGAAATATTTACATCTGTTTCAATGTTATTTTCATCAGCTACAGGTCATTTAATGCCTTGGATTTAAAAACCCTGTTTTTAAGTCCAAGGTCATGAGAAATTTGTAAAAATCAAGAAATTTTCAAAAGTTTTCAAAAGTGCCGGCAACAACCCTGGTTCCTTCGCCACAGCCCATCAGATGGTCAACCTGCAAAAAGAACGAAGTCAAACGCCTCAAAGAACTAATTTCAGGACAAAATGACTCCAAAACAGTGTTAAACAAGAATGTCAAAGTGGAAACATTATAAAGTGGGTTTTTGAGTTAAATTTTTTCAAATGTAAGCATATAAAGGTAAATTCCCTCTTTGAAGACCCTCATTGTGCATTTGGGAGCAAGAAATTACAAGGAGAGAAGCAAGAGAGCGATTTGGGCAATTTGCAACAAATTTCGAGCTTTTGGAGGGTGCGCGACCACTCCATCAGGGTGCGCGACCACCTGGGAGGTGCGCGACCACTCCAGCACAAAAATCCTTTGTTATTTTGGTCAGGCGCGACCACTCGAAGGGTGCGCGACCACTCGAAGGAGGTGCGCGACCACTCGTCCAGCAAGCCCAGAAATTCATCAAAACTTCAAATTTCTTCCAAATTGCTTGCAGTTTTTTCAAGGTAGGCCTCCCAAACAACTTTTTGAATTGTGTCATGGATCCAAAGGAGGGTTATGGTCATAAATATCATGCAAGAAATTAATGAAAAATAGGTTAAGTGACTTGATTTTTTTGCAAGCTTATGTTAGGTTGTATCGTTTGTTTTTCAAGGTAATTTTTCCTTTATTCCCTTCCATTATTTTCCCATTATAAATTCACATGTGTTAGAGTGTCATTTTCATTAATCTCATTTGCAAATTAATGCTAGACCCCATCCCAATTTCCTAAAAACCCTAATCCCCATCAAAACCCTATACAAACCCTAATTTCTCGCATGCATCCTACTCAAACCCTAACACTTTGTCACACAGCAAATTCATGTATAAAAAACACAGCAAAATGAAAAAGAAACATTGTGAAAAGAAAAAGGAATATGATGGCAAGTGCATGCATATGAATATCACAAAAAACAGAGTAATATCACTATGCATAGCCTAGACAAGACAAGAGCAAAAGAGACATATTGCTGTGTAAAAGTCAGAGGCAAGGTAACTAGGTGGCTGTCATGACAAAGTTAACAATATACAGCTGTACATGTTGTCAAAATGAACATTTTGTTGTGGTAGGGTTTGCATAAGAACATGGTATATTTCCCTAACCTCAAACTCTGTTTTCCTACCCTTCCCTTCATTAAAACCCTAATTCAATTGCTTATCCTTTCCCTAAAAATCCCAGTGCAATTGAAATCCCTCTTCCCTTTTGTCAACATGTAAATGAAGCTTTATTTCTCCTATGACAAAAGCAGTCATGAAGCTGCAAGTATTGTTTAAAGACCTGCTGTTATAGAGTATGGTTGGCAAAGGATTGTTAATGTGCTTCCTAGTCCCAAAACCTAATTTCCTTTCTCCATCTATCTCCCTAAATCCCTTTCATGCCATTCATCTCTTTTCCCTTTCAAAATCTGTCATATAAACCCTTCCCCTCCCCTATGATCAATACAAGCAAAACCCCTTTTTCCCTTAGCATCCAAAGTCATTTCAAAATGTTGGAAAAACAGAGTAAAGTACATTCAAAGACAAAATTAAAAGAGCAGCCTGTTGATTGTTCATTATTGATGCTACCTTATATCCCTATGATCATGCTCTCATTCCCTCCATCATGAAAATTTATATTGTCCTTTCCCTTGGTGATCATAACACATTTTCCCTAATAAAGTATTGATTTGCAAATGATGAGAGATAGAATGACATGTTTAACATTGTGTGATTGTTTCCTTCAAAATTCCCTGTTGTTTATATATATGTTTTCCCTTTCCTTATGTAAATTCCCTCCCCTAACATGTCCCTCATGATTTTTCCCCTTGGAAACAGCATACTTCACAACATTTTGCAGGCAGGGCAGCAGTCATCTTGACTTATTTATTCCACCTTGCTCAATAACACCATGTCAACCACTGAGACTAATGAGCAAGGTGATGACCGATCTTCATCCACTGAGATTGAGACACAGTGGAGGCCTCGTAAGGGTGGCAAGAGTGGTCATCACAAGAGAGAAGAGCCCACATCCTTGGTAGAGTTGCAGGCTTGCCCATTAGCAGTGACTTGCTTTCAGTACATGTCATGCTATCAGTTTTGCGAGAGGCTTGCACAGATTCAGTATCATAGGGAGCTGACCCGGCTATTTGTTTTACACCTTCATGACGGGCAGGTCACTCTTGCAGGAGTGAATTTTGTGTTTTCTCCAGAGGCCATCTCACAGGCTACCGGGATACCCAATGTGGGTGAGGTGTGGCCAAAGCGCAAGTGGCTGGATTTGGTATATTTCGAGCCTTATGTCAGGCCAACATACATGCACAACTTGACAGGGAACTTTCCTATCAGATTCCTCCGAGCGGAATATGCAGCTATCATGAGGCTTATTATGCACTATTTCACATGCGAGGGGAGATTCTCACGGGTATTTGCTTGTCACATCCGCATGCTGATGCACTTCACCAGGGTGAGGATGATGAACATCCCGGCTTATCTCTTTCATGACATTTAGAGGATGGTCTCTATCTTCCAGAAGCAGACCCCAGCACAGCAGCTCCGGAGCCTATGTCATCATGGTCTCATCCAGCTGGTTGTGTCCCATCAGCTGAGCCAGCAGGGCATTCCTTGGGCAGATTTTATCTCCCATGAGTTCTTTACACAGCCACAGCCAGAGCCAGAGGCAGTTCACGAGGAGGGTGGGCCATCACATCAGCCCGAGGTTAGTATTCTGAGACATATGGCTTCTTCTCCTCGGATCACTTATCAGAAAGGTCATAGGACCTTATTTGCAGCAGCTCGACGAGTACTTTCTCCACAGTAGGTGGAAGGGGTCTCGTCATCTTCTTCAGATCAGCGAGTGTTATCTCCACACCAGGTAGAAGGGGCCTCGCATTCTTCAGCAGCAGAGGAAGTACGAGAGGGCAAGCAGCCCATGGTTGAGGATGAGGCAGTTGGCGAGGCACATCCTCGTTTCATTGATCTTGATGCTCATTCTCCTTCCTCTTCAGATTTCTATGAGCTCATTAGGCAGAGAGAGGAGGAGAACCTTGTGTTGCAGCGGAAGATTGAGATGGCTCAGTGGACCATCACTTATTTAGGGCAGCGGAACAAACAGCTAGAGACGGAGAGAGAGCTGGATGAACTATGGAGAATCCGCGGTAATAGAGGCTTGAACCGCAGGAGGCCCGGGGACCCATTGCCCGCTGATAGGGAATCATTGCTCATCCAAGAAAATATTCACTTGGAGAGATTGTTAGAGAAGGCAAATCATGACAAAGAGCTGTTACGCAATATGAAAACACACTATTGGGCACGGTGGCATGTTTGCAAAGCTAAAATGAAAATTCTCCAAAGGAAGCTGTCAGAGGCCCCGAAGAAGAAGAAAAGGACAAACCCACTCCGAATCTTGGCTGAGGCATCCCTCACTCACCATGATACTCATCAGCCTTGATCCAGCATTAAAATCTAAAAATTTTGAGAATTTTGGAGCATTTTGGCAATTTTTTGGAAATTTACAGGTTTTTGCCTGTGGAGTGGTCGCGCACCCCGCCGACCACTTGTGGGGACAGCTCAGAATGAGGAAAGGTTTACATTTTTGGAAAGGGCATGCAAATACTAAAATTACCTATACTTGGGAGAAGCCTGATTTTGAGATTTGAGCCTCCAAAAGCTCAAAATACATCAAAAAAATGACTTTCTGCCCACTTTTTCAATTGCAGAAAGTGACCTTGGGAGAATTGACTTTTGAGGGGTCAAATCAACTCCAAATCCAGAAATTCCACTTGGGATGGAAAGTAGACAGACCAAGCTTTCCAATGAGCCATCTTGCACCTGATTTGTACTAGTGTAACCCACTCAAAAGTTGCTGCAAAGGGGCGCGACCACTCGAGCAGGGGGCGCGACCACTCGAGCTGAATTTTGCCAGTTTTGACTTTTCAGCCCAGAAAACACTGTTTTCACCTTGGTTGATGATTTTTACTTGTAGATGATGGATGAATGTATAATTTTCATGGCACATTGATATATTTTATCTCTCTTTACCCTTCTAGAAGCTTCCTTGATGTAAAAAGTGAAAAATTAATGCATGGATCAGTTAGCTAAGTAATAGAGGCAAGTTGTTGGACTACCTATTATCTAGTGCTTAATTTAGAATTAGTTCAAACTGCCCCTAGGAAGCTGAGCTCGACCCCTAGAGGTGGGGAAAGGAGTTAGATGGTCTATATTATGCTCTCTCTTTCTCATTTTCATGGCTGGACTCTTGTGGGAGAAAGTATTATTGTGTATTGTACATCTATTTCTGCAATTTAAGGAAAGGAAGGCCAGGGTTTTGCAGACATCATTGTGGATTCTTGTGGATTGATGTGTTGATGGTGTGTTCTCTACATGTTCTTGTAAGTTTGTTTATGTATTTCACATCTCTCTTTTGCTTCTAATTGGACAGATGAAGTGGTAAAGTTTGAATTCATGCTTTGACATGCTCAGCTTTTTAGTTTGTTCAATATTTATGTTTTCTACTGTCTAGAGAGGATTCAAACTGGTTGTTTGCCCTCTTTAGCTCCTCCTCTATCATCCTTGATCATCCATCTCAGACTAAGGCATCAGCGCTCACTCCTACCTTGCCCCAAAGATCCCCCTACAAAAACTGTGCTCAATCCCCGCACCTTGAATTGCACTCCCTCCAATTGCCACCAAAAACCCCAAAAATCTTTAAATCAACCCCCCTTATCAATTTACTAGCCTAAAATCTTTATTCCTAATTGGTCAGCTTATCATATTGAAAGATCTACCTAATCTGACCCGAGAGAGCCTTCTCATACCTCGTAGGGCTAGCTACGAGGTGAAATGGTTTGATGTAGCCTTGAGAGTTTGTCTATCTCAGCCTAGGTGAATTCCAAGCGCTAACAACACCAATAATCACTTCAACAAAAAATCATATGAACATCACAAGAATCAACTAAAGAAGTACAAATAGAACACATAAATTATTCAATTTTTTCTTCAATTTACTTCACAAAGGAAAGCTTATACTTTCTATTACAAAGGTCTTTGTTGACGACTAGAAGGAAGTTACTACTCCCTAATTTATCAACTAAAACTGAAAGGAGCTATAACCCCTAGTTTATCAGTTATCATTGAAAGGAGCACCAACCAATAAATATCTACCATCCACTACTGGAAGGAGTTACAACCCCTGATCTCCAAGCTACCTCTTGCTTGACCTCAATGACTCATCTTTCATACCATTTTCAAACTTAAATCATGAAGGCCATTTCCTTTCATAAACAAATAACTTTCTCACCTCAATCACTCACCACAAACACCATAAAATCACCTTCAAAAATATCTGATCATTGATCCACCATACACACCATCACATACACCTTTATTACTTGACACCCTCTTGCAAATTCGCTTTTTCTTATATATATATTTTAGCTGATATTTTCAGTTATTGAACTTTTAGTTAGGTTCAACTCTTTTGCATGCATAAACATTTATTTTCTCTCATCTACCACTTCGGTTAAGTCTTATGAATATGATCTTTATGTATTCTAATTCTTCTTTCCTATCTCTATAAGAAAACCCTAGTTAAACTATCCAAATTTGCAATTCTAGTATTTTTACAGGTTTTAGCAGAACTCCAAAATTTAGCACATCACCAAATTTGTCAAAATCGCCAAATATACCTCCAATTTGGTCCATGTTGTTTCTAAAACTGCTCCGACTATTGGATTTCCTGAACAACAACACATTTCACCATATGACCAAATTTATGACCAAGCTGCTATCAGGTCAAGGGCTGAGTGAGGTCGCAGCCCTAGTGATTCTCATTTTTCTACTGACTTCCAGCGTAGTTGTAAATATGAATTTTCAACCAAATTTTATTAACACTGAATGTGATTTACAATGTAGTTTGGGGATTTGAGGTCGTGGAATTTTCCCTATTGTGTAATGCATTTTCCTTCGACTTGCCTCAAGGCTTTATTAACCTAAAGTTTGACCTTTTTCACAAGTTTTCGAGTTTTCACCAAAAAGTAATTACACAGGAAAATCTTGTCAAACGCATCCTTTGGTCCAAACTCCAAGGGATAGCCACATCATCCTACTGACATCATCCTTGTGTAATCTGTGCCACGTGGTGGCTCCTGAGTGGTGCCATGTGTCACTCAGATTTGGCCCACTTATCCACCTTAAAATTCCTAATTTGCATGCCACATGTCACCCTCTGATTGGTTTCACATCATTTTGATTTCATCATCCACCTATGCATCCACATTACCTCTATATACCAATTAAATAATTTCCATGTGTCATTTGAGTTGTCAACTCATACGACTGAGTAGGGTCTTAGAAACATGCGTTTTTCCACTAATTTCATTTATAAAATAAAATGGTCATACATAGGTTGGGGGTTCGGGGTCAAAGGTCAAACCTTAGTCTACTTCTCCTACCTCTAACTTTTATCAATCCTCCTAGTTGTTTTTGGGACCTTCCTTCGAGGTTTTGTGAAAAATAGAGGGGGGTCCCACTTTTATCTCCACCGTTGATCTCTAGATTAGTGGTTTGGGAAAATTTGTCCATTGCAGACCCCCTTTGGATTTTAACACTTTGGAGGGCATGGCCCCGCATGATTCCTTTGATGGGTAATGGTTGATTCATGGAAATTATCCAATTCTTAACTTTCATGAACTTTAATGTTGTTGTGCTCCACCAACTCTTCCAACAAGTTTCGAAAAAACACCAAATTAACTCTACCACAAAGTTTTATCTGCAACCTTTGACTTTTAGGGCTTCTAATCTTTAAACTCCAATAAATTCTGATCTAGGAGGCCATTTTCATACTCCTATATAACTGTAGAAATCTATTCCAAATATCTATCCATCTGAGTAGTTGTAAACTACATTCAAGATTATCTGTTATACAAGAAATGGCTCCAAATTCTCTGTTTGTTTTATCAATCTTCTTGAACCCGTCAATGTTATTTCCATCAATTTTCCATATAACATTCTCCCTTTCCATCATTTCTTTTTTCTGTTTCAATCAATGACAAAATATTTCTAACATTATCCCCCTTTGGAATTTATGACAACACCATAAGCAAAAAACATATCACAACACCACAAAAAAAATGATCATAAAAGCAAAAGAAAAGTGTACGTCTTACTTCTCTCTCTTCTCCTCCTATGATGAACTTCTCCTATGGTTTACTTCTTCTTTTCTATACTTATCCCCCATTGGTGTACCTCTCCCCCTTTGACATTAATGGAAAGTAAACTAATGTGCTCACCCTATGTTACTGATCCTATGGACCTCACAACTTTCTATTGATATGTCGATTCCTTGCTAGCTACATTTCTTCCTCTTGAGGAAGAACTAGTGAAGGAAGCTAGGAGGAACTACTCCCAATCTTTTCCTTAAGTACTCAAGTTGATATCTTGGAAGTGGTTTGGATAATATATCAACTACTTTCTCTTTTGTAGGTATATACTCCACCTCAACAATCTGATTTGTAACTTCCTCTCTTAAGAAATTGAATTTGATTAGAATATTCTTTGTCTTTAAATGAAAAATATGATTCTTGGACATCTGGATGGAACTTTTATTATTACAAATGATTGGGATATGTTGATCATATAACACTTGTACATCTTGTAAAGTTTTCTTTCATCCATAAGAGTTGAGTGCAACAAGAAGTTGTTTCTATGTATTTTGCTTCAGTAGTAGAGAGAGAAATTGAAGCTTGCTTCTTTTTCAACCATGAAACAAGAAATACACCAAGAAGGAAATAAACTCCATCAATTCTCCTTTAATCGTCTACATTGCCTTCCCAATTAGCATCAGTGAAAAATCTTTACCTTGGGGGTATGAAAGTTCATTGTCTATTGTAGCTCTGAGATCTATGACACTCCTCTTAGCTATTAGCAGATGGATTTCTTAGGGGGGGGTTCACTTGAAATCTTCCAGCAATACCAACTACCTATATGATGGTTGGTCCTAAGGATTTCAAAAATAGGAGGTTGTTGATCATAGATATGTATAAAATTTGATCCATTTCTAGTGATTCATTAGCCTTGTTGATCTTTCATCTAGAAACCATTGGAGTGCTTACCAAATAACATTGCTCGATGCCAAATTTCTTCAAACATTCCTTGAGATACTTTCTTAGCGAGATAAATATTCCTTTGGAAGACAGTGTAATCTGTAAACCAAGGAAATAAGAAAGGTCTCCAAGCATAGACATCTCAAATTCAACCTTCATATCAGTTGTAAAATAACAAGTTAATTAATCTGAATCATTAGAAAAATTAATTTCATCAACATATACAGCCACCAATATCAATTTTCTATCATTAGATTTCACATACAAATTCTTATCAATTGTGCCTCTCTTAAAACCACACTTGAGAAAGTAACTATCAAAATTGGAATACCAAGCCTGTGGGACTTGCTTAAGACCATACAAGGCCTTTTTCAACTTTCAAACATAATTAGGTTGATCCGACAACTGAAAACCATGTGGCTACTCAATGTAGAATTCTTCCTACAATTCTCTATTCCAGAAATAATATTTGACATCCATCTAATATATCTTGAATTTCTTGAAGCTAGCAAAATCCAATGACAAAGGAAACAAGATAAAATGTTTCATCAAATTCCAGACCTTCAATTCATGCATAGCCTTTGCAAACTAAGCTTACCTTGTTTCTTACCACTTCACCATGTACATTTAATTTGTTCTTGTAGATCCATTTTGTGTAAATCACACTCTTATTTACTAGTGTTGGAACAATCTCTCCTGTCTATTTTTTTTTTGTATCCGTGCAAACTCTTCATGCATGGATTTTAACCAATTATCATCTTGTTTGGCATGAGAAAAATCCTTTGGTTCCATCATAGATAATAGAACCACATTCACTTTCATATAAGGGGGATTTAACATCTTTCTCCTTATATGTACACCTAAATTTAAATCACCAACAATTTTTTTCAGTTGGGTGGTATTTTTGCACATACCTTGTAGGATACTTGGATTGAGGACTAAGAGGTTCTTAATTGTCTTCAACTAAAAATGGTTCATAAAACTTCTCATAATTATTGACTTGATTACTAGAGCTATTATATGCCAACTGATTGTCTTCAAAATCAATATGTTCATCAAATTTAACATCAATATAGTCAAATATCCTCTTTATATTCTTGTTGTGGCATCTATACCCTTTTCTATTCTTAGAGTATCCAAGAAAAATACCTTCATCAACGCTTGAAATGAACTCACCAATATTTTCATTATTCCTTTTAATACAACATATGCTTCCAAACACTTTGAAATGCTTGACTGTTGTAGATCTACCATACCAAATCTCATATGGATTTTTATTACTATATGGTATGAAGTGAGCTTTGATTAGAGTCATGAAAATTGCATGAATAGATTCAACCCAAAATATCTGTTTAATTTTTCTTTCATCCATCATGGCTCCGACCAACTGCTAAATTGGTATATTGGCTCTCTCTGATACAACATTATGTCCTTGAGTCTATGTTATTGTAAGCTACCTTTTGATGAGATTCTTCTTGCAAAAGTCATCAAACTCTTTTGAAGTAAACTCACCTCCATGATCAGACCTCATGCACTTGCTTTTATATCTGGTCTCACTTTTAGCCATGGTCTTAAAGTCTTTAAACTTTGGAAAGGCCTTTGATTGTTTTCTCAGAAATACTACCCATATTATCCTACTGAAATCATCAATTATTAGTATGAAATAAAATTTACCTAAAGGTGTTTTAATTCTTGAAGGACCACATAAGTCCTTATGTACTAATTGAAATGGCCTAGTTGATGAGTTCCCCTTGACTTTGAAAGATACTAGAACTTGCTTTCCAATCTGATAAGATTTGCAAATAGAATTCTTTGGCTTTCAAAGCTTTGGAAAATATCTAACTACATTATTCTTGACTAATTTAACAATCTAATCAAAGTTCAGATGTCCAAGTCATCTATTCCGCAACTAGTTCTCATCGATATTTTACAAACAACACATCTTTTTCCTCTCTTTTAGGACATAGACATTACTATCTATTTTAATAACTTCAACAACTACTTTTCCTATGCCTGTGGACTTGATTTCAAAATTTTTATCTTTAAACAACACATCATAGCCTTGGTCACACATCTAAGACACACTAAGAAAATTATGCTTGAGTCCATCAAAAAACAACACATGCTTGGATTTACCTCTACCATTAGCTAAGTTTAAAACTCCTTGAACCACAACCTTACCAGGTTTATTATTTCCAAAGGTCGCATTACCCTTTTCAACTGGTTTCCACGACAAAACTTACTTTTGTCTCCTGACATGTGCTTGGAATAGCCTCTATCAACATACCAATCGCTTCCTTCACTATGACAATATAGAATAATATTACAACTTTATATAGTTTCCTTTTCCTTCCAGACTTTGGATTCCTGGCTTGTTTGCTTGGTAACCAGATCAGGTCTTTTATTTCTAAGTCTGCAATCAGTTGCTCTATTCCCTAAATTCTAACACACATAACATTGAATCACATTATTCAAAGGAGAGAATGCATTGTTGTACCTGGGTCTGTTTATTATTTTCTTGGTTGATTGGTTATTTGACTAATAATTCCTTCTTTGTAGCCTAAGTTGTTTGAATGACAGATTCACCTTGCAATTTCAATTCCTTGTGACAATAATTTGTACAAGTAAAATGATATCCTGAAAATATTAATTCATACCTAATAGAAAATTGATTTCTGAAATAATGTTGGGCTATCCTCTAATAAATTCAATTTTCCTCACCAATGTTATTTCACTTTTGTTGAGTCAAGTTCCTCCTTATGTTTTGTTATTGTTGATTAATCTTTAGTTGCATATTGGATTGTGTGCTTCCTTTTTCTCTCAACTACTACGTTGGATCTCCTTTTTCTGATGTGCTATCTCCAATTTTGGTTGCATGCACAAAATTAATTGTTTTCTTTCCTTTTATATCAGCTGGTCAGATTGTCTTGGCCTCAAATCCAAGACCCACTTTGTTATTTGAGACCCTTTGGGCATCAAGGAGTTCATTCAAACTTTGAGCCCCCTTTCCAAATTTCTGATTAAAGGTTAGCTAGGTTTGTGCTTTCTCTAGTTCTTTCCTAAGAGAAACAATTTATCCTTCAAGAATTTCTCAAGCTTTATTTTTCCCACTAAGATATTGATTTATAGTTCTTTTAATATTCTTACCTTGTTCTACTTGCAGG
Organism: Pinus tabuliformis; assembly: GCA_031772625.1. Taxonomy (NCBI): domain Eukaryota; kingdom Viridiplantae; phylum Streptophyta; class Pinopsida; order Pinales; family Pinaceae; genus Pinus; species Pinus tabuliformis. The sequence goes on from CM062817.1 coordinate 1,582,711,547, forward strand.
AGTAGAGGTTCAATGGATTTAGCTTTTTCTTTTATTAGCAATTCCTTTTGAGCTTTATTTTACTTTCTTAGCCTCTATACCTCATCAAGAGCATTGACCAACTCTCTTTTCAAATCAACTTCTACTTCCAATTTGTTTATGGCCATGAGCATAAATTTCTTTCAGATTTAATTATCTTTGTCCTCATATGAAGATTGGTTGCATTCACTTTTAGAGGAGATATAATATTAGTTGTAGAATCTTTTCTTTTAACCTTCTTTTTATCCTTTTTCACTTTTCTTAACTTCTCTCTAGGGTCATATTGTTTCTTCTTCTTTTCAGGACACTTAGAAGCATATTGGCCAACTTAACCATAATTAAATAACTTAAAAGGTATCTTACCTTTATACTTTTATAAGTCTCTCTTTAGGTTCCTCGCGAACTTGGCTTCCTCTTCATATGATTCACAACATAACTCATCATGTTCTTCCTTGGTCTTACCCGCTTTGAAAGTTGACTCCTTTGTTGTATGCTTCCATTAGACATTATGATCTCATAAGTAGTTTGAGTGCCAAATAGTTGGTCCAAAGTGATATTTTTTAATATTTTCATCTCCTCAATGGTTGAAACCTTGGGATTAAATCTCTTAGGGAGAGATATCAACACTTTTTTAGCTACTACTGACTCTTATAAATTTTCATCATGTCCCATCATAGTATTCACAACCTCATCTACTCTAAGAAAGTATTTAACAATATCTTCATCATAATGCGTCTTCAAATACTTGAATTTCATTCTAAAACCCTAAAGTTTGTCTTGTTTTACCTTGTTTTCACATTCATAGCAGTGACTCATCTTGTCCCAAATAGTTTTTGTAGTAGAGCAGTCCATGACCTTGACTAGTTATGATTCAAGTAGGTTAGCAAGAAGGGAATTCATAGCTTTATCATCACATGTAAATACCATCTTATGATCTCTAGAAATCATGGCAATAGGCTTTTGATATTGTTCTTCCACTACATCCCATACATCAACTGTAAGTGATTGAATATAGGTTTTCATCTTCACTTTCCAAAACAAATAGTTTGTTCCATTGAAAATTGGTATCCTATTGGTGTATCCTCCTTCTTGTCTTTCCATGGTCCTTGATATTTCTTCCAATAGTTAGACTAATATATACTAACCTAGAGGCTTTGACACCAATTGTTAGAAACCAGGACAATGTTGAGGGGGTAGCATCAATATTGTATGAATTTTTACAAAATTCTTCCAATAGTAAAGAATACTAGGACACCAATAATCAATTAGCAACAAATAATATGAGAATCACAAGAATCAACTCAATTTAAGTACAAATATAACATATGAATTGTTCAAAATTTTCTTCAATTTACTTTAGAAAGGCAAGATTCTATTTGTTCTTACAAATTTTTATGGATGCAACCAGAAGGAAGATACTAATTCCTAATTTATCATCTAAAACTAAAAGGAGCTACAAACAATAGTTTAATAGATACCACTAAAATACACCTTTATTACTTGACACCTTAAAAATTCACTTGTTCTTATATAGACTTTTGAGCTAATATTTTTAGTTATTGAGATTTTAGTTAAGTTTAGCGCTTTTACATGCATGAATATTCATTTTTATCATCCACCACTTCTTTCAAGTCTTCTAAATATGATCTTTAAGTCTTATAACTCTTATCTCTTTTCTTTGTAAGAAAACTTGAGTTAAACTATCCAAATTTGCAATTTTGGTGTTTTATAGGTTTTAGCATAACTTCTAAATTTGGTGCATCACCAAATATACCTCTGATGTGATTCATGTCATTGCTAAAACTCCTTTGACTACTGGAGTGTCTAAATAACAATGTTTTTCACCATATGACTAGATCTATGAACAATTTTCTATATGGTCGAGGTTTGAGTGAGGTTGAAGCCTTACCAATTCTCATTTTTCCACCGACTGCTCGACTAAGCCAATAATTATTGATTTTCAACCAAATTTTATTAACAATTAAATACATTGTAAAATACATCTTTGGGTGTGATTTCCAATGAAGGTTGGGGTGAGAGGTCGGGACATTTTCCTTGTTGCATACTGAATTTTCCTCCAACTCATCATGAGGCTTGACTAGCCCGAAGTCTGAATTTCTACACAAGGTTCTGAATTTTCGCTAAAAATCAATTACACAGGAAAATATCATCAAACACGTTCTCTAGCCCGAATTATGAGGGACTTCTAGACCATATTTTTTCATTATCCTCGTTTTATCTGTTCCACATTACACCTCTTAAGTGGTGCCATGTGTCACTCGGATTTGGCCTACTCAACCACCTGAAAATGCCAAATATACATGCCATGTGTCACCCTCTTATTGGTACAATGTTGTGTTAACATCAACATCCACCTATGTGTCCACATCAACTCTATCAATTAATCATCAAATGTCATGTGTCTTCTAAATGGTTAACTTGTATGACTAAGAAGGTAACTAGAAACTTGTTTTTTCCACTAATTTCATTTATAAAATAAAGTAACCAGACATTGGTTGGGGGTCAGGGCCCATAAATCAAACGTTACTCTATTTTTCTTGACCTCCAACTTGGTTCAATATTGTTGGTGGTTGTTAGATAAATCCTTAGTGGCTTTTTGTAAAATAGAGGGGGGTTCCCACTTTTAATCTACACTATTGATCTCCAGATTGGCGGTTTGGGAAAACATTCCCATTGTTGACCCCCCTTGGTTTTTAACCCTTGGGCAGGCATGGCGCCACATAATTTATCTTCAATTTCATGGCTGACCCATGGCACTCATCCAACTTCTAACTTGCACAAAATTTAATGTTTCTGAACTCCTCCTCTGTTTTTCCAAGTTTTGCAAAAACATGAAGTTGAATCTACCACCAAGTTTTAGTTGCAACCTTTGACTTTTAGAGATTTTTATATTTGACTGACAATGACTTTTGATCCAAGAGGCCATTTGAAAATTTTTATTTACCATTGGAAATATCCTTTAAAACTCTATCTATTTTAGTAGTTTCCAACTACATTAATTGACATGAGCTACTATACAAGAAATGGCTCCAAATTATATGTTCCTTTTATCAATGTTCTTGCACTCATCAATGCTTTTGCCATCAATTTTCCATCTAACATTCCCTTTCCATCATCTACCTTTTTCTTTTCCATCAATGACAACATATTTCTAATAACCACCATGTGCAATCTGCTTTGTTCTTCTTCTCTTTAGTAAAATCTGATTTTTACATAATCACTCACCACCACCAGTGTTCAAGCTACAACTTTCTATCATGTGAGAAACGACTTTCTCCAGGACACTACGTGATGGAAGCCACCACTTCCTAAATTTTGTAGGCCACCACTTGCTAAAAGTCACCACTCCCTCAATTATGTATGCCACCACCTGCTAGATGCCCCAACACCCAATAATTTTTCCATCCATCACTCACTAGTTCTTAAGTGACAAAATGAAGGATGCTAATATGCACTATATTATAAATCCACTAATTTCCTCACTAAAGGCCCCAAACTTCAAGCTCTTGTGGACCACTTTTCATGCATTTTGAAACTAGGATCCACTGCAACATAATACAAACATCATAGGTCATGTTTCATCCCATTTTTATACTGGACCCACCACAACCTCTATACTTAAACACAATACAAACTACCATGCAATGCTCTAAATTTTCTCAATAAATAGATCAACCCTTATTCAACATAACACATCATCAAACTTTGACTCAATGCTCTGACCCACAAGCTAATACATGCAACCTCTCTTTTCTCATCAACTCAAAGTCAAAATTTGACTCAAAACCTCTACAACTCAACAAGCCACTCACAATCAATATGCCCTCAACAATGCATCAACAACACAAAATTATATTATGACTCTGAACACTACAAAACCATCTCACTAAGTAGCATAGATGATCTGAAAATGGGGCACTTAGTCTTCTCTTCTAACTTACAAGAACCTCTCCCACTTCCAAAACTTTAAATATTCCCAAGTCTTATTGATTAACGAATGTGGAATTAAATGTGTGCTTGACAGTATAAGTGTATGTTGATGTTTGTTTTAAACTGTTCAGGTGCTGTAAATTAATTTTCTTAAACTGATATAAAGAAAATAGCAACAATTAAAAACAACAGATATAATGCAGTAATAAAACACACACAGAACAACAATATTAATTTGGAGTTCACCCAAAACCCTTGGGCTACATCTCCTTGAGCTCTAGTCAACTTGACTAGGCTGTCTGGGATTATGGCAAAGTCTTTTTTTTACAAGCTCATGGCGCAACTCCACTGTTTTACAAAGAAACAATGGGTTTAGACACCATCTTAGCCCCTAGCTCTGAAGCTCTCGGCTTTCTGGCTCTAGGCTCTCACTCTGGCTCAAGCTCTTCGGCTCTGGATATCTTGAGCTCTCTCTCTCAGCCTATGCATGCCTCTATGATCCTCTTGACCTCCAAGATATCCTCGGCAACCTTCCAATGACCTTTCTGCAACTTTGCTGCCTGTCAATCACACTCTCAGGCTTTCTCGCCCCTTCAGCTCTCTGCGCTGCCTACTTATGCCTCTCAATCGTGCTCTCAGACTCAACAACCCTTTTGTCTCTATCATTGAATGGATTTTAAGCCTATCGGCACTTGTCTGTTTGTTTCAGCTCTCTGGCTCTCTGGCTCCTAGTCACTGTCCCTTCATCTTCCTTCTGGAGTGTTTAACAATCATTGCTAACATCCCAAGGTATGGTGGCCACTTGTTCTATAATGGAATGGTTCATCGAGCCTTTGAAATCCCCAGAAACAGTGTTTTCTATTTACACAGAGGAATATGTTCAAACACGGGAAAAATCTACCAAAACATTGTTCATTGAACTTCAAATATCCATAATTCCGCCCTATACTTCTATCGAGTCTGCCTTTTAATTGCTTATCGCATCTCCACCGTTGATCTAAGAGATCTAGATCCAACGACTGAGATCCATTTCAGACGGCTCATTCATACGGGGGTTAACCGCCCGAAAAGGGTGGTTTTCTCTCTCTAGGGCCTGGCCACGTGGCAGCCAGTGTATGGGCTTGGGCGGAGCCCGACCAAAACCACTTACTGCCTACAAGCCACCCAAAATCCTGCTTGTTTCCTTTGTATTAAAAAAATACATTAAACACTGAAAATATCAAAAAAGGGCTTTATGGCAGACTTGAAATGTTATACATATGCATTCATAAACCCTTTCAGGTCCGGTTTCATCACATCGGCACTTTTCCTTCGTATTTCGTTTATTTAACGAAAAACACAAATACAAAGGAAAACCTTGTTTTCCAGATCTCAAAATATATCAAATATCGTTCATACTTTTATCGGGTCCGGCTATATCGCATCAAATATGGTATTGGACCCGCTCCTTTGAATAGCTCCGATACGATAATGCGATGTGATTAATCGCAATCGCATATCGTAGAGACTCGGGGTCCTGCCTTAAGCCTCATGCCATCGCTGATTGCGATCCGCCGATATCAGCGATCGCAATATCACATCGGCCCGGTCCTTTCCTTATGTTATATGCATATGCCTGCCTCCAACCCGATATGTCGGGGATCGGCAATCAGGGGTGCTTCCCCTCTCCACTTAATTCTTCCTTGGACCTCCTCCGTTGTGATTTTTCTTCATAAAGCCTTTTAGGCCATTTTTTTGAAGATTTTCCTCTTTTTCCAAAGAACAAAGGGCATCTTCTTTCTGCCATAACTTTTGCATCCTAAGTCCATTTTTTCCCATTCAAGTTGTAGTAGATTCAAAATGAGACAATCTCTGCAATGGGGCTAATTCCAGGAACTTCCTTGGACTTTCATTTTTCCTCTGTGAGGAACACTTAGACTTAGGAGTCTATCAAAAATCCATTTTGGATCACACCTTCCCACTAAAAGAACTTTTGGTCTCCAAAAGACTGATATACTGATCTTAATAGTACCTGAGAGTAACAACACCCTCTTCTTTCAGCCTCCATACACTTTCCTTGCATACTGCCTCTGAACCAAAGTCTCTGACCACTTCCCTTCCTGAATGGGTTGGTCCTCCTGGGAAGAACTGTCTTCCTCCTTGCCTTCCTGCAGAACTTCTGTTGAAATGGTCATATAAGGTGGTTGGAACTTCTTTGTCTTGATCATCGATCCAAGGTGGCTCAAACAAATGTGAATTTCATCTGCTCCACAAAACTTTCATTTGTATTTGTTTGACAAGCTGTCAACAACAACTGCTAACAACAACAGAAATACAGACAACAACTGGATGGCCTAAACTCCTGCTTCAACAAAAGAAACATATTTCAAAGCTTGTTAACACATCCATGTCTTACATATGCATATAAATGACGGACTAGATAACAAGCCCACAAAACATGCCTTTAAACAAATGACTCTTCAAGTCAGACATGTAGAAAAAGACCATTAGGACTCTTTTCAAAAGAGGAAACACTTCATTATTATCTCCATCTTGGAGACCAAGTTAACTTCTCCCAAGTCAACATTTCATCACATGCATGTCAAAGAAATCAATCCTACAAGTTAATTAGACATACATGTTCAAAACAAGGAAAACATCAACCTCCCTGTGTTCATGCATCTCATGCTCATGCATGCATTTCATCCTTCAAATTTCACTTAAGCACACTGTACTTTTGAAGCTGAAATGAAATATAATGTTGCAACAACAAAGTGAGTCTCCTACTCAACTTCTCCCATTCACCTTCTTGGTAAAGTCCTGTAACTTGCATCTCATCAACAAAGAAATGCAAATAGATGCATCAATAGACATGCAACCTTAATTGGAAAAGAACTCTAGCCATTTCTTACCAATCCATTTCAAAGGTCCTCCCTTTGTCTGCACATCAGCATCAACATGTCAATCATCCTGAGATACATCAATCATGGAAAGTTCCTTTCCATTTCTGCCATCTTCTCTTTCCACCCTCCTCATCTTTTGTGGAAGCATTGTTGGATTCAGAGTCCAACACCTTTCAACAAGATTCCCTTGCTTATGGCAGTAAGTGAAACACATGTGCACCCTCTCGACAAAATATTTGCCTTGTCCAATGGACCTTTGGTTTTTTGCTTCTTTTCCTTCAAAAGTTTCCCATATGTGGCCATTCTCTTCCAACATCTAGAAACATGATGGTTATCCAAACCATAGAAGGAACATGCAATTCTTTTCCCATGCTTATGTGGAAATTTACCATGCTTTGCAAAATCAAAAGGGATATGATTATAACCAAATTTATACCTGCCTCTTTCACCTTTATTGCTTTCATGAGGAGGTGAAGCAAATGAAGAAGTGGCTCCCTTTGAAACACCATCATTCTCTTCAAGGCTGTTAGAGTTTCCACAACCCTTTGGTTCAAGTGTGTGCTTCTAAACACCTGCATCCTGAAAGTGATGTTTCAAGCTATTGCATTCTTCCTGAATACAATCTTCACACTCTTGAGGTGGAGGACATGAAATGAAACTCCTTCTTGGGACTGTTTCAATGGCCTTCAGGGTAGCTTTGGAACTTTCTCCATAAGCTTGTCCATAGCCAAGACCCAAATACTTAGGCCTTTCCTCAATTATTATTGGCTCAACAATACCTTTTGCGTGTCTACCCAAGCCTTTTCCTTCATAGCCCATCTTGGACATTAGCTTGGAACCTATGCCTTTGGTATGTTTTTCAAAAGAACCAATATAAGCATTCTTAGAGGAATTTGAAGACAAACTGGAATGGTTTACCTCTTCTTCAAGATGATACTTGACCAATGCTTCTTTGGCAACAAAGAGCTATGACTCCAACTCATGCATCCTTTTCAGGTTCATATTTGCAATATGAAGTTGCCTCTCCATTTCCTATAGCCTGTCGGAAAGCAACTACTTCTCTTCCTTCATGGAATTCAACTGATCTCTAAGTATGTTGCTCTTCCTTCCATCCTCATACAGTTCTCTCACCTTGTCCATCATGATGAACAAGTATTGCTTCAAGTCTCAATAATAGAGTCTTGTGATGAAGGAGGAATTTGAGGATTTACTTGTAGAAGTTGTCATTATACCAATGAACAAAACAACTTCAAACAAGATTAATAAAGTGCTTTATTAAGCAACCTTTTGCAACAAACCTCTTGTGCTTCAAGGATTTCTTTGAGGTCCTTTCAAATAGAAGAATGCCTTTAGCCATTCTTCCTTCTTGTCCTTCCTAGACTGAGCTATCAACAGCTTTCCCTTCACCTCTACAAACTCAAGAAATAGTCAGTTTGCAACAAGTATACAATCAATCAGACAATCAATCCTTGACTGCCCAAACACCTTCCAGACAAGCAATCTTTTCTTTTTCAATCAAGCATTCTGATATGAACTTCTTTGAAGGTGAGGTTAATCAATCTCGGGCTCTGATACCACCTAATCTGAAAATGGGGCACTTAGGCTTCTTGTCTAACTTACATGAACCTCAACCACTTCCAAAGCTTTAAATATTCCCAAGTCTTATTCATTAACTAATGTGGAATTAATTGTGTGCTTGACAATATAATTGTATGCTTATGTTTGTTTTAAACTGTTCAGGTGCTGTAAATTAATTTTCTTAAACTGATATAAACAAAATAGCAATAATTAAAAACAACATATACAATGCAGCAATAAAACACACACAAAACAACAATATTAATTTGGAGTTCACCCAAAACCCTTGGGCTACATCTCCTTGAGCTCTAGTCAACTCGACTAGGCTCTCTCTGATTATGGAAAATCCTTTTTTTTACAAGCTCATGGCTCAACTCCATTGTTTTACACAGAAACAATGGGTTTAGACACCATCTTAGCCCCTGGCTCTTAAGCTCTCGGCTTTCTGGCTCTAGGCTCTAGCTCTGGCTCTGGCTATCTTGAGCTCTCTCTCTCAGCCTCTGCATGGCTCTGTGATCTACTTTACCTCCAAGCGATCCTCATCAACCTTCCAATGACCTTTTTGCAGCTTTGTTGCCTGTCAATCGCACTCGCAGGATTTCTCACCCCTTCAGCTCTCTGCGCTGCCTACTTATGCCTCTCAATCGTGCTCTCAGACTCAACAACCCTTCTGTCTCTGTCATTGAATGACTTTTAAGCCTATCGGTGCTTGTCTGTTCGTTTCAACTCTCAGGCTCTCTAGCTCCCGGTCGCTGTCCCTTCATCTTCCTTCTGGAGCGTTTAACAATCATTACTAACGTCCCAAGGTATGGTGGCCACCTATTCTGTAACGGAATGGGTCATCAGGCCTTTGAAATCCCCAGAATCAACATTTTCTATTTACACAGAGGAATACATTCAAACACAGGAAAAATCCACCAAAACATTGTTCATCGGACTTCAAATATCCATAATTCCTCCCTATACTTCTATCGGGTCCACCTTTTAATTACTTATTGCATCTCCATTGTTGATATGAGAGATCTAGATCCAACAGCTGAGATCCATTTCGGGCGGCTCATTCGTACGGGGGTTAACCACCCAAAAAGGGTGGTTTTCTCTCTCCAGGGCCTAGCCACGTGGAAGCTAGTGTATGGGCTCGGGCGAAGCCCGGCCAAAACCACTTACCACCTACAGGCCGCCCAAAATCCCGCTTGTTTCCTTTATATTAAAAAAATACATTAAACACTGAAAATATCAAAAAAGGGCTTTATGGCGGACTTGAAATGTTATACATATGCATTCATAAACCCTTTCGGGTCTGGTTTCATCGAATTGACACTTTTCCTTCGTATTTTATTTATTTAACGAAAAACGCAAAAATAAAGGAAAACCCTATTTTCCGAATCTCAAAATATATCAAATATCATTCATACTTTTATCAAGTCTGGTTATATCACATCACATATGGTATCAGCCCTACTCCTTTGAATAGCTTCGATGTGATAATGCGATGCGATTAATTGCAATCGCATATTGCAAAGACTCGGGGTCCTGCCTTAAGCCTCATGCCATCGCCGATTGCGATTCGCCGATATCGGCGATCGCCATATCGCATCAGCCCGGTCCTTTCCTTATGTTATATGCATATGCCCGCCTCTGACCCGATATGTCGGGGATCGGAAGTCGGGGGTGCTTCCCCTCTCCGCTTAAGTCTGCCTTGGACCTCCTCCGATGCGATTTTTCTTCATAAAGCCTTTTAGGCCATTTTTTTGAAGATTTGCCTCTTTTTCCAAAGAACAAAGGGCATCTTCTTTCTGCCATAACTTTTGCATCCTAAGTCCATTTTTTCCCATTCAAGTTGCAGTAGATTCAGAATGAGACGATCTCTACAATGGGGCTAATTCTAGGAACTTCCTTAGACTTTCATTTTTCCTCTGTGACAAACACTTAGACTTAGGAGTCTATCCAAAATCCATTTTGGATCAATAGAGATATTGATTACATAACATATACTTAAACTTAAACTACTACAGTAAATCATTACAAGTCTATACATTTGTTCACAATAATACGCACAACAACACATACATACCCTTGCAATAAAAAACATGTTAGCCACATAACCAAGCAATATAATTTTTTTTATAGCCTCTGCTATAGGTACCAAATGCACTAACCAGAGTAACTAATCATTTTTCCTTCTATCACTCTATTATGATGTTTAAATTTCAAATATAGGTATGTTGACATTTGTAATTTCATGGACACAGCTACATATGATACTAAGTTGTACGAGATATAATCGCTGCTATAGGTGCACATTGTCTATATGCTTTATACATTGATATGAAGCTACAAGTGTACACGGGATCTGATTTAATGATCTCTACACTCAAACATTATCCTTGAAATGCATCTTCTTCCTAGATGTCATAGCCTAGGTTACTTTGCTACACTGGCTCAATTTGTAGTCTCTCTAACCTTTGGTTGGATCCCCAACAAGGAGTGTATTGAAATTGAGAGCTCAACAAATAGATCAACCCATTCAATCAATTAATTGCATGACTAGATTCACCACTAACTCAATCAAATACCAAAAATTAATCTATGAATAGATCAATGCCACTAATGCAACAACTAAGATATGAATGTTTTCACATTTCACTAGAGGACCAATTCAATAGCCAATCAATGTGTTCTACAACATTCTGACCAGATTGACCTTTTTCATAAAGGCCAAATCATTTTTCCTTTTCACATTAAATTCTAGATGAAGACCAAATCAACCTATACATTGATAACTAGGCCATTGATTATCTTTATTGCAACCAAATCCATGGGTAATTCAATGGATTAAGCCATAGTTTTATTTTAGCAGTTATAGGAAAGTGTCACTAACACTAAACTAGCACCCTATAGAAAGTGATGCAAGCATAGATTACATAAACTATAGCACTAAGTTATTGTTGCTCTGTGACAATAGAGAGACTGTGGAAATACAGTGAAGGATGGAAATTTTAAGGGCTCCTCTGACCAAGATCTTTGTTAATTGATTCCATCCTTCTTTAAACACTTGTGTAGCACCTATAAATACTTTAGACAGTTCTAGAACTTAGTGCAACCATGATCATAAAATCATGGGCTCGCCAAGTCTATTGACATCAATTCCAACAAAAGTAGATCTACTGTTGACATCAATACCAACACCATACTACCAATAATTCCCCTCTTTGGCATTGATGGAAACCTTCAACCATGCACCCAAACTAATCTTCATTAATACTATCTAGCTAGTCTCATTCTCTACTTGTGGCTATGTCATTCTCGCCCTTTAATAACAACGGGAAAATATGATCAAGTCCTCACTGAAACACCATGCTGACACCACTGAATACACATGTTGATACCAGTAATAAAAAAAGATATTGGTTTTTTCTCGATGAAATTGGATAAGGTAACAATGCTTACAAGATAAACATTAGAAACAAGGAACTCTACTACTAACTGCAACAAACATGCCTCTATGCTGACACCATGACCTTCTTTAGCTGAACATGTACTATGGGCTACAAACATCTCCAAGTTGTTTTACAAACACCTTTATTGTTTCCATTGCCTCCTTTCCACATGAAAGAGGAAAATCCCGATGGACCCAAGCTACAAAATTACCCATGACCAAATAATGAACATGTAGTAAAGAGATTCATAAGAATGGTAGATGTCTAGGTCAGTGAAATACAATGTTGCATCAATGACATCCAAAAACCCATACACGGCTGAAATAACTCTCATTTTAATGTGTGCCTAGACCAAGTGACTCTTCTCATGAAGGGCTCAACCAAAGACCACTCAAATACCATGTCAATGATGTACAAGTACACATATGGCTTACACCATTGACTCCAAGAGCCAATACATAGTTGAACCTAACTCACCTCTACAATGCATCCACGACACAAAGATTCTTTCTCCTAGGCATGAATGAAGCACGAGTCACACACCAACTTTCCAAATAATATAAGCAACACGGTACAAGGCTATATATCTCACACAAGAATTATTTGGATGGGAAAAATAAAGTGATTCTTTTTATTCATTCCAATTACTATTGCTCCCAATCATGACTCATACTAGGGTTACTAAGAAATGAAAATCAAGATAAGTACAACAAGGTTGATTCACATTCCTTTTCACTCGTGAATGCAATATGGAGCTACTACAAACAAAAAATGAGTGAATGCAGGATAAATTAACATACAACCTTGAAACCCTAGTTGAATGCACAAGTCTCCCTGAGCTCATGTTAAATTTTATGGTATGTTCTATTCTTGCAACAATTACTTCAATGTTTTATTAGTCCAATAACAACTTTACTTCAGATTCCAATAGCAATCACATCAAAAATTCAGTAGAATTTACTTTAGATCATCATTAGCAGTAATTGTAGATAGAACATTAATAGTAAGTGCAAGAAGATATGAGATGATAAGTGAATTTTGCAAAATTAAAAATTTCAAGTGAATTTTATACTCAAGACACCCTAGTGACATCTCTTTGGAAATTGGATCACGTATCTTTGTAAATCAAATTCTAGTAAGTTTGCACATTTACATTTTTACCCATATTTGTTAAAGTGTTGAAGAACTTGTAAATAACGGTGGGCACTCTTTGCACTCTTTAACAACTCATAATACCTTATTGTTAATCCAAAAATTTGCATTGATCCTACAGACATGTTTGTGCATTGTAGTCTCTCGTAAACACTATGTTGTTGCTAATACACATACTGATCTTTTCATCGAGATGCCATGCACTCCCCTTGAGGCTATGCAACCTTATATATTTTTTGAAGTATATTATGAATTTGCATCAGGAAAAAATAGAATATTTTGGGGGCTAGCTGCTCCTACTTCACATGTTGTTCATACTTCTTCTTCACCCATACTATGGTAGGTTTCTTCATGACATGTGCATTCTCCTCTGATTTTTTGCTAGGACTACTCTAGCTTTGTTGCTACTTTTGCTAAACCTTCTTTGAGAAATCAAACAACTAGAAATATCTGGCCATGTGAAAAATGTTTCAAAATGCATTACATCTCACATGATCGAGATATGATGTAAAGGGGTCATATCTTTTCCTAACTATGCCAAATCTCTTCCTTGCATTGTTTGAGCCTATACTTGATGAACTAAACCTACAAGCAATTGCCTTATGTCCAAACGTGTTACATAAGAAACAAAAACCATGAAATTTATTTGTGTGTGTGATGGCTAGAGATATCCTCTACTGCCCATATTTTTTATTAGGTATGTACATTGTACTTCTACAACTAGCTGTAACATGTCTAAAATTGTGGTAGAAATAAAACTTGGCCTCATCCATTAAAGGAGTAAAGGGGTTGCTACTTCATTTTTGAAATATAACATATCTACCAAAATATTCACTTGGCGTGAATGATATTCTATTCATAGAATTTCCTCAAGATTCTCTTCTTGGCTACTATTGGAACTGATGCATTTTCCTCTTTTTCTACTCTTGGTAGTGCCATCTTTTGCTACACGATTTTTAGGATCTTCATTCTTCTTTGAATGTTCCTACGTGCTAGACTCTCTCTTTTGAAAACCAATACTATATCTGATCAAGGGATATATTTTTTTGCTAAGTTGGTCATCCAATGTCTTGGTGCTCTTCACTTTCTAGAGATGATTGTCATTCTCTTCCAACTTCTTCCTCAACATAACAACTTCAACCTCATGATTTTCAAATTGGTCCTTGAGTCTCTCTTTCAGTTGGCTTCCCTTCACATCTTGAACTTTATTGAAATCTTCAACCAAGGTTTTCAAACTGATGATATCTCCTTTGAGTTAAACCTCCTTGGAATCACACATATGAAATAACTTTTCTTGATTTCTACATACGTTTGTTACCCTACTTACTTCAATAGATAGTTTTTCAATAACTAGGGCTGACTCATATTTAGCTTTGAGAAGCATAATATCATCATCTTGAATGATTAGATATGAATGGTTATCATCACAACTATCTAATTCATGACTCAAAGATATCTCATAAAATTCTTACCTTTAGTTCTACTTTGTTGCTTCTCATATGAGACTTTGACACCTTCATTTTCTGATTTCTCCTTATGATCAACTAAACCATTTGCACTAGGGGGATGAGACTCTTTCTTATGTTAGGAATTATTATTTATCCTCTTCTTTATCTAGTACAAAATGGCTAATTAATTACTAAAAAAAGGACCAAAATTTGCATATAATTGATTATTTTTCAATCGATGACCAATACTAGCTAATTTACAATATCTTATAACGCAACCAACTTTTAGTCGTTTTTAACTTAGCCATTAACTGGTTGTCTCAATTTTATCATCTAGTAATATTTTAGTCATTAATTTGGTCATTAATTTAGTCATTGATTTAGTCATTAATTATCGCAATTAATGACCAAATATACAACAAAATATATTACTATATGATTACTTGAGAAAATGAATTAATGACCAAAATGTTGGTTATGTTATAAGATACTTTAAATTAGCTACTAATAGTCATATATATGCAAATTTTAGTCATCCTTTGAAACCAATTAATGACCAAAGAAATATGACTAAATTTTAGTCATGTTATAAGATACTACTAATAGTCGTATATATGCAAAATTTAGTCATCATTTGTAATCACAAATTTATCATGTGCGGTAATCATTTTTTTTTGTAGTTTCATATTCATTATATAAACAACTGATTTAGTAGTTTCTTTTCATTTCATTTAATTTCATTCATAATCATTATAAACGACTAATTTAGTCATATATTCATTTTATTTGTGTTCATCATTAATCAATATAAACTACTATTTTAATAGTTTTATATTGATTTTATGTGTTCATTATTAATCAACATGAATTAATTAGTATGATTTTGCGACTAAAAAAAAATGTGTCATACAATGTGCATGTTCATCTAATATGATAACGCAAAGTTACATATATTAATTACAAGACTAAATATATCAACTGCAAATAAAAATAATTTCAACCACATAAATTTTATTATATAAAAGGTCAAGTATTACAATATGAGTTTCCAAATTAATATTGGTTGGACTACAATTTACACGTGAAATATTGTTTCATCATTTCAAAACATTATCACTGTGTTGCCAAGGCATTACAAGTGAATTCACCAACTCTGAAGACTTGACCATCAGTTTGTATGTGTGTGCCTTATGCAATATATTGGCTCTAAGGGTATCACTAGATCGGTTCTCTTCTCTCTATCATTTTGCATTTATCGCTCCAATGTTATTGGTCTCCTCTTTCTTCAATTCCTACTTATAATCAATATTGAGTTCCTCTCTTGAAAATGAAAAAAGATACAATGCAAATTATAAGACATGAAAAACGATGAATACTTGAATATAAATGAAAGTAGACTATAGAATATTTATACGACATATACTTCAACATCAACAATGTCAATGTCATTTTCCCCCATAAAAGAAAGAAACTTGAATAAATTTTCTTTAATTGGGGATAATGGCCATTATGTGGCCATATGACCTATATAAACAAAGCAAATAAAACATCACCATAGAAAAGAACACCTTAGTAACTTCGTTATATTCAACCCTAAGAGAAATCTTAGGCGCAAGCATGCCAACTAAGTTGCATGTTAAAAATCTCAGACTGTAGATAACTTGTTAAAACAAATAATTTGAGGTGTGATTTTTAACCCTTGTTGTTTTATTCGCAACAAAATTTCATTCTCTAACATGTGAACTTGGTCAAGTATATAGACAACCTGTGCTCAAATAACAACATGAAAGTAAACTTGTTTAATAGTCATGAAGATATTTTAACACAAAACAACTAAAAAGTTTTTAATTAATATAGTGTAATACTAAACTCATGTTCAAACTTTGGATGTTTTTTAAATGGACATGATACCAAGTATTTTCAATTTCATAGCTAAAAGACAACAAAATACAAAAAAAAACACTGAAAATACAATCAAAGAATAAAGAGAGGATATCATGGAATGAACATTTCAATTATAAGAAATTTTTTTACCTGTCCAACAATGTTTTGTCTAGCATTCCTAAATATTTTCTTTCCCAAAATAACCATGAGGTGAAATAATCACAACATTAAAAACCATAGGAATCCCTACTAGAAACATTTCCAAATACGATGGCTCAGGTGCTTGAAGGATCTCCAACAACAAATGAATCATATCCAAGACATGCTCTACATTGTCTCCCCTTCTTTTTTCCAATCCCATTTCCTGTAACCTACCCACACCAGAGTCAAGTAACAACTAAATGAAGGCATTGACATTTTTTATCTTTTATATCTATAAACTTTGAATCTGATTTGTTTCAAGAAAATATTAATTCATATTTAAAGCCTTCTTGTCATGAGAAGGTATCAATCAAGTAAGACATCAAAAAAATCGACCTTAATGAGGTCCTCAAACAATTCCTACAATATCAATATTTTTCTTGCTATGATAATTTGGGTAGAAAAAACAACAAATCTGCAAAAGAAAAATCCATGTATTATAGCCAAGGCATTACAGGTGAATTCACCAACTCTAAAGACTTGACCATTAGTCTATATCTGTGTGTCTCATACATGATATTGACTTTAAGGGTATCACTAAACCAATTCTCTTCTCTTTGTCTTTCTACATTTGTGGCTCCAATGTTATTGTTTTCCTCTTTCTTCAATTCCTGCATCTTACCATCAATATTGAGTTCATCTTCTAAAAATGAAAGAAGATACAATGCAGAGTATAAGACATGAAAAACAATGAACATTAGAATATAAACTAAAGTAGACTATAAAATATTTATACAACATATACCTCAACATCAGCAATGTCAATGCCATTTTTCCCCAAAAAGAAAAAAACTCGAACAAGTTTTCTTCAGTTGAGAAATAGTGGTCACTATGTGGCCAAATGACCTGTATAAACAAAGCAAATAAAATTTCACCATAGAAAAAAACACCTTAGGAACTTAGTATTCAACCTTCAAGAAAATCTTAGGAAAAATCATGCCAATTAAGTTTCAAATCCATCCACCTTATAAAGCTTTAGTTATTGAATAAGAAAGGAAAAAACTCTTAGAAGATACTAGCCTTTGTTTCAGTTGCATAAAGTCACAATCAAATCAATCATGGAAAAAACATTTGCATCTATACTTTGCAACAAATGCATGCATGTAGTTAAGATATCCTTAACGGGAGGGTTTTCTAGAGGTTTCGTATGAAAAGAAACCTCTCTTCCTTTTTCATTGGCATTGTCTTTGGGAACCTTAGAATTACCCAGTGACAAGGTAAGACTTTGGGCAATTTCATCATATTTTGTGTTGGCTCCACGAGATGACTAAAGAACCACTCCATAGCCATTTCAATGCTATTTGTTTCAACACGCCTCAATGCTTCCTCGGCATTCGACCCTGGAAATCCCATGTCAACCATCATAGAAATGACAGCCTCATCAAGTGGATGACCTATAAAACATTGACATGTGCTTCTAGGAGTACCATTTTTGCTTCCTTTAACATCACCTATGGCAATGTATACATGGGTAATAATGGAAACAACAAAGTTAATTAAATATGGACTGTTGTGACAAAGCATTGCATTTATCTAGATAGGTAGAACACCGTTGAGAACTTGAGCTTGTAGGGTGCAAACAAAAACCTTTGAATCCCTTCGAATAGTGACAGAGCCTCCAAAAACTGGTTGCACTAACAATTGTGATGCAGAGGGCACAATTAACAGTAAAGAAGAATTCACAAAGTACTCCAAAAGCCTGCAATAGCTTCATATGTCTCTAACAACCAAGGTGCATGCTCTTGCTTGTCATTTTCAATACCTTTATAATTTTTTGTTTCCATTCCTTGATGTGACATAATGGTATTGTCCACAATAAATGAAATGTTGCTTCAAAAGTAGTCAAAAAGACTTTTAATTGTACCATGAGCATAGAAATAATTCACCATTGTTGCATCGCACATTATCTTATGGTTGTCATATATAATTGTTGTCATGTCATCCACAAATTTCCAAGTAGTGACACTTTGAAGAAAGTGATGATTCAAACTCAAATGAGCTACAATTATCATCCACATCAAGATTGTCATGAAAATGTTTGGTAAGACAAACCACCACACTCTTGGTTACTACACTAAGTGATCCTATATCATCACGATGTCGATTGGGCACTACAAAAACCTTCACAAGAGTCACACAGGAAGATCACATTGCAGACACAACCTTATTTAGTGTCAAATTCCAGGAGATCAAGTGACGTCCGTTTAATTTCCTGGGCTTGATATGTTTCTCATGAACTTACAAAGCCTCCAATGTCAACCTCTGATGCATCTACATGTCACCCTAGCTGACCAAGACACATTATTGAAATCCCTTCGATAACATGGTCTATTTTTTATGGTGATGAAGTCTTGTTTGTATAACAGAAAAATATTCAGGTTCAATGGAACAATGAGAAACAAGTCCATTCTTCATAGACACTGGGTTCACATGCCGAAAAACTAAAATTGTGTTAGTGTCAACTTTTATACCTACTACATTTGGTGCCAAATTTTCAGTTGCAGGTCCTTGTTCAACCTCTTTATTGATATCTACTTTTGAATCACTTACAAGATATATCTACCAAACTATTTCATTGTACACCATCCCTACATCCTTCAGTATATCTGCACTACCATAACCAATTTCAGGCATCATTGTTGTTGTTCTTTTCAGTAGATGTGTTGAAAAGGATAAAACACCATGTAGACTTGAAAGGCATCTCAAAATTCTCATGTGTTATGCTACCTCAATATCTTCCAGCTTGTTCAAGCTAACAAATCCATGAGTTCATTTGCAGGTTTCATGTGTTCTCTCAAAAGTAGTTAAAACAACCCTTGTGAGAGGAGATGAGTGCTACGGTGAATATTTTTTTAAATGAAACAACAATACTATGGCCACCTGCAAATGAAAATGGTAAAAGGGGTAAATCAAACAGTTGTAGCATAGAGTTTATACCCTTTTTCTCAATAAACACCCATATATCTATATAATGCCAAATATTCTCTAAGAGACATGTAACATTTATTATATAATCGGGGAGAAAGGATTCCATTTTTTGAGACAAATTTTCAGCAGAAGTATCAACCCCTAACTCATATGTCACCCTTGATGATTCATCTCCATCTATTGAAATAACTGTTTTTTGTTCTAAATCAGTCTCCATGGGAACAAACACATAAGATCTAGAATATTCTTGCAATAGGGAAGACACTTCAGCGCAAAATCCAATTTTTGCAATAGTATTTCAGATTTAAATCAATACATACACCCCATGCCCTCTCAAAGAAGTAGCATGTTGTATCAGCTCATACAAGGTAGATGGTAAGGACCCAAGAGTGTCACCTGCCAAAGCCCATAAGTAGGCTTTTGATGTAAAAAAATTCACAAAAGATCTTAGAGCACCACAATCATTAATAGCTTGAAGTCTGAGGTTATTAAGGCACAAAGCATCTAAGCATTGTGGTATACAAGCTACTGCATCTATAGAAGGGAGGACTCCAACCATGATGGCATCCAAAAAAGCATTAGGCAGACCAATAACATCTAGCATAGAATATCAAGTTGGATATTTATGAATAATATCACTCATGACTATAGCTACAAGTGAAAAGACCCCACCACCAAAGTCCTTTGATCTTATAATATAGTGCACAAGAAAAATGGCAAAGAACTCTCTTCAGATCATATACATGTATAGTATTTCCAGGAGCATATGTGCCAAGAGATAGAGCCCAAGGAAAGCCCTCATAATAAGTCTTCTATGATAAGGAACGAATGTGTCAGGTTGAGGAATTTGCATTGCCTCTGACCTAACAACATTCTTCTAAGGAGAATTTCCCTTGGAACCTGATTGTGATTCTCCACTCTACTTCCTTTCTCTTCAAAATTGTAGAATTCAAGCTTCAAACATGCTATGTTGTTGTGCAAGCCTCCTAGATCCCTAAAGGATGTTGCAACAGGATTACGATAGTCCATAAAAGCCTCAAGAACATGCACAATAGTTTCTACCAAGTGTATATGTTGTGGATCCAAATTTTTGAGAAGAGGGAGAAAAGTTGGCATTAAACCCACATCACATAAAGCAGTGTAGCCAAAAGAAGAAGTAACTAGAATTGTTACAAGAGAAATCAGTGCTTCTAGTAAAGATATCAAACAATAGGATGATTCACTAGAAATATAACTTATTTCCTTCCACAATAGACTAGGTAAGATGCCACAATGTCCTCCTAATGTGATGACATTTAAAATCGTTGACTAACAAGAGTTGTCCTAATAGAGGGCCCCCAATACCAATATTGCCAAAATACAAATGTCTTCAAGAATCACATTATCAAATGGTACTAATGTTACAAGTTCATTCACAAACTCAAGTTCATTGGTGAAAAAAGTAGGTAAATCATTAGTGTCATTACTTGCTTGCACCAGCACTATAAAAGCCAGAACACAAATACATATTTATTGTTGCCTCATGTCTAGATGTGAAAAGGCTCTTACAAAACGTAATCTTGTTAGTAAAGAAAATCTAAGGCCAATAGGAACCTTGTATTCATCTACTAGATGCTTCCAAAGATGGACATCACTTTGACAATTCATACTCAAATCGGGTATATGAATAACTTGTAGCCCTGGGTCTCTTCATAGTTCCACTTCAGAAACTATCTTCTAAATAGATTAGTCAACATTAAATTCAAAATGAAGGGCAGAACTTAGCTGATATGCAATAGGGTTAGACCCATTTTTAGTAGAACAAGCTAATAGACCAAGACCTTGTTCTTTACCACCTGATCCTTGAGACAAGGAAAACAAATTTGTATTAAAAGAAGTATCTCTAATCAAGCATTCCCCCCTGGTTTCTTTACAAATGTAGCCAATGTATGTATACTAGAAGTTACTACATATGCATCTAAAGAAGCAAGTAAGGTCAAGAGATGCTGCCACATAAAAACAATATATAAGAAATCAACAGCAAAACATAAATAGGGATGCATCATTTGAAATGCCACAAGATGGAAAATACATAAAATTGAAGGAAACAATTTCATGAGTACAAAACAAATCATTACCATAAAATGTGTGCATTACCATGAAAAGTATACAAAACAATAAAGAAAAACTATAAATTACAGAATTCATAACTAGAAGGCTTTTATGGGTAAAGCAAGAGAATTTATATACTTATTGGGATGAGAATCAAAATTAGCAAAAATTACCTTATATTAAAATTACAGAAGATAGAGAGAGAACAAATGTCACATATAACCTATCATTATCTTATTACTTAAAGTGGATTTTTAATATATTTCTCAATTTTAGAAACCTTCAAACATTTTTATTGACCAACTCTTTGGGAAAAGAGAGAGAGAGAACTTTGGGTAGTAAAAACTTGAAAGTTGTGAAAAAAAACCATAATGTATATAAAACCTCAGCCTACGAACATTCATAATTCATAGATATTAAAAAGAGAAGGGAATCAAAGAGAGAAAAAAGGGTCTCTACTGTGAGAGCTACATGTAGGCTCTTAGGATTTTACTTTCTTGAAAGCCTCTATTTTTATATCTGATTAATATGACTTGGTTTGTTGGCCCATTTGATCTAGAAAGTAATGTTATCCTTGATGAAAAATTGATCTTGTCAAAAGATAGACCTCATGATCAAGAATTTGGTGAAATTAAATCATCTCGGGTGATTAATATTTCCAAGAAATCATAATGACCTAATTATTTATTCTTTTTTAAAGTAAAGTGTTCAATGTTGATGTATCAAACCCTTCCACTAGATGCTAATCCTAAGTGATTTCCTAGTTGTATTGTATATTTTGTTCCAGACCTGTGAGGAAGAACTTTTTCCATTGACTCATAAGCTTGACCAAATTCTATGAGAAGAATTGCATTCACATGTTTTCAAGGTGTAATCTATCCTTATGTGCTATATTGTTGTTTATGTCATTGACACTGTTATTTAGTCTTGACATAGCTGCCATGAAAAGGAATTTAATAATGGTTGATATGGACATGTGGATGTGGCTCAAAAAAATGTCATTATGATCTTGCTGGAATGTTCTTGGAAATGATCAGTTATAAATGGTGGTTATAATTTATCAGATGACCAGTGATGGCACATGTTTGGCTAATAGAAATATCCACAAGAACTCTATTTTTTGGTTAAATTTTATAGTTTTAATGTTGTGATTTTTGAATGGTCTTGATTCTTAATTTTGGATTCTCCTTTTTTTATAGTTATAAAAATATTTTTATATTTTTTTGTACTTGCCATTTCCCTACTGTATATGGATCTTGGATTTTGAAAATCTGCCATATCTGTATGTGTTCTGATAACTTAGGTTGGGGTTGAACTAGGTTCTTAGGATTTTTGGTTAAGTATTGTCGCGATTATGATCAAACCTAGACTTACAACCCACCTAAGGTCTTTTTGTATGCAAAACTTTTGTTGTGATTTGCTATGTAAAGGCTCTAGGAAATGGCACTCATTGCAATGAGACCTCCTTACTTTTTTCTTTTTTGGTTAGTAAAATAGTTAACTTATAGTATATTTGTTAGATGTTCCAGACCATGGTAATAGATTCTGTATTCAAAGAATCTCCTAAAGCCCTAGGTATCTTTTAGCTTTACAACCTATCAAAACTGCAATCTTCAAAGACTAGAAACTGAAATGCATACTACAGAAAGTATATGATAAAAATCTCACAGGTTTGTCCCAAATCACATCATTCTTTACGATGGTAGAAAATAGATTAACAATGTTGTAGACAGACCCTAGTTATTCTGAATGGAGGTTTAAAAATTTGACTACTTAAACTCTACCATGAGTCCTAGTAGAAGAAGGTCATCTAGGTTTTACAGTAAAAGAAGATCCAACCCTTTGGTCAATTCCCCACCCTTGATCTATTTTTGGCCTTGTGATTAGCATCCTCAACCTGCACGAAGAAACTACTTTTAATGGAGTGCTTTAGGAAGACAGAAAAACCCGGTTGGTATCTGTGCCCTCTCCCTAAGACTAAGCTTCCCTCGTGCGCTTTATCTAAAGCTAGGCAAAAACAACATAAAAACAACTTTCATAATTCTGAAAAAGTCAACTCAGAAATAGAAAAAGCAGAAAATTTTGTGTGTGTGTGTGTGTGACCTTGATCCTTGTAGTAGGTCAATGATAATCATTAAACCATCAACAGTTTAATGCACAAATAATGTCAAAGATCCAGCAATTATAACTTGTAGCATTGTCATCAAATGATCAACTATAACATCAACCTTAAAGTTTCAAGTTTTAATAGATAGCCTTTGTCATCAACAAACTAAAACAGGGCATCTTAACAAAAGAGCTGTAATGTGCAATTGACAGTTCAAACTTTAACTGTCATATGATGTTTAATAGGCCATAATAAAGATGTATCTCTTAGTTCTCAAATCTGAAAAAGACAAATAATTATACTATTTACTAAGCTTTCGTAAGCCTTTTGCCATCAACAATTTCTAATTTCTTTTGTCGTGGTCTAGTAGCAACAAGATTGTTCTGGAAATGTGAGGAATCATTCCAAGAACACACTTCCCTCTGAAACACGTTTTGGGAGTAGAAGCATGGTTGGGGTTGGGGGGGAGGGGTGGGGAGGTGAACTTCCACATAGCTAGGGGAAATCTACTTTCGTAAAACTGGGAAAACAAACAGCTAAATCTGCACTGCAAAAAATTAGAACTGTAGTCCCTCCATAACACGTCTTCCATAGTCAACGTGTCATATGGGACTGGAGACTACTCTTAATAGCTTCAGTTGCAGAGACTGATGCTGCAACTGCAAGGTATGCCCTAGTCTGTAACAGGTGCCATAGCTGGAGGACTGTTCCGAGGTATAAAAGATGATAATATTCATATATTTAGAGAGAATTCTTCGGCGAAAATCACAAGGAAAATCATTGGTCGACGCGTTTCGAACCAACCAGTGTGGTTCATCGTCAGGACAAGTTGAAGAACAGATCTAGCTTAGCATGTTTAAATAGCTAGAGCAGAGACACCAACGGTTAACCGTTGGTGTCTCTGCTCTAGCTATTTAAACATGCTAAGCTAGATCTGTTCTTCAACTTGTCCTGACGATGAACCACACTGGTTGGTTCGAAAAGCGTCGACCAATGATTTTCCTTGTGATTTTCGCCGAAGAATTCTCTCTAAATTGATATGGATCACAGAAGCCTAAACTCTATTAATATTCATATAAATATTGTAAATTTTTTATAAAACTTATTTCTGGTTTGAAACATACAGGTTCATCAAATCATGAATGCTTAAAACCAAAATTAGGGGGCTCTCTCCTTTTTTCCTATTACCAAGATGCTTGACCACCTGAATACATAACAAATTAACAAATTGCAAGTATTTCTATCAAGCAGTGAAGTCACAAACCTTGAGAATCATAGTGGAATTTGATACGCAGCCCTACACACAAGAATAACCAATATACTAGATTAGTACCACCATAATCCAGATATTTAGCTAGCTGAGGCAAAAAATAGTCATGGGAAAAAAATTCCACGTGCCATACAAAGATATACCTAACCAAGAAAGTTGGCCACTACTGCAACTTTGCACCTTCACAAAAAACAAAAAATGATTGGTGCACATGTTAAAATCATTGGGGTTGTTAGTGGGGTAGAGAAAAATTCAGTTTTCACCATGTATGGTTTCATTGCTTGGAACATTAGAGTTTGGTTAGTTGGATCAATAAAATTCTATTGTGGATACATTCTAGTTTTGAGGGCTGTAATGTTGACTATAATTAAGGACTTGGTGTTGATGAGTTAAACTCCATCTCCTTAAATCTGAGTTGTAGATGGTAAACCTTGTGATACTATTGATGTGGATACTATTGGTGAAGTACTTCTAGTGAGAGTTGACCACCTCGAGATACTTGGCCATGAAATTGAACTCAAGATTATCCCTCACTAGATTTTAGCCATATCCCAAAAATATTTGCTTAACCTCCATATAAAGGTTAAATCTAAGGGTGAATATGGATTTATGTGATAAGTGTGAGCTATGGTAGTGGGTTTCTCTTCTTCTTTGACATTTTTGTTTCTTGTCTTTGTAACTTCCCTACCATCTTTAATATATTGACCAATCATTTCAAGGCTCTCTTTCACTTGGGCAACTATTCTCGAGAAACCACATTGAATGCTTCTATCTTGGGGCAATGAGTGATAACGTTTACTTCTTAAAGGAAGGGCTAGTAATAATTTGGCTGAGATGTGGTTTGCCATGGTGGACACCACTAAGAAGAAAGGTGATGCAGATGCAAACAATGTGGGAAGGAAGGTGGCACAAGGAAGTAGAACATGCACGCATAACATATTAATGTGGTCAGTTCAAGGGAGATGGCAGAGTGGGGGATATGAAGATGTTGAGGATCCTTGTTGTATATGATTGGTTGTTTGTGGGAAATTCGAAGTTAGAATGGTTGACCATGAAGCTTAGAAGTGTGTGAGCATTATTACTAATTAGATAAGGAGATTGTGTGTCAGTTATAAGGAAAACCTTAGGGGATTCCCCTTTATTTCTCAAAATATCCAGATGGATAGCAACTCAATTGTTAGCCACAATAGTAGTTGGTAACCTATCGAGACTGTTGGTTTATCTAGTACTAGATACCTCATGGTGAATGGTGCCTTGAAATAATTGAGTGAACCCACTGGTTAGTGAACGCAAATATATAGCTGATAGGGAAGCTAGTTAGGGTGTGATAACCATTAATGAGTATCATGATTATCCTTGGAATCTATGCAAATAAATGGCCCTTAACCTATCCTAGAAGTCCTCATTATTCCTTGGAAGGTGATAGCAATGGGAGATGTAGAGCCTTAATGCGTTGTCCATTTCCACATTAGCAACTAGATCCATCCATCTATTGTGCATCCTTAACACGAATTGAAAGGATAAAGGTCAAAAGTATCGTGGGAGGGATTAGGTGTGGGCAAATATAGCATTGATCTCCTAATGTGAATCGTTTTTGTTTTACCTTGTTGTTGAGAAGGTTAATCACTACTTGTGCATCCCCAAGGTTAATCATTATTTGTGCATCCCCTTTTACTAATAGTTGGTATATTTCCAAATCCTTGGTAAGGAGTCACTAACGCCTTGACCTTGGCTTGGCTATTTGA
Organism: Pinus tabuliformis; assembly: GCA_031772625.1. Taxonomy (NCBI): domain Eukaryota; kingdom Viridiplantae; phylum Streptophyta; class Pinopsida; order Pinales; family Pinaceae; genus Pinus; species Pinus tabuliformis. The sequence goes on from CM062817.1 coordinate 1,582,738,242, forward strand.
TTGGATAAAAGTTTCCTAGGAAACTTACATTTAGAATATTAGAGCCTACACAGTAGAGACATTTTACAAGGAGCTTGAAGTACAATATCATGCAGCATCACAGTCCAATTTTCTATGGATTGTGATGCCAGCCTAAGCCACAAATACCATAATGATGCAGCCTAAGCCACATATACCCACAGTATGCAAATAAAATTTCATGTCACACTATGTACTTTCCATGTACATGTCCCAGGAATTCTAAAATTCCATACTTAGGGAAAATTCTCTTTTCTCAAGGTTTACCCAGTGGAAACATAACATTTGATGAAAACCCACTTTATCAAAGTTTAAGTCTTTAAGCAAAAATATTTTGTCTAACTATCCCAAGTTTATACTTTGGGTTATTTTTTAACTCCAGCACTTATCGACCATACCCTTTGGTTAAAACTCAAACTTAACCCATAAAACCTTAACCCCGCTTATTTCTATTAAAATTCCCATATAATAGAAATATTACATAACCACACTTAAACCTTTACCTTTCCGCCGTTCTTCGAATCTTTGCACAGATATCGATGCTTTCCTTAGTGCGTTAAATCTCCACTGTCGATCTCATTCCTCAATCTGATGGTTATTGCATCACCCAATCATCAACTAACCCCGAACGATCTCTACCGTTGATCTGCTCCGTCTGATCCAACGGTTGTCGCGTCACCCGATCGCCAATAAGATTGGATGATCTCTCACCGTTGATCAATCCTACTTGATATAACGGTTATCACGTAATCTCACGTGAAATCATGCACGGCCATTATCAGGTCTAGAGCACATGAGAAAAGTGGTTTTCTCTCTCCAATGTTTGCTACGTATCAGCCTCTAAGCTTAATTGCGTGAATTTTAGAAATACCAGTTACCACCTTGAGGGCGCACGAGAAACTGCTTACCCCTTTTCAAGACTGCTTCATCCTTTTCTACCACGTGGATTTAATCTCTGCCATCCATCTTTTTTCTTATTTCTACATGATTTAATATTAGCCTTCTATAATCTCATCCATTGATCTGATTGATCCAACGGTCTCTGTGCACCACTATGTTCTTTTGTTTCTTACTGTGTAATCGCCATTCAGCTCCCTGTCTATGTATTTTCTCCCACCTTACGGTTTTCACTTGTTCGGACCTTGATCTCCACTCATGCCTTTATGATTCGTTCATAAATCCTTAGGCTTTAGGAAGCCTTATAGTTATTCCTTCGCTGTGAATGTTCTCTCCAATACTGTCTGTGCGCAACCATGTGACACACTTCTTTGTTACTCCTTCTCTGATACTGCAGACCTGCAACCTAAGTTACGCATAATTTACTCTAGTCACACACACTGATTATAACTCAATTGCTCAATACACATCACACAAACTCAGAATCGAGTTAGCTTTATTAATAAACAAACAATTACACAGGAATTTCCTCCTCAACCTGATCTTCTATATGAGTGGCCTTTCTTTCCTGCTCATAGGCTTACAGTCAAACCTATCTAATCTCACTCTAACTAACTGACTCCTATGTGACTAACTCTCTCTATGCCTTTTAGGCTTACTTTTATAAAAAAGGTTCTGTTGAACTAATTCTCGTTCAGATCCTTAATCTGCTGAACTAAATCCTGAATATCATCTAAGTCCACTTTTAACTCCAATTATCCCTAAGAATCCTCTCTAGTTCCATGAATCATGACACCACTTTCTAGTCTAAGAGTTACAATTGATTTCCATCTCTCTCATCATCACTCATCATCACTCATCATCACTCATGTCTCCTACATTCGAGAGTTAAAAATATCCTCACAACATCTAATTAATTTTTATTCTAATCACTCAAAACATTAATGATTACATATACAAGAATCCAACTTCCTTGGAAACACAAGACCCCCTAAGTTAACTAGAACATAATGAAATTGTTGCGATGTATGCACTTGCATTAGACTCCCAAGGTTAAAACAATCATGATCTCTTGATCATGTGTCCTCATATGTCAATAAAAAAAAACCTCCAGGATCCCAAACCTTAGTTTGTAACTACCCAAATGCCTTGCACCTTTGCTGCTATTGTATATCTGTTGTCTTCTGGTTCATCTTCCTCTCTTCAATCAGTTTCAAATTCTGATTGATCACTCCTCTTGCTGTCATTTTCTTCAACCTAGACTGTTTCATCATCAATTGTCGTAATTCTTCAATCTCCATCTCTAACACATCCTAGTGCTAGTACATACTCTACCATTTACTACTATCTCTTTCTCTATGCTTCAGGTTGTTGTTGTTGTCCACTAACTTTGACACCTTCACATTCTACATCTCACTGCATGTTGTCCATTCATATTTAAACTGTTGATTATTTTCTTCAGCTTTTTCTACTTTAGCTTCTGCTATTACTCTTGAGATTGCTCGAGGTACTGTTGTAGATATTGCTTCCACCCAAACTTCCTAAATATCCTTGAAGATATCTCCTTCTGCAACATCTAATTTCTGCTCCTTGTCTGCAAATTTACTTTCCAATGATTTAATGTTTTTATTCCATGGGCTAAGTAATATCATGGAATCTTCCTTTTCCTCCTTCATTTGATTGTTCTCCTCTGCCAAATATTTTTTTGTCTTTGCAACAGTATCTTCATCACAACCTGTAATCATAAAACAATTGTTAAAATAAAAAACATAAGGCTTCTGTGCCTTTTCTTCCTTTGGCAATGATTCAATATGCTGCTCTGATTTTTCCTCCTCTGTCAGTACATCAGTATGTTGATTCAACCTCTCTAAAGAATTCTCTAAAGGACTCTTGAAACTGTCAGCAAGTTTCTCTTCCACACCATCTACTTCGATGATGTCTTTCTGTCCTTATCCACTATAGTGAATTTCTTCATTCTCATTCTGCTCTGATTTTATAACCTGAATACTTACTCTTTGGTTTTCTAGTATTTTCTCCAAAATACTTAACTTATACCATAAATTTGCCATATCACTTGGGATTTTCCTAAAAACTCTGTACAATCCTCACTATCTTCTTCTTTGTCACAAGTATAATTTCTTGGTGACACTACTTCTTCAGTCTCAGTTGGAATAAAATTTTGATCCTCCATCTTTGTGATAGTTTTAGATGTTTGTCCATCACTCTTCCTTTGGCCATCATCATGAGTCAAACTGTTATGAAACCAGCTCACAAAAAGATAGAAAAGAGAGATAAAGGCCTTAGAATTCAGCCTCTTCGAGGGGGCAACCTCCTTTATATGACACAAATGAACAATTATTGGATGATACAAATGACAAGACCTCCTTTCTATGTATAGGAGTCTAATGGATCATAATATAATCAAAGCCGACATAACAATAATAATGTAAGGGAACAATAATAACAATAGTGGGCTTCTATGGGGCATAATAATAACAATATGGGGACTACATGGGCACAACAATATAATAAGGGGGTTACAATAATAACAATAATGGGTTACACTAGTAGTATAGGGACCTAACATGCCCCTCTCCTTCAAAAAGTGTTGTCCTCAATGCTTGAGTAGTTCTTGATGCTTCTGTGTAAAATTCTTGTCCTCCCATGTCGAATCTTCAGCGGGTAAGTTCTTCCACTTGATGAGATACTCTGAAATTGATCGATTTCGTAGCTGTCAGGTTCTTGTGTCTGTGACTGCTCCAGGTTCCAATATGATTTTTCCTTCGTCGTCAAGTTCTAGAAATATTGTTTGAACTGGGATCTTCTCATTATGTAAGGTCGCCATTTCTTAAGTGCATGTAGTATTGCCAACATTTCCCTCTCATAAATAGCTTTGTGTAAATACTTTCCTTTGATTGCACAACTTTCGAAAGAAATGGGTCTTTCTTCTCACGTTAAAACACCACCAATTCCATTTCCCAATGCATCATATTCCACAATAAAGGTTTTTGTGAAGTCTGGCGTAGCTAATACCAGTGCTTGACACATTGCCTCCTTAAGATGTTCAAAGGCCTTCATTGCTTCTAGAGTCCATGAAAATGCATCTTTCTTCAATAATGTTGTTTTCAGAATGCCTTCAGTCTTCATTCTTATTTGATGATATCCTGAATGAAGATCCAACTTGGTGAAGTAAATTAATCCATGAAATTCATCCAATAATTCATCAATGGCAAGAATGGGAAATTTATCTTTAATAGTGAGTTGGTTGAGCTCTTTATAATCCAGACACATGCACCATGACAGATCCTTCTTGTGCATCAATACTACTAGAGCAGAGAAAGAACTTTGACTAGGTTGAATTATACCAACCTCTAGCATTTCTGCAACCATATGTTCAATTTCACTCTTTTGGGCATAGGGATATCTGTAAGGCCTGATGTTTCGAGGAGCACTTCCTGGAATCAAATGAATAAAATTATCATGATCACGAATAGGTGGGAGGAATTTGGGAGTCTCAAATACCTTGGAATGATTGTCCAAGCCTTTTTGGAGATCTGGTGAAATAGGTGATTTCGATGTGTGAACTTCTAGTGAACATAATTGTGCAATTACCCCTCGTTTTTATTTCTTTAGAATATTTTTAATTTCGTTAGAGATGATTATCTTTCTTGGTTTCCTTGTGATACCCCTTAATTCAACTTCCTTTCCTTCTGAAGAAAATTTCATGAAAATTTCTTGAAGATTAAAAGCTATTGTACCCAAGGATTGTAGCCATTGGACTCCTAGTACAACATCAACACCACCCATTGGAATGGAAAGCATTGGGTTATTCAATACATATTCTCCCATGGATAGCTTGATAATATGGCACTTTCCAGAGCAATTTATGGTTCCTCCACTTGCAACCATCACTTGACACTTTGGTGCTGGATATAGGAAGAAATTAAATTCCTTGGCTATCTTATAATGAATAAAATTATGGGTATTGCCCGAATCAATCAACACTATTACCTTTTTCTTTTCGATATGTCCTTCTATCTTGATAGTTTGAGGAGTGGTAATTCCGGCCAATGCATTACAAGATATGGTCGGATTCATTTCTTCTTTCTCGATGTGATCCTTCACTTCTTGAACCTTTTTCTTCTTGATATGTCCTTCTATCTTGATAGTTGGAGGAGTGGTAATTCCATCCAATGAATTACAAGATATTTTCAGATTCATTTCTTGATTATTGATGTGATCTTTCGCTTCTTGAACCTTTTTCATCTTGATATGTCCTTCTATCTTGAGAGTTTGAGGAGTGGTAATTTCTTCCAATGCATTACAACATATGGTTGGATTCATTTCTTGATGCTCGATGTGCTCTTTCGCTTTTTGAATATTTTTCTTCTTGATATGTCCTTCTATCTTGAGAGTTTGAGGAAAGGTAATTTCTACCAATGCATTACAAGATATGGTCAGATTCATTTCATGATGCTCAATGTGATCTTTCACTTCTTTAACATTTTTCTTCTTGATATGTCCTTCTAACTTGAGAGTTTGAGGAGTGGTAATTCTTGCCAATGCTTTACAAGATATGGTTGGATTCATTTCTTCTTTCTTTGGGGTTGGTTCCTGGTGTATATCCTCTTCTTTTGATGTTTCTTGATCCTTTTCTTCCTCCTTTCCACAAACAATGTAAAATAATTTCTTCTCAGCACACTTATGACCTTTAATGTATTTGTTATCACAATTGTAACAAAGCCCTTCTGCTCTTTTTTCTTCCAATTGTTGTGGTGTCAACCTTGTAGGTTATGAAAGGCTAGGAGAAACAACACTTCCATATTTATAGTTGTGATGGTTATACTTCCTTATTGCCATAATTTTGCTTTCCACTTTTCTTGCCAACCTGAATGCCTTCTCCAATGAATCAGGTTCCCAAAGACGAACCTCATGTTGAATGTTGTCCTTTAAAGTACCTATGGAGACATCAATCCTTTGCTTCTCTGGCATATCATTTTCCCTTATATTCAATTTTTGAAAGTCCTCAATAGGCTCTGCCATTGAACACTTTTTTTTAGATTTATCAATTGGCTAAAGAAGGTGTTGCTCTTTGTATCCTCACAATGTGCTATCATTTCCTCCGTGAAAATTGACCATGTAACAAGTGGTTTACAAGAACAAAGCCCTTGAAACCACAAAAATTGATCCAGTTCTAAATATCAAGATGAAATACGTACCTTTTGTAACAATTTCACCTCATGTGTATCAAAATATTTCTCCATATGTAGTATCTAATTTACCGGATCCTTGACATCAAACTTCCTCATATCGCATTTTCTTGACTTAGAAGCTCGATCTTGAAACGATTGTAACTCTGTAATTTAAGATCTCCAAGTTCTAAAATTTCCTCCTGTAGTATCCCTCTTATTCCTCTTTCTAACCCCGCAAGTCTGATCAAGATTGGATTCTGCACAGAAGAGTTATGTCAAATCTCCCCCGATGACCTGATTATAGACTAGTTCAGTAGAGATAACTTGTACGAAGTTCCATGTGTCACTGTTTCAACCTTAGGACCTAAGACCAATATATAGAAAACTACAGTCTGTCCTCTTTCTCCAGCTTCTTACGAAATTTTAATTTGATGCTCAGAGAGAATGTTATGACGATTTTCCCAAGGTCACCTGTTTAGGATGTAATTCAGGAGCCTGCAGAAACCCTAAATTTCTTGGATTTTATATCTGAAAATATAGCGAACCAGGATCTGAAATTCAAGCCCAAGCTTCAAGAAATTTGCGGCTCAAATGGGTTTTAATTTCAGAGTCTGAAACTTCTCAGAAAAATAAGTATAGCGAAAATTCCACAATGATGTGTTTGAGATGAAATTCCGGAGCTTGCAAAAACCCTAACTCCCTCAGATGATTTCTCCGAAAATATAGCGAGACAAGATCTAAAATTTGGACCCAAGGTTCAGACTGATTTCTTCTCAAATGGGTTTTTTTTTTAGCTTATGAAACTTCATAGCAAAACAGTTATAGCGAAAATTCCATGATGACCTGTTTGGGTCAGCAAAACTCTAGAATCCAAAGCTCGGATACCAAATGTTATGAAACCAGCTCACAAAAAGATAGAAAAGAGAGATAAACGCCTTAGAATTTAGCTTCTTTGATGGGGCAACCTCCTTTACGTTACACAAATGAACAATTCTTGGATGATACAAATGACAAGACCTCCTTTCTATATATAGGAGTCAAAGGGGCCATAATATAATCAGAGCCGACATAACAATAATAATGTAAGGGCACAATAATAGCAATAGTGGGCTTCTATGGGGCATAATAATAACAATATGGGGACTACATGGGCACAAAAATATAATAAGGGGGTTACAATAATAACAATAAGGGGTTACACTAGTAGTATAAGGACCTAACACAAACTTCCTCTGCTTTCAGTCCTTGCAATATGCTGAAAAGTAAAACTTGTTCCCAACTGTGTATGAGCATTTACATGAGACCTATCTATCTCATCTGATTTTAGAACAGAATTGAGATTTTGCTTGTCTTCTTCCTCCTTTATGACAATATCAGAAAATTGTCTTTCTTCAAATGTTTCACCTGCAATCATACACAAACTATCAGATTTAAAATCTTGTGACCTTTTGGTCTCACTTGGAGGTTCAGTCTTCAAGTCTTCTTGTTGTCTTGAACTCTCACAATGATTCATAAGATCTTCCACAGATCTCTAGTCTTCATTTCCACCCAGAACTTCACCCTGTTCTACCTCACAAATGAAAACTTCCATTTCTAACTCAACTTCTCTGAGTTTGTCCATCAGCCACTTCACTTGCTTCTGTTGTAGCCTTCTCTGTAGCTTAGACCACTTCACTGCCTTTTTCCTCAAGACGCAACCTTGTCTTTGGTATTCCTCTAGTTGCATCCTTAGTACATTGAGTTGTTCTTTTAACTCTACAATCTCCTTGTCAATCTCCTCTTGACTCATTCTCTTAACACTTGCCTTAGCATCCTCCTTCTTCACTTTTATTCTGCTGTGGTCTTCCTCAGAACCTTTGTTATCTCTATTATGCCTATAAGTAGCCATCTTCTTCTCTATCTTCATGAGTTTTTCACTCACTTACTATGAGCTGCATTAAAGCCTCTACAATGGCAAGTCCTCCCTGCTGCCACTTACCTCACGAAGCTTTCCTTTGTACTTGGCATTTTGGCAAGCACTTGGTTCTCTATTCTCTGGAACCTCTTTTAAGCACTTCTCTCTTCTCCTTCTAGGCTTCAATTCATCTGTATCTTTTAAGAGCACAACTTTCCTCTTGTATTTCAATCACAATGAAATACTAGGTTCTAACCACCTCTTCTTTCACTCAACATCTCTTACCCGCTTTCTTCATCCCTTAGCAATTCTTCCACATCCTTTGTGGAATTGCCTTCATGATCTTTCTATGAGCTGCAACAAAACCTCTATAATAAAAAGTCTTCTTCTTGCTACACATGTCTCACTAAGCTTCTCTCCTCTGAGCTCAATCTTTTAGCATCTCTCTGGTTCTCACCTCTAGAACCAATTGAGCACTCCTTGATCTAGGTTGTTGCAAACCTTCTCACCTTCAATACCTCTGCATGATCTGGTTCTACCATTCACCTGCACTTTGAGTGTGTTGTTCTCTATTTCCTTTGTATCTACAAATTCTGTTTGTTAGATTTAAAACCTGATCTCCTCCTGCCTGCATACATACCTTCAAAACATAACTATGTTCTAAGGTTTCTCAAAGAATTCTTACACACAGAATTTTCTTATTATGATCTGATACCAAATGATGCCAGCCTAAGCCACAAATACCATAATGATGCAGCCTAAACAACATATACCCATAGTATGCAAATAAAATTGCATGTCACACTATGTGTGTCTTAGGAATTCCAAAGTTCCATACTTAGGGAAAATTCTCTTTTCTCAAGGTTTACCCAGCAGAAACATAACATTTGATGAAAACCCACTTTATCAAAGTTTAAGTATTTAAGAGGAAATATTTCGTCTAACTATCCCAAGTTTATACTTTGGGTTATTTTTCAACTCCAGTGCTTATCAACCATACCCTTTGGTTAAAACCCAAACTTAACCCATAAAACCTTAACCCCACTTATTTCTATTAAAATTCCCATATAATAGAAATATTACATAACCACACTTAAACCTTTACCTTTCCGCCTTTCTTCAAATCTTCGCACAGATATTGACGCTCTCCTTAGTGTGTTAAATCTTTGCCGTCGATCTCATTCCTCGATCCGACGGTTATCGCATCACCTAATCATCAACTAACCCCGAACAATCTCTACCGTTGATCAGTTCCATCCGATCCAATGGCTGTCGTGTCACCTGATCGCCAACAAGCTTGGCTGATCTCCTACTGTTGATCAATCCCGCTTGATCTAACAGTTATCACACAATCTCTCATGAAATCGTGCACGACCATTACCAGGTCGAGAGCATGCGAGAAAAGTGGTTTTCTCTCTCCGCCATTTGCTACATGTCTGCCTCTAAGCTTAATCGCGTTAATTTTAAAAATACCAGTTACCACCTTAAGGGTGCGTGAGAAACTGCTTACCCCTTTTCAAGACCACTTCATCCTTTTCTACCACGTGGGTTTAATCTCCTTCGTCCATATTATTTCTTATTTCTGCGCGATTTAATATTAGCCTTCTATCACACAAAATCTTGTCCGTTGATCTGATTGATCCAATGGTCTCTGTGCACCACTACATTCTTTTTTTTCTTATTGTGTAATCGTCATTCGGCTCCCTATCTATGTATTTGCTCCCACCTTACGGTTTTCACTTTTTCGAACCTCGATCTCTGCTCGTGCCTTTATGCTTCCTTCATAAATCCTTAGGCTTTAGGAAGCCTTACAATTATTCCTTCGCTATAAAGGTTCTCTCCAATACTGTCTGTGCACAACCATGTAACGCACTTCTATGTTACTCCTTCTCTGATTCTGTAGACCTGCAACCTAAGTTACACAGAATTTACTCTAGTCACACACACAGATTATAACTCAATTTCTCAATACACATCACACAAACTCAGAATCGAGTTAACTTTATTAATAAACAAACAATTACACAGGAATTTCCTCCTTGGCCTGATCTTCTATATCAGTGGTCTTTCTTTCCTGCCCGTAGGCTTACAGTCAAACCTATCTAATCTCACTCTAACTAACTGACTCCTATCTGACTAGCTCTCTCTATGCCTTTTAGGCTTACATTTATACAAAAGGTTCTGTTGAACTAATTCTGGTTCAGATCCTTAATCTGCTGAACTAAATCTTGAATATCCTCTAAGTCCACTTTTAACTCCAGTTATCCCTAAGAATCCTCTCTAGTTCCATGAATCATGACACCACTTTCTAGTCTAAGAGTTACAATTGATTTACAACTCTCTCATCATCACTCATGTTCTCCTACATTCGAGATCATTTACAAATATCCTCACAGCATCTAATTAATTCCTATTCTAATCACTCAAAACATTAATGATTACATACATAGGAATCCATCTTCCTTGGAAACACAAGACCCCCTAAGTTAACTAGAACATAATGAAATTGCTGCATTTTATGCTCCTGCATCAGATTGACTTATGTACCAGGTATTTTATAAACCATTAACTTAGTTATAAAAAATAATAACTGATAAAAATGACAAGCATTCCCCACGATAACTTACAGGGTTTGAATTGACCAACAATGTGGAATCATAGAAAAAACAAGGCACATACTTTGGAAATTTTGGAGGGTTTGGAAACATGTAGCCACCTATTTAGATGTGATGGTATATGCAATGAATCAGTGAAGGCTCCAAAGGTTAATTTAATGATTGTGTGAATTTTAGGAAATGTCAGATCTACTTTCTCTAAATTAAAATTGCAAAAGTGTGTTGTTTATGGAGACACTAAGCCATTACAATTAACCCCTTACATATTCATTAGTCCAACAGCCTACAAGGATCCCACCATACATAGTGCTTCAGGCTTCCTATGCCTGGTTTCTTCTGGTCCTTTTCTTTTACTGTTTGTAGTCCAAGGATAGACAAACAGGGAGAACCTCAAGTTGAGACAAGAGGAACATACCTGCTTGTCATTACATACAATCTTTCCTGCTTTCTATATGATTGGGCTAATAAATAGTGAAGGACATGCCAGTCCACAACAATGACGAATGTCATTCCTTCACTTTACAAGAGAATAAGCCAGTCTGTTCACCATTCTTGAAATGACAACCGCACACAAATAAGACATTAAAATAGAAGATAAATGGATGCTATATAGGACATCACAAATGTATGTGATATTTGATATTGACAAAAAACTTACTCTTTCAAAAGAACCTAGAAAACACATTCTTAAGGTCATATTCTGTGAGATCTTAAGCTAAGGTCCAAACATCACCCAAATTTAATTATGCACAATCAAAACATCCTTGAACAAAGAGAATTTAAACCCTATAAATGAAATGAATTGTAAAATTGAGCATCAAGTGTTTCATTAGTTCTTACAATAATTGTGTTATTGTGCACATGTACATATTGAAGTCTATCGAGTCAGTAATCTCATCATTTATAGACTGATGCGCTACATACCATTGTCATTTACAGTCTAAATCTATAAGAGGGAGCAGCCACAATGAAATATTCCTTTATAAATGGCACAAGAATAAACAAGTTCTCAAGATATGCTTATTTTAGAGCAACAAAATGGAAAAAGGGAATTTTTAATACATGTCTGCAAGGCTATGTTGGGTAGATTGAGAATTCTATTTTCTCCACCAAACACTACCAAACTAGAGAACTTTTAAACACTTAATTATGTAGCCTTCTCTTTGACTTTGTAGGATAACTAAGTGGGAAAGAAAATGAGAAATTGAGCAAAGGATTTGTAAGAGTAGAACCTGTTTTGTTCTTAGTGCTACTTGATATGCTGCATCCTGCTCCTCTCTTAGCCGCTGGATTGATAACCTTTTCTCTTCTTCTTCTTCCAACCTTGCATTTATCAAAACTTATCCATGTTCCTCTACTTCTTTCTGTAAGATCTCAACCAATTCTTGTGGAGATACTGGGCCTTCAATCTAGTACAAATAAGAAAGAATGCCTTAAAGAAGGAAACACAGATGACTTGATGACTAATAATGGTAGTGATAATGTTCTTCAGATTGCCTATGCAACAAAGCTAAAGTGGACTGAAAAACATCACTAGCCTTGGTGAGTGAATCATGGAAGCAGAAAATTATTTACAGAGGTGTATTGCTTATAGAATAGGTGTACAGGTAAAGGTCATGCATGCCTTCCAAATAAGAGGAAATACAATATTTTGAGGTATACAAGGACTAGACATGTTGTAAGGGGAGTTAGAGAAATTACATCCAATATTTTGATAATATCACTTACACTTATTCATAGTATGTTCAATTTGATCAAATGAAGGCATATTTTAACCAGGGATGACAGTAACAATAACAAAGATTTAGTATACATATCAATAGATAAATAGAAAATCCATGCAATATATGGATCTCCAATGTGGACATTATATGGGTATAGATATTAGCAACCTTTTTCATACATTACTCAAATTTCTATACAGGTTATAGTTTATCTTCCATGCATATTTAATTCCTCCTCCTCAATAGTGCAATTCAACTAATCAAATTGTTCTACTTCATTGACAAAGTATACATGTGAGCACAACATAGTTCCTCATTATCTTTTGTCATAATATCACAATCCCAATATTTCAGAGGGGACAAAGTCATAAGACCCATTTCGTGGGATTTAAAAGACATGCTATTCAACATTGTGAGGTCATAGAACTTGTAACACACCCTAGCTAAAACAAAGTTCTGAAAAGGTATAAAGGCCACAAGATTGAATATAAAAAAGACTCACTACACAGTTGCAATAAAGGAAGAAAAATGGTCAGGTATATTTGGCCTTCCAAATTCTACAATTGTTGGGATTCCAATAACTAGAAACCACATGCACATACACACATATACAAAAAGGGTTATACAAGCATAAAATCTATGGTTTGTTGTAATCTAGGCTTCATTCAAGCATAAAATCTTTGGTTTGTTGTAATCTAAGCTCCATTCAAGCATAAAGGCAGTGGTTTGCTATAATGCAAGCTTCATCTACAGTATTCCCTATGTAAAATTATGGGTATGTGCACCATTTTATGTTAATTCCCTGTATCTAATCTAATTTTAGCTCTGTAGATAGAAGCTCAAAATCAATTTTTATCTCGTCTCTCCATTTTGTCACAATTTTGTAATATAAATATAATTTATGTGGACATTATAAAGGAATGATACAGTTCACTTTGAAAAGCCCTCATTGCATCTACTCTTTCTTTCATTTTTTATTGCATTACAATTTAGTAGTCAATAGTTTCTTCTAAGAAAGCTCACAAGAAACTGATAGTGTTTTAGCTTAACATTGAAACACAAATGAAATTGAGAAATGATTGATACAGATACGATTGAATTGATGATGGATTAAGATAGGAGAATTTTCACTAAAGAGGAATCGTGCTTGATCAACTCTGCAGGGATTTCACTATATGTTCAAAGGCAGTGGGTTTATATGTTAGGAAGGCTTGTTCATGGCCTTTCTCACTATAATTTGAATTTGGCTCCCAGCCTACCAGCCTTGGGTAGCCACTTTTGGCTTATCACTTGGTCTGTCTTAGTGGCATTTAGGGTGGATTCTCTCTTCGGAAAGGATGGCAAGCAAGTGGAAATTTGATCAAGGGGATATCAGCTAGGGTTTGCATAGAGGGAGGTTGAGGAAGTACTCTGCCCCTCCTAAAATACTTTAATAGGGTCATTGATTAGACATTAATAAAAAAAAATTATCTTATACATTGTATTGATCTCTTCACAGGACTTCAAATTTTCATTCGTAATTTCCACCTGCACAAATACTTTTTGACATTCATGAGAGGAGAGTAGTAATGCAAGATAGGCCCCAGTTTGAAATTGAAATATTCCAATTAAATGATTTCACCATAGGAAATTCACTTTGCAAAATACCTAAGGATAAATCCACTTACCTTACTTTTGGTTTGATTGAATAGATCTTGTAAAGAGAACAAATCTATTTTCCAAGGGCCTCTGTGCAAGCAAACCACAAAACATATTTATTGTTGCATTCAAGTCTTTGCTATCATAGATAAATTTGGTCATTTTAACTGGAAATTAAATGAAATGACCTAAATAAGAAAGATCATATCATTTATGTTTGAAAGGATTAACAACATAGATAACATTTTCCTAAATGATCCACCAATAAATCCAGTAACTTTTAACAACACCATATAACAAGGGAAAGTTGCCAAAGTTTCCCAGAGTAACATCATACATAAAAATAAATATTATAATAATAATAATTTTTCTTTTTTCTTGCCATGGTAAATCGGTAACTCATTGGGGTAATAACTATTTCATAAATGCCACAAAAATTCCAGTTACAACATGTCTCTAGAGACTTGAACCCATGCCACTGGGGAAAATCATTGCCCACTAAATCACTTGATCTAAGATCCTTTGATAGTGTTATAATAATAATACTAATAATGATGTATTTTTAAGGTCACAACTCACGACCAAGCCAGAGACCAAATTGATGTATGAGACCCCCTTGTTTGTGAGACAAGCGACCCGCCTCTGTGCAACAATTTGACTGCTAAAGTCTATGTAGGTGTGCATACTCTACCCCCTTCGTAACATGTTCTTAACCATTAGGAAACAAAAGTTGAAGACAGACCACAGATGGCAACAAAAGACACACAATAGAATGCTAAAAACTACAAGACAAAACATTAGACAATGAGCAACTTGGTAGGAAACTGAAACAAATAATAGGAAAGGGGAGTAGAAGCTGATAACTTTGAAGTATTAATAAAAGGTAAAAAAATAAACACAATGATCACAATGGCACATGCCAGGAAGAGCATTACCAGCAATGGCACAACAAAAAAGGATCCTTGTGATACGTGAATCACAAAATAAGCTTGATTAGGCTTCCATGTCTCCAAGTTCAATGACAAAATCCCAGCTCCATATACAACAATATCTCTTGCAAGAAGAAGAAATGTTTCTAGCTCTGGATCTCATAGCAGTCTGCCATAGATCCCAGTAACTCTAATTGTGTCATTTTCAGTCCCTATAGACTGTGTCTCAGCCAGTGCTAATGTTTAACTTCATTCATTCAGGGTGGTGTCTGGTGTTCACAAGATTCTTCATAGAAAAAGTTTTATAGTGGTGGTAGTTATCCCCCTTAAGCAAGAGACACAAATGTACAGTTTTCCTCTAACAGGCATCTATCAGTTCAACTTTGTTATCTCACTAATCCTATCCTACTTGTATTATTTCTGTATTGGCATCTTTGCCTGCAGTATCCTAGTTTACTAGTGTTTCACATCAGCCTGTAAGTGTCTAGCAATTGAAAATTAAGCACTCTAGTATTCTGGAAGGTTGTAAGAAGGAGTGGACTAAGTCCTTCCTGTTGCTTTTGGCCTTCGAATACTCATCGATAGTACTATATATGCTTTCCTACAAGTTGACTCCAAAATTCTAACTGTCAAGCTCTAATTGGGAAATGGATCCATTTAACTCTAACCAAGCAAATTTTGATCGAATTGATTAGTTTCTAACTTGCTATATATGTACTTGAATGGATATTTATAGAGTTTTTTCTAGTGGTGTTTTGTATAATGTTCTTTAATTGTTGACTACAATGTTAATATAATCCACCTTACAAAATCTATTGAAAGCACAAGTTTTAAGGTCAATAATTTGGTTTTTTTCCAATAAAAAGAAAATTAGATAAGTGATTTGGATGTGAATAAGAGATATAATGGATCATGAGAATGCAACTGGGATTTTCTGTAAGAAAAAGTCATGAGTTGTGAACAAAATTGCCTTTGAATCATTTGGAAACAATTATTGCACAACCATTCCAGACTATTGTTCCTGATTCAAATTACAACTCAACTTCTCCATTGTCTAATTCTCATACACATCCCTCCATTTTATTAAATTTGAATACATAATACACAAATTTGTAATTCTATGAACCAAACTATAGAGCTACAAATTTGAAAACCATCTAAACACTTCTCAAAACAACAGATTGTATAAACTCAAAATTCTAATTTGTATATTCAAAGGTACAAACACCGCATAATACAAAAAATTAGAACACAGTAGAGAACTAAATCTGCAAAACACTTTTCTGGGAATAATGGAAAACAAACAGAATGTGCAAGAACTCAATCACATAATTTTCCATTACTTGCAAAGAATAATTATAAAGAAACTGTTCATAACCCTGATTGTCTCACTACTCCAGTGAAACACCTTGCCATTCTTTTATAGATAAATAAGGCTTTGGTTTACAAGGAAATTCCATCATTGTTGTGGTGCGTCTTCTCTACAAGATGCAAAAACACTAACCCTAGATGCCTGGAAAGAGTGCACCTGACCTGCAAGAGAAGATTTCCCATAATAGAGTGCCTCCTTACATAGGAAAATGTGCCCTAATCTAAATCTAGCTACTTGCTCTTCCATGCACTTTTCCTAGAGATGGAAACAATGCCCAAAAGACTGAAAAAGAACTGAAACAACACTTCTAAAAATGGAATTCCAGTGCCTAACTAAACTCAGAGACATGCTAAATATGACTCTGTTGAAGTTTGGGACAGCACCTCACTCAAGAAAGAATGGATCCGAGCATGCATGTATACATCAGCCACAAGATTCCTACAAAAGTAATGTGCCTACTCTAGTGTGCATAATTAATGCAATTCAACCATCCACAAAAAATATTGTTGCATAGTAACCAAGGTGAACATAACCTATTGGATATGCTGCATTGGATCCTAAAGGAGAATTCCTTCTGAGCTATAGGTAAACTAACACATTGCTGAAGTCAAGGACCCCTCAAAGCTCAACCACTCTTACCTTCTTTGCCTCCTTACCTGCCTTCGGAAAATGCAATGGCTAAACAATTCATCTAGGTTATTCTATAGTTGATGACTAGTTTCAAACCTTGTTAGGCTTGCTCCTGCATGTTACCATGGACCCATGATAATGTGGAGAAATTGGACTAGGCAGGTGCAAGTCCTATGTGAGCCACAACTTCTTAGCCCAAACAGTTCTCTGAATTTGATAGTGTGCTATTGGTAGTGTTCTCCCTGTTTATGGATGAGAAAGAAAATAAAATCTGAGTCCAGCCACCTATTCCTACTCATTAATATAGATACAGACACTTACTGGGCTAAAAGTTATGTTGATTGGTTTTCTTTGCCCAGGGTCTTGTTTATCAATTTGATTCAACTTTGTTGAAAAGATTGGATGCAATTATTACTGTAAAACATATCCATTGTGCCAACTTTGCTGCAATAATTTGCCCAATTTTTTATAGGAGGTTATGGTTCCCTGCTGCTTTACAGTCCACCAAAAATTAGAAATGACAAAGGGGTAGTTGGTTATGTCATAAGCCATACACCAAGTCTCCTATCTAGGGAAAGTCCTCCCATCACCAACTATGTAATTAGGATTGGGTGAAAGTGCTAGGTGACTTTGATGGAACAAATCCCCCTATGTTTTCTTTTTAGATCTTAGATAAATATAAGTTTGACCCTTTCCCAACGGTTGTTGATTTTAGGGCAGCTTTCATAAGAACTTTAAATTCTAAAGCTCAGTTGACACAATAGAAACTTTAAATTCTAAAGCTCAGTTGACACAATAGAAACTTTAAAATACACAGTTTACCAGAAGTTTTCAACAACAATAGAAACTGTAACCTAACTTACTACTCTAGTGTATAAATAGCCCAAATCTCCACTCAAGTACACCAATATTAAGATCTATGAAAACGGTACCCTGAAATCCATACATTGCAACAAAGTAGAAGATTAAACTTAAGAAAAATGGAGCAGAACCTTTCTTGCGCATTGTGCAACAAAGGAAAACAATCTTTAGTGATGCATGTATATCCTCACACACAACATTATACCAAACACACAAATGATGAGTCAGTCAAATAGGATGAGATCACCTAGATTAACTTTGTCAAACATAACCAGAATGGATACAGAACAACTGTAGGATCTGCCCTCCTTCAACTTTGTTGTTTCCAGGGTTTTTGTAAACTAGTGGAGTGATGGACTGTTGAATAGTAACTATGGGTCATTCATCTACTTTTTATTGTAGCTTTGCAATCCAAGAGGAGATATTCCCTAACATCTGTAGCTTGGTCTAATATTACTTCCCTAGATTTTGAAGAATGACATAATACACAGAATAACTGAGAAACCTATTCCCCAACAAAGTGATAATATTTGAAAGGACAATGGAGTTTCCCAAAGCCCAACAACTTTTAGCAAAGGTATATATCTCAAGATACTGCTATACATATACATATATCCAAGAATTTATTCACATTGTTGTGCACTATGATGTTCTCCATACAAAACCTTGTAGAGGCTATGATAGCATAACACCAATGACATGCAATCATACTCAATTTTGCAATAGAGCCCATTAGGTCCTAGTGTTGAACTTGGGAGCTCTGATACCACTTGTAACACACCACCACCCTTTGTTTTTTTTTTTGATATTCCATAATTGTTCAATATGTTTCCTCACTTCTACTCTAGTGTTCTCTCACATGAGTTAAAAGAACAATTCTTTCTGATACTTTAGGGTTTGTCACAATCACAAGTTTTCTTACCTCCTTTAGGATCAAATACTATCCCTAGTAGAACTATGCACTACTCTAAGACCTAGTACTCTAGGACAGGGAGATAAGGTGATGAAGAGTGTCAAGAGAAGGAGAAAGTCCAATGTGCTACCCATCTCTAAGATAATATGGTCAAAACAATGTATAAGAGTGCCCTCTCCTTCCCCTATTTATATAAGAGGACAAGAAAGCCAACGGCATAACATAAGGCTAAGCCTCTGCAGGCAGCCCAGTCTTGTACAAGATCGTATGCCCTCAAAAAAAAAGGGCTACAAATTTCTAGGATAAATAAGGATAATATTAAAGTACTAAGAATCAACACCCCCATCTTTGAGTAGCCATGACTCATGATAGCCACTTGTCCTCACTCTAGATTCATTTTGTAATAGTTTGTTCTAGAAAATATCTAAATTTCTTGCACATATTCTAGGGGAAACCATTATTTGTGATTGTTAAATATGTTTGAGTAGCTCTTCCCTAAGAAGTGAATGGCAGTTGGTAAAGAGACTTGTTGTAGTAGGAAAAGTGTTAGCTTTTGTAGCATCGAATGTGTTCTAGCCACGAAATTTGGTGGAGAGGCTAGAATACATGTATTCTCCAAAACCCATAAATCATTTCTGGAAATTCCACCTAGAGATGACTTAATTAAATTTATTAATCAGTTTTTAATATTTCCTAAGTCTAAACTTAGGAAATATGATTAATTAATCATAATTAATTAAGTCATGGTGTGAATGTTCTAGAAACTCACATGGATTGACATGGAAATAATCTGGGCCATCGATTATGTTTTAATATTGGTCGTTGGTGCTCCAACAAAACATTATAAGAAGAAGTCAATGGGTAGATGGAGAACATATGAGTGCAGTTACTCAGTTTCCCAGGCAGATCGATTTTCTTAGTGGCTGAAGTTCAGCAGAGGAGGGTGAGTTCCAGGAGAAAGAGAAGGTATCAATAGTGGTATGGGAAGAGCAAGACGAATTCAGGAAGAGACAGCGTGAGGAGAGATGCAATCCACTAGAGCATTACGTAGAGGGTGTCGCAAAGACACTAGTGTATGGGCAAAGGTCCATCTTGGGGTCAAGGAGTCGTTGTGGAGAGTGAGAAATTTGTTACTAAATTTCTCTCAGTATTTTTCCTCTGTTTTGCTGTCCAAATTATTGTACTTGAATGTTGGGTCCCTATAATACTAGTGATTACCCCATTACTATTGTAGTTATACCCCTTATTTATATTGTTGTGCCCCTATTACCCCCATATTGTTATTTCTGTGCCCCATAGAATCCCTCTATTTTTATTTTTGTGGCTTTATATTATTATTGTTAGGTCGGCTGGATTATATTGTGACTCCTTAGACTCCTATATATAGAAAGGAGGTTTTGTCATTTGTATCATCCAAGAATTGTTCATTTATGTAATGTAAAGGAGGTTGCCCCCTCGAAGAGGCTGAATTCTAAGGCGTTGATCTATCTTTTCTATCTTTTCTTGAGCTGGTTTCATAACATTTGGTATCAGAGCTTTGGATTCTAGGGTTTCGCTGCTCCAAACAGGTCATCGTGGCATTTTCGCTATAACTTTTTTTCTGTGACGTTTCAGAAGTCTAAAAAAAACCCATTTGAGAAGAAATCGTGCTGAACCTTGGGTCCAAATTTCAGAGCTTTTCGCGCGATATTTGTGGAGATATGATCTGAGGAAGTTGGTCTTTTTGCAGACTCCTGAATTACATTCAAAACAGGTGACCTGGGGAAAATCGTCATAACTTTCTCTCTGGGGATCGGATTGAAATTTCGTAAGAAGGTACAAAAAGAGGACGGACTGTAGTTTCTTGTGTGTGTGTTTAGATTCAAAGGTTGAAACAGTGACTCGTGGCACGTCGTACAAGTTCGCTCTACTGAACCAGTCTAAAAGCAAGTCACTGTGGGAGATTTCACATAACTCTTTCTTGGAGAATCCAATTTGGCTCAGACTTGTGGCATTGGAAAGAGGACGCAGAAGGCTACTACAGGTAGAAATTTCAGAACTAGATGATCCGAAATTACAGAGATACATCAGATTCAATATCAGGCTTCTATAAAGTGAAAAAAGGTGTGTAGTTTTTTTTTTTATTTTTGTGTAAGCTTGGTTTAACAGAATTCAAAGGGCATAGTAAAGCATTATTATCGGTAACTGATGCCCCGAGGAAAGAAAATGCAAACACCTAGTAAGGAACCTGAAAGCTCTAGCATGACTCATGAAGAAGAGGAAGAAATGCTACATGATATATCAAAATTACAAGAACAAGTGCAACAAATGTCACGCTCACAAAAGTTAACAGATGCTAAGATAAATGGCGTGGAAGCTAAGATAAGTGGCGTGGAATCTAAGGTAAATGGTGTGGAATCTAAGATAAAGGGCATGGAAGATAAGATGGATGAGTCGAAGACAGATTTGAAGAGATACATGGCAGATTTGAAGATAGATTTGAAGACAGACATGGAAGAATTGAAGAAGTTGCTACAAGAAAGGGTCACTAATGGTGAAAAGGTAGTAAAGGAAACTCATGATGAGAACAAAAGAAATGTTAATCATGATTCCATAGACGCTAATGTTGGATCGAAGAATCACCATATTCCAAAAATCGATATGAGGAAGTTTGATGGCAAGGATCCCGCCACATGGATATTACAGATGGAGCAATTCTTCGATCTCAATAATGTGCAAAACACACAAAAGGTACGTATGGCAACTGTATATTTGGAACCAAATCAGTTTGTATGGTATCAATGGCTTTGTTCTCGTAAACAATTTATCACTTGGGCAATTTTTACGGAAGAATTGATAGCACATTATGAGGATACAAAAAGCAACACTTTTTTTAGCCAATTGATAAGTCTCAAACAAAAGGGTTCAATAATGGAGCACATTGAGGAGTTCCAAAAATTGAACATAAGGGTAAAAGATATTCCAGAGGAGCATAGGATTGATGTGTTCATAGGGTCTTTAAAGGATAATATCCAACATGATGTTCGCCTTTGGGAACCTGATTCATTAGAGAAGGCATTCAGGTTAGCAAGAAAAATGGAAAGCAAAATTATGGCAACCAGGAAGCATACCACTCACAACTATAAAGACGGAAGTGTTGTTGCCCCTAGTCTTCCACAACCTATAAGGTTGACACCACAACAATTGGAAGAAAAAAGAGCAAAAGGGCTTTGTTACAGTTGTGATAGCAAATACACTAAAGGTCATAAGTGTGCTGAGAAGAAATTATTCTACATAGATTGTGAAGAGGAAGAAGAAAAGGAGCAAGAAAGGTCAAAAGAAGAGGATATACTCCAGGAACAAAGCCTAGATGAAGAACAAATAAATCCGACCATATCTTGTAATGCATTGGCGGGAATTACCACTCCTCAAACCATCAAGATAGAAGGACAAATCAAGAAGAAAAAGGTAATAGTGTTGATTGATTCAGGAAGCACCCACAATTTTATTCATTGTAGGGTAGCAAAAGAATTGAATTGCTTCCTATATCCAGCACCAGAGTGTCAAGTGATGATTGCAAATGGAGGAACAATAAATTGCTCTGGAAAGTGCCATAATATCAAGCTATCCATGGGAGAATATGTATTGACTAGCCCAATGCTTTCCATTCCAATGGGAGGTGCTGATGTTGTACTAGGAGTCCAATGGCTACAATCCTTGGGTACAATAGCTTTTAATTTTCAAGAACTTTTCATCAAATTTTCTACGGAAGGAAAGGAAGTTGAATTAAGGGGTATTGCAGGGAAACCAGGAAAGATAATCAGCTCTAATGGTATGACAAAGCTTCTAAAAAAGGAGCAAAGAGGTGTAATTGCACAATTATGTTCGCTAGATGTTTCCACATTGGAATCATCTATTTCTCCAGATCTCCAAAAAGTCCTGGACAATCATTCCAAGGTATTTGAGACTCCCAAAGGTCTCCCACCTATGCGTGATCATGATCATGCTATTCATCTGATTCCAGGAAGTGTTCCTCCAAACATCAGGCCGTACAGATATCCCTATGTCCAAAAAAGTGAAATTGAACGTATGGTTGCAGAAATGCTAGAGGCTGGTATAATTCAACCGAGTCAAAGTTCTTTCTCAGCTCCAGTAGTATTGGTGCACAAGAAGGATGGATCATGGCGCATGTGTCCGGATTATAGGGAGCTCAACAAGCTCACTATTAAAGATAAGTTCCCCATTCCTGTCATTGATGAATTACTGGATGAATTGCATGGATCAATTTACTTCACCAAGTTGGATCTTCGTTCGGGATATCATCAAATCAGAATGAAGATTGAAGACATTCCGAAAACGGCATTTAGAACTCATGAGGGTCATTATGAATTTTTGGTCATGCCTTTTGGCCTTACCAATGCACCTTCAACATTTCAAGGTTTGATGAATTCAATTTTCAAACCATTCCTTAGAAAATTTGTGTTAGTATTTTTTGATGATATACTAATCTACAGCAAGTCTTGGAAGGATCATGTTGAACATGTTGACAGGGTGCTACAACTATTGGAGGAGAAACAATTATATGCAAAAAGATCCAAATGTTTCTTTGGAGTCCAGGAGGTGGAATATTTGGGTCATATTGTATCTCATGAAGGAGTTAAGGTAGACCCTAGCAAAATTAAAGCCATTAAGGAATGGAAAATCCCCACATCCATAAAGCATCTGCGAGGATTTCTTGGGTTGACAGGGTATTATCGCAAGTTTGTTAAGAATTATGGGAGAATAGCAGCACCTCTAACAACATTATTGAAGAAAGATTCATTTTCATGGACTCCGGAAGCAACAAAGGCCTTTGAACATCTTAAAGAGGCAATGTGCCAAGCACCGGTCTTAGCTACACCGGACTTCACAAAAACCTTTATTGTGGAATGTGATGCTTCAGGAAATGGAATTGGTGTTGTTCTAATGCAAGATGAAAGACCCATTGCTTTTGAAAGTCGTCCAATCAAGGGAAAGTTTTTAAGCAAAGCTATTTATGAGAAGGAAATGTTGGCAATACTCCATGCACTTAAGAAATGGCGACCCTACCTAATGGGAAGACACTTCAAGGTAAAAACGGATCATGATAGCCTTAAATACTTTTTAGAACAAAGATTATCCTCTGAAGAGCAACAAAAGTGGGTCACAAAGATGTTGGGTTATGACTTTGAAATCATCTACAAAAAAGGGAAGCAAAATGTGGTGGCAGATGCACTCTCAAGAAAGGATGAGGATGTGGAAGCATTGTTGTGTGCCATTTCTATTATCCAACCAGATTGGATAAACGAAGCAAGGGAGGAATGGAAGAATGACGAAGAAGTGTGGGCACTTATTCGAAAGCTACAACAAGATTCCAGTACTTCTGATACATTTAGCTGGAAAAATGATTCGTTATGGTACAAAGATCGCTTATACCTCTGTAAGAATTCCCAGCTAAAACAAAAGATTCTTATGGAATTGCACACTTCTCCCTTAGGAGGGCACTCAGGATTTTTAAAAACTTACCACAGGGTTAAGAAGGAATTTTTTTGGGATGGCCTTAAATCAGATATTCAAAAGTTTGTGGCGGAATGTTTGGTTTGCCAACAAAATAAAGTTGAAACAATTAAGACACCGGGTCTATTACAACCTTTATCCATTCCAAGCCAACGTTGGGAGGAGGTTTCAATGGATTTTATCACAGGTTTACCCAAGTCTGAGGGAAAGAGTGTCATCATGGTGGTAGTTGACAGACTTACCAAGTATGCACACTTTTGTGCATTATCACATCCATTTAAAGCCAGTACAGTTTCTACTGCATTTATGGAAACAGTTCAAAAGCTACATGGAAACCCAAAGATTATTGTAAGTGACAGAGATCCCATTTTCACTGGAAATTTTTGGACAGAATTATTTTCTTGTCTTGGTACTCAGTTAGCTCATAGCTCATCTTATCATCCTCAATCTGATGGGCAAACTGAGATAGTAAACAAATGTTTGGAAGGATATCTTCGTTGCTTTGTATCTGATAAACAGACACAATGGGTCAAATGGTTGCCTCTGGCTGAATGGTGGTATAACACTTCCTTCCATACAGCAACAAAAATGACCCCATTTATGGCACTTTATGGGTATCAACCACCATCCATCACATCATATTTAAGAGAAAATTCTAAGGTTCAGGCAGTGGAACATCACATCGAACATCAACAACAAGTCCTCCAACTCTTAAAGGATAACCTCGTGTTGGCACAAAATAGAATGAAACAACAGGCAGATCAACATCGCAGTGAAAGAAGTTTTGATGTAGGTGATTGGGTATTCCTACGGCTACAACCATATAAGCAAATGTCCCTAAAGCAAGCTAAGAAGGATAATAAATTATCACCAAAGTATTATGGTCCGTACAAGGTGTTGCAAAAGATTGGTACTATGGCATACAAATTGGAGCTTCCTGCAGCTTCTCGATTGCACCCAGTTTTCCATGTTTCATGTTTAAAGAAGGTTATAGGTGACAAGCTCCCAATTCAAACAATATTGCCAGAACTTGACGAGGAAGGAAAAATTATATTGGAACCGGAAGCAGTCACAGAAACAAGAACTCGACAGCTACGAAATCGATCAATTTCAGAGTATCTTATCAAGTGGAAGAACTTATCCGCTGAAGATTCCACATGGGAGGATGAGAATTTTATGCAGAAGTATCCAGAACTACTCAAGCGTTGAGGACAACACTTTTTTGAAGGAGAGGGGCATGTTGGGTCCCTATAATACTAGTGATTACCCCATTACTATTGTAGTTATACCCCTTATTTATATTGTTGTGCCCCTATTACCCCCATATTGTTATTTCTGTGCCCCATAGAATCCCTCTATTGTTATTTTTGTGGCTTTATATTATTATTGTTAGGTCGGCTGGATTATATTGTGACTCCTTAGACTCCTATATATAGAAAGGAGGTTTTTTCATTTGTATCATCCAAGAATTGTTCATTTATGTAATGTAAAGGAGGTTGCCCCCTCGAAGAGGCTGAATTCTAAGGCGTTGATCTATCTTTTCTATC
This sequence comes from Pinus tabuliformis, assembly GCA_031772625.1. Classification (NCBI taxonomy): domain Eukaryota; kingdom Viridiplantae; phylum Streptophyta; class Pinopsida; order Pinales; family Pinaceae; genus Pinus; species Pinus tabuliformis. The sequence goes on from CM062817.1 coordinate 1,582,763,986, forward strand.
TTTTCTTGAGCTGGTTTCATAACATTGAATTACTGCTAAAAAATTAATAAAGAAACCCTCATCTGGTGCATCGATTTTCCCAAGTTAGGTTTTTTCGAGGACAATTGTTCAAAAATAATTGTGTCAATGCCTTTATATGTGTGCTAGAATTATTCTAATTTTCCAGCATTTATTTTTCTTCTGTAGTATTTTTTGTGACAATTGCAGTGTACATGTTTCAATATTTTCCATAGGAAACTGTAAATAATTTGTTTAATTAATTTAACAAATAGAAGAAATATTATTAGTTTCCACAGTAGGATTCCAGATTTCGGAATTTTCACAAAAAGGTCCATTCTGGGCATTTTTCTTGGCAGCAGAAAGCCTGGAGGTGAAACTATTTGTCAAGATATTCCCTTGTTGTATTCATTAGTATGGGACCATACCTTGAGTATGGGGCACCCACGTCTCTTTAAGGGCAATCATTTGTTTTCATGATAAAAGAATGATGATTGGGAGCTCTTTGGCAAAGGGACCTAGAGTCATTATTGCTCCAGAATTAGGTTGGATTGTTATGGAACACAAGCACTTGATTTGCAACATGGTACAGTTTGTGTCCTTGGCTAGGGATCAACTGTATACATTTTGGAAACCACTGAGGTAGATTTAAGAAAACAATTTTTGCATGTAGAGCACACTTTTATCTCTCTAACTATCAAGAGTAAATCAGACATTGTTTGCAACCCTCCCCTCAGCACCAGGCAACCATTGTCCCTTAGAATTTGAGCATTCAGAATCCCCATCTATAGTTGGCCTCTCAAAGCTTATATCACTACTGCTACGTGAGCTAGATTTGGGATCATCATCATGAAAATCACTACTGTTACAACTCCAATCAATGTAGTAGATTTCACCTAATCTTTACAACAGGAAACATGTTTATTAACCAAACATATATATTATTATGTTCAATTCTTCTTTACAATCTAGGTAACAGAGGGAACAATGATTTGTTTTCTGTATCTTCACATTAGAATTAAGTTATCAGTGCCTTTCACATAGCACCTGTTCTAGTAGTGCTATAATCTTGGTAATGCAATCTAGTGTTGATATGATGCAAACAATCAACAAAGAGAACAATTGTTACCCCTAACTTTATCAACCCCGCCACAATTCATCAACTGTTGAGAAGTCAATTCCACAATGGATAAAACCCTCAAAACTAAATGGGAAACCAAGCTTCAAATGAATGCTTATTTGTTCATTTATGTAATTCTTCTAGTTACGATGCAATTTCTGGCACTAGTGCCTCGTGTTTGAAATTGAACACATAAAACTTCCAACCCAACTAACCCCAACAAAGTCTAAAATCTAAAACAACAAACCAAGAAAACTTCATCCCATTGGAGCCTTGGTTGGGTAGTAAACTAGCATCTCAATTTAAAACTAAAGTGGGGTGTTTCATATCTACAAAATGCAGTCTAGGGAAAACTGATTTCGGCCTTTTGATAATTGTTGGCCCTTGGTCCTGAAAGTGGACCGGAGGAGAGCCAATGGAAACTTAATAAAGGGATCGACACAATAAATGTCAGTGTTATTGGCAAGGAGGTTTATGCGCCCATATTTTTTAATCACAGTCAACACTACGTCGGTTACACTCTACTTTGAGTGCTCATCGCCTTCCAACAAGTGCACACCAAGATGCTTGTCGAGGCCTCCCATCAATGCCAAGGATCAAGTCGTGGCTATGATTCGACATTTCTGCTAAGCAACACAAGGGCCAACATGTAATTAATACCTCCAATTGTGCATCTTGTGACTATTATCACATTGGGTTGCTATGCCATGGAGAGAAACAATTCAGGTTTGGGTTTTTAGTGCTATGTATGTTTGAATCGCAACCCGACTTAGACAATAGACATGCTACTGCATTAGGACACAAAGTGTGGACACCGGACAGTGGTGATAACATGATGTATAGCCTGTGGCAAGGTGAGGACACCAACCAACAAGTGAGAAACACAATCAAAAATAACTTTGACTCAGGGATTGAGAAAAATCCCCATTGTGGAACAAAGAGCACAAAATTTATGGATCACAATTGCTAACAATTGCTAACAATCGCTTGTTTTCCTGGAGATACTCAAAGCAGGGCCCCTTTCTCCTGTAAACAATTAAGATGTATGCATCAAGGTGTTGTTACCCCAACATATTATACATAAGCTCATTTCATATCAACCCCAACACACTATATACACGCCATATACAACACATGCAATAAATTATATATTGTTACCTCTGTAACATAACCCATAACTAGATTTTGTCCTGGCATTATTTAAACATAGTTCACTATACAACATGGCATGCACATTACACATTTTGATCCTTTGTAACATAACATTACAAGAGCCACAATAAGGACTAAGATGAGAGGAATACTTATCTTACTGAACCACGAGAAACTGAGTCAGGGACGAGATCTCTCCTCCCAACCTTAGGCAAGCTGCAAATTGAACTCTCTCTTATTCAACTGCCACCCCCGAGCTAGACTCCAGGGCATAACGAGCTGCTCCAGGGGACTTCTCTCATGACCAAAAATAGGATGATTTTTCTTTAATCCCCTCACCTGATGGACAGAGCGCTTGCTTTTGGACATTGTTTGAACTTGCGGTCTCCCCCTTTTTTGTCTTTTTGTCATCCTTTTTGGTTGTTTTTTTTCCTTGTTGGCCCAAAAAAAATTCCACCAATCATATGAAGCCAATTTATAGTTTAGTTTCAGATTTTCTTTTAAGGTTGTTAGCCTTGTCATCATTGGTTGGCGTACCCAATATTGTAAGCCAATCATCATCATACAACCTGCCCTTTTTGCTTGCCATGTGTCAATATCCATGGCTTGATAGAAGAAATATATTATTCCCCTAGCAACCCCCCCCAGCTGTGGAATCAGTGTCCTTGCCTCAACCTTTATGCCTATATTTTTATCTTTCATATTTTACAATCTTATATGGTGAAAAAAAAATAATTGGGGTTGTCACAAATATGCAGGTTATATTTTTCATTTTTCTCTTATACCAAAGCATTAGGTCCATCAAAAAGCTTCTAACATGAGAGATTTCTTTGTTTTCAAAGGAACAAACCTGTTAAAAACTCTAATGCACACCCAACTATCAATAACATTGTCTAAGGGCATCAACGAAGAGTAGTAAGGGGATAACAAACTCCTCCCTGGATCCATAGTTTAAGAATGGTTGGCTTGAGAGTACTTACTTTTCCATTATCCTATCCCTGATAAATCTTCTTTTTGTGCTCTATTAATCCTTCATCTATCAAACTTTCTAAATGCTTACCCTCACACAATTTCAATAATAACTTATTTTCAATAAAAGTGCCCCTCGTCTTTGGATTTTCATTGGGAAGCCCTATCATGTGATCACACCTACAATATGACTACCAAGTCTCATTTGATCTGGTATATAAAATTCCTAACAGAGTTAACAGGGCCTTGATTCGCTAGTGAGATTGATGGAGTGTTGAATTATTTACTAGCATTCCATTCTCGTTGTGCTCTACCTTGTTCAAATGGCATGCTCAAAAGAGATGCAACCAGATTGAAGCCCTGCATGCAAATTGTGGAAAAGATAGTCCTCAGACCTAGAATATAAATCAATGGAAGTATGTGTTATTTAGTGCAGTGCCTCGGGGTGTGTTTTGGGAAGCACTTCTAACAGAGAAAAATAAGCCAAAAAACTTGAATCCTAACAGGGTTCCCTACCCATTAATAAGTAGAGCTTTGATCCTAGAAATAACATTAAATGCAAGAGTGCAAGAGGAAGAATTCACCAAAAATTATTCTTGTTAAACCATAAAACAATGGCTATTTGTCTAACTCAACAATCATTGTTTATTGTAAAGTTGGTCCTTATAATCAATCTATTTTCAGTATTCAAAGAAGACATTCAATGATGATATAAGATTGAAACAAAAGTTGTTTTTACTTACCATGTCAGACTTCAAAGCAGTGCCCTTGCATATAATCAGTGACTGAAGAATTTCCATTGCAACATTCCCAACATTTGTGTTCATGATTACTATTGTTCCTCTCCCTAATCCTTCAAACTCTATTCCAAGAATTCATGATAATTGGTTAGAAAGTGACACTAAACTTGTATTATAAACTTGTAAATGCAACTCGAAGTAGAGATTATAAATCATAACAAAGGAGAACTATCAACTCTAAGGAACAAGATGACCACCAGGGCTATTGAACATTAAAGAATCATTTTGCGTCGAAGAAAAAAACCAAGTAACATTGGATGTGGAGGTGAAATCCTTAAGATAAATGTGCAGGTCACTCTCCTTTGTGAGATTAGACTAGGCAAAGGTATGAACAATGTACGGTTTATGGCACTTGTATTGTACCTAAAACTTTGTTTAGACAAAGAAATTTGAAAAGTGCAGGTCTATAGAATTCAATATTTGGAAAGAAAAAATTATTATAAGTGAAATGTTTGTTCAACTGTAGTTTTTATTCACTGTTGTGATGGGTTGTTCCATCTTTGAGGAAGAACTATTTCTCACTATGATATTGTAAGTTCGACTTTTAAAGTGACAGGATATCTGGAAATACTATTGTGGCCATGCGCTTTTCCAATGTCCTCTGTTTTTCCCCTTTTGTCACTACTTCGCATCCAAATAATTCTCTGCAATTTTCAACTTATAAAAAAAATGACAACAAAACCCTAAAAATGGCTACAACAGCTTCATTTACAAGAAAGATCATGACATCAGAGCTCCAACATAGAAACCCTTTCCCATATCATTAATTTTTAGTGCTAGAAAACAAACGAAGGAGAAATGGTTTGATTTTTCACAGTGCCTGAACAAGACCTAACTACGAACAAAGTGTGTTAAAGAGCTAATCTTCCATTTCTCCACCTGTGCCATCACCTCGCTCGATGTGTGGATTAGATTTAAATGTGATGCATTCCTCCTGAAAATTTTATCAAATTATACCTAGCTCATCAATTATCCTTCCCCATTTGTCATACCAAAGACCAGTTAGCTTAGTTTATCTCAGTTTAAATTTATTAGTAATAATATTTTTTATAAATAAATCATAGTTTTTATAGCTAGCGCACTTTTGCTTTCTCTGTGCATTGACTTAATTTCACGTTTCAACCATGGCACTTAAATATGAAAAATTTCATGTTTCAACCATGGCACTTAAATATGAAAACATTTTATGTTGTGAAAATTGATTTTAAAATGATATTTTAAAACGTTAAATCAATGGAATAAATATATATGTAATTGATTTCATGTTTCAACCATGGCGCTTAAATATGAAAACGTTTTATGTTGTAAAAATTGATTTTAAAATGATATTTTAAAAGGTTAAATCAATAGAATAAATATATATGTAATTGTAATTGAAAATATGTATTATATAGTATTTTTTTTTTAATATTAAAAAGCATAATGTCATAAAGGTCGAGAGTTTGGATCTCAAACACATTATAATAATTGAAATTGGGAATATTTTTTTCTATAGTAGCTTAGATCCATCTTAACTCAAGATCTACTAAGTGCTAAGAAGGATCTAATTTCTTGAGGTGCAAATTTTATTTAGAGTGAAAAGAGATTTGATCCCTCTAAATACTTGGTAAATCCAGAATTAAGATGGATCTAGGCTAAGATGGATCAAAATTATTTAGTAATGTATAAACTTTCTAGTAACTTGTTAGCAAAAACAAAATTTACATTCAGGTGGCAGACTAATTTTTTAATTTTGTTGTTGATAATCCCTTCTTTTCCTCTCATCCTTTCTTTGCACGTTAAGGTCTGGGAGCATAAAGGAACCTCCATGTATCTTATGCTTTTGAGCATGATGATATTCTAGTTTTTTAAGTAATCAACATTTATTTTTATTTTTTTGTAGCTAGGAAATGCCTAGGCCAGGGTTACTCTACTTATTGGTTGTAAGAAGATTGGTCCATCAATAATGGGATGCTTATCACCAGGGTTGTGTGAGGCTTTAGTCAAGCCTAGACACCCTCGGGAAGTTTAATTCCCCCAAAGTGGCCTCCACTCATCAGCCCCTCCCCATGAGGTTTGAAATTGTGACCTAGGGGACTAAACCCCATGTAAACCAACTGGTCTATACCTCATATGTTGTGCTTGTTATTTGGTCATATTTTTATTCTTGGACTATAGTAGTCATTTACATTAATCATTTTTAATTTTTTCACGTATTGTTATGAAACCAGCTCACAAAAAGATAGAAAAGATAGATGAACGCCTTATAATTCAGCCTCTTCGAGGGGGCAACCTCCTTAACATTACACAAATGAATAATTCTTGGATGATTCAAATGAAAAAACCTCTTTTCTATATATAGGAGTCTAAGGAGTCACAATATAACCAAGCCGACCTAACAATAATAATATAAAGGCACAAAAATAACAATAGAGGGATTCTATGGGGCACAGTAATAACAATATGGGGACAATAGTGTTATAGATATTTTTGTGCCTTACAGCTTTGAGCATGAAATGTCCATAATCCAAGGGATCCAAAGTCCCTAAAAGTGTTGTTCCTGCCCGTAAAGGAACAAGGTCAACCAATGACAGCTTCTCCCAGAAGTTCTCCACCAAAAACCACTCAGAACTAGTCAAATCAGGATCAATTCAGATGCTCTACTAGCTGCCTGCGTTGCAATGCACCCCAGTACACTAGCTAGGTGCGTTGCAATGCACCTAAATGCACTACCAGGGTGTGCTGAGCGAGAAATGCCAAATGGCAGTGTCATTCCGCGAGGTGTAAAGACACTGGAAGCTTCCAGAATCTTCCTCAATGACACTTGCCTCACTGAGTTCGACCAAGGATGACTAAGAGGCTCTCAGCCTCCAAGTGGAAACAAGAACTGACAGAGAGAAGCCACAAGTCAAAACATAAGCTGACTCATCCTCTCTGCTTACATCTATATATGGATCCCTCATCCCAGAGATCCACAGGCTGGAATTTTGTACTTTGCAGAGAATTGCTGTTGGTTTGAGATTGAGGTTAGTGCATTGGGTGATTTATGCTTTGTTGGAGGCAAGGAAGTGATTCCTTTGCTGGGAGGTAGATGCTGGATCGGGATTCACTTGGTTGTATCTCCCCTTGGACTTTCTTATCATATCAATAAAACTTTTTGAGTTTCTCCTACATGTTTGTATATCAATGATGCTTTGTTATAAAAGCATGTTTAGCTTAAATCTGATCCTAAGCTAGTTATGAATGTAAATCTATGTATTTTGTGTAGTTTTCCTCTTCTGTGATCTTGCAGGAACTTGATGAAGCTGGACCAGTGAGGGAGCAGGCAGCGGGAAGCAAGAAAAAGAGGAGAGCGATTGGATCGACAAACTAGCGAAAGACACAGGTTAGTTACATCCTTCCTCTTCATTTACATTTCATAAAGAAGAATACGAAAATAGTTTTCCTTATTTGTTGCTAAGGCACTGTCACACCTTAGAGTGGGATAGGGGCGTTCTGAATGGATACTTTTCCCAACAACAAATTGGCGACTCCACTGGGGATCGTATCTAGTTAGTTTATTTGTGTTTCTATTTTTGTTTTTCTCATAAACTTAGGAGTGGTGAATCGAACTGCATTTGCCATTTACAAATGCAACGTAGAGATCTGCTACTCTAGTCCATTCACTGGGCCTATTTATGATCTGAACAGCTGATCCACAAATTCTGTAACAGCCCTTTGTGATAGCTCTTAGTCCTCCTTTAAATCATCCCTCTAATTGTACCTTATTGATAGCTTTTATCCGGCCAAAAACCATAGATTAAACTGCAAACCGTGACCCAGAACCCAGAGACAATTCTCGTTTCTGCTTCAGCGCAGGCTCTGTGAAGAGGTTCTGCATTTCAACGCAGGTCCCGAGAGGGCTACCTACACTGCAATTCAGTTTCTCTGTGCAACAGGTGCGCTGATCAGCCTTTGCCCTGTGCAGCTGTGGTTCTTTGCTTCTTTTTGTTCAGTTTTATCTCTGATTTTTGCAGCCTGTTATCAGTGAGTGTACCTATCTGAAAACCCCTTTTCTTTGCCTTAATTCCACCTCAGTTGTATAAAAGAAACTGTATTTGTTTTTGTGTATTTGTTACATCATTTGCAGTTTCCCATTACAAAAGTAAACTAGTCATACTGTCGCCCTTAGATCTAGACCTGTCGTAAGTGTCGTTTTGATCTTAGGAGTAAGTTTGTTTGCTGTTGACAGTTGATTACACTTTTACTTTTGTCTTTTGGTTTGAATTTATGAATTTCTAGTGTCGAAACAAGTGTTTACTTCAAAATCATAAAGTGTCGTAATCATCTTTTTGTTTTCAAAAAGAAGCTTGTTTGTGTTTTCACTTGAAATCGAATTCAAATTTGTACAACAACTTTCTTTTTAGGCATCAATATTAAGAAAGTGAAAACAAATACATGCACAAGTGCATTTGCATTTTGACATTTTGTATGATATGATTTAGGAAAAGTGCATTTACAGTGTGCTCTATGCTCTTTGAGAAACGATTGTGTCTTTATTTTCCCCTTGTAGCTAGGATTTTCATTGTTGAAAAGAGATAAAAGCTTGCTTATCATCTTTAGACTGCATTTAGGAATTGTATCTACATCTCGTGGTGATCCAAAAAGGCAAACTTCTAAGAAAGATCAACCTAAAATAAATTGAGTGAACTTAACAACGCTTTGTAACTTAACGCACAACATAGAGGTCTAGGCTAGAGACGTGTTCCGGCATTGTAAAACCTGGTAACTGTTGCCTCACTGATGGTTGGGTGATTCCTTCTGAGAGACGATAAGTGTCAGTACGGATTGTGCTCCCACGTACCGTCGAGTATATATTGGGAGACCCTTATAGGCTCAAAACCTTTATCCATAGGAAGCCGTGTCGGCCGCCATACTGATCGCAATGCATTGAACACAGCATTCGGGAAGATTGACCGCCCATACCCTAAAAAGTATTCTGCGGTTTTGCGATTGGTTTGGCACACCCTCTACCTAGATCTCCAGAGCAGTCCCTTTCGTTCCTTTTCAGACTCCTTAACGGAAAAGGTCCATCTGAGCACTTGTCACTTCAGGCTCATTAAAAATCGAAGGAGACTAGAGTCATCTTTTGTTTTTTCTCGACTCTTTAAAACTGAAAAAACAAGTTGTGTCAAAGCGTCTAAAATTTATTTTAAACGGAATAATCATCACTTTTCCCTCGTTGATCTTCGAAGTTAGTCTCCCTTCATCACAAGTTCTTGTAGAATCGCTAGGGAATCTTTTGGATAGAATAAATATGTCTGAACAACCATCGACATCCAGGACTATGTCATCTGACGGAGCAGCGGCAGAGCCTCCTACTTCTACTCCGTTCGCTGGTATACCATCTGTCCCGGCAAATTGTCAACAACAAGCTGGAGTCCAATCAGAGATTGTTTCGACGACATGGTTAGTTCCTATTTCTTCATCCGGATTATCATCTGGTATTTCTTATGTTGAAACTCAACAAATTGATCCAATGTGTCTTCAAAGGCCAATCTACCCTTTAAGTACTGGATTGCCACCATATGGAGGACAGTATGCCTTTTCATTGTTCCCCCCGGAGAACAACCATATGGGAGTTTACAACAAAGTTCAGGTCAAACTGGAATTACATCCAGCGGATGGGTACCAATACTGCCTCAGCAACCAAGGGTTGCATATTCAATGCAACCAGTCCACCCTGTCTCGAATGTTGCCACTATACCTGGTATGGTGATTGCGTCGCAAGTACAAGCGCTACCTGTTGTATGTCAACCCCAAGTTTCTCAGGTTGCCATACAACAGCCTCTTGTCTCGACAACTCAATCACAACCTCCGGTTAGTGCCTCCTTATCTGGAGCGACTCAGGCTCAAACAAATAGAATGACTCCCCATCTTGGTCAATCATCCAGTATTGGACAACAGCAAATGGTCCAACAACCACAATTTCAACAAGTATACCAAGGTTCTGAGCAGCAGATCTTTGCGAACAGTGGACAGCCATACATTCAAAACGGTCAAAATCAACCACTTTACAATGGTCATGTCCACCAACCGTATCAGTCGTACCAGCATCAACTACATTATGCTAGTATGCAAAGGCCAACTGCTCAGGCAATTCCATCGTATCCTGGGTATGCTTCACCTAACCTGAATCAACACTTACCATTCGTGGCAACTTTAGAGTTACCCGATTTACACCGGTTAACAAACGATCTAATTGCTTACGCCCCTTGGTGGCCAGCGATTCCTCATAAACTTCCATCGGATATTCCTAAATTTAATGGAAATCCAGGAGAAGACCCGTCGAATGACATTTCATCTATGGTGTTCATCAAACACCCTAAATGATGATTCGATAAGGCTTCGCCTTTTTCAGAGGACGTTAACGGGTCCAGTGGAAAAATGGTATATTGAATTGCCTAGAGCTTCGTTCGACAATTTCAGCACCTTAGCCACGACTTTTTTAACCCATTTTCAATTACCGATAAGGTATGAAACGGGAACGGAAATCCTAACCAACTTCAAATAGACAACGGCCACTCAGATATCTGATCATATACATGAGTGGCGACGTCGTCGTAGGATGGTAAAAACGTACGTTACTTCCTACCATAATGGAAGATGTGCCAAAGGGGGGAGTCGTAACGGAAGAGCAAGTTATCGCTCGTGCGCAATATCTAGACTTGGTCTATACTCAGTCTAGCACGCTCTACAACAAAATATCTGACGCCCCTAGACCGGAATTCTCAATTCCTCCTCCTCCTAAATCAAACAATGACTCTCATGTCGGCGATGGTGTGATTGGCACGAAAAACGCGAAATCGACAAAGGCTGCGTCCAAGAAAGCCCATAAGATTTCAGATCAAAATGCAAAAGACGAAATTCTTGCTTCGGAAGTAAATGCCGTATCGACAAATAAGGGCAAAGAAACCAAACAACCAAGAAGCAAGAAGAAACAAATCAAAGGGAAGAAGAAGAAACAGGATGAATCATCTCCTGAAAAAACTTCTTCAGACCCTCCTGGAAATAGGAAACCCCCCGCAGGGTGTCATATATGCGATGAGGATCATCGGACGAGAGATTGTCCACATAAAGTTGAAGTTAAGAAACTCTTTAAGAGTTCAAAAACCTCAGCAGTCTTGACTGATCCATTTCCAAACCCGGGAACCAAACTGGTTGCTAATCAAAATGCTTCCCGATCCCAAGTGCTTATGTTGTCTATCTCAAAGCAGCAAATGATGCTTTGACAAGGAATAAAGATTACAGGAATCCACAGCTGTCGAATAACAAGGCTAATGAACAACCTAGTAGTTCGTCGACAACTTTGACGGAAGTTGTGCCACCCATCATTCCTGAACAAATGATAAAGTCACCAAAGAGAGTAGTACACAAATCGACATTTAATCCTCGTGCAAAAATAGCACAGAATTACAATATAATAGAGGACCTGGCCCAATTGCCGTCCGCTATGTCGACACTTGAGGTACCGCAAAATTGCCTCTCCCAAGAGCAAGCTTTATTATCAGCAATAGGTGGGATTGACCCGATGGATTCCAATCTTGTGGCCTTTGATCATAAAGGATATGACCCTCAGTTACCAGCTCAACTAGCTTTCCTTATTCAAGTGAAAGCCCTCAACAAAATTGTTCATCGAACAATTATTGATGAGGGGGAATCTACATGCATTATGTCGATGAGTTGCTGGAAAACTTTAGGATCTCCAACCTTGTCGCAATCTTCAACGACATTAAAAGCATTCGACGGAAGGACATATACACCATATGGTATCCTAAGTAACTTGAAAGTTGAACTAGGAGGGAAAACAGTAGAAATTGATGTTGAAGTAATCGACGGAAACCTTGATTACAACATCCTATTGGGAAGACCCTGGATATATGCCATGGCCGCAGTTGTGTCGACCTACTTCAGGAAGATTGCATTTCCCTTCCAAGGAGGAATTACAATCGTCGACCAACAAACATTTCTCCCCAACAGTTCACAAGTTACGAGAAGCATTCCAATGATCCATGGAAGCAATCATTCGCTCCAAAATATCGGAGTAGGTCTCCTAAAAGACCCTGCCTTAATGGGTACTTTTGCCCTACCACCTCCGAGTAATCTGGCGGAAGTGGCCACAGTGGAATATGAAACCTTCTATATCTAATGGATTTGGACTCCGAGGACGGTTCTTATCTCATGTCAACCTCGTTAAAAAATGAAACAAGGAGTCATGAGGATAGTTCTTTTACTGTATCAACCTCATTAAAAAATGAAACCCCCCCCCCTTTCCAAATCTCAAAGGTAAACCTTCATTCCAACCACTAAGTTGAATGCAATGAAGCTTGGGGGGCATGCACCTCGATTTGCGTTATTATGCTGGGGGCATGCGAACTTATGCACCTCGATTTGTGTTATTATGCTAGGGGCATGCAAACTTATCACGAGCAGTGTTACTGCAGGGTTCAAGCTCGTTAAAAAATAAACCTGCATCGAGCAGTTTTAGCACATAGTTCATGCTCGTTAAAAAATAAACATAAGATCGAGCAGTTTTAGCACATAGTTCATGCTCGTTAAAAAATAAACATAAGATCGAGCAAGTGTTTCAATCCGCATTTAATCTCGTTAAAAAATAAACTATCCTCCAGTAAATAACCACCGTGAATGTAACATTATCAGCCATTAAAGCCTTGGTCGTGTTTGTGTAAGAATTTACAAGGTAAGTTCCTCAGAAAGAACACCAAAAGGACACCGCTCACAACCAGATCACAGATCAATACACCAGTATTTTTGACGTGGTTAAAACCCTCAAAGAGGGAAACAGTCCACGGCCTGAGCCAACGTGGCCACTTCAGGAAATTTATTAATCAAAGAATGAAAGTTTACATAAGCTTCTCTCATGCACGGATTCTCCTACAAATGACCCTCCATGCGCTTTAAATAGAATTCATGGACCAATCGGGTGTCAAGCCACGGATCAAGTGTCGGTAATACCGAGGAGAGAATGAACCTTCGGATCACTACATATCGTGACCGTCGGATTGTAATTTACAAAATGTACAACGGTAAAGAAACACACTTTACCTAACTCTATACCTAACTCTACACTAGACCAAGTTGTACTTAACTATTTCCTATGTGTCGGAATATCCTAACATCCCCCCTTAAGAACAACTTGGGATAGGATTGAAGGATTTACAAATATGACACAATAGGAGAAGGAATGAGGCACTTCCTGAACTCCAACCATAAATCGAAGTTTAGTGAACTTCGCCTCTGTGAGAGCCTTTGTGAAGATGTCTACAACTTGATCATCTGTTGAACAATATTGCACTTCAAGAACATGGTCGTGAATGATCTTTCCGATGAAGTGCATGTGCAGTTCAATGTGTTTGCTGCGTTGATGTTGGACTGGATCTTTTCATAGCTGAATGGCACTTTGATTATCACACCAAAGTGTAGTCGGATGCTGCTGCTGAAGGCCAAATTCTGACAAGATCTGACGAAGCCACAAGGCTTCCTTACTAGCTTCTACGACACCACGATACTCTGCTTCTGCTGATGAAAGAGAAATGGCAGCTTGTTTCTTACAAGCCCATGTAATAGGTCCTGAACCAAGAGTGAACACATAACCGGCAGTAGACTTCCGATCATCAGGGTCACCAGCCCAATCATAATCAGTGAAACCAACCAATAGAGGAGCTGCTTCGGCACTGTAATGAATCCCAAACTGAACTGTACCTCGAACATAACGAAGTATTCTTTTAGCTGCTTTCCAATGACTTTCTCGGGGGTTTTGCATGAACCGAGCAACAAGGCCAACAACAAAGGAGAGGTCAGGACGAGTATGGGTTAAATACAAGAGTTTTCCTACAAGTTGATGGTATAAGGTAGCATCAACTTCAGGAGAAGTACAAGTGACTGAGAGTTTGACTCCAGATTGAAAGGGAGAAGGGGTTGGCTTACAGTCTTCCATGTGAAAATGACGTAGAATATCACAAGCATACTTGGACTGGGAAAGGGAAATACCCTCCTTGGATTGCAAGACTTGAAGACCGAGAAAATAGTGTAAGTGTCCTAAGTCTGTCATTTCAAATTTCCTTTTGAGGCTAGACTTCACATGGTTTATAAGGTTGGGATCACTACCAGTAAGGATAAGATCATCAACATAAAGAACAAGGATGATAAGAGAGTTGCCCACTTTCTTGGTGTAGACAGTATTGTCAGAATGACACCTAGAAAAGCTAGATTCTAAAAGAAAGCTATCCATTTTGGCATACCAAGCCCGAGGAGCTTGTTTGAGACCATAAAGGGATTTCTTAAGTCGACAAACAAGGCTGGAGTGTGTTTGTATGAAGCCAATGGGTTGTTCCATATAGATTTCTTCATGCAAGTCCCCATGCAAGAAGGCAGATTTAACATCCATCTGATGGACTTCCCATTTGAAAGAGGCAGCAAGGGAAATAACAAGGCGGATAGAGTTCATTTTGGAAAAAGGGGAGAAGGTTTCAGTGTAGTCAATGCCTTCAACCTGTGAAAAGCCCTTAGCAGCAAGACGAGCTTTATGTTTATCAACTTTCCCATCTGGTCCATACTTGGTTCTGTAAACCCATTTGCATCTAACAAGTTTTCGTCCCTTTGGTAAAGGAACAAGATCCCATGTATCATTTGCCAATAATGAATGATATTCTTCATTCATAGCTGCTTCCCAATCTAGATGGCCTGAAGCTTCTGCAAAGGTGTCAGGATCATAATTTACTGGAGCTTGAGCCAGTAAAGAAGAGGCTCTCTCGAACTGAGAACGTGTGCGTCGCTGATCTGTAGGATCACCGACAAGATCACCTGCTGCATCTCGAGTAGCACGAACCCATTTTGGAAGCTCAGAAGCTGAAGGAGGATCCTGAGATGGTGGTGGAGGATTGTCATCCTCACTTTCATCATCTGAAGAAGAAATGTTTTCAAAAGTAGAAGAGATAGAGAGAGGTGGCACATCCGCCGGACTAGGCTCACAGGCCGATATATTTTCATCAAATTTTACATCTCTTCTAATGATAACATTTTTGGACTTAAATGGAATAATTCTATAGCCTTTTACATCTTCAGAATATCCAAAAAAAGTACATTTTTCACTCTTAGGTTCTAAAGCTTTATGCTTTTCATCTGGAATATGGGCCCATGCTTCACTTCCAAAAACACGAAAGTGAGTTACATCTGGTTTAATTGAACTCCATGCTTCTTCTGGAGTGATATTCTTTAGAACCTTAGTAGGAGTGTGATTTATTATGTAATTTGCACAGTTAATTGCTTCTGCCCAAAAACTAAGACCAAGTCCTTTAGATTGTAGCATACAATTAGCCATTTCCTTTAAGGTGCGATTCTTCCTTTCAGCTACACCATTTTGTTGTGGAGTATATGGAACAATATGTTGCATTTGAATTCCATTCTCAGTGCAATAGTTGATGAATGTGTTTTTAACATATTCTCCGCCATTATCAGATCTTAACTTAAGAATTTGATGTCCAGATTGCTTTTCAACAAAGGCCTTGAAGACCAAAAATGTGTTAAATACTTCACTCTTGAGTTTTAAGAAGTATACCCAAGTGCGTCTGGAGAAATCATCAATGAAATTTAAGAAATACTTGCAGCCAAAGAATGAAGCAACAGGAAGTGGACCACATAAATCACTATGCACAAGCTGTAAAGGGGCTGAGGCATGCCAAGAGGCACGTTTTTCAAAACTGTCCCGATGATGTTTTCCAAGTACACATCCGGAACAAACACCATCTCTGCAAGATACCATAGGAAGACCTGTCACCATATTTTCTTTACATAGATGCTGAAGGGAGCGATAGTTTAAGTGACCAAATCGCTCATGCCAAAGTTTGCTCACTTCATCATTATGAGCAACAAATACTGAGGGAAGATTTGATGACCCAAAGTTGTGAAACTTATACAACCTTGTAGAATCATCAGCAATGCCAGTAGCCAAAATCTGTTTAGGATCTTTTAAGTCCTTGATTACAACATCATGAGGTGAAAATTCAACGATTTTACCTTCACCTGAATGAGTTATCTGATATACAGATAGAAGGTTGCAGGATAAGGTTGGAACACATAATACATCATTAAACTGACCATTGTCTAGATGAACAGTTCCAGTCCCTACAACACTAAGAGATCTATCATCACCAACATATATATTTTTGGTGTTACAATCATTTAAAGAAGAAAACATGGCTTTGTTTTTGGCCATGTGATAAGAAGCTCCAAAATCAATGAGCCACTCATGAGAATGAGAAGAAGAAGATACATTTAATGCATAACCAGACCGGGATGCTTGACAACCACATGCAGAAAGTGCCATTCCTGAAGATGAAGTTGAAGTTGACGATTGCCCCAAATGGATGTTATGCTTCTTCATTGCTGCTTCCAAGGCTTCCATCTTTTTAAAGCATTTTGATTCTAAGTGGCCATCTCGATTACAAAAGTTGCAATGTCTATCAGTCTTCTTCCATTTGTTTTTATTGGTCTTATCATTTTGCTGAAATGATCTTTCATTTTGAGGCTGAGTTTGCTTAGGACCCTTGTTTGGTTTAGGACCATTCTTTTTAGGATATGACTTCTTAGGATTCTTTGAATTTGGTTGCTGCTGGGCGGCTAACGCTTTCTTGGAAGAGTTTCCAAGATTAAGAAGACCAAGGTGTAAGAGTTTTTCTTGTTCTCTTATTAAAGAATCACAAAAAGAATCAAAGGAAGGAGGCTTATAGTCTTTTCCTTGAGAAATGAAGGCTTCCCTTGTAGAATGGAAGGTGGAAACAAATACAGAGTAGGCTGGTCCCAACTTAGTAAGGATGGAATAAATAAGGTTACTATCTTCTTTCTTAACCTTAACACCTTCCAAAAGATATCTAAGAGTCTTGAACTTAGACTAGAAATCTTCAATGCAAGAAAAATTATTAGGGTCTAATGTAAGCAACTCATTTTCAAGTTGATGGGCTCTAATTTCATTTTTAATCCCAAAAACTTTATTGATTTGTTCCATTGCTTCATGAGGAGTTTCAAGTTCTGCAATATGGAATCTAAGATCTGGAGAAATAGACATCCCTATCAAACCACGTGCTTGATCTTGTCTATTTTCCCATTTAGCAGCCTTATCTTCATCTTTCGGTTTCTTTTCTTGGCCTGTGGCTATTCGATAGAGACCTTTACTTCTAAGTAAATCCTCCATGTAGGACAACCATTGGAAGTAGCTGGTGCTGTCAAGGGTAACTTGGTATTGACTTTCCATTTCAATAGAAACTGAAGCTGAAGATGCTGAAAGTAAGTGTTCCAATGGATAGATCTCGAAAAACTAGGCTGGTTTAAAAAAACGGCTCTGAAAAAGGCTTCCGGATGAAGAAGTTATGGCTTTTTGAAAAAAAGTTGTCGAAGTTGCCGACGAAGTGCGGGAATGTGCGGAAATGAAAAAAATCCGCCCCCACAAAATGGAGACTTGAACCTAAGACCTCTACTCTCTTAAAATAGCTTTGAACCAATTGATCTATACAAAAAATTTGAGAGAGAGAGAGAGAGAGGGGGGGGGGGGGGGGGGCCTTGGGTTGCGTGCTTGCTTTGAGAAAACTCTTTTTCCCTACAAAACAAAAAACACAAAACCCAACACGGACATGCAAAGAAAACGAACCTTTTGGCTCGAAGTTAGCTTTACCCAAAAAACTAAATATTTTCAAAAATTGAACCTTGCGGCTCAAAGTTAGCTTTAGCCGAAAAACTAAATATTTTTCTCAATGTTTCTGATTTTCCGAGATCACACTAAGGTGCAGGGAAAAGAGCATACGTATGAGAAAAATCCTTCCTTTCTGTTTCTGACTTGCCCAGATCGCACAGAGTCGCAGGGCAAAGAGCATACGAAGAAATGAAAGGTATAGATCCGGTTAAAAAAAAACTAAATAAACCGAAACCGAAATAAGCAGAGAGAAAATAACAGTAAACTGCAAATAAACACTGTATACCTCCAGATCTTAAAAATGACGCAGCTAGGGCTACCGGAAACCTTTTCGCGTGAAACGAAAGGGGTTCCTCACTGGAACAGATGCTCTGAACACAACAGAGCAATCCTCTCGGCCTGAAAGCAGTCAGAAACAGTAGATCTAGGAAACGGCAGTCGGATGCAGTTCTACCGGCTTCAGATTTGGATCACCAACGGACGCGGCCCTCAAATAGGTTTGATACCATGTAAGAATTTACAGGGTAAGTTCCTCAGAAAGAACACCAAAAAGACACCGCTCACAACCAGATCACAGATCAATACACCAGTATTTTTGACGTGGTTAAAACCCTCAAAGAGGGAAACAGTCCACGGCCTGAGCCAACGCGGCCACTTCAGGCAATTTATAAATCAAAGAATGAAAGTTTACATAAGCTTCTCTCATGCACGGATTCTCCTACAAATGACCCTCCATGCGCTTTAAATAGAATTCATGGACCAATCGGGTGTCAAGCCACGGATCAAGTGTCGGTAATACCGAGGAGAGAATGAACCGTCGGATCACTACATATCGTGACCGTCGGATTGTAAGTTACAAAATGTACAACGGTAAAGAAACACACTTTACCTAACTCTATACCTAACTCTACACTAGACCAAGTTGTACTTAACTATTTCCTATGTGTCGGAATATCCTAACAGTTTGCACCATCACCTCCACTTTTCCATTGGCCGATCATTCACCTCCATTTGATTGTTTACCCAATTTGAGGAACAGCTGCGAAGAGTGATTTCACTAGCCATCCTTGTGACACTGCCGTGCTTGGAAAATTCCAACCCTTACCTGGAATCAGCTGCTACGCATTTTATCACTCGTTCCTCAAAAGACGAGTCTTCTTTAAGCTCTTTTCATCTGATTCGTAAAATATGAAAAGATTGCCGAGTTTTGGCCTTCCAGCTCGTTAAAGCGACCGGAAGTGCTATCCCTCCTCTAGATTTTAATCTTTTTGGACCTGAGGGATTATTGCACAAAAAGATCGAGCGCTTGTTTTGTTCGCCTCGTTAAAACTATCGAAAATTCATCCCTTCTGTATTGTTTTATACTTTTTCAGACTTAAGGGATTAGATGATGAAAAATGACTTCCGGAGTTACCTTTACGTTCCTTTTCAGACTCTCTAAAAATGAAAAGGACCGAGTTATCTTTGTCATTAAACTCGTTAAAAAGATTAATAGCGCCAAAATTGTCTTTAGGCGAGAACGAGTTTCACTATCGCTAGGCTCGTTAAAACATAGCGATGGGTTTGCCCGAAGGGCAAATTATAGAACAAGCATATGTTATCCTCCTCAAGCTTGACAAAAATAAAGAGGTACTGGTCAGCAATGACTGGGGAAAAATTGGGAAGAAACTCAAAGAACCTTTATTGGTAGCAAGTCGCTCTTGAACATGACACTTCCACTCCGTGCCTGAGTCGGGTTGGGTTGTTTCATTCACCGGTCACATCACCATGGTCTCACCATACCATCCACCTTTGGGGTAAATGCTACCAATCCATCATATAAGTGTCATCGATATGTTCAAGAGAAGTCATCCAGAGAAGTCACCCGTGTCCCATCCACTACCATACATTATACTTCATTCTTTCATGACCACCACCCTGAACCATATATCATCAGATCGCTTTCACCTCCATCAAAATCATTTGCTCTGTTCCGTGTCACTGATGTGGGATACATTAAGGCCCTCCTTTGACAGATCGCTTCTTGTCGACATCAGCTCATTATCCAAGAAGTTGATCTAGGAACACCCCTTCAGTACTTTGAAGCTTGCATGCCTCAATGGCAAGTTTCTCACTTTGGCGACAGGTATACATCAATGACCTTCGACCGAAAGATTTTGCGTGGTGTTCGACGCCAAGTCCTTTATTCACACCACATGAATTGTACTGCAGTACCTTGAGGGTCATTATCATTATCGGTGATTCCTCTTGCGCTTGTTAACAGTTTACATCATTGACTGGTAATCAAGCGATGTCTTTCCATGTTCGACTTCAAAACATTTCTCACATGGATCGATTTGTACTTAGAGTGAAGATCGGACGAGATTGAAGACCCCAGATATAGTTTCATCCATCCGGGCTGCGATATATATTCAGGAAAAATAAAGACATTGACATGTACAGCATTGCAGCACAGATAATCATCCTACCAAAAGGATGATGATTTCATCAGAATCATCATTCTACCATCAGACGATTGTCTGTCCTATGTACAGAAAAATGAATTTATAAAGCTGAGCATGGGAATGCCCGCCTCAGCTAGATCATGAAAACAGTATGAAAAATAATGTATTGTATTGTATCTTATTACAGGTCTCCTCCCAGCTTTGAAAGAACTTCGGATCCTCCTATTAAAGCATTTCACCCGATAAACGACCTCATACTTTAGGGGGCAACTGTTATAGATATTTTTGTGCCTTATAGCTTTGAGCATGAAATGTCCATAATCCAAGGGATCCAAAGTCCCTAAAAGTGTTGTTCTTGCCCCTAAAGGAACAAGGTCAACCAATGACAGCTTCTCCCAGAAGTTCTCCACCAAAAACCACTCAGAACTAGTCAAATCAGGATCAATTCAGATGCTCTACTAGCTGCCTGCGTTGCAATGCACCCCAGTACACTAGCTAAGTGCGTTGCAATGCACCTAAATGCACTACCAGGTTGTGCTAAGCGAGAAATGCCAAATGGCAGTGTCATTCCGCGAGGTGTACAGACACTGGAAGCTTCCAGAATCTTCCTCAATGACACTTGCCTCACTGAGTTCGACCAAGGATGAGTAAGAGGCTCTCAGCCTCCAAGTGGAAACAAGAACTGACAGAGAGAAGCCACAAGTCAAAACATAAGCTGACTCATCCTCTCTGCTTACACCTATATATGGATCCCTCATCCCAGAGATCCACAGGCTGGAATTTTGTACTTTGCAGAGAATTGCTGTTGGTTTGAGATTGAGGTTAGTGCATTGGGTGATTTATGCTTTGTTGGAGGCGAGGAAGTGATTCCTTTGCTGGGAGGTAGATGCTGGATCGGGACTCACTTGGTTGTATCTCCTCTTGGACTTTCTTATCATATCAATAAAACTATTTGAGTTTCTCCTACATGTTTGTATATCAATGATGCTTTGTTATATCTGCATGTTTAGCTTAAATCTGATCCTAAGCTAGTTATGAATGTAAATCTATGTATTTTGTGTAGTTTTCCTCTTCTGTGATCTTGCAGGAACTTGATGAAGCTGGACCAGTGAGGGAGCAGTCAGCGGGAAGCAAGCAAAAGAGGAGAGCGATTGGATCGACAAACTAGCGAAAGACACAAGTTAGTTACATCCTTCCTCTTCGTTTACATTTCATAAAGAAGAATACGAAAATAGTTTTCCTTGTTTGTTGCTAAGGCACTGTCACACCTTAGAGTGGGATATGGGCATTCTGAATGGATACTTTTCCCAACAACAAATAGTGGCACAACAATATTAATAAGGGATACAACTACAATATTAATGGGGGCATCACTAGTATTATAGGGACCTAACATGCCCCTCTCCTTCAAAAAAGTGTTGTCCTCAACGCTTGAGTAGTTCTGGATGCTTCTGTATAAAATTCTCATCCTCCCATGTGGAATCTTCAGTGAATAAGTTCTTCCACTTGATGAGATACTCTGAAATGGATAGATTTCATAGTTGTCGAGTTCTTGTTTCTATGACTGCTTCTAGTTCCAATATAATTTTTCCTTCCTCGTCAAGTTCTGGCAATATTGTTTGAACTGGGAGCTTGTTGCCTATAACCTTCTTTAAACATGAAACATGGAAAACTGGGTGCATTCGAGAAGCTGCAGGAAGCTCCAATTTGTATGCCATAGTACCAATCTTTTGCAACACCTTGTATAGACCATAATACTTTGGTGACAATTTGTTATCCTTATTAGCTTTCTTGAGGGACATTTGTTTATATGGTTGTAGTCGTAGGAATACCCAATCACCTATATCAAAACTTCTTTCACTGCGATGTTGATCTTCCTATTGTTTCATTCTATTCTGCACCAACACGAGGTTATCCTTTAAGAATTGGAGAACTTGTTGTTGATGCTCGATGTAATGTTCCACTGCTTGAACCTTAGAATTTTCTCTTCAATATGATGTGATGGATGGTGGCTGATATCCATAAAGTACCATAAATGGGGTGATTTTTGTTGCAGTATGGCAGGAAGTGTTATACCACCATTCAGCTAGAGACAACCATTTGACCCATTGTGTCTATTTATCAGATACAAAGCAACGAAGATATCCTTCCAAACATTTGTTTACTATCTCCGTTTTCCCATCAGATTGAGGATGACAAGATGAGCTATGAGCTAATTGAGTACCAAGACAAGAAAATAATTCTGTCCAAAAATTTCCTGTAAAAATGGGATTCTGTCACTTACAATAATCTTTGGGTTTCCATGTAGCTTTTGAATTGTTTCCATAAATGTTGTAGAAACTATACTGGCTTTAAATGGATGTGATAATGCACAAAAGTGTGCATACTTGGTAATTCTGTCAACTACCACCATGATGACACTCTTTCCCTCAGACTTGGGTAGACCTATGATAAAATCCATTGAAACCTCCTCCCAACGTTGGCTTGGAATGGATAAAGGTTGTAATAGACCTCGTGTCTTAATTGTTTTAGCTTTATTTTGTTGGCATACCAAACATTCTGCCACAAAATTTTGAATATGCGATTTAAGGCCATCCCAAAAAAATTCCTTCTTAACCCTGTGGTAAGTTTTTAAAAATCTTGAGTGCCCTCCTAAGGGAGAAGCGTGCAATTCCAAAAGAATCTTTTGTTTGAGTTGGGAATTCTTACAGAGGTATAAGAAATCTTTATACCATAACGAATCATTTTTCTAGCTAAATGTATCAGATGTACTGGAATCTTGTTGTAACTTTCGAATAAGTTCCCACACTTCTTCGTCATTCTTCCATTCCTCCCTTGCTTCGTTTATCCAATCTGGTTGGATAATAGAAATGGCGCACAACAATGCTTCCACATCCTCATCCTTTCTTGAGAGTGCATCTGCCACAACATTTTGCTTCCATTTTTTGTATATGATTTCAAAGTCATAACCCAACATCTTTGTGACCCATTTTTGTTGTTCTTCAGAGGATAATCTTTGTTCTAAAAAGTATTTAAGGCTATCATGATCCGTTTTTACCTTGAAGTGTCTTCCCATTAGGTAGGGTCACCATTTCTTAAGTGCATGTAGTATTGCCAACATTTCCTTCTCATAAATAGCTTTGTGTAAATACTTTCCCTTGATTGGACGACTTTCAAAAGCAATGGGTCTTTCATCTTGCATTAAAACAGCACCAATTACATTTCCGAAAGCATCACATTCCACAATAGAGATTTTTGTGAAGTCTGGTGTAGCTAAGACCTCTGCTTGGCAAATTGCCTCTTTAAGATATTCGAAGGCCTTTGTTGCTTCTGGAGTCCATGAAAATGCATCTCTCTTCAACAATGTTGTTAGAGGTGTTTCTATTTTTTCATAATTCTTAACAAACTTGCGATAATACCCTGTCAACTCGAGAAATCCTCGCAAATTCTTTATGGATGTGGAGATTTCCCATTCCTTAATAGCTTTAATTTTGCTAAGATCTACCTTAACTCCTTCATGAGATATAATATGACCCAGATATTCCACCTCTTGTACTCCAAAGAAACATTTGGATCTTTTTGCATATAATTGTTTCTCCTCCAATAGTTGTAGCACCCAGTCAATGTGTTCAACATGATCCTTCCAAGACTAGTTGTAGATTAGTATATCATCAAAAAATACTAACAAAACTTTTCTAAGGAAGGGTTTAAAAATGGAATTCATCAAACCTTGAAATGTAGAAGGTGCATTGGTAAGGCCAAAAGGCATGACCAAAAACTCATAATGACCCTCATGAGTTCTAAATGTTATTTTTGGAATGTCTTGAGTCCTCATTCTGATTTGATGATATCCTAAACAAAGATCTAACTTGGTGAAGTAAATTGATCCATGAAATTCATCCAATAATTCATCAATGATAGGAATGGGAAACTTATATTTAATAGTGAGCTTGTTGAGCTCCCTATAGTCCGGACACATGCGCCATGATCCATCCTTCTTGTGTACCAATACTACTAGAGCAGAGAAAGAACTTTGGCTAGGTTTAATTATAGCAGCCTCAAGCATTTCTGCAACCATACGTTCAATTTCACTCTTTTGGGCATAGGGATATCTGTACGGCCTGATGTTTGGAGGAACACTTTCTGGAATCAAATGAATAGCATGATCATCACGAATAGGTGGGAGACCTTTGGGAGTCTCAAATACCTTGGAATGATTGTCCAAGACTTTTTGGAGGTCTGGATAAATAGATGATTTCGATGTGGAAACATCTAGCGAACATAATTGTGCAATTACACCTCGTTGTTCCTTTTTTATAAGCTTTGTCATACCGTTAGAGCTTATTATCTTTCCCGGTTTCCCTGCAATACCCCTTAATTAAACTTCCTTTCCTTCCGCATAAAATTTCATGAAAAGTTCTTGAAAGTTAAAAGCTATTGTACCCAAGGATTGTAGCCATTGGTCTCCTAGTACAACATCAGCACCTCCCATTGGAATGGAAAGCATTGGGCTTTTCAATACATATTCTCCCATGGATAGCTTGATATTATGGAACTTTCCAGAGCAATTTATCGTTCCTCCATTTGCAACCATCACTTAACACTCTGGTGTTGGATATAGGAAGCAATTCAATTCTTTTGCTATCTTACAATGAATAAAATTGTGGGTAATTCCTGAATCAATCAACACTATTACCTTTTTCTTCTTGATTTTTCCATCTATCTTGTTGGTTTGAGGAGTGGTAATTCCAGCCAATGCATTACAAGATATGGTCAGATTCATTTCTTCCTTATCTAGGCTTTGTTTCTGGAGTATATCCTCTTCTTTTGACCTTTCTTGCTCCTTTTCTTCTTCCTCTTCACAATCTATGTAAAATAATTTCTTCTCAGCACACGTATGACCTTTAGTGTATTTGCTATCACAACTGTAACAAAGCCCTTTTGCTCTTTTTTCTTCCAATTATTGTGGTGTCAAGCTTATAGGTTGTGGAAGGCTAGGGGCAGCAACACTTCCATCTTTATAGTTGTGAGTGGTATGCTTCCCTATGAACACATCAGTCCTATGCTCTTCTGGAATATTTTTTACCCTTATGTTCAATTTTTGGAACTCCTCAATGTGCTCCATTATTGAACCCTTTTGTTTGAGACTTATCAATTGGCTAAAAAAAGTGTTGCTTTTTGTATCCTCATGATGTGCTGTCAATTCTTCCGTAAAAATTGCCCAAGTGATAATTTGTTTATGAGAGCAAAGCCATTGATACCATACAAACTGATTTGGTTCCAAATATAAAGTTCCAATACGTACCTTTTGTGCGTTTTGCACATTATTGAGATCGAAAAATTCCTCCATCTGTAATATCCATTTTGCGGGATCCTTGCCATCAAACTTCCTCATATCGATTTTTGGAATATGGTGGGTCTTCGATCCAACATTAGAGTCTATGGAATCATGATTAACATTTCTTTTGTTCTCATCATTAGTTTCCTTTACTACCCTTTCACCATTAGTGACCATTTCTTGTAGCAACTTATTCAACTTTATATTCAATTCTTCCATCTTATCATCCATGCCATTCATCTTAGCGTCCATGCCATCCATTTTATCTTCTACGCATTTCTTTAAACAATCCATCTTAGCTTCTACACCTTTCTTTAAACCATCCATCTTAGATTCTGTTACTTTTTGTGCAAGTGACACTTGTTGCACTTGGTCTCATAATTTTGATATATCATGTTGCATTTCTTCCTCTTCTTCATGAGTCATGCTAGAGCTTTCAGGTTGCTTACTAGGTGTTTGCATTTTCCTTCCTCGGGGCATCAATTACCGATAATAATGATTTACTATGACCTTTGAATTCCTTCAAACTAATTTTTCAAACCAAGCTTATGCAAAAATTTAAAAAAAAACTACACACCTTTTTTTTCTTTGTAGGGGCTTGATATTGAATCTGATGTATCTCTGTAATTTCAGATCATCCAGTTTTGAAATTGCGACCTATAGTAGCCCTCTACGTCCTCTTTTCAATGCCACCAGTCTAATCCAAATTGGATTCTCAAAGGAAGAGTTATGCAGAATCTCCCAAAATGACCTGATTATAGACCTTTCCAGAAGAGCGAACTTGTATGAAGTGCCACGTGTCACTGTTTCGACCTTTCGCTCTGAAAAATATATACAAGAAACTATAGTCCGTCCTCTTTCTGTACCTTCTTACAAAATTTCAATCTGATACTCAGAGAGAAAGTTATGACGATTTTCCCCAGGTCACCTGTTTGGAATGTAATTCAGTAGTCTGCAAAAAGACCAACCTCCTTAGATCATATCTCCACAAATATAGAGCGAAAAGATCTGAAATTTGGACCCGATGTTCAGTGCAATTTCGTCTCAAATGGGTTTTTTTCTCACTTCTGAAATGTCGCAGAAAAAAATTTATAGCGAAAATTCCACGATGACCTATTTGGAGCATCGAAACCCTAGAATCCAAAGCTCTAATACCAAATGTTACGAAACCAGCTCACAAAAAGATAGAAAAGATAGATGAACACCTTAGAATTCAGCCTCTTCGAGGGGACAACCTCCTTTACATTACACAATCAAATAATTCTTGGATGATTCAAATGACAAAACCTCCTTTCTATATATAGGAGTCTAAGGAGTCACAATATAACCAAGCCGACCTAACAATAATAATATAAAGGCACAAAAATAACAATAGAGGGATTCTATGGGGCATAGTAATAACAATATGGGGACAATAGTGGCACAACAATATTAATAAGGGATACAACTACAATATTAATGGGGGCATCACTAGTATTATAGGGACCTAACACTTATTATCTAGTCATATATTTTAGTCCTGGATTAAATTAGTCGTTTAAGTTAGTCACTTTTAGTTGAGTCACTTAAAATCTAGTCATATATCTTATCCCTAGACTAAATTAGTCATTTAAGTTAGTCGTTTTTAGTTCGGTCACTTAAAATTGCTCAAATTTAGTAGTAATTAACTTGAAATAATTGTGGTGACTAACTTTTTTAGTCACGTAGTCACTAATCTCTCATTTTGTACTAGTGTCTCTTTCCATTATCTCATCCATACAATCTATGAAAATTTTCCTAAATCTCCTTAGTAGATGTTAGATCTATTATTTTCTCCAAATATGCATTATGGAGATTGTCATAGATTACACACTCTGAGTGTGCATTCTACTGCATCACTTTTGCTGGGGAAAAATCTTGACCACGACCTTCACACATCACCTTCCAAATTTTAGAACCATAAGTTAATAACTTGTATTTTATTTTTTCTTTCCACACCTAGAAGTTTGTACAAGTGAGAAAATATACTCCTATGATCCATTCTGAATATTAAAAAAAATCGGTATCTACTTTCCAGCGGTCATGTTGCACCCAAAAGAACTTATTATGATTGATATTGATTGGATAAGTATATATTTTTTCATTCATATCAATGCTTTTAGATGGAAAAAGTGGAGGAATCAACTCACGCGACCCTTTTTACTAGCAGGACCGAGTTTGGCAAATTTAGGTCTAAAACCTTCTGGGAGCAATTTGAGGAATAAAATATTATATTTTTGGAGGTAATTTTATTTTTCTTTAGTGTCATACCTATTTTTCCTATTCTACACACGACTACCTTTCCAAAAATGCAAGAAATGCATCAATTGAATTCTTTATGCAAAAGTTATGCCACTCAGAAGTTGACCTTCGTATTTTCACCATTATAATTCAAGAGGATGCCATGTGAGGCCTCATAATTCATGGAAAAGGGGCTATCCACCTGATTATGTTGTATAAGAATCTAGAAGAGTTTGTATCGATACTTTGATTAATATTTAAGGTAGCCAAACCTAACCACTAGAAGTTTATTAGGGTGTGTTATAATTGGGTCACTAGGAGGATAAGGGGTTCCATTATCTCAAGTGCAATTGTTCCATATCTAGGAAAAAACAGCCAAGAGGGATACAAGAGAAATCAAACACAGAGTATTTGTGAATCGTAGTATCTCGTGACCCACAAGCCATACTTCTTTGTACTTGCAGCCATATTTTCATTTAGAGAAAGAGAGATGAGTAGCCTCACCTTCCAGTTGGGTTTTTCTCCCAAAAGAGTGCCCACGGAAATTATATCATGTGTAAAATGTGTTTTTGAACTTTTATTTCATTTTTCTCTATTTTATACATAATTTTATTTCACACGGCATACACTATTAACAAGAAACTAATGATCTAGAAATCTAAATAGATATAAAACTATAATAGTGTAGTTTTTTTACTTTTAATTATAATTTTATTTGTTGTGATGAACTATCTAGTAGAAGACCCACGGTAATTTATAGATTATTTTGGTAGAAGATAAGGTGTTTTTGGGTATATTGTGGAGATTTTGTAGGGGCTAGATCGGCTGGGTAAAAAGTTGTAAAACCTTAGTCATGGTCAATCAATCTGTGAATAACCCTCATGATCTTTTAGAGGAGAGGTTTTCACAGTTGGAACAAAAAGTCATGGACATAATGTAAATCTCCTCATGATGACCCTGAGCAATAAGATTGGGATATTCAAAGAATATGAGGGTTCCAACCTCGATAATGAGGAGGATCGAACCTCTTTCTTCAACTCCTTGTGGACCTATATTTCATATAATTTTCAAATTAGATCCACTGTCATCATATATCACTGAATCATAACTAATGTCACAATTTGTAACCTATAATCTTTTTCACTGCATGGTCTATGATCATTGTCACAACTTGCAACCATTACCACTCTAATACCCTATAACCACTATCAATGTAATCATTGTCTTAAACACTACCACAGGATGTCATATAAACAATTGTCACTACCTGTCATGTTGCTTCCCATACTTTGCTTCTACCATTTCATTAATTTGGCCACTCAAACACCTTATCAAAACATGTTTTTACCATGTTTCTAGAACCAATGTAGCCTACTCATAGGTCTTCAAAACATGAAAAATAGATTCTAGCCATCAAATAAATTTCAAATAGACATCACATACCTTTTGTTGCATCCATCTTTAAGATTTGATCACCCAACTTCTTTGATAACCAAATTTGGCCATAAAATGGCTCCAAAAATCCATATACCACTTTTCAGGCATTGTTCTACAAATCGATCAAGCTTTGGTGTTGGTGCTACAAAATCCTCAATGTTGTCAACATAATTGTTCTACCAATGGACATATATAACATTTGAAATAACAATTCTAACCTGATAGTCGTCGAGGGTTGAACCTAGGTCTCAACAGTGACAAAATAAACCCAAAGTGAAATGAGCTAAATTATGGTGATCGCCTGATCATTCCTTCAATTTATAATATAGTCATCATATGGTTCAGTATTAGGGGTGGTGCACAGCCATACACATAGGTACCATTCAACATACCTATCCACCATGGTTTTCCTTTGTGCTTTTCCCACCATGGGATATCCTTGCATATATATGTTATCAATGTGGGAAGCATGTGTGCCCTATCCACCCATTGCTACCTTTGTGCCATATCCACCATAGGCTTCCTCCATGCATGTCCACTGTGGGCTTCCTCCATGCCCTTTCCACTGTGGGTTCCATGCCCTATCCATCGTGGGCTTCCTCCATGCCCTTTCGATTGTTGGTTCCATGCCCTATCCATCGTGGGCTTCCTCCATGCCCTGTCCATCATGGGATACCTTTGTGCCCTATCCTCCATGGATTACCCTTTCATATACATGTGTGGGATACCTCCATGCCCTATTCACTGTGGGATACCTTTGTGTCCTATCCACTATGGGCTACCTCTATGCCTTCTCTTTCATGGATTACCTATGTTTATACATGTATGAGATGCCTCCATGCCTTGTGCACCATGGACAAAATTTGTGTATATGTGTTTTCCACATGGACTATCTCCATGCCAAAATTATATGTATATGCCTCTATCTTCTGTGGACTACCTCTGAGATGAAACTATATATATACACACACACCCACACATATTCCTTAGTCCTTTGTGGACTACCTATGCATATATAGACTAGAGAAACCAAAGACTTTGCTTGCTTGATTTGCAACTAAGACCAAAAAAAAATCAGTGAATTGTAATGACCATAGAGCTCATATAGTGAGAGGTGAATGATGATTTTTTATTTCACTTGGTAATACATACATACATACATACATACATACACACATACATACATATATATATATATATATATATATATATATATATATATATATATATATATATATATATATATATATATATATATGCACCATGTGGTCCTAGGGCTAAGCTGGATGACCATGGGCCAGCTTCCATTAGTTATTTTCCATAAAACCACTAATATGACCATGCCTCTTAAGCTTTAAATTGTGTGTCAAGGTCCTTATGATTGTTACATATGACGAGGTACTTAGGTTCCTTGGTCATCCATGTGATGAAATCAACATGATATCATTTTTCCATGTGGAATCCCATGAGGGGTCCCACATGTCACCCACATCTGGAGTTTTCACCAATTAGATATGGATAAACTTTGTCTACCCCATGATGCATTTTGTGGTGCCATGTCACTAATGATGATGTCATTAGATGATGTGTAAAGATGACTAGAATGACATCATTATGCCATGTGTCATCATCTAGGTCAAGGAGGAAGACATGTTAAAGGTTGTGTAACTCTTATTATTATTTGTCCTTTAATTTTGTAATTAGTTCCTAAAGTAATCCTATTAATGGAAAGTTACACACTCGTTAAACAATTAAACTTCATTCAAGTTCAATGGAAATCCATTATTTATCTTATCAAAGGATTATGGATGTGCCTGAAAGGTAATCACTATTTAACACATTATTAATTTAGGTTTTGTTCTATATTTTCACCCTTCAACTAATGCTACTTTTCAAATGACCATATCTTCTTATGTGGGAGGAGTTTTTCAGAGAAGGATATACCATTGGAAAGTTATCGACAAGCTATACACAACCATGTAGTTTATATGATCATTTGGACATCATAACTTCATGAAGAACTAAAATAACCTCAAGCACCTTCAACTTCTCTTTATTAGAACCTGTAAGAGACCTAGTTGTTATATTGCTTCATAGAGAGTTCTATTGCTTCCTTAGGCATCATGAGTAATATTTTTGTTATATCATACATCCCCTTTGACATCAATTACATCTTATTGTCATCAATGAAAACACTATGCACAATAGAAAAACCTTGTAGAAAAACTGAAGGGATGACTCTCCACACTAATGAACAACATCTTTCGTAAGCTTGTTACTATGGAATTTTGCACCTTGCTTGGGTGAATTAAAATTAAGAAACCACTAGTACAAATATGGAGAAAACACTTGGTAATTTACCATTATGGTTTATGGAGAAACAAAAATCTATTTATTTGGTGGGATGATTGCTAGTAGTTGCACACCTTGTGTGAATATCAAGTGAGAAGATGAAATATAGGAAATCAAAATAGCTTTCGAACTATATAATTTTTATACTAGGAATTTAGTATGACTATCTGAAAATCCAAGTGTTCCAATCGTGGTATGTTACTTTTTATTACAAAATGTAATACATATGTTCAATTTAGTCAAGCAATTTAGTACCTAAAAAATGGAGTTTCCTAATACAATTATGTTAAATTGTAAAATTTAGTTTGGACTTGTGTGTAGGTACTTTCTTGTAAATTTTTTAATGTTAATCCTATAGTTTTATAAATTAATAGTATACGTTGAGGGAAACATAAATCATCTCCCAAGCATGCCCAAATCCCCCAACCCCATGTCTATTGTGAAAAAAGTTATAAAACCACTCAAAATCCACCTAGAGGATAAATTTCTACTATACATGAACCTATTATGGTTTTAGGCGTCATTCATGGCTCTTTATCCTTGTAAGCATCATTTATGTCCCAAGGCCCATGCAATTCCCCACTACCAACCCACCAATTCCTAAGAAGAAAAACCTTGGTCAAATCCTTCGGAACCATTCATCATACACAAATCCTCGTAATGGTTCCCATATTACATCAAAGGGAAAATATTCCACTGAGATAGTGTTTTTGATGATTTAATGCCTGGATTATGGTCCTTGAGCTTGAGAATCGCCATATTCTTCCCAAGACCCTTATTTTCCTACCCTAATCATGATAAAGGTCCCAAGATCCATTCTTGGTGTCAAAGACATACTATTGGCACCGCTATTGCTAATTTAAGGTTAGGTATCCCCTTACAAATGTGATATGTGATCATTCAAAAACTACCTCACAATTCTTGATATCGAGAATATCCAAATAATTCTAAAGAATATTGTGTCCCTTCTTGACTATGGTTATGACCTCAAGTCTCATAGCATCAGGGGAATTTTGAGGTCTAAAATGGACCTCCTAAGAAAAATGCACAACCAAAATAAACTTTATAATAACCAATAGGATTCAAGATGATGATGTAAACCATGGGGGGATGATTCACCATTTTTGGAGTAAAAAAAGTAAAAGGATTAAAAAACAATAAAATAATATAACTACGTTTTCATCTCGTATTTTCAACTTATTTCCCTAAGGTTTTACTCAAATTTCAAATAGGAGTATTCATTAGATGCAAAATTTAATTCCTCATCTATGGAGCACCCATGTTGCATACTTTCGATGGACCCTGCTACACGAAAAATGAGAAATACATTAAAATCAAGATTGCAATCATGTTTTTCATGTATTTCTCATTTTTCGTGTAGCAGGTTCCATCAAAAGTATGCAACATGGGTACTCCTTGGATGAGGAATCAAATTTTTCATCCAAAGAGTGTTTATGCTCAAAATGTGAGTAAACCCATAGGGAGATAAGTTGAAAAAATAGTTTTTTCTTTTTTTCCCTCCAAAATTTGATGATGTAATCTAATCTTATTTTATTATATCCACTATTATTTTATAATTTCCTTTGGAGGCCCATTTTAGACCCCTCAAAATTCCCCTAATGGCAGTGAGAAAAACCTCCTAGATTGATGGTCCTCATTATTATAGTAAGAATGCTATAGCTCCTAAGGGCTCTCAACTTTAATTTTCAACTCAAGGTTTATACAAAATTAAAAGGGGCCAAAATTATATGTGCAACATTCAATGTTGTCTTCTTTTGTGATTTGATGTAGGTGAAATCAACTGAAGGCAAACTAGGTTGCACAAAGATCATTCTACTATCTATGCTACTGGAAATAATAAAAAATTACATGAAGGAAAGAGAAGCAAGTAAATATATTATATTTGTACGAAAATAAGGAAAAAAAATTCAATCATACTAAAACAAAATTAGATCTACTCTATTCTACATTGGAAGCAAACTTACAAGTGAAGAAAAGCATTGAAACATCAAACCCTAATTTATAGGAAAAATGAAATTTTGCTACAACGACAAGGTTAAAGATTCTATGAGGTATATAGACTTACAAATTCCATTATTAGGGTCTTGTTGATGTTTTAACATTTCAAGTAAGGCTAACCATGCCTTGGAGGAAAATCTAGATGGGATTTTGATGCAAATTGTAGGTTGTTACAAGAGTCCTTGTTTTGCTACAAGGGACAATCCACTGAATAGAAAATTGCACTATAAATGTGGTTTGAAGGAAACAAAGGGTTATAAAAGGTTAAATGATGGTTAGAGGGTATTTTCCAATTCCCTATGCATATTAAAAACAAGTTATTTCAACAAAATAATAATTTTTGGGTTTCTTGTAGCTCTGTAAAACATGAATTTATATAACACAATATGCATAAATATGTGAAAAACAAGTGAAGAACAACCATATAAACATGTCATTGCATGAGAAATAACACTAAATTGCATAAAATAACTATGGCTAACTTCACTAAGGCAAGATGCAAGAAAAAACTTATAAGCAAACTAATTTCTCAACTCTGCATAAGACAATATTCATAAATGAAATTGCAAAAATGTATAACTGAACTAATGTATGAAATGTAAAAGTAAAAAGTGGGGACTTGAGAAAATTGTGGGGGGGGGGGGGGGGGGGGGGGGGTTGTGTGTGGGCGTGGGGGGCCTAACCCAGGGAGGTTCAGATCCATAAAAATAGAGTATTCTATGAACCAAAAGTACTCTTCATTAATCAAGAAATGTGCTCATACATAGAAGATTACATGACTAAATTTCCAAGCAAAAAGCCTTCACTAGTCTATTGCTAATTCTAACTATAAAAAAATTGACCTCAATGGGATTCTTGATATTCATACAAATATATTTGAGGGAAAGCTTCCTTGAAGAGTGGGTTGCATCCCTCCAAAAATATTAGAAAATAGGAAATTGCTTCTTGATGACTTCGTAGCTACAAGGAAATGAAATTTCCTTAAGCCAACCGAGTTTTGGTAATCCTTCAACAAGGGATAGGTGCCATATTTTTCTCTTGGTTGGGTTCCTTCATGATCTACACCAAATATTCTCAATATCCTACACAAGAAATACATTAGGAACACAAGATAATAAAATCATCTCTAACCTTCCAAAGAACTTATTAAATGTGAGAAATACATTATCAAGTGAAAGAGGAGAGGTTAAATATGCCTAGGAAAATTTATATGGGCATTAATTTGTACCAAATTTGGAGGCACATCATTTATCTCAATGAAAATTTCAAAGGCTAGATTTCTCCCATGGGCTAATTTACCATTTTTCTCTAAAAAAAGATTCCCAATTTCATCTTCTTCTTTTTTTATTTGGTTGGTTTGACCCACAAGGATTTGAATATTTATTTCATGATTTACACAATACTTCATAACATGGAAATTTCCAATTGAGCTTCTCCCAGGATTCATCTTTTTTTTTTAATAAAATGTTTCATCCAAATTATATGGGATAAAAATATTTTACTATAAAATTCTTCCATTTTTTTGGAAGCTATATAAAACCCTTGGATATTTGAATATTTTTACATTAGTATAACCAAATATTTTATGTTTTCCATTTCAACGTAAATGATATTTCATAGGGCTTTTACATATAAAGATAAGTATGGATCCTTAAAATTTTCCGTGCGAGTCTTGATAGTGTTAATATGCAACCTAGTGGCATACATCTCTTAGAGAGGATTTATGTGGTGTTTCTAGGACTCATTCATGGTTTTTATCCCAACAATACTTTTTGTATGCCTTAAGGACCTTAGTTTCTTCCCTAAGCATGATACTAGCCTTAAGAGCCATTATTTTTGTGCAAATCCTACTAATGACATTTATACTTATTATGAGAGCTTAGGGGTTGCCTACATAAATCATGCTTGGTGGTTTTAAGACTCCACCACAATGGTTAAACCCAAGAAGATTCATATAGGGCCTAAATACCCTTTTTCCCTTCCTATTGAATATGTTGGATACCACCAATAGTAGGGGTGTCCACGGTATGGTCCCTATCATACCTCACATTGTTTGGGATAGGACCCCCATCCAGAAAAAGGCACGACTTCCATTTATTCTTAGAGATTTTCCTTAACTATAATTAACACAAAAGAGAGAACACATATAATTTTAGATAAGAAAGTAATTTAGACCCGTGAAACATGCATTTGGAATGTGTATAAGTTACTTTAATTGAAAGGAAAATAAAGAGTGAGCTTCTATAAGAAAGGTAATAGTACTATCCTAATAAAGACACACTACATACATAGAAAAGAATAATTAATTAACCTGCAAAATAGTTCACAAAGTAACAATGATCATGAAATCAAGTAAGGATGCATAATTCAAAGGTGTATATGAAATCCAACAAAATAGTTCACTTTATTTAGTACATATGAAACAAAAAGATGCATCACAAACTTGAGAGAATAGCCTTACAACATTCACGATACATGCATGAAAGTTCACTAGCTTTGAGAGCTTCAAAACATTAAGTAAAATTTCCAAGATACACAATTATGATGATGCCTCACTAGCCCCAATAGCGGAACATTAAGCTACCACTTCCTCCTAGAAAGAATGATATTCTCTCCTATTCCATTCTTGAGAAGCCAAGGATAAAAGTCTAAAAGCCCTTTGCTTGAATTATGAGGGTTTATTTATAACAAATGGGGCAGCCTTTCACCTCCCATGTGACTCTTGACCTCCCTCATGACTCTTGAGCTCCCATATTACTTTTGAGCTCCTACATGACTCTTGGACTTCCTAGTGACTTTTCACATTCCATGTGTGACCCTTGCGCTTCCACACATTTTACATTTTTCTAATTCTGGAAATTACAAAATTGCATCCACAAAGATTGTGGCAAGAATACAAGGAACAAAATAATAGCTCTGTGTTCACACTTTGAGAAGCTACATTTTGGAAACTGTGACAAGAGACAACACTGTAATGTATCCATGGCAAGTTATTCTCTTTGCTTCTATTTCTTCAACTATTCATGATTGACTTGATATGTGCTTCATCTTCACCCTCCAAAGGGTTTGGATAAATATTGGAACCTTCTAAGTCAACATGAGTTGCCATATACCTATCGTGGTCCAATATTCCTTTACTCCTACATGATAGCATCTTTATGTCTTATCTCCACAAGTGTCCTTTTGAAACCCCTTCTTGATGACCTCCTTGAACATCATCTACCATGTTAAGATGATAGTACCTAAAAATGAAGTTCACTCATGGAAAGAAAATATCAATCCCAAAATTACCTATTCTATCTTTTTTTTCTCATGCAAGGTGTCATCTGTTATGGGACAGTGCACTAGGACTAATAGAGAAGCCTTCTTGGGTGTAGATCTTGGGTTCAAGAGGAAAGAAGTGGATCTCTATGCACTGAATGTGCACACTTCACAAGGGAAAGAGAGAGAGAGGTACAAACCTTAGCACAAAGAGTAGGTCCAAGAGGAAAGGGTGAAAGGCTTGCTTACAAGGAATGTGCAGTACACTTGTGAAGTCAAGGATACCCAAGCCTTGAACAAGGCACAATTGCAAGAGGCATCAGATGATGATTGTGGCTTTGATATGAATAATGAACTCATGAATAGAGCTGGTTTCAAGTTGAGTGCATTTTTAGGAGATAGGGATCACGGCCTGTGCCCCAAGGATGCACATTATGCTTGTGAGGGAAAAGAGGCTTTGTGATGAGTGTAGGGTGTAGGTGTAGGACGAAAGAGAGTGATGTTTAGGTTATAGGAGTGCATAGTGCACTCAGGAACTAAACTCAAGGGTAATCATGTTCAAAGATTTTGCAAGATGTGATGACAAGGAAGAACCCCAAAATTAACTAAGTGCGAGATCAATGGAACACAGAGGAGAATAAGAGAATGCATGACAAGTCCTGAATATGATCACACATACATATACAATCACTCTTATGAAAATAATATGTATAGTGCCCAAAACCAACATGTATACACTGAAATAACAACAAAACGACACTTATCTCCAAGTACGATAGTTAGGGCACAAGTCTTCATCACACAAGTGTCGATTGCAATCAAAAGGTGTGATATGCCATGGGAGTGTGTCCAGTGCATGTTCTTGTGATAGATAAAATCAAATAATTAGAAATAGTGTGGTACAATTGCCTCTAGAAGGTGTGCCAAGGTACCTTTAACAAGATAAGTGACATATGCGAGAAAAAGTGACACATACAAGAGTGAAGTAACAAATTTAAGAGAAAAAACAAGTAAAAGTGACACATGTGAAAGAAAAAGTGAGAAAAAACAATAGTTGAGAAACTTGTTGGAAATACTAAGAGGTGGCATGAATCTGTATTCCTTAGAAATTAGAACTTATAAATATTTTCAGAGCATTAGTTAATCTTCAATTAGTATTAATGTTTATCCAGTAACAACAGTAAACAAAATAACACAATAGGCACAAGAGTTTTAGGTGGAAAACCCCCTCTGGTCAAAAACCACCAAACACTTTTCTAATAAATTCTTTAATCTTCAACCCCAACTGAAATGAAAGTTACAACTTCTTAGAATTCTAGAAAATCATTCTTCTCCAGCTCCCACTAGAAGGATGCCCCAATGCCCTAGTTTATTTAGTAGTCAACTGAATGGATGCCCCAACATCCTAGACCAACCTACCACCCTGAAGTGTTCATAGGCTCCAACCTGTAGGCGACTTCATGCACCTACCTAGAACCTCCCTGCCACCCTATAATGATCAGAAGTGAGACAAGAGTGCGGAGTCTCGTACCAAGGACATTGATCCATGATAAAATCTAATTTACAATGATTTTCTTGTACTTCACCGAACACCCAATCAAACTATGACCTGCAACCCCACCATGACATTATCCCAACAATGAATCATATACCTCCCAAAAATGCCTCTTCGACTCTAAGCAGATAGACTCTTTTACAATAATGACTCTTTCAATGATGACTCTTTTACAAATATACAATGATGACTTTTTTTATAGAACTAGCTTTTTGACAAGACATGACACTTGACTTGACATTGCTTCTTGGATCAATTGTATCTACTGAGGTACTGTTGTGTTTTCTTCAAGTAATGATACTTTGGCATTGCATGTACTTCTAGTATGTGTTTGAGTTGTTCTAAAGTGTCATCCTTCTTCCCGCATACGCATTAACAAGCAAGACCCAAAAAAATACAAAACAATATACTTACGTTGTCCTACAAAATCATATATCAGAGATGATACTCAAAATTAAATTCAAACACTAACCATACATACCTCGTTGTAGCAGACTTATCCTTGACTGTTGATGTGTGGTCCTTACTGCAGTGATCCTTGAATGAATAGTTTTTCTTACCTTCTAGGAGCTTGATATTGAATCTGTTGTATCTATGTAATTTCGAATCAGGTCGAAAATTTCATCCTGTGGTATCCCTCTAAGTCCTCTTTTCAACCCCAAAGCTCTGATCATGATTGGATTCTTCAAGAAATCATTATGCCCAATATCCCACGATGACAAGATTATAGATTGGTTCAGTAGAGCGAACTTGTACGAAGTGCCACGTGTCACTGTTTCAATCTGTAGTCCTGAAAACGATATCCAACAAACTAAATTTTGTCCCCTTTCTGTCACTCTTTACTAAATTTGAATCCATCAGAGAGAAAGTTATGATGATGTTCCCAAGGTCACATGTTTGACATGGAATTCGGGAGCCTACCAAATCCCCGCTTCCTCAGATCATATCTCCAAAACTATAGTGAACTAAGATCTAAAATTGGATCACCCAGTTCATCACGATTTTTGCTCAAACAAGTTTTAATTTCAGCTTCGGAAGCTTCATAGAAGAAAATTTATAGCGAAAATTCCATGATGACCTGTTTGAAGCAGCTAAATCCTAGAATTCAAGGCTCTAAACTTGCTTCAAAATAGACCTTCAAATTTGATGATAATTTTTTACCCTAACCAGAGATTAAAAAAAAAAAAAAACCTTACAGAGGGTCGAAAAATTACAGAGGTCTTCTCACTAGATAGTTCGTTGAAAGTACTTGCAAGAGGAGGATATGGGGGTCATAATTTATAGAAATGACTTAAGTTGAGAGGGGCTTCAACAAGTGAATGTTGGAGGGATTTTAGGATCTTAAAAAATTATTAGTTATTACTATTCAATGACCACAACAAATGATGAGTTCCATGCCACAACCCCATGGGGTTTTAGCCCACTTACTGGGGTTACTAACTTCAAACATTAATATCTCTCAAACCGTGAAGAATTACATGGTGTGCCATATATCAACAGAAACATATCAACGAGTAGAATCCATTTAGAATATCCTTGACTCATAATAGTGTAATTTTTCAAGTCAAAATTCCCATGCAAGATCAGGGTAGCCCCTGGTGCTTCTTAGGTGGACATCAATGACAACCATTGATAAACAAAACTAACCTAGATGATGGTGCACTTGCAACCAAGAGTGAGACGAAGATCCTTGTGCTCCGAAACTGTGCATATATAAAAAGTGAAAGATGATTGTAAAATTAGTTCTAGGTTGGTCTCTTTATATAGGGAAAGAAAACATGAAATTAGGGTTAGGGTTTGTGACTGCGCTCTGTGAATTTTGGTAAAATAAGAGTTAAGAGTGTGTTGACTGTCACTAGGAAGTGTTACAACAATGACTTGAATAAGTGTGATCTCACTCTCAACAAGAAGTGCACACTGACTATCAATAAGGAATGTAGAATGACTAACTCTAAGAACAACACAATGATTGTCTCTGGGAACTGCGTTTTGTCTACCAACAAGAAGTGTGCTTTCTTTTCTCCCAAGAGTGCAATGTGATTGTTAAGAGGGAGTGCACTCTGCCTAGTGGCAAAGAGTGTACATCGTTATCTCTAGGAAGTGCGGTATGAAGGTATCACGAGCTAGGCATGTGAAAGTAAATAGTTTTGACACTTAGGTTTCCCGAGGGAATACTTGAACACTTAGAAAGGTACGGCCACACATGATTTTAATGACTTAGGATAACAATTTACATGACATTATGGGCCTCCAAAATTTAAATGAAAGAAAAAATTTAGAGCATTTCTAGTAGCTGCAACACTTGGCGATTCACTCAAAGAACCTTAACTTCTCTATTTAGGTCTTACTTTATGCATGAAGTCTAGCCCTTTGAGAAGTATCGAATCTTTGTTTAGATCACCCTAACTTCTCCACTTATCTCAGTTATAGATTTAGTTTCTACTATTCCACTTTTTGGCTCAAACACATTTGTATATCTTGCCATATCCCAATTGTTTTGGTTGGGGAAAAGGATAGTATATATTTATGGGTTTAGTATAATCAGAGTTTTATAGTTGTCTCTCATGTTTCTTTGCTGCCAACAGGCTTGTTTAATACCCCGGCAGAGTCACTTCAAGGAATTAAAAGCATTACTTCGTTGTCCACAGGCTTGTTCAGTACCCCAAAGAAGTTGCTTTCTCCACCCCTCTACACAGAAAGCCTTTCTCGTATTTCACCCTTTATTTTATTTTCAACATGCTTTTGGAATTTATTAGGCATATATTTTTCCAAGGGAGGAAGAGGGATCCTGATTTATTTTGAGCAAGAGAGATCCTGATTTAATGGATATGGGCATTGTAGATCTTCTAAGGCTTTAAATTTGGAAAGCGTCATATTTTCTGTCAAAGCATCATGGACTATCAAATTATTTAGGCACAAGTAAATAAGGATATCAAATGTTAGTAAATCACTTCCAGTCATCATAATGCACTTTCAAAATTTCGCCACATTATATTAGAGTCAAATGGGGA
Source organism: Pinus tabuliformis (assembly GCA_031772625.1). Classification (NCBI taxonomy): domain Eukaryota; kingdom Viridiplantae; phylum Streptophyta; class Pinopsida; order Pinales; family Pinaceae; genus Pinus; species Pinus tabuliformis. The sequence continues at coordinate 1,582,805,423 of CM062817.1, forward strand.
AACTTTCATACATGATTCTATTAAAACAAAACATGAGCAAAAAAACAAAAGGAAAAAAGAATGACATGACATAAAAGATAAAAAATAAGAAAGCAAAGTAGTATGTAAAGATTGGTAAAGGGCATGCAAAGAAAAAAACTCAAATGAGAAGAGGAATCCAAGAAAAGTGTTATAATGCAATGCAAAAGTAACTAGAATACAAATAAGAAAAAAAAGAATTAAATCTAAAACCTAATATATCTAAACTAGAAGGTCAGGATTATGTAAAGTCAAATTTACAATGTATCCATTTAAGCTATTCTTGCCATGCAAGTACAAAGATATCAATGATAAAAAAGAAGATAAAATAATATGCAAATGAATAGGGATTTACCTGTGTTTCCTGAAAGTCTTGCCTACTGGCAGAAAAATGTGGCATAAATGCTTCCTTTAAGTAGCTTGTTATTTACCTTATTGATATGTGCATTCATATTCTTTTTCATTCTTAGCAAACATCGGATAAGATTAAAACTTATTATTTACAAAAAAACTTGTTAATTCAAATTATTTTATCCAATCATTGATTCGATCATGATATCCGAAACAACCAATCTGAGATTCTTGAAATTCTTCGAATGATAAGCATCCAATCAACATAGTCAAGTTATGGAGAGAATCCTGCATAGAAAACACAACTTGATTTAATTCAGAAACCTTGTCAAGATCGTGAGGACATGACATAACAATCAACAATAATTGAAGTGATTCATTTTCGTAGCAACTGTTTGAATAGTGAACTAATGAATCATAAGAATTTATGGCCATGATGAGATCAATAAATATAAAACAACTATCATCAGATACACCGATAGGAAAACTATTAGTCGAAAGACAATTCTTAAGTACAATATTATGATCAGATCAGTTAATTAACACCCAAGATCCTCCATTATTCAAGAATATAGGTAGGTCTAATTGAGAGATTTTATGAATTCTTTGAATAATATCATTTTTATCCTCACATGCTAAGTACAAAAGATAATTACCTTGTATTCAATTACAAACTAAACCAACAACATAAAAATCAAAACGATAAAAAATGGATGTTGATGTAACATATCCAGGGTACCAATCAGTATAAATAAATTAATGAGAATAGGATGACAACACATTAACATGTGTTTATTTATATTTAACCCTCTTATAGGCTTGAGAAATTAATCTATCAGCATGAGGATTTTGATTCACTAAATAACCCAATCATTCACTAACACCCAAGAGGAAAAATTATTCTAGAATGAAAATGATTAGCTTCACAACATACACAAGAAATATGAGAAGTTAATCATTCACCAAGGAATTGAACAAGAAGAAGTGTTTCTCCTAATGATAATCATTGTCTCCATAATCAGAATGGCTAGTTTCAAAGCTAAGTACACCGGTAAAATGTATGCACTCCAAACCTAGATTTAATACAAGAGGTTTGCATGGAGATGAATTAACCAAACATGAATCCTCCTTTGATTAGAGACTCTATGTTTAGGATCAAACAAACTAACTTGAAAACACTAAAAACCTTCAAGAGTGAGCTTGCATCTAGTGAAATATTGTTGAGAAAAGAATTCTATGAGAATATTTGGATATGATATAGTTTGGGGACCTCATTAAGCTCGCGAGAACTTGACATAACCATCAGCGAAATTTGAAGTGCCTCGACTTCTCGATGATTCCAAGAACCTTGAAATATTCAAAAATAAAAATTTGAGGGCTTGATCATACCCACATTATGTACATCAACCAAATACTTACTAACAGAACATGTACTGTTGAATTTAATGATTTGATTAGATATTTCAACATCAATACAAAAAAAATACCTAAGTCAAAAGGTTCTTCTAGTTTTGGATTTGAAGATATATGTATTGGAGAGATTTCGTGAATAGTGTGAACTTAAGGATTAACCCCATGCAAAACTAGAGATTGCAAGGCATAAAATGGATCATTATTTTCTTCTTCAACATGTGCGATCTTACTGTCTTGTTCCAACTAGAACGTTGGTTCAGCAGATGGAAAATTTGAAGAATATGGGATATTTTCATTGTCATATCACTCATTACATGCATCAATACATAAGGGATAATGGGTTGAATCTAAAACTCTAGTGAGAAATTCATCTATGATTGAATCAAATTCCAAATCTAAGCCTTGCAAATTCAAATTTTCTTGAGAAACCAAGAGGTCAATCAATGTAACTAGGAACTCATCACCACATGTAGTAATGGAGACGTTGTCATTAGGGTGATGGTTTTCTAAGACTATATTATGATTAAGAGCTTCAACTTCATGTGAAGGATTGTTGAGATCACAAAATTATTGATTAGCCAAAAATGTAGAAGCATCATCTTGACATGGAGGAATTTGAAAAAGAGAAGAGAGATAGAATGTGTCTTCATTCTTTTGATCCTTTAATTGTGAGATGTGACCATCTTGTACCTGATCACCACTCGAACCAGAAAATTGAGAATCAAGAGCATCTAAAGAAATTGCTAGAGGAACATATTGATCAAACAAATCATGGTATGGCAAGCCATGAGATGTACATGATAGAGGATGATAGGTATCCCTTGAAGAAATAATAATTTTGACCATATCAGATTCAAGATTTAGATTATATGCATTGATATTATCTCTATGAATCAAGGGATTAGTATTCACCTCGATCTCCATGAATGTATTAGAACATCCAAAGTTTTCCTGGATGAAATATTGATCATGGAAACAAGATGAAGGTGGAATAAGTGGATGAAAAAAACTCTTTTCAGATTTCCCACTCCAACATTGGCACAAGAGACCACTTTATTTGGTAATGAAAAGGGAGGAGGAGAAGAAACAAAAATGGATAGATTCCTCCTCTAAGATTTGAGGTGCCTCGTGGCTGAGATGAGTTTGGAAAAAATAATTTGGGAAGGGACTTGAGGATGGTTAGGATTGTTCCAAAGAGATCCAAACCAAATAATGAAAAGTTTCACTCAAGAAATCCTAATCTACATCTTCTTCATAAAATTCATAGCAAAGGTGAAGAATGCAATTAAGAAATATTCTAATGATTCATCCAATTTCATTATAAGTCGATTAATCATTTTATATACATCTTGATAATTGTACTTATCAAAGGCTTAATGAATATTTTTTACGAGTTATTTGAATGATTGGATAGAATCAGCTGCATAGTTGTGACATGATTTCTTAACTCGAGCTTTAAGTGTGAGAATGAATATTCTACAAGCAACATATTCACAATTCACTTCATAAAATAGGACAACTTAAGAAACTAAAGTGTATCCTCAAGCATGGATTTTCTACCCTTGGCATCAAAATTTAAATGTGGCAAGTTATGAATTATTCTTGTAGGGATTTTGAGATCTACTCTTTTAGAAAAAAAACTCAAGATTATGATTTGGGGTTGATCCATTTCAATTTAATGACTCAAAAAAGACTCGATGACCTCAAATTATCATCTGGCCCTCCGTTTAGAGAAAAATCAGTGGATAGTTTTGGATATTTCCGAAAATTGGGGGTCTTCCTGGTATGAAGTCCCAATTAGAACTCACACCATTTGGGATAGGATCCCCATCTAGAATGAAGGCCTAACTACCCTTTATTCGTATATATTTTCCTTGACTACAATTAACACATAAGAGATCCCATATATACTTCGAGATAGGCTAGTTACGCCTATGAAACATGAAATTACAATCCGTATAAGGTACTTTCATAGACGGGAAAAGAAAGAGTAAGACTCTAGAAGAAAAGTAATAATACTATGCTAATAAAGACACATGTAAATACGTAGAAAATGATCATTAATTAACTTGAAAAATAGTTCGCAAAGTAACAATTATCATGAAATCAAGTAAAGGCACACAATTCAAAGAAGTATACCAAATCCAATGAAATAATTCATTTTCTTTGGTACATATGAAACAAAAACTTACATTGCAAACATGAAAGAATAGTGTTACAAAATTCATGATACATACATGAAAGTGCATCAACCCTGAGAGCTTCAAAACATTAATTGAAAGCTTCAAGATACACAATTACAATGATGCATCACTAGCCCCAACAGTGGAACATTAAGCCACCACTTTCGCCTCAAACGTTTTGGACACCTAATCCTCTAAGGTTGGTGTGGAAGCTGAACATTCAAAGGGAATCGAAGACACCACTTGGAATATGAAACCAAGGGTCACTCCAATGTATTATAAATATGTATCATTGTGAATAATATATGCAATTCAAGGCTTATCCTTCACACTCTTGTTTTCGCCATGTTTATGTTTAAAAAAAATAATGATCTTCTCTCCTATGCTAAGCTCGAGAAGACAAGGCTAAATGTCTAAAATCCCTTTCCTTGAGTTATGTGGTTTATTTATAACAAATGAGGTGACCTTTCACCTACCATGTGACTCTTGACCTCCATCATAACTCTCGTGCTCCCATATGACTTTGAGCTCCTATTGGACTTCCTAGTGACTCTTCAAATCCATGTGTGACCCTTGGGCTTCAACATAGTTTACTTTTTTCCAATTTTGGAAATTACAAAATTCCATCCACCAAAATTGTGGTGAGAATGCATGTAACAAAATAGCAATCTTGTGTTCACACTTTGAGAAGCTACAATTTGGCAAGTATGAAACGAGACTTCATTGTAATGTATCCGTGCCAAGTTATTCTATTTGTTACTAGCTTTTCAACTCTTCATGATTGATCTAAGATGTCTTTCATCTTCACCCTCCAAAGGGTTTGGATAAGTACTAGAACCTTCTAAGTCAACATGTGTTTCCATCTCCCTGTCGTGGTCCAAGATTTCTTTACTTCTGCGCGATAGCATCTTTGTGTCTTAACTCCACAAGTGTACTCTTATAACCCATTCTTAATTACCTCCTTGAACATCATCTTCCATGTTAAGATGATAGTACCTGCAAATTAATTTCACTCTTGGAAAGACAATATCAGTCCAAAAATCACCTATTATTTATTTGTTTGCTCATGCAAGATGCTAGTTGTGATGGTACAATTTCTTAATACTGAGGGAGATCCCTTCTTCGATGTAGAGCACAAGTTCAATAGGTAAGAGGTGGAGGTTTGGGCATTGGAAGTGCTCACTACAGAAGGGCAGGAGAGAGAGGGACAGTCTTGGGCACAAAGAACAGGTCCAAGAGGAAGGATTTCTCACTGGGAATGTGCAATGCACTTGTGAAGGAAAGGCTTCCCAAGCCTTGCACAAGGCACAATTGTAGGAGGGAGGGGATTATGATCGTGTATTGTAGATTAAAAATGCACTCATGAAAAGAGTTGGTTTAAATTTGAGCACAGTTTCAACAGACATGGGTCAAGGACTATGCCTTAGGGATGAACAATGCACTCATGAGGGAAAGGAGGCTTTTTCATGAGTGCATGGTGCAAGTGTAATATGAAAGAGAGTGATTTATAGGTCCTGAAAGTGTGGAATGTTCTCATGACTTGAGCTCAAGGGTAAGAATGTTCAAATCTTGCACAATATGTGAGGACATGTGAGAATCCAAAAATTGACTAAGTGTGAGATCAATGGAACAAAGAGGAGAGAAAGAGAATGCATGACAGATCCTGAAAATGATCACACACATATGTATAATCACTCTTATGAAAATAATATGAAAAATTCCAAAAACCAATATGTATACATTGAAATGATAAAAAAACAACACTTCTCTCCAAGTGCAGTAGTTAGGGTGCAATTATTTATGACATAAGTGTTGATTTCAATCAAAATGTACACTACCATGAGAGTGTATCCAACACATGTTCTTGTGATAGATAGGATCAATTAATGAAAAAGAGTGTGCTATAACTACCTCTAAAAGGTGTGCCAAGGTACCTTTAACAAGATAAGTGACACATGTGATAGCAAAAGCAACACATACAAGAGTGAAGCAATACATGCAAGATCCAAAACAAGAAAAATTGACACATGTGAATGTAAAAGCGAGTAAAAGCGACAATTGAGAAACTTAGCCAAATGATGGCGCACTTGAAACCAAGAGTTAGAGGAAAGCTCCTTATGCTCCAAAAGTGTGCATATCTCAGAAGTGAAAGATGTTTGTAAAATGAGCTTTGGGTTAGGGTTAGGGTTTATCAGTGTGTTCTATAATAGCCCAAAATAAATATGTAATTAATCAACTAATTAACATCAAGTTCAAACTATGAGTAGTACTTACCTGTGGTTGAAGTCTGCTTACTGCAACAAGGTTTTGGGGACGACTCTCCACCCAACCGTAGGCTCAATTGCACAAGGACTTGCTACAACTGGCCACCCCCGAGCCTCAATCAACGTACTACTGCCAGTGACTCCTCTGTCTTAGAACACTATTCTCCCAAGAGAATGAATGATAGAATCTTGGAATGATGGAATGCCTCTCATCTTCCTCACCATCTATTAAATAGAGCAAACATTAGAAGGGGAACCACATGCACACACTCCATGTGTCAATCATGCAACTTACTGCTTTCTTGTTTTATTCTTTTGTTTTTACTTTTTGATAGTTTTACTGATTTTACTATTTTTCTTGTTTTATTTCTTTTATTTATATTTATTTAAAGCATGTAATTAATTTATTAATTTATTATTATTTATTATTATTTATTGTTTATTATTTAATATTTGATATTTATTATTTTTATTATTTGTTATTTATTATTAAGGGACATTACACGTTCAATGCATGTCAGGAAACTAGGAGTCAAGAGTGAGTTGAATACCACTAAGAAGTGCAACAACACTAACTCGAATAATTGCACTCTCACTGTCAACAATAATTGCACACTAATGGTCAACAAGGAATGTGAAATCACTATCTCTACGAACTGCACAATGACTATTTCTGGGAACTGTGCAATGGCTACTCTGAGAACAATGTTGTTTCTACCAACAAGAGGTGTGATTTCTTGTCTCTCAAGAGTGCACTCTGACTATCAACAAGGAGTGTTATATTCCTGGTGGAAAAGAGTGCACTTTCTTGTCTCTGGGAAGTATTCTATGAAGGTATCAAGAGTTAGTCATATGAAAGCAAATAATTTTGACACTTAGGTTTCCTAACGGAAGACTTGAACACTTATAAAAGTATGACCACACTGACTTTAGTGACTTAGAAATATAGTTCACATGACATTACGGGGCTCCAAAATTTAAACGAAAGAAAAATTTTGGAGGGGTTGTAGCAACTATAACACTTCCCTATACATGGCCAAGGCCTTAATATCCGATTATCATGTTCTAAACCTCCTACTAATACCCATACTCCACTTGGTGGTAAAAGATCCTTGAGAGAGGATTTATGTCATGATTTTATGCATCATTCATGGTGCTTTATATCAAGAAGCTTCCTTTAGGGATTTAAGCCATTCCCCCCCTCGCTTTGTTATTATGCATAACCCAAGGGCCCATTATTATTTTGTAAAACCTACTAATGGTGTTCATATTCGTAATAGGAGATCAAATATCACCTAAAAGGTTTAGTTTGCTGAGTTTGAGGGTGTCACATATCTTGAGCCTTTTCAAATTCATATAAGTTCTAAGAATCAAATTTTCCTTCCCAACTATGGTTAGGGACCCAAGACATAAATAGGGTGTGAAAACTCTCCTAATGGCATTGAGATATGACCTAAAGGCTACATATACATTGGAGAGTAAAGTTTTGGTGATTCAAGACGTTTTTGATGGTACTTGAGTTGGTAATATCACTTTATGGCCTAAGGCCCTTGTTTCCTCCCTTGTTTTTGGTGCCAATCTTGAGACCCATTCTTGTTTGTAAAACATACTAATCACATCCATTTTAGTAACTGGAGACTTAAGATAGCATATAAAATCCTTTTGTGGTGATTTGAGAATTTATTCACATCTCATGAGTTTGTGAAGATTAATATAGGTACCCATGATCAAATTTCTTTCATTAACCATGGTCAAGGCCCTTAAACCCAACTAAGGTGCAAAAATACTCATAATGGTCCAAATATCCCATGTATTGATGAAATATATCTTAGGTAGGATCTGTGTAGTGGTTTAATACATTATTAATTATGATTGAACCTAAAAATATTCTTTTAGGAAATAAATGCCTTGATTGTCTCCCCAACCATGGTGAAGGACCCAATACCAATTCTCAATGTAAAACCTTCTAATGTAACCCATGTCCCTAATGTTTCCACATGTTGTGGTTTAAGGACTCCATCATAATTAAGCCTTTGAAGATTCATTTAGTGTCAAATTCCCTTGTTTTCCTCCCTGGAACATGATTAAGGTTTCAAGAACCATCAATGGTGTAGAAGACATCCTAATGGTGTTGACATTCTACCCTTAAAATAATTGTCCCTTTGAGATGGCTTGTTTTGTGTTTCATAGTCCATGGATCATTGAGATCTAAAATATTCATGTAGTAGTTGAGATCATTATTTTCCTCCCCATTTATAGTAAATATCTTGAGAGATAGTCATACTATGAAAAATATACTAATGATGATACAATTCCTAATCAACTTCCAATGATTTTATACGAATATTATGTGTGGTGGTTAGACAAATACCTCATAAAGCTTGAGCTCAAGAATATTCAAACATTTCCTAAGGAGCATACACTTCATTTTTTACCATGGTTGAGGCCTTATGTCCCATTCATAGTCAAAAAAATCTCCTAATGGTGTCCATATCCCACCCATAAGCCACAGATCCCTTAAAGAGGATATTTGTGGTGGTTTGAGGCCTGGTTCATGGTTGTTTATTTATATCCTAAAGACCTTATTTTCCTTGGCCATGACAATGAACTTGAGACCAATTCCCACTATATAAAACTTGCCAGTGATACCCATATTCACAATAAGAGGTTATGAATTGAATACAAATTCCTTGTGTAGTGATTTTATATATATATATATATATATATATATATATATATATATGTATATATGTATATATGTATATATGTATATATGTATATATGTATATATGTATATATGTATATATATATATATATATAAGTCTTATGGTTTAGAGATTAAGTTTATGGCTTTATAGATTATTGAGGATAAAGGTTCCAATTTTATGGTGAAATCTTTTTAGGGAAAATTTAAAACACAAAAAAAAGGTGAAGAATTTATTTCACATTTTTTACTATTTTTTTACATTGAAAAGGTTTTTTGTTTCCATCAATTTTTCTCTATGAATAAATATATCATTAAAGAATCTAGATGAGATGTAAAATGCTCATTGGGAATTGAAGACGGGAAAGGGTGTCACTAAGAACTCATAATGGCTTCTATGAGTTTGCAAGGTTATCCTAGGAATTCCCACCTTCTCATCTTGATCCTTTGGTATCTTGAGCAGAGGTCCAATTTAGTAAATATCTTGGCACTATGAAACACATCCAAGACATCATGAATAAAAGGCATGGGGAATATTCCTTCTATGGTAAACTTATTGAGAATAAAAAAATGTAGACACATGCACAAATTACCCTTTCTATTGAATACCATATTCATTGATGTTGTGTAAGCACTATTTTTTGGAGGTACGGTACTTGCCTCCAACAATTCTTGAATAATATTTTCAATTTCATTATTTTGTGTGAAATTATATTAGTAAAAATTCACATTGTGTGGTTTACTTCTCGAAATTAGTGGAGTATCATAGTCATGCTCATCTCATGACAGGGGCATGTCAAATACTAGTAACTTGATTCTTATTCAATATCAAGTATGAATCAAAGTTCATATCCTATGTAGAGCATTGTGACATGCATAATTTATATGCTATTGATTGGTAAATAATATTATAGTGGCATTTCTACAACAAATTTTACATACAATAAACTCATTTATAATTTCTTGAAATCCAGGAGAACCAAAATCGTTGCTCTTAACAAGATTGATCCTAGCACCACATCATATCTTCCTATTTAAAGAGAAAACAAGTGGAATTTGAGTTGGTAATCCCCCATTTGAAGTTTCACATTATCACACTTTCAATCACATTTCATCAAAATGTTGTTGGATATCATAATTTTAAAATTGTATGCCACAAGACCATAACAATGGGTTCCTTTTCCATGCATCCTAGAATAAAATTTTGATTGTTTCCACTATGAAATAACCTTATTACCTTTTCTACTTGATGTAGATGATCTAATTTAGTGTTTCTAGAGTGGAAATGGAAGATAAAGGATGAAGGGACATTTATGGTTCCATTCAAGAAAATTTTAGGTGTGTTATTTCTAAGGAGAAGGGGTATGGCCATATAATCCAATCTCTAGGGTAGCATGTTCATAAATTTCCTTGGCATGGTCAACCTAGGACACATCAATTTCAAATAGTTCTCATTCCTTACATGTATTCCCTTTGAAATATTCTTATCACAATTATAAGTTTGAGGCATTGACACTTGAAGGCTTCTCATAGGGCCAATTTGTGGGGCTTAAAAAGGCTAAGAGGGAGATTCATTTGTTTTGGATGATAGAGTGGAGAGTCAGAAGGGAATAAAAGTGTCTCATTTTATCTATGCATTGGCTACAACCCATGCTTTTCAAGCCCACTGATAAGCATCCAAACAAGTAACTAAATAATCCATTAAGATCCATGCTTTAAACTCATCCTTTAAACCACTAACAAAACATTCTTCAAATAGGGAATTAGTCATGTACTCCATGTGGATTACCAATTTCTCCAAGGTTGTGACAAATTTTCCCACTATGCTTTTTTGTTCAATTTCATCAACCTTCCCAAATAATGAGTTTCCATGTCAAAACCACTATATATGTCCTTGAAAAACTATTTCCAATAAATTTACTTGCCATAGGATTTCTTATGCCATTTTGAACCATTGCCAGTGATATCTATTTAATCATAACACACATACTCATAGTTTCATCAAGTCATTATTAGTGTCTTAGAGACAAAAATAGTGCTCCATCTAGGTAACCCAAATTCTTATGTGGGAACATTCAAACTTGTCCAAATATATTTTTCAATGTTTCTTCCATCTATGGTTATCCTGAAAGGAGTGTTTGGGGACATGTTTATCATGAAAGGGAGATTTAGTCCAATTTTCTCATCCACAAAATTTTACCCTTTTGGAGAATTCATGTGCTATTTCCTCCAATATGGAAAACTTACTATGATGTGCTTTACCAACATATTGATTCATTTATGCATGTTTGATATTACATAAACCATAATTTATAGTGTGGAAATATTATTATCCTATGATTGAATAATCTTGTTAAGCTTAGTGGCATAATGGCTAAGCTCCATGAACTAGTTGTGAACGTGGGTGAATTTTTTATGGTCAAGTTTCAAGTAGTAACCAAGTATTCCATGGACCCACCAAAATGGTTATTTGAGAATTATACCAATGTGGATAGCTTCACAAAAGGAATCTGTTGACATAGGTCCCCTACAATGGTATGGTCAATTCCATAGAAAAATAAGTTATTACAGAGTGGTACCACTATGATTAGCACTGCATAAGGAATCTTTTGAGACAGGTCTCCCAAAATGGTCCTACCAAAATTCACTCTTTGTTTTAATAATTTTAGAGGAGTTTCTACTCCAACATAAGTATTAATACACTAATGGAATTCCCAACTCATTATATTACACCTTATGTACAAATTTTGTGGCATGTGCTATAGAAGCTAGGGTTTGCAAGTTCCTAAGGATAAATGAGATTTAAGTGTTATATCTCTTTGATATACAAATGGGTTTCCAGCGATAGTGGTTTGTAGATTTTCTCATGTCACTAACTAGGGAGGCCAAAATGTACAAATCAATATTACTTAGTTCCAAGATACTAGAGAGAGATCTCCTTGAATATTTTTTGCAATGTACTACATCAACAAGACAACCAAAAGGTTTATGTAAGGTTTGTTTTAGGTGTTCCTATGTGATTCTCAACATATTTGATGGTAGTACTACTTGAAAGGGCACCAATAGAGGTTACAAGGTTATCCAACTAGGTGACTCCACTTGTATTTTATGAATTTATTTTTACCTAATCATAGATTTATTTACCTACTAAATGATAGATTTCTATGTGATTTAAATATGTTGGAATACACATATATATATATATATATATATATATATATATATATATATATATATATATATATATATATATATATATATATATATAGATATAGCCTAAATTCATTTTTCTTGATTATTGGTGCATGCTAGCTCAAGAAAGAAAACAAAAAAGACAATGAAATGAAACTTGAAAATTATACCCTTGTATTATAATTCTAGAAAATAAAAACCAATTTTCATGACCTATTCAATGAGGTAACCTCCTTGATTAGGTATCCAAAACATAAACCACTTAATACAAAATCCCATACCCGTCTAGATTTATAAATAGCTTCTTAATAATAATAACCATAAATTCTTGTGGTCAAATAATTAATGGGTACCAACCAACTAATGGACCTTATTTTATAAATAGGGCCCATTTTATATTAGGTAACTACCGACTAGCTATATAATGGTTTTGATTCAAATGTGATGAACTCATATATTAATACACTAACTATTAAGTACCCAAAGTAGGGATATAAGGGTAGGACCTTAACACGTGGGCATACATAACTAGTACTTGAAAACAAGGGTAAGAGAGATGGAGGTTAGGAAATGGATGTTTGACTGCAAGATGATCATTATAGGATATGATCCACAAGTAGCTACAAGGCTTATCTCCATGCTTAAGGAAAGATAGGATAACATTAAGGCCCTAAATAGCACAATTGCAACATCAATACTTCCCATAGTATAACAAATGTGGAATAAAGGAAAAGGTTGATATAGGAAGTCAAGTTCCTAATTAGTGAAAATCCTATTCTTAAAGCCAAAAACCTATCCCTCACTAAGAATGTGGCCTCTCTAAAATATACAAAATAAGATGCCCTATATCTAACAACCCACGTAGATGGAGCCAAGGAATAGGTTAAGCTTCTAATATTTAGGCCAAGTTGGGGCATGAAGCATGAGAACACCCCCTACTGCCATCATAGTTTATGAGGTGGGAAATTTCAACACATCATAGATGCAATAAAGGATTGATGGGTTGTTGAAATAATGGAGGATTGGAAATTGCATTGAAAAGATAGCACAAAGGAGGAAACAAGATTACATGTCCTCATCAATAAGAGAAACAAATACCTTAGCGAGAAAACAAAAGTTAGATGAGACTAAGAAGAAAGTAGTAAAGGTGTGAATTGAGATAGTTGTGGACATAAAAGAGAAATATGCGTGGAAATACAAGCATGAGGAGATATTAGAGGATGGACCACGATGTGTGAAAACCTCAAGGAAATCAAGAGCATGATGTAGGGTTATTTTATGGACGATGCCACAAAAGTATTAGAACATGTACAATTCTACTTAGAAATTGATGATCTCCATAACTAGTTGGTGAGGAAATATTTGGATGATGCTCAGAGAGGTGTGGAACTAAAGGCCTGGATGGCTCATGAAGTCAACAAAATCATAAATAATATGCCCACTCATAAACTAGACTTGTTTGGGATGAAGGATGGAACTTTTGATTAAATGGATGTAAGCACCTGCACTGCAAGACTAAGTGATTGGAATAATGCCAATGGGAAAGTCATAGTAGCATAGCTCAATATCAAAGGTTGCATGGATGATACGGCATGGATGGTGTCCAATGGCCTCTCCTGCACGTTAGATGATCAAATATCTTTTGCATAACCCCAATAGATAAGAAAATATTTTAGAAATTGTGAGAGTCCATCTCTTAGTTGTGGTAAGAAAAAAGACCATACCCAAATTTGTAAACATGGAAAAGCCATTCTAACAATCTATGACAAGATGGACCCTGATTAAATCTATGATTCAATCGTTTCCTCCCATAAAATATCTTTAAAAAATAGGGCTAGACAAAATTTTCAAAATTTTAGGGGTAGAGCGAACATTAAATGAGGAGGAATAGTGACAGCTTAGAATTATCTATAAATACACCACATATGCCCCACATTAATAAACACCCTAGAATGTTCATCCTTTGGCTCAAGTGTTGCTCAAGCATCTCATCACTCCTAAGGCACTAGTGCAACGAACACAATAGATAAAGTTCATTGCCAATTGGGCCTCCTTTCTAGTTGTCAAATGGAATGTCTTCCGAAGGGAGAAATTGGTTGAAAGAACAACTAATTCTTTTGGCTATTCTTAGCATAGTTCTTCCTAATTTTGTAGCACAAAGGAAAGTAGTCCTCATAAAATACCAACTAATAGTTACTACCAAATAATACATCAATTGAGTTTATAGGAAGAGAGCTTAGTATAATGAGAAAGGATCCAAAATTTTCATACTATTATGTTGCAAAAATTAAGAGAGAGAGGTAAGTCTTCTAACTCCATGTAAAAAGTTAGAAGTATCAATGATATTGAAAGAGACTCTTCCCCTTGGTTCACTTCCTTTTTTTCTTTGTAAACATTATTGTAAGCAACATATTATGGGAAGGAAGTCAATTAGGGGGCCATGACTTAGATTTTATACTTCTCTCTATGGCGCCCTCATTGGTGCTCTCATTGTATCTAATGAAATGTTGAATTTTTTTCATAATTATGACTAAGGTGCATTGTGATTGATACTTTAATAATGTTCAAGGAAACTATGTATTTTTTGGTAATGGATTTATATTTAGATGCCTACCCATTTAATTTTGTCTCTTAAATATGTTTGATACAAGAACTATGTTAAGCATGTTATAATTCATGTTCAAACTTTTTTTTGGAGTGTATGTTATCTCTTGTAATAATCAAAACACGATTAATGTCATTTTGAAATTAATTGATAAAGAAAAAAACCATTACTAGATAATCAATATTCTATCTATAGAGATTGGGTTATTATGGTATAAACTTTATTGTGAAACGTGAAAGTTGTTTTAATAGAGAATAAAACCTCAATTTATGTGAAAGATAAGATATAGAGTATAAAACTTTAGTTCCTTTTCCCCAAACAAAGTTAGAATGGTCCCAATGTTAAATAGAATAATAGTTTGCCCATATCACTAAAATTATGCAAAATTACACTCATGGAATAATTTTTTCATCTCCATAAATAGTTTCCACCCTCAACACCTCCTAATAAAATTTAAATCTACCACTTCAACTACACACCTGGTCACCCCTCGTTCATCGGATAAAACATTAATTTATGAGAAAAGTAAGACAATGAAATGGGAATAGAATAAAGTTACATCAATTATAATAAAAGCTACGACGATGTAACGTTAAATGTTCTAGAGGGGGCCAACTTTAAAGCGGAGCTCATGCGTACATGTTGCAAGGTAAACAAACACTCGTACGAGGTGGGGGACTCATATTCCAAATAGGAAAGCTAAAGTGTATGCTTAAAATTGAATTGAAGTTGAAGATTTCTTTGTTGGAAGAAATTCAATATTGAAGTTGAAGATTTATTTATTGGAAGTGGTTTTCCTTATAAATATCACAACCATTGATTGCATAGAGATAACTAATGAACGGTTCGATTGTCGATAGTTGAGTTGGGAAACTGTTATTTCCACAGGAGTCGATTGGAGACACTGGTGGCTGCAGGAGAAGAGAGATTATGTTCATGGCGGCCATTACTACTACCAAGCTTCTGCTCCTGCTTTGCTTATTCGCTCTTTTGGCACTGGCGATGGAGATGATGCCGCTGCAAGCACAATCCGCGGGGACAAGTTGTGGAGTACTCATAGCTCTGGTTTATATGGTTTGTGAAAATTACTTCCTCCTCCCATTTTATTGTAAAATGGCAATATTTAAAAAGGGGCAGAAAATCCGCCACATGATGCAGTTTGGGTTTATTATAAAATTAGTTTGCTGCTTGGGTTGGCTCTGTGGACTTGCCTTTGGACAGGCTGAATTAAGTGATGCCTTAACGGGTTCTGTTACATTTCCTGCATTAGGAATCACATGCATAGGAAATCTGGCAGTTTTTTATAGATGTATTTTGAGGGGCCCGCCTAAATTGGATATTGGTGCCAAAGATGTACTGACCACCGTAACAGGTCGGAAATTGAAGAAAATAAATGAATTGGTGGGCCAGCAGAGATATCAGGGGGAGGGATTGACAACCTGTATTAATCCATTTGAATTGCTACACGGGGAGAGATATCACGTTGTAATGTTGTCAAAGCAGATGCCCCCCAATTCCTCGATGCAGCAATTCATGGAGTATATGTCCAATGTTCATAATCTGAACTCCGTCTTTCTACAAGTCCTTCCCTTCCAACGTGTAGAAATCACTGGAGAGATCTGCACTTGTAGAGGAATGGGATGTCAATGCATTGTATTCGACACATTGGAAGAGATCACAATGATGCTGGCTCATCGGATGCCTGGAATACTGAAAAGACTGTCTGATTCCCAGTGCCTACTCCCCTGTGAGAGGTGCCTCCGTAATGGCTGCCATGGCTGCAACCAGGGGCTGTTGCGTGTGCAGAATGATACATTGATAGAGGGAGACCCCCAGGTCGAATCCCCAGCTGCAGTTTGTAGCTTACTTGATTATTTTGGGCGCTGGGCCCCTTCAGACAGTTGCATATGCATTCCAGTGCATTCAGCGAGCGATGATGAGTGGACGAAGCAGCTGATAACACTTTTGGAACTCAAAGGAAACAAAGCCAGAGGAAGAATCAGCGTATCGTCTGCCCTCGGAAACTACATCGCTCGTAGTGGAGAATGCTTTACATTTGAAGATTACAACATCTTTTCCTTAATTATAGTGCCAATGTTGACAGAAGTATTGATCAACATTGCACTCACTTTCTGGTTTAAAGCGGATGGCTTCTCCAGCGCCCTCCTCGCCAGAAGGGCAATGGAAGATTATCTTCCGGGACACAGTGGAGGGGGGTTTTCTCCAATTGCGTTTCTCACCGGTGCTACCGTCAAATCTAGTAAGAATAACAGTAATGTCTGCCAAGTGTTACGCTTCAGAGGTTCTCGCCTTAGCCTTAGACCCTTATACTTTATGATGGGTTTTGTCAATTTGATTTGTTCTATCACTTGGATTGTGTTGGTTGCATTGGAAGGGGGCGCTAACAAATGGTATCATACCCACTCTATGCCACTCTCTAAACCTAGAGTTATTGTAATAATCATAGCCATGGGTATTTCTTTGGGCATGGGCTTATCTCATTGGCTGCTCTTCGAATCAGACCTTGAATTGGGGTGGCGTTACAGTGGAGTACCATTTCGTATTAGGTTGTTTATGATTTGTATGATAGTGTTGGAGATACTTTGCATTGTATCATGGAGCACAGTACTAGGAACTCTGGGTATGAAGCCATTTGGCAGATGGTTATATGGCGCTCTGCAATGTCTTGTTTGGATAAAGTGGGGTATTGCTAATTATCTCACCAATCAATTTCCTCCAGAGTTAATGCAGTATTTGCGGGATTATATTGATGGAAGGTATTTATACGCTTCTCCATTTTTTCTCAATGCCATTTTAGCTGGAGTTCGAGCTAAGTGGGAGTTTTCATAATAATAAAATTTATGTAATTACACTTTGACTAATTGATGCAGTGGAAATGATGTAATTATTGAGTGTGTAATTTTTGAAAAAGGAAAAAAACAGGTTACCTTTCGCTTTTTCAATGAATTTAATTTCATTTTTTATTTTTTATTTTTATTAAATATGTTTTAGTTATCTTTATTTATATAAGTATGTATTAATTTAAATTATTGTGAAAAATATTTAAATTATTAATTGAGAATATTTTAAATGATTAAGAAAAAAGATCAATATTTTTTCAACCAAATTCAATTCTCCCAGTACCATGATGAATTTTGATATAATACATAGAATATATACACATACTTCTCATATAAATATATAAATATACATTTATTGAAGGGAAAATATTTAATTATTTTTTTTTATAGTTAGAATTTATAAAATTAATATTATTTCTGAAAATTATCATTTTTTATTATACTAATGATTAATAATATATGAATAAAATAATAATATAATAAATATGTATTATGCAAAATTAAATTACTAAAAATATATTCCTATTATGATAATAATTCTATAAATAATAATATACTAAATTTATATCGGCAAAAGAAATTATTGATATGTCTTAATATTCTATTGATAACAATAGAAAATTAATACAATAAACGTGAAACTTTAAGTTACAAATATTATTTAAAAGAGGAAAAAGATACTTAAAGTATCATTTAAAATTTAAGTATTTTTGATAAGTTATTTATATATATTTGTTTAAAGTAAAAATTGTATAGTGATAAAATATAAGTGTATGTTTTTAAATATATTTTGTATTAATTAAGGGGTATGAATTTTCATATTGTAAGTTTACTTTCTTTTTTTTTTGGAATAAAAACATATGATTTTGGAGTATTTTTTCATATTTTGTGGATGGTAAATCATGTAAATCAAGTGTTCAAGTTATCTTATAAACACTTGTGGATTCTTTATCATTTAGGATTTAAGTTCTTCATGATGCTAAGTATGTATTATGCAAGGTTAATTACATAGCTAGACTGGTGAAAAACGATAATGGTAAGAAATTGTATCTAGAGTAATCAATCCATTAGGTGAATATGAAATAAGCTTTAGGTGTTACTTAAGTATGACCCTAATTACATGGTCTCACGCAAGAGAATCGAAAAGAGATGAACCAATGATCAACAACAATTAGCAACAATATCAAATAAATTCCTGGCTCTTGACCACTTGAACTAACCCTTGGGGCTCTCATATCATGAGTTGCAATAAAACCAACATAGGTCCATCTTAACTCTAGACCACATGAACTAACCCTTGGGTCTCTCATATCATGAGTTGTAATAAAACCAACATAGGTGCATCTTAACTCTAGATCCACCAAGCACCAAGAGGGATCAAATATCTCAAGATGCAAATCACTTTTGAGTGCAAAACTTAATAAAATGTTTGCACCTCTAGAGATTTGATTCCTATCGGAACTTGGTAGATCTATATAAATTTCACACCTCTCTATATATAAATATTATTATTTTTAATTTTATTAAAACCTTGATTTAACCTTTATGGAATATTAACTAAATAATTTTAGTGGTGAGGATAGAGGGTTGAAATTTATCTGAAAATTAGTTATGCCTTTTTAGATTTCAAATTTAACTAACATAACCATACACATTAAATGGTTGATAAGCATCCATAGGAATCAAAACACTTACCTCCTCATACATCTCACATTGCCAAAATTTAAAAAAACATATTAAAAACTAACTTAGTATAAAACACTTCAAGGTAAAAAAAAATCATGATAGTCCCAAATACTTCTTGGAGCAAAGATTATTTTTAGAAGAGCAACAAAAATGGGTCACAAAGATGTTTGGTTATGACTTTGAAATCATCTACAAAAAATGGAAGCAAAATGTTGTTGCAGATGCACCTCAAGAAGGGATGAGGATGTGGAAGCATTGTTTTGTGCTATTTCTATTATCCAACTTGATTGGATAACTAAAGCAAGAGAATAATGATGAAGAGGTGTGGAAACTCATTAAAAAGTTGCAACAAGATCCTAGTGCATTTGATTCTTTTATTTGAAAAATTGATTCACTCTGGTACAAAGATCACTTATATCTATGTAAGAACTCCCAACTTAAACAAAATGTTATTTTGGAATTACAAACCTCTCATGTAGGAGGGCACTCAGAATTTTAAAAAACTTACCACAAGATCAAGAAGGATTATTTTGGGATGCCATTAAACCTAATATTCAGAAGTTTGTGGTGGAATGTTAGGTTTGCCAACAAAATAAATTTGAGATAGTTAAGGCCTTGGGTCTTTTACAACAATTATTCATTCCAAGTTAGCATTAGGAAGAGGTATCAATGGATTTTATCACAAGTTTACCTAAGTTTGAAAGAAAGAATGTCATTATGGTGGTAGTTGTTGTGGGGAAAAATGCCTATGCAGGACGATCCTATCCACCTAAGGCGTGATAGTGCCTTAGCAACAAACGAATGAAGCTACTTCGGTTTCTTCCTTTATGAAATATGAAAGAGAGGAGATTGGTAGACTTACCGTTATCTTTCGGTTGTCCCTCGATCTAGATCCTCTCCTCTTTGGGCATCCACAGCTACTTGCCTCCTTGCTTTTTCTCCCACGAGATCACAAGAGAACAGCTACCTGTGACAAGAGAACAGCTACATGCAACAAGAGAAGGACACAACACAAAGGCAAATATACATATTCATAAATGATTTAGGATTAGAAGTAAATCAAATACACTAATGCAAATCACACAATAAACATCAGCATATAGGAAAGAACCAAGAAGCTTTATTGATTGATAAACAAGGTTCAGGAAGAGATACAACCCATAGGGTTCCAACCCAGCATCTCCTTCCCAGCAGAATCGAATTCCTTCTTCAGCCCCTTTCAAAGCATAAACACCCAATGATCCAACCACAAACCAACATCAATTCTTTGCAATTACAATCCAGCCTCCCTAGACCTCATGAGAGAGATCTATATATAGGAGATTTGGAGAAAGGATGAGTCAGCTTGAGGCTGGCATGAAGCTGACTAGTGTCCTCTCCCACTTCAGTTCTTGAGTCCACTTGGAGGTTCTTGCTTCCACTTGGAGATTTGGAACCTCTTACTCATCACCAATCGAATTCCCTGATCCAAGTGTCATTTTGGAAGCTTCCTGGGCATTGACACCTTGAGAAATGAGTCTGCCACTTGTCTAGTTACGCTCAGCGCAGGTAGCCTTCTTTGCAGTTGACATTCAGTGCAGGTAGACAGTGGAGCAGTTGACATTCAGCGCAGATGCTCAGTGGAGCAGTTGATATGATCCAGAAATGGCCTGTTTTTTAGTGTTTTCAGGTGGAGAACTTTTGTAAACTGTTGTGGTTTGCTGGCCTTGTTCCTCTAGGGGTAGGAACAACATGTTTAGGGACTTTGGATCCCTTAATTATTGACATTTCATGCTCAGTGATGCAAGGCACAAAAATGTCTATAACAGTTGCCCCCTAAAGTATGAGGCCGTTTATCGGGTGAAATGCTTTATCCAGGGGAGTCCGAAGTTCATCCATTTGCTGGGAGGAGACCTGTAATAAGATACAATACAATACATTATGATTCATTCTGCTTTCATGATCTAGCTGAGGCGGGCATTCCCATGCTCAGCTTTATAAATACATTTTGGTACATAGAACAGACGATTGTCTGATGGTAGACTGATAGTTCTGGCGAAACTACCATCCTTTGAGTAGGATGATCATCTGCTGCAATGATGTACATAACAAATGTATTTATTTTCTTGAATATATATCGCAGCCCGGATGGATGAAACTAGATCCGGGGTCTTCAATACTCGTTCGATCTTCACTCTAAGTACAAGTCGATCCATGTGAGAATTGCGCTGAAGTCGAACATGGAAAGACATCGCTTGATTACCGGTCAATAATGTAAACCGTTAACAAGCGCGAGAGGAGTCACCGATAATGAAAATGACCCTCAAGGTACTGCAGTACAATTCACGTGGTGTGAATAAAGGACTTGGCGTCGAACACCACGTAAAATCTTCTGGTCGAAGGTCATTGATGTATACCTGTCGCCGGAAGTGAGAAACTTGCCATTGAGGCATGCAAGCTTGAAAGTACTGAAGGGGTTGTTCCTAGATCAACTTCTTGGATAATGAGCTGATGTCGACAAGAAGCGATCCATCAAAGGAGGGCCTTAATGAATCCCACATCAGTGACACGGAACGGAGCTAATGATTTTAGTGGAGGTGAAAACAATCTGTGACATATGATTCAGGGTGGCAGTCATGAATGGATGAAGGATAATGTATGGCAGTGGATGGGACCTGGTTGACTCTTTTCTGAACGACTTCTCTTGAACATATGGCGACACTAATGCGATGGATCGGTAGCATTACCCCAAGTATGGATGGTGTGGCAAAGACCATGGTGATGTGACCGGTGAATGAAACAACCCAACCCGACGTGGTACGGAGGAAAAGTGTCATGTTTAAGAGCGACCCGCTACCATCAAAGACTTCTTGATTTTTTCCCAATTTTTTCCCCAGTCATTGCTGACCAATACCTCTTTATTTTTGTCAAGCTTGAGGAGGATAACATATGCTTGTTCTATAACCTGCCCTTCGGGCAAGCCCATCGCTATGTTTTAACGAGCCTAGCGATAGTGAAACTCGTTCTCGTCTAAAGACAAGTTTGTCGCTATTTAGTGATTTTAACGAGTCTAACGATAAGGAAAACTTGGCCCTTTTCATTTTTAGAGAATCTGAAAAGGTACATAAAGTTAACTCCATAATTCCTTTTTCGTCATCTAATCCCTTAAGTCCGAAAAAGTATAAAACAATACAGAAGGGATGAGTTTTCGATAGTTTTAACGAGCCGAACAAAATAAGCGCTCGATCTTTTTGTGCAATAATCCCTCAGGTCCAAAAAGATTAAAATCTAGAGGAGGGATAGCTCTTCCGGTCGTTTAACGAGCTGGGAGGCCAAAACTCGGCAATCTTTTCATATTTTACGAGTCAGTTGAAAAGAGCTTAAAGAAGACTCGTCTTCTGAGGAACGAGTGATGAACAGGGATAGCAGCTGATTCCAGGTACAGGTTGGAATTTTCCAATCACGGCAATGTCACAAGGATGGCTAAGTGAAATCACTCTTCGCAGCTGTTCCTCAAAATGGGTAAACAATCATATGGAGGTAAACGATCGGCCAAATGAAAAGTGGAGGTGACGGTGCAAACACGACCAAGGCTTTTATGGTTGATCAGGTTACATATACAATGGTTATTTACCGAGATGGGTTCATTTTTTAACGAGCTTGAATGCGCCAAAACACTGCTCAAGCTTATGTTTATTTTTTAACGAGCATGAATTCCGCGTTAAAACTGCTCGGTGATAAGTTTGCATGCCCCCAGCATAATAACGCAAATCGAGGTGCATGCCCCCCAAGCTTCATTGCATTCAACTCGGTGGTTGGAATGAAGGTTTACCTTTGAGAAAGGGGATTTGTTTCATTTTTTAATGAGGTTGACACAAGATAAGAACCGTCCTCGGCGTCCAAATCCATTAGATGTAGAAGGTTTCATATTCCACAGTGGCCACTTCCGCCAGATTACTCGGAGGCGGTAGGGCAAAAGTACCCATTAAGGCAGGGTATTTTAGGAGACCTACTCCGATATTTTGGAGCGAATGATTCCTTCCATGGATCATTGGAATGCTTCCCGTAACTTGCGAACTGTTGGGGAGAAAAGTTTGTTGGTCAACGATTGTAATTCCTCCTTGGAAGGGAAAAGCAATCTTCCTAAAATAGGTCGACACAACAGCTGCCATGGCATATATCCATGGTCTTCCTAGTAGGATGTTGTAATCAAGATTCCCATCGATGACTTCAACATCTATTTCTACCGTTTTTCCCTCTAGTTCAACTTTCAAGTTATTTAGTATACCATATGGGGTATATGTCCTTCTGTCGAATGCTTTTAACGTCGTCACAGACCTCGACAAGGTTGGAGATCCTAAAGTTTTCCAGCAACTCATCGACATAATGCATGTAGATGACCCCTCATCAATAATTGTTCGATGAACAGTTTTGTTGAGGGCTTTCACTTGAATAAGGAAAGCTAGTTGAGCTGGTAACTGAGGGTCATATCCTTTATGATCAAAGGCCACAAGATTGGAATCCATTGGGTCAATTCCACCTATTGCTGATAATAAAGCTTGCTCTTGGGAGAAGCAATTTTGCGGTACCTCAAGTGTCGACATAACGGATGGCGATTGGGCCAGGTTCTCTATCTGTGCTATTTTCGCACAAGGATTAAATGTCGATTTGTGTACTGCTTCCTTTTGCGACTTTATCATTGGCTCAGGGACGATGGGTGGCACAACTTCGGTCAAAGTTGTTGTCGAACTACTAGGTTGTTCATTAGCCTTGTTGTTCGACAGCTTTGGATTCCTGTAATCCTTATCCCTCATCAAAGCATCATTTTGCTGCTTTGATACAGACAACATAAGCACTTGGGATCGGGAAGCATTTTTATTAGCAACCAGTTCGGTTCTCGGGCTTGGAAATGGATCAGTCAACACAGCTGAGATTTTCGAACTCTTAAATAATCTTTTAAGCTCAACTTTGTATGGACAATCTGCTGTCGAATGATCCTCATCGCATATATGACACCCCGTAGGGGGTTTCCTTTTTCTCCCTTTCTTTTTCTTCTTGCCCCCTGGTTGCTTCAGTCATTTGCCCTTGTCATCCGACACGGCACTTACTTCCGAGGCAAGAAGTTCCTCATTTGCATTTTGACCGGAAATCATACGGGCCTTTTTAGATATAGCCTTTGTCGATTTCATGTCTGTTGCGCCAATCACGCCATCGCCGACATGAGAGTCACTATTTGATTTAGGAGGAGGAGGAATTGAAAATTCCGGTCTAGGGGCGTCAGGTATTTTGTCATAGAGTGTGCCGGACTGAGTATATACTAAGTCTAGATATTGTGCATGAGCAATAACTTGCTCCTCCGTTACGACTCCCCCCTTGGCCACATCTTCCGTTATAGCAGGAAGTAACGACTTTATAAACCATTCAGCTAATAGCTGATCTGGAATGTAAGTCTTTACCATCCTGCGACGACGACGCCACTCATGTATATGATCGGATATATGTGTGGCTGTCGTCTGCTTGAAGTTGGTTAAGATTTCCGTTCCAGTTTCATACCTTATCGGTAATTGAAAATGGGTTAAGAAAGTCGTGGCTAGGGAACTGAAGTTGTCGAAAGAGGATCTAGGTAATTCAATATACCATTTAGCCGCTGGACCCGTCAATGTCCTCTGAAAAAGGCGAAGCCTTATCGAATCATCGTTCAGGGTGTTCGACGAACACCACAGATGAAAAGTCATGACGTGATTCGATGGGTCTTCACCTGGATTTCCATTGAATTTAGGAATGTCCGATGGAAGTTTATGCGGAATCGCTGGCCACCAAGGGGCATAAGCAATTGGATCATTCGTCAGCCGGTTTAGATCTGGTAATTCTAGAGTTGCTACAAAGGGCAACTGTTGATTCAGGTTAGGCGGAGCATACCCAGGATAAGATGGAATCGCCTGAGCAGTGGGTCTTTGCATACCAGCATAATGTATTTGATGCTGGCAACTTTGACAAGTTTGATGGGCATAACCGTTATTATACGGTTGCCCATTACTTACAAAGACTTGTTGCTCGGGTCCTTGATATGATTGCTGGAATTGCGGTTGTTGAGTTTGAACCAGCTCCGGTTGTTGGACCATTTGTTGTTGTCCAATACTGGATGATTGACCAAGATGAGGAGTCATAGTACTTGTTTGAGCCTGAGTCGCTCCAGATAAGGAGGCACTAACCGGAGGTTGTGATTGAGTTGTCGAGACAAGAGGCTGTTGTATGGCAACCTGAGAAACTTGGGGTTGACATACAACAAGTAGCGCTTGTACTTGCGACGCAATCAACATACCAGGTATAGTGGCAACATTCGACACAGGGTGGACTGGTTGCATTGAATATGCAACCCTTGGTTGCTGAGGTAGTATTGGTACCCATCCGCTGGATGTAATTCCAGTTTGACCTGAACTTTGTTGTAAACTCCCATATGGTTGTTCTCCGGGGGGGAACAATGAAAAGGCATACTACCCTCCATATGGTGGCAATCCAGTGCTTAAAGGGTAGATTGGCCTTTGAAGACACATTGGATCAAGTTGTTGAGTTTCAACATAAGAAATACCATATGATAATCCGGATGAAGAAATAGGAACTAACCATGTCGTCGAAACAGTCTCTGATTGGACTCCAGCTTGTTGTTGACAATTTGTCGGGACAGATGGTATACCAGAGAACATCATTGGAGTAGCAGCAGGAGGCTCTACCGCTGCTGTGTCGGATGACACAGTCCTGGATGTCAACGGTTTTTCAGACATATTTAGTCTATCCAAGAGATTTCCTAGCGATTCTACAAGAACTTTGTGATGAAGGTAGACTAACTTCGAAGATCAACGCAGGAATAAAGGGTGATTGTTCCGTTTAAAATAAATTGTTAACGACGCTTTAGACACAACTTGCTTTTTCAGTTTTAAAGAGTCGAGAAAAAGCTAAAGATGACTCTAGTCTCCTTCGATGTTTTAACGAGCCCGAAGTGACAAATGCTCGGTTGGACTTTTTCTGTTATAGAGTCTGAAAAAGGTCAAAAGAAACTGCTCTGGAGATCTAGGCAGAGGGTGTGCCAAACCTTTCGCAAAACCACAGAATACGTTTTACGGTACGGGTGGTCGATCTTCGTGAATGCTGTGTTCACTGCATTGCGATCAGTAGGGCGACCGACACGGCTTCCTAAGAATAAAGGATATATGCCTATAGGGGTCTCCCAATATATACGCGACGGTACGTGGAAGCACAAGTCCGTATTAGTGCTATCGTCCCTCAGGAGGAATCACCCACCTTCTTAGAGATCGACAGTCACTACGTTTAACGATGCCGGAACACGTCTCTACCTAGACCTCTATGATGAGCATTATGTTGCAAAGCGTTGTTAGGTTCATTCAATATATTTTAAGTTGATCTTTTTAAAGTTTGTCTTTCAGGATCACCACGAGATGTATTGGTACAAATTCCTAAATGCAGTCTAAGATGATAAGCAAGCTTTATAATCTTTCAACTTTGAAAATCCTAGCTACTAAGGGAAAAGAGAGCGACTATCTTTTCTCAAAGAGCAATCAGCACAATCTAATGCACTCTTCCTAAATACAACATGCAAACTTATCAAAATGCAAATGCACAATGCAGGTGTTTGTTTTCACTTTCTTAGTATAAATGCCTACAAAGAAAGCTTTTTGCACAACTTTGAATTTGCTTTTAAATGACTGAAAATAAACAAGTTTACTTTTTCCCAAATCAGCAAGGGTAGAAGAGATTACAATCACTTTGCGATTTTTCGAAAGAAATACTCGTTTCGACACTTAAAAGTGACAAATTCAAACCAATAAGCAAAAGCAAATGATAATCAAACTGCAAACAGCCAATGAACTCTCTCCTAAGATCACAATCAATCACTCAATCAGATCTGAATCAAGGCTACAGGATGACTATTTCGCTCATGCAAAGGAAAACTGTAAATGACGCCACAAACACATAAAAACACTTACAGTCTTTTTGTACAAAAATGAGGCGGAATACAAGCAAAGAAAAGGGGTATCAGAGGTTGTACCTATGCTGGTTACAGGCTACAAAAACAGAGATCAAAACAGGGCAAAAGACAGCAAGGAACCCCAGCTGCACAAGGCCACACTGGTTCAGTGCAGGTGTAACACTGTCAGTTTGACATTCAGCGCAGGTAGCCTTCACGGGACCTGCGTTGAAATGCAGACTGCCTTCACAGTGCCTGCGCTGAAAGGAGAAACTCTCGTTTCTCTTGGTTTCCGGGTCATAAAATGCTCAAAAATCAACTGTTTCAGGCCAAATCAGAAACACAAGCAAGGTATAAACAGAGGGATGCTTTGAAAGGGTACTAAAGACTATCACAAAGGATCAACAAGTCATTTGTGAGTCCATTGTTGAGATCATAGACAAAAAACCCAGTGAAGGATCAAAGCAGCAACATTCTACTTTGCGAAGCAGTTCGATTGTTGCTGTTGAGTCTATGAAGTAAAAAATGATGCAAACTCAAATAAAATGACTAAAACAAAGTTCTCCCCAGCGAAGTCGCCAATTTGTTGTGGGGAAAAATGCCTATGCAGGACGATCCTATCCACCTAAGGCGTGATAGTGCCTTAGCAACAAACGAATGCAGCTACTTCGGTTTCTTCCTTTATGAAATATGAAAGAGAGGAGATTGGTAGACTTACCGTTATCTTTCGGTTGTCCCTCGATCTAGATCCTCTCCTCTTTGGGCATCCACAGCTACTTGCCTCCTTGCTTTTGCTCCCACGAGATCACAAGAGAACAACTACCTGTGACAAGAGAACAGCTACATGCAACAAGAGAAGGACACAACACAAAGGCAAATATACATATTCATAAATGATTCAGGATTAGAAGTAAATCAAATACACTAATGCAAATCACACAATAAACATCAGCATATAGGAAAGAACCAAGAAGCTTTATTGATTGATAAACAAGGTTCAGGAAGAGATACAATCCATAGGGTTCCAACCCAGCATCTCCTTCCCAGCAGAATGGAATTCCTTCTTCAGCCCCTTTCAAAGCATAAACACCCAATGATCCAACCACAAACCAACATCAATTCTTTGCAATTACAATCCAGCCTCCCTAGACCTCATGAGAGAGATATATATATAGGAGTTTTGGAGAAAGGATGAGTCAGCTTGAGGCTGGCATGAAGCTGACTAGTGTCCTCTCCCACTTCAGTTCTTGAGTCCACTTGGAGGTTCTTGCTTCCACTTGGAGATTTGGAACCTCTTACTCATCACCAGTCGAATTCCCTGATCCAAGTGTCATTTTGGAAGCTTCCTGGGCATTGACACCTTGAAAAATGAGTCTGCCACTTGTCCAGTTACGCTCAGCGCAGGTAGCCTTCTTTGCAGTTGACATTCAGCGCAGGTAGACAGTGGAGCAGTTGACATTCAGCGCAGATGCTCAGTGGAGCAGTTGACATGATCCAGAAATGGCCTGTTTTTGAGTGTTTTCAGGTGGAGAACTTTTGTAAACTACTGTGGTTTGCTGGCCTTGTTCCTCTAAGGGTAGGAACAACATATTTAGGGACTTTGGATCCCTTAATTATTGATATTTCATGCTCAGTGATGCATGGCACAAAAATGTCTATAACAGTAGTTGATAGACTTACCAAATACAAATACTTTCATGCACTGTCTCATCCTTTCAAAGCCAATACATTCGCTACTGCATTTATGGAAACAGTTCAAAAGATACATGGAAATCCAAAGATTATCATAAGTGATAGAGATCCAATTTTCACTAGAAATTATTGGACAAAATTATTTTCCTATCTTGATGTCTTCATTGCTTTGTATCTGACAAACAAACACAATAGATCAAGTGGTTACCCCTCACAGAATGGTTGCATAACACTTCCTTCCATACCGAAACAAAAATGACCCCATTTATGGTGCTTTATGGATATCATCCACCATCCATCACATCATATTTAAGAGACAATTATAAGGTTCAAGAAATGGAATATCGCATCGAGCATCTACAATAAGTTTTCCAACTCTTAAAGGATAACCTGAATTTGGCATAGAATTAAATGAAACAACAAGAATATCAACATCGCAATGAAATAATTTTTTGATGTGAGAAATTGGGTATTTGTATGACTACAACCATACAAACAAATGTCCCTTAATTGATATAAGACTTGGATAATAAATTATAACCCAAGTACTATGGCCCTTATAAGGTGTTGCAAAATATTGGTACTATGGCATACAAATTGGAGTTGTCTGCATCTTCGTGAGTACACCTAGTTTTCCATGTTTCATGCTTAAATAAGGTTATACGTGAAAAGCTCCTTGTTCAAACAATATTTCAAAAACTTGACGAGGAAGGAAAAATCATATTGCAACCTGAAGCAATCACAGAAATAAGAATCAGACAGCTACAAAATAGATCAATTTCAGAGTTTCTCATTAAGTGGAAGAACTTACCTACTAAAGAATCCAAATGGGAGAGTATTTTATTCAGAAGCATCCATAACTACTCAAGTGTTGACGACAACACTTTTTTGAAGGAGAGGGGCTTGTTAGGTCCCTATAATACTAGTGTATTCCCAATATTGTTATTGTTGTGCCTCATAGAAGCCCATTATCATTATTGTCGTGCCCTTACATTATTATTGTCATGTAGGCTCTAATTATATTATAATCCCTTAGAATCTTATATTGATCTGAAAATGAAAGAAAAATTGATCATCCTTTCACACTTTTCAAGCCTGATAACTTGGGTCTTCAAATGTAAAGTTAGTTTCACAACCTCTTAAAAGATGAGTGGTTAA
This sequence comes from Pinus tabuliformis, assembly GCA_031772625.1. Lineage (NCBI taxonomy): Eukaryota > Viridiplantae > Streptophyta > Pinopsida > Pinales > Pinaceae > Pinus > Pinus tabuliformis. The sequence continues at coordinate 1,582,835,513 of CM062817.1, forward strand.
GTTTTCACATAAACTTAAGAGTGAAACAAATTCGTATGAAACTGAAGATGATAATCATGAAAATAAGTCAACAAGTGATAATGGAGTTCACCCCTCCTAGGCTACATCTTTGGGCCCTACTCTAATGACTAGGCTGCTTTATTGATTTCAGAAGCAAATGAGCACATTACAAATTGTTGGCTCTAGAGTTCCACCGTTTCTCCTACAAAGAAACATTCTTATACAAAGAATTATCACTCAAAAATATGTCTCCCTACAGTAAGTAATGATTATGTCAACATAAATAGGACTCTCCCACAATAGGTCCTTAAACTCCACCCGAAATCAAAAAGCATAAGCATACAACTACTTCACAATGAAGTGCTAAAAATGGAATTTCTCATAAGAACAATGAGAAAATACTGAAAATGGTTTCTCTACTGAAGTAACAGTTGCTACAAATGTAATTGGAAGGCTAGAAAACCTCTAACTAGGATATTTTCATGCTAAAATATGCCTCCATCTAACTTCAAAACTCTCTTTGTCTTTAGCACTAAAGGACTTAAATCCATAAAAATACTATCATAGAGTGCTCAAATTAGAAATACGAGGCTGCCATTGAGTCCAAGACACTCAAAAACCCCTATCTAGGCTCTTTTTGAGCTCAAAAAGGTTAAAAATTGAGCAAGATATGCTTCTTGGAACCAAGCTCTACTATTTGTCATGCAAAGCTACCATTTTAGCTATCCATTCTACAAATTGAACCTTTCTTCCAACCGTTGAGCAATAATTTTTCCTAGCATCGATGGAATTCCTTCTGAAAAAGGCGCAAATTATCACCTAGTTAAAATGCACCATAAGGCCTTAGCGCCAAAACTTTAGCCCCGAAGGGCAGTCATGTGGACACATATTGTCAGGGGCTAGGCTGACCACCTACCCCCACCAGCTAAGCCCCTACTCTAGAAATTTGTTGGTCACATGGAACACATAAGACCAAGGGTTGGGCCAACCACCCGTCCCCTTCACCGGAGCCTCTGCACCACGGTCATGTGGCATTGAATAGGACCGGGGTTTGGGGATAATCGCCTGGTCGTATCACTTCCACGTGCATATGGTCATGTGGTACCGACAAGCCTTTGGTTTGGGGCCAAGTGACCCACCCTTCTCGCCAACACGTCAACTATTATATTTTAATTATAATCGAGCCCCCATAACTGTTAAAATCTATTGGCATGGCCCAATGGTAGAGTGTTGAGTTATGTTGCGGTAGGTTGAGGGGTCGAACCCTGTCGAGCCCCTTAACCCTGTTATAAAATTTTTGTCCAATCACAAAGGGCCACATGGTGCATTACCATTGGCCCATTTTCAACCAACCAACAAATATAATTGTGCCACCAACCTCAGTATGACCCTACCACTTATTAAGCCTGGGTTGGTCCACCATCATCCATACCCTACAGAGTCAGTTGTACAACCTGTCAAGTCAACAGCCCAGTCAATCATCTTGTTTAAATTTTTAGTTATTTGGCCAAAATTTTAGAATGCAATAACTTGAGAATATGATGTCTGATTGAGGTGATTCAAGCGGCATTGGAATCAAGATAATGAACACTACGATTTGGGGTTAGTTTTGGGAGATTCCGAGCACTTTTATTTTGAGCCTTTTTTTTTATCTCTAGATAATATATATACCAAAGAGGTTTTTCCATTTGAATCATCCAATAATTGTTCATTTATGTGATGTAAAAGTAGGTTTCCCACTTGAAGAGGATTATTTTGAAGTTGTTTATCTATATTTTATTTTGTTTTGTGATCTAGTTACATAACAACTACTAGCATAACTTTTTTATTGGAATCCATTTTATGGGTCTTTAGATTCGACTCTAAATGTATCTTTCAACACCTATCTTCAATGAGCCTATAGATATTAAAATGGTTATAATAATTATTTGGTTCCTTGTGTTGATGTGCAGTGGTTATTCTGTTCTTATCCTTTCCTTTCCACATCTTCTTTCCCTCCTTGGAAACATCGTACTGGCCTTTTTGGTTGGAACCACTTGATTTTCCATTATTTATATCCATATTCTCTAGATATTATGCTTGTACACATGCCTTGGAACCTATTATAGGTTTGGAGAGGATAACTTTTTGTAGTAGCCCTGGTTAAAAATCCATGTAAATATTTATAAGGCCATGGTCATGGGACACATATTCCATGCTGAATGGTGGGAAAAACATCCTAGGGGGTGTTCATTCGGTTTATTATGGCTAAGGAAATTGGAAAAGGCAATGGAAAAGGCTTTGGAAAGGCATGAGGCATTTATTGGCATTTTATTTATGAAAATAACTGAAAGTAGGAGAAAAGGAAGGTGAAAGGTCACATGTTGTATGTGAGGAGGAAATTGAAGGAAAATAATGGAAATTGAAGAAAATCGAGGCCTCATTGATAAAAAGGCTTCTCAGAATCAGTTGCAAGCTTGGTTAGTGTAGAATTTTGTCAGTTCAGTTTTGGAGCTCTCTCTCTCTCTTCTCTCTCTCATACTCTTGGACACTTAGAGCTCCTTGGAGCACTCTTGGAGGAGTGTGGAATAATTTTAGTTTTGGAGGAAGAAGGCAAAGGAAGAGCAGGAAAGCACAAGAGGATATCAGGATCTACAACTACAATGGGTTTTTCTTGTAGGTATCGAGTTGCATGTATGTTTTCCTCACTAGTCTTGGCATGCATGGCATTTGCATGTGGTTATTTGGTCATGATATTTGACTGGTATGAAGGATTTCTTGGATTGAAAGTGGATTTTCTTAGCATTTTCTTTTCCTGGATAGCCATGGTGTTGTATGTTTATTTATTTGTTTTTCTGGTTGGTTCTCATGTTTCCTTTAGCTTGGGATGAGTTACTAGTTCCTGGAGCCTTGGTTGGAAAAACACTATGGACCTATGTAACAACTTGAGTTGAGTTATTAGTCCTAGATCCTTGTTTGGACAAACGCTCTGGAGCCCTTAGCAGGTTGAGTTATTAGTCTTGGAGCTTTGGTTGGACAAACGCTCTGGAGCCTAGCAACATTTGTGGGTTGAGTTACTAGTCCTGGACTCTTGGTTGGAAAAAATGTTCTAGAGCCCTGGAAGGCTTGGGTAGAAACCAATCTGATGATGGTTTTGTGAATTCTAACTATGAGGTGGAGTAATTGTTGATAGGTTGTGTTATAGCCTAGATTTACCTCAGGCTGAAAAGGTAAGCTTCTAGGTCCACATCAAACCACGCTCAGCCTCGTAGCTAGCCCTACGAGGACAGGAGAGGGCTCTCTCCGGGTCAATCTTAGCAAAAGATAATTGATGGGGCTTGAGATGACTGAAATAAAAACTAATTTTAGGCTAGGTATGAAGTGCAAGGATTTAATTTGAGTTTTTTTGGGGGTTTTGTTGGAAAAAAGGGAAAGGCAAATTTGGGTCCAGGGATGAGGCCAAATTTTTGCAGAGTTCCGATTGGGGCAAGGTAGGCAGTGGTTTTGATGCTTTAGATTAAATGAATGGATATAAAAGACTGCTAAGGAGCTAAAGAGGGCAAGAGGCTACAAGAATCCTCTCCAAATAGATGAAAACATGTAAAACTAAACAAATTTTAAGGCAGAGCACCATAAGCTAATGAATTCTACCTTTGTCACTCAATTTGTTTAATTTCAGAAGCAGGGAGAAGGGAAATGGCATACATAAAACATCAATGAACTTACAATTACATGAAGAAAAACACCATCAAAACACAGAGCCACAAGGATCCCAACAAATGCTGCAAAACCCTGGTCTTTCCTTTGCCAAAAATGCAGAAAATGAATGTACAATGAAGTGCCAAGCAATCCCAAGTGTCCAACCATGAAAATGACTTAGAAATTACATAATATAGACAAGCCAAACCCATTCCCTTGCCTCTAGGGGTCGAGCTCATCATTCTAGGAGTTGTTTGAACCAATTCTAAACAAGGAACTGAAATCTAGGCAATCAAACAACTTGCCTCTTTATGCTAGGAAATTGATTCATTCATTTAATTTTCACTTTTTAGTGAATGAATCCTCTAGAACAAGTAAAAATGTGCCAATATTACATCATGGTCATCAAATTACATCATGGTAGATCAATAGTTACATCAAAAAGTAAAACTAGTCAAAACTGGGCAAATTTCTGAGCTGAAGAGTGAAAATGAGGCCAAATTTATCTATGCGTCGCACCCAAATTCTCTATGCGTCGCGCCACTTTGAAGCTGATTTTGAGGTGCTTCCCGAAGTCCAAATTTAGCTCATGATAGCTCGTTGGAAATCCCTGCTTGTATACTTTCCAACCCAAGTGGAATTTCTGGATTTGGTGTCCATTTTCCCCTACAAATATCCAATCTACCAAGACTGCTTCCTGTGTGTGGAAAAAGTGGCAGAAAGGCCATTTTCAAGGTGTTTTTGACCCTTTAGGCCACCCATAACTTGATGAAATATCTCAGCCATTCGTGAGCATGCATAATTTATCATAAAAAACCCAAAAATATCAAGTTTTCCTCCAAAAGATGTCCCAATCATAAGCACGCGCCAAGTGGCGCTATGCGTTGGGCAGAAAACTCTGTTTTGTGACCAAAAAACTCAAAAATGACAAAATTTTCTCCAAATTCCTTGAAATTTGCATTGAAGGTGCCTCATCAAGTATCATGCTCAGCCAAAGAGGCTTTAGCCAAGATTCAGAGTCTATCCTCCCTTTTATGGCATTTCAGTGCCCTCCTGGTGCATGCAGTTCAGTGATGGAATCACTGTCTTGTTCGTATGATGAATCTGTGTCCGTCTCCATGGTGTTTGAAACAAGGTGTATGTTTGGTTTGTTGAAAATGAGAAATTGGTGTTTTGTTTTCAATGCCAAATGTGCCAAAGGGAAGGGACTATGGGAGAAACATGGACAGTGGGAACAAGGGAGTCTTGTCAAGTGGTAGTTTTCCCTTTGAGAATTTGACAAACTTTGGGAGAGAGGAAAGCCACTGAATATTCGGGAAACTGAGGTTTTGGGAACTTTTACACATGAAATGGGAAAATGAGAATGAGAGGAAATGAAATGACCTGGGAGAGGGAGATGAAGCTTAGGAGTAAGTGACTTTTAGAGATGTAGGGAGATGTGAATGAAATGGGTATGAGTGACTTTAGGGATATGGGGAATAGGGGATGAGCTGCTATGATAAGATAACGGTGAGGGGGTGGAAAAAAAAAGGTGGAGAATGGAAGTGTTTGGCACAAAACAAGTTTTAAAACCCTAGGAGCAATCTTAAAACAAGAGAATAGGATTTTGAGTTTTTTGCATTTAAATTTTCATACCAACACCAAACACTTGTTAAGAGAAATGAGGAAGTGGCTTTGACTTACTTGAACAAGGAGATACTGAGCAAAATTTGATGGGTGAAAGGAATGGCAAAAATCTTGTGTTCTGGCCCAATGCGCCGCGCACAAACCCAATGCGTCGCGCCATGAACCCAACGTGTAGCGCATTTTGCAGGAGGCTTTTGGAGGCCTTACCGGTGTCCAAATTGGGTGCGGGATAGCTTGTTGGAAAGGTAATTGAGTCTAATTTCCGACCAAACTAGAATTTTTCAATTTCGAGTTCATTTACCCTATCAAAAGTCAAATATCCCAAGACTGGTCAAAATGTGCCAAATGAGGCTGCCTCAAGGCAGAGTGCTGTTGCAGTCAACTTTTGAAGGTCTTCCTCAACTCAAAATTGAGGTCATGATAGCTCATTGGAAAGATATTTGTGTCTAGTTATCATTTGGATCATCAAGTAAGTCATTTGGATAACCAAGCTAGGAGAAATCTTGATTTTCCCAAGGTCACTTCAGATGTGCATCAATTCTCCCGAGGCAACTGTATTTTTGACATTTCTCTAAAACCATGACACCTGTGTAAAAAGTGAAGGAGGTTTTTCTTCCTTGGCCTATTTTGGACAAACATCGGTTTCAGTTTTTCCAAATTCATCTTTTATTGCTCAAAAACATCATTTGAGTAAAACCTACCCCGATGTGTGGAACAGGGGATTTGTCGAAATGAAGCGAAATGAAGGGGATAAGGGGCTTCTAAATTCTTGAGAAAATTTTGGGAAGTAGGGAGGGATGTTAGGAAGAAAAGTAAAGTGTAATTTCAAAGATTGAGTGAGGGGAAGGGATCCAAAAGGGATAAACACACGCCCAACCTAGGAAATTGTCAAGTTGTAGCAAGAAACTAGGGTTTGTGCGAAAATGAGGAATTTGGGGGATATCAATGATGGGAAGTATTTAATAAGGTACATTAAGGATAGGGGAAGGTGTATGAACATCCGGATACAAGTTTTATGATGATTTGACCATCCAAGAGAAATTACCTTCAAAACCCTAGGAGAGAGAAATGAACTTTTACCTAGGCGCAACTGAAGCATGAACAAGCTGTTAAATGGCCCAGTGGAACTTGAAATGATGATGAAAACCCTCTGAATGATGGTACACTGAGCTGAATGGTGACATGGACTGACATTTGGACAACTTTGACAGGAGTAAAAGCAAACCCTAGACCTAATACCTAGTGACCAAATTTTGTTTGAAAACTCACTGAAATGACAAAATTTGACCTTGACACCTTAAAATCACTTTGTAAGAGCAAGTTTGATCACTGGAGGAAGGATACAAATACTAACACTAACATTGGCTCCAATGGGGATGGTAGCTCCTTGTAGGTGCCAAGAACTACAGATCTTTGGAAAGCAGACAATGCCTTCGTCCATTGGGCAATGGAATCAAAAACTCAAGCTGAAATGCATGACTGAAAACTGATGACTTGACGACACAAATTGACTCTCACTCAATTAAAAACTGACTCGATACTTAAACACAACCGACAAACTGGAAAATATGCTCAAAATGGAGCTTATTCATCAAAACCTACTCTAACTATTCTATTTCACTGCCAGATCAAGTGAAATGAAACAGCCAATGCAACCATGTTAGCATCTTGGCTGTTATTTGATTTCTTCCCAAATTCTTTCTGATGCACAGGAAAAGGGAAGAATCGAAAGGCAACTCCCATGGAAACTCGGAATCAAGTTGACTGGTGATAAACTTGCGAAATATGAATTGGCTAGATGACTTCAGGAATACTGCAAAAAGATCTTCATAAGCATAGCTATTGATTTCCACTAACACATTACTGCTCTGGTCCAAGTAATCTTCATAGCTAGATTTTAAAATTTTCCTCACATTTGTGTTGTCTTTCTTTGGTGATTGTAGCAAGCTGCCAAAAGGATCCTGAATTTCGTGAATAACCAAACTCTGTTGCTGATTCCAAACAGAACAAAAGTTTCCTTTATCAATCTCCTCATATGGCTACAAACATTGGTATGAGCTTTATAATGAAAAATCTGTTAAACAAGACAATGAAGTCGACTTTTGAATAAGATTTTTATCAACATTCTTTTCTTGCATGTGGTTAGCTAATGGAGAAGAAATTTTACAGCAAACATCATCCAACACACGAGCAATAGGAGCATCCAAAACTTGAAAAGACTGCTGCAATGTGTCTATTGAAACTGTATAACATCCTACTGGCTGTTCATCTTTTTCTTTAGAGATATTACGAAGATTCTGCCTTATAAACTGAAATGATTCGAAACAAAAGGGTACAGAATCCTCTTGCATCATTAAATCATGTATTTCGACTTCCACGCTTTCATCTATAATCTGATCTGCAATTGCGTTTGGTGGCTGCAAATCTAGTGTTAGGGAGGGTTTTGTATCCAAAATGATTTCATCAATCATTTCAAGGGAATATTTCTCATTAACAACTTGCTCAAGAATTTCGCTATTTGTCTCATCCTCAACATTAAAACTGAGAGATTGTTGATTTCCTATAGGCTGCTCATTCGAAGATTTACTGTGCAATTTACCCTTCAAAAACTGAAATGATTCAAAACAGAAAGGTAGGGAATCTTCTTGTATCATTTGATCATATGTGCCAGCTTCCATGTCTTCATGTGCAACTTGACAATCAATGGCATTTGGGGACTGGAAATCTGAATATGAGAAGTCTGGAACAAGGTTTTCATTGCCCTCAAGATGGTCCAGATCAAGACTTGTTGACAGTTGATTTCTGATTGCATGGAAATTGTCTCTGATGAACTGAAATGAATCAAAACAAAAAGGCAAAGATCCTTCACTTACTTCAAAATTTGCTGCACTTTCCTCGTCACTGTCATAGCTGATATGCATCGGTTGATCACTGTACTTGAGCTGCTGAAAGTGAACTTCCTCCTCCCACAAACTAACTGCTTGTTTGTCTGCAAGATTAGCTTCTGTTTGGAGAACATAATCATCATCATACAGATCAAACTGAGGCAAATAATCAGTATAAAACACATCATCAAGCATGCATGTCATATCAACAGATCTCTCTTCTCCAAGATGATCTATAAACCAATCATTATCAGATCTATGACAACTGGGGTAAGAAATAAGATGTTTTGGAGCAGCAACTTGTTCTTCTTCAATCAGCAAGCCATGGGCTTGAACATTATTCTCATTCCTTGTGGTGATCCTCTGCATCATCTCTTCTACTGCACTTACCAAAACGTCAATCTTTACCTCTAGAGATGTTGATTTCTTCGGATCTACATTTTTCATTTCTTCTTCCTTCAACCTTGCCCTTTAGATCAGCAAGTGAGCCTCTACATGTACTGCATTGTTCTGCATCTCTTCAAGTGTTGCAATATTCCTTTCTCTTAGCTGAAACTCCATTTCTGAATCAAAGGCACCCGAGTAGTGCAAGAGAGCAGATCTAGGAGGAGGTCTTATATCAATTGGGATCGAATAATAAACTTGGTTAAATCTGGCAGAAAATTATTGTACTGTCTCCCCTGACTGTCTTTTCAGCTGGTTATACTCTTCTAAAATAAGCAAAAGGTTCTATCCGATCACCCACCTGTCGAGAAAAACTTTGATGAACTGCTGGAAATATGAGATGCTCGCATCAGGCAGGGCTTTGAACCAACTCTTGACTTTGCCTTGCAAAGAAAGAGCAAAAAGCCTGAGACTAACATCTTCATCATCAAACTCAAAAAGGTCTAGAAAAGTCTCAACATTCTGCACATGTTGCTCAGCGTTGACATTCTTACATTCATCGTCAAATCTCGGCAAATATAGGTAATAATTTGCAGGGAAAGCATGGAGAACAGAAGGTAAAACAAGAGGTTTATACCTATCTGGGACTATAAAAGGTGTAGGAGTATATACAAGAGCTATGGGATTAGTTTTGGTCTCTTGAGGTTCATCAGTTTGAAGAGAGTCATCATAAGATGTGGGAAAAGTAAGGAGGCCAGGATCAAAGGGAAACTCAGTATTTACACTTTTTGAATAGGTCGATTGAAGATTTTGATCACCTTTATCATACAACAAATTCTAAAAAACTTTCAGGACAGCTTCAAGAACAGCAAAGAAGTAATTTACAAGAAAGCAGACTAGATCCTGAATACCATTCCACTTTGGATACCTGAACTTTGTGTAAGATCCTTCCATTTTCTCAGAGAAAGAGTTAGTCTTCCAGTGGAGTCTTTATAGGAGTCGCTAGGTGAATGATTTCAACCTTCTTATGTCTGATCGTTTTCCACCATCAACCATCAGATCTAAACTTGACACATGTACTGGGGTGATCGTTTTAGATCAGATGTTCAGTTTATAAACTAGACCGGAGATTGACTGAAGTAGCTTTCATCTACTTTCGCTAATGCAAAGCAAAAGCGTTTCGAAGGCTACCTGGCTAACTTCAGGCTCCGTCTATAGTCTACAAAGCCAAACAATGAAAATAAACTTTCTTCCCCAGCGGAGTCACCACTATGTTAGAGCCTAGATTTACCTCAGGCTGAAAAGGTAAGCTTCTAGGTCCACATCAAACCACGCTCAGCCTCATAGCTAGCCCTACGAGGACAGGAGAGGGCTCTCTCCGGGTCAATCTCAGCAAAAGATAATCGATGGGGCTTGAGATGATTGAAATCAAAACTAATTTTAGGCTAGGTATGAAGTGCAAGGATTTAATTTGAGTTTTTTTGGGGTTTTTTGTTGGAAAAAAGGGAAAGGCAAATTTGGGTCCGGGGATGAGGCCAAATTTTTGCAGAGTTCCGGTTGGGGCAAGGTAGGCAGTGGTTTTGATGCTTTAGATTAAATGAATGAATAGAAAAGACTGCTGAGGAGCTAAATAGGGAAATAGGCTGCAAGAATCCTCTCCAAACAAATGAAAACATGTAAAACTAATCAAATTTTAAGGCAAAGCACCATAAGCTAATGAATTCTACCTTTGTCACTCAATTTGTTTAATTTCAGAAGCAAAGAGAAGGGAAATGGCATACATAAAACATCAATGAACTTACAATTACATGAAGAAAAACACCATCAAAACACAAAGCCACAAGGATCCCAACAAGTGCTGCAAAACCCTGGTCTTTCCTTTGCCAAAAATGCAGAAAATGAATGTACAATGAAGTGCCAAGAAATCCCAAGTGTCCAACCATGAAAATGACTTAGAAATTACATAATATAGATAAGCCAAACCCATTCCCTTTCCTCTAGGGGTCGATCTCATCATTCTAGAAGCTGTTTGAACCAATTCTAAACAAGGAACTGAAATCTAGGCAATCAAATAACTTGCCTCTATATGCTAGGAAACTGATTCATTCATTTAATTTTCACTTTTTAGTGAATGAATCCTTTAGAACAAGTAAAAATGTGCCAATATTACATCATGGTCATCAAATTACATCATGGTAGATCAATAGTTACATCAAAAAGTAAAACTAGACAAAACTGGCAAATTTCTGAGCTAAAGAGTGAAAATGAGGCCAAATTTCTCTATGCGCCGCGCCCAAATTCTCTATGCGTCGCGCCACTTTGGAGCTGATTTTGAGGCACTTCCCGAAGTCCAAATTTAGCTCATGATAGCTCGTTGGAAAGCCCTACCTGTCTACTTTCCAACCCAAGTGGAATTTCTGGATTTGGTGTCCATTTTCCCCTCCAAATATCCAATCTCCCAAGACTGCTTCCTGTGTGTGGAAAAAGTGGCAGATGGGCCATTTTCAAGGTGTTTTTGACCCTTTATGCCACCCAGAACTTGATGAAATCTCTTGGCCATTCATGAGCATGCATAATTTATCATAAAAAACCCAAAAATATCAAGTTTTCCTCCGGAAGATGTCCCAATCATAAGCGCGCGCCAAGTGGCGCTATGCATTGGGCAAAAAACTCTGTTTTGTGACCAAAAAGATCAAAAATGACAAAATTTTCTCCAAATTCCTTGAAATTTGGACTGAAGGTGCCTCATCAAGTATCATGCTCAGACAAAAAGGCTTTGGCCAAGATTCGGAGTCTATCCTCCCTTTTATGGCATTTCAGTGCCCTCCTGGTGCATGCAATTCACTGATGGAATCACTGTCTTGTTCGCATGATGAATATGTGTTCATCTCCATGGTGTTTGAAACAAGGAGTATGTTTGGTTTGTTGAAAATGAGAAGTTAGTGTTTTGTTTTCAATGCCAAATGTGCCAAAGGGAAGCGACTGTGGGAGAAACATGGACAGTGGGAACAAGGGAGTCTTGTCAAGTGGTAGTTTTCCCTTTGAGAATTTGACAAACTTTGGGAGAGAGGAGAGCCACTGAATGTTTTGGAAACTGAGGTTTTGGGAATTTTTACACATGAAATGGGAAAAGGAGAATGAGAGGAAATGAAATGACTTGGGAGAGGGAGATGAAGCTTAGGAGTAAGTGACTTTTAGAGATGTAGGGAGGTGAGAATGAAATGGGTATGAGTGACTTTAGGGATATGGGGAATAGGGGATGAGCTGCTATGATACGATAATGGTGAGGGGGTGGAAAAAACAAGGTGGAGAATGGAAGTGTTTGGCACAAAACAAGTTTTAAAACCCTAGGAGCAATCTTAAAACAAGAGAATAGGATTTTGAGTTTTTTGCATTTAAATTTTCATACCAACACCAAACACTTGTTAAGAGAAATGAGGAAGTGGCTTTGACTTACTTGAACAAGGAGAGATTGAGAAAAATTTGATGGGTGAAAGGAATGGCAAACATCTTGTGTTCTGGCCCAATGCGTCGCGCACCAACCCAATGCGCCGTGCACAAACCCAATGTGTCGCACCATTAACCCAACGCATAGCACATTTTGCAGGAGGCCTTACCGATGTCCAAATTGGGCGCGGGATAGCTCGTTGGAAAGGAATTTGAGTCTAGTTTCTAAAAAAAACTATAATTGTTCAATTTTTCATTCATTTACGCTGTCAAAAACCAAATCTCCCAAGACTGGTCAAAATGTGCCAAATGAGGCTGCCTCAAGGTAGAGTGTTGTTGCAGTCAACTTTTGAAGGTCTTCCTCAACTCAAAATTGAGCTCATGATAGCTCATTGGAAATATATTTGTGTCTAGTTATCATTTGACTCATCAAGCAAGTCATTTGGCCAACCAATCTAGGAGAAATCTTGATTTTCCCAAGGTCACTTCAGATGTGCATCGATTCTCCCGAGGCAATTGTATTTTTGACATTTCTCTAAAACCATGACACCTGTGTAAAACTTGAAGGAGGGTTTCTTTCCTTGGCCTATTTGGGACAAAAATTTCTCTCAGTTTTCCCAAATTCATATTTTCTTGCTCAGAAACATCATTTGAGTAAAACCTACCCCGATGTGTGGAACAGGGGATTTGTCGAAATGAAGTGAAATGAAGGGGATAAAGGGCTTATAAATTCTTGAGAAAATTTTGGGAAGTAGGCAGCGATGTTAGGAAGCAGGGGAAAGTGAAATTTCAAATATTGAGTGAGGGGAATGGGTCCAAAAGGGCTAAACACAGGCCCAACCTAGGAAATTGTCAAGTTGTAGCAAGAAACTAGGGTTTGTGTGAAAATGAGGAATTTGGGGGATCTCAGTGATGGGAAGTGTTTAATAAGGTACATTAAGGATAGGGGAAGGTGTATGAACATCCGGATACAAGTTTTGTTGATGATTTGACCATCCAAGTGAAATTACCTTCAAAACCCTAGGAGAGGGAAATGAACTTTTACCTAGGTGCAATTGAAGCATGAACAAGGTGTAAAATGACCCAGTGGAACTTGACATGATGATGACAACCCTCTAAATGATGGTACATTCAGCTGAATGGTGACATGGACCGACATTTGGACAACTTTGACAAGAGTAAAAACAAACCCTAGACCTAATACCTAGTGACCAAATTTTGTTTGAAAACTCACTGAAATGACAAAATTTGACCTTGACACCTTAAAATCACTTTGTAAGAGCAAGTTTGATCACTGGAGGAAGGCTATAAAGACTGACACTAATAGGTTGAGGTGGTTTTTTCTCTGGAATCCCTGGACCATTTTTGTTAATGCTTTTTATGAGATCCCAAATTCATGCTTGGAATATGGCACAGGGTGACTAGTTGAAGAGATATTTGGCTGAGCCATGTCTATGGTAAGGTGGAACACGGTAGTCCCATACCGTGTTGGATTTTGAATCATTAATATGAGGAAATTTCTCCTTGTTATCTCAAGAGTATTATACTGGTTTATATGTGGATTATATGGTTGTTGTTTCCTTGGTACTTCTGTTGTTATTATGTTGGTTATGAATATGTATTATGACTGTGGCTATGTATGGCTCCCATCATGTTTTAAATTGTATATGAATTAAAAATGTATATATGGCCTAATGGATGAAACTACAGCTAATGTGTTGAGGCATCAATGCTTCTTAGCGATTCTCAGATAAGTATGAGACCCCTATGCTAGGATATGTTGTTTAAACCTGTAGATTACATAATTTTGATATGTTTGAAATTTTTTCTGTCATGGCTAGTAGGGGCCCAGTCAATCCCTTGTTAAAATAACTGCATTTGTATCATCATTCAATTGTTATCTTTATGTTCTTGAGGTATCATTGAATTTTGGGCAGTGACCTGGGCTCTAGGCCCGAAAAATTGGCTCAAATCCTTGGGATGCTGGCACAACACTGAGAAAAATAGTCCCTAGACGTTGGCATACCATGTTGCACGAGCATCTAAATCCTTATGAACGTATGCATGCCCATATCATGCGAGCATACAGGGGTTAATTGATCTAAAAACCCAATGGGACCCAGGGGCTAGTTACTTGAGAGGTTGGGATGGTTTATGAGAGTCTTGTTGCTAATGTTGAAGGTCTGTAATGGTGTGTTTTCGTTGGTTCCACTTCCTTAAGGTGACTTAGGAGGTTGAATCATATCATAGTAACTTCTCATTATATTTTTACCCCATTTGGCCGGTTACTTGGGTAGATATGGGAGGAGGGTGTTACAAAGTTGTATCAAAGCATGGTTCACCCTTAGACTGGATGGGTTGTGTGTATGTCATGCATTCATGTCAGTTTCATATGTGTTATTTATGCTTGTAGTCCATGTGCTTGTTGCATTTTCATGGTGTTGATCATGGTTGTAGTGATGTCATCATGTGAAGGTTGATAGTGTTGCTGTGGGATGTGTCATGAGTGTATGGTTGTATATGCATTTTTTATGCATGTTGGTGTTTATATGTTGTTATGCAAGAATTTTCATGGTGAAGGTTGTTGCACATAAGGTCATTGTATGCAATTAGGTCATCATGATGATATTTGTATGTTATGATGCTAATATGTTGGCTAAGATAGAGAAGGAGATGCATATCATGAGTGTGAAGTTGCAACAATGGACTTTGGGATAAGAGCATATCATCATACAGGGTTGTATGGTGGGCATGCATGTATGTTGGTTAATGTTTGTTATAAGCATTAGGGTTATTGATATGATTTTCATTCTATTATTATTATGGTTACATGTATAATAAATGCTAGTGAATCAGTGTGGTCATATAGTCATGAATGATAGTAACTTCTTGTTATATGCATTGTTGTTGTTGTTTTATGTTAGTTAACTTGATGATTATGTTATATGTTAACTCTTTGATTGTTATATGATAATTAACTTGATGATTATGTTATATGTCATTAATGAATATGTTATACAATTAACTTGTAGCTAGCTCGATGATTATGTTATATGTTGTTGACGAGCTTGTTATATCTTAACTTATTGTTGTTATATGTTAGTTAACTTGATGATTAGTGTTATAAAATTAGCATATTGATGTTATATGTATCATGCTAAATTGGATTGGATGATGCAGACGATTAAGGTTATGACATTCAGTTATGAGTCAACTTATTTGTCACATTGTGTTGTACTAATCTAAATTGATCATACATACGTGATTGTTATGCATGAACGAAAAATGTTTATGAAGCTTATGATGTGAACATGTTATTTAGTTATTATTATGGATATCATGAACTTATTTTTGTTTGAGATGATGTGTTTTGAAGTTATATCGTGCTAACTATATTGATTGTGAAGACAATATAGCCTCCCTTGAGATACATTAAGGTATGAGCTTGCTTATGTCATCTACTCTGTGCTTGTATGTTTGATTATGTGGTTTATTTGTTGTTTGAGTGTTAGTGCCTATTATTTCATCTATTTGTTGTTGAATGTTTGATTAATCGCATGATATGAGTATGCGTGTCTATGATTTCTTGCCGAAATGATATTGTTTTAAGATGGTTGTACTAATATATATGTGTTGAGACAATTGATCTGTACTTGAGTGTAAGTAAGTGATAGTTGTAGAATTATGTATTATGAGAAATGAATGTGAGTTGATTCTTGAGTATGACATAGTTGTTAGAATTGGTAAAGGTTGATTTCAAATTAATATACATGATGTCTTGATCTTTGGAATGTGCAACTGACATGTGTGAGAAGTTGTAGGGAAACATGCCTAGTATTATTTTGACAAGGTAATAGTTGATGTTTTTATATAACTAACAACTGGGTGAAGCCCCAAGGGTTAGCTCAACTGATCGAGTCCCCGTTGTTAAGTACCTTGCCAATCAGGAGGTCATAGGGTCAATTCTCCTCGATGCCCTTGGGGTTAGGCCCTTCTAGTCTAGCCAACGGGCTTTGAAAGATTCCCTTAAGGGTTGATCTACCCAAATTTTCCATGGATGTAACGACCACCGAGTGACCGTGAACCACCCGTAAAAAGAAAACTAACAACTAGGTGATGTGATAGCACATAATAAAGACATGATTACAACAAGGTAAAAAGGTAAAAGAAAGGAATTGGGCAATAATTCATTTGACTATGTTTAGAAACCCTAATTCCAAATGAATGAGTCTTTTGCATACATGAAATCGTCTTAACCTTGAATTTGAATGAAATTACGAGGATATGTGTTATGTTCATAAATATGTATTTGACAGGTATAATAACTAGTTCTAGTTATGGCTAGATCTGTCAAGGGAATTGGAGTCCCTTGAGAGATGGCATGGATGTGATCAGTTGCAAGCAATGTGTTTAAAACCAACAAGGTAAGGTAACCAGTGTATTGTCATGTTTATTTATGCATTGACAGTAATGTGTTGATGGCAGTATGATGCAAGAGATTGCATGGAAAAGAGGTTGCCATCAAATCTCAAAGAAGGCTTAGGCTGAGATCTCCCTTGGAAGCACTAAGAAACGTGGGGATTGAGTCATGGTATTTGTTGAGAGTCTTGTGATTTGATTCTTTGTGTTGTTTTTGTGCTTGATTTGCAGCTTTGTTTATCTCTAGTGTATGGAAATACCACTTTGTTTGTAGTGTCGTATTGTTATTGGTTTTCATAGTTTTCTTCTTGTTTGCATTTTTCTTGCCTTTTATATCTTGAGGGTCTTGGGAATTAGTTGGGAAAGAGGAAATTTAATGGAGCTCAGGGAAAGATGAATGAAACCCAACAGGTGATGTAAGGATTGGATGAATCTGAGTGCATGTATAAGGGTAGTTGAAGGCAAGGGTATGATGACTAGTTGGATTGGTTGGGTCCATTGGTGTAAATGGATGATGGTAGGACAATCATGTGAAAGGTAATCAAGAAAGGTAAGGTGAATGGATTTGAGGCGTCATAGGCCTTGGCTATGTTGGGATTTTTTGTTCTCAATGTTGTGCATGGATTGCACGTGTAAAGGGAGTTATCTTAATCTTGACCTTATGATATCTAGTAATTATTTTGTGATCATGATTATTGTGATGTCTATATGTGTACACATGAATGTATGTATGTATGTATGTCATGTATGACAAGGTCATAATGGATCATGATTGTTAAGGCTAATATTTATATGTATATATATGTATATATGTGTGTCATTATCTCAGAGATTGTTTAATGGTAATATTTATATGTATATATATGTATGTATGTATATTGTTGTGTGACAAGGTGATTAGGAATAATTCTTGTGGAGGAATGATTCCTTATGCAGGTGAATGACATGAAGAGGTTCCTGGTTTATGAGGAATCAAGTGGAAGAGTGGTCATGAAAAATATATGAGTCAGTATCATATGGTTATGAGTTGATATTATGTAATTATATTATGTCTATGTTATGGATAGGCTATATTGAGGGACACATCAACAAAATGAAACCAATGTGGTCTGTGGGATGTTGGGATAAGCATGGATCGTGGAGAGACACTAGAAGCAAGGTTTCTTGGTAGAGACAATTTGGTTTTGAATGTGTGGTACTATTGTTGTTCATATGTTGTATATGTTGTACATGTTGCATATGTGATGTTGTGTGCATGCAATGTTGTGCATATATAGTGTCTGTAAGTAAGTGATAATTGTAGCATTATGTATTATGACAAATGAATATGAGTTGATTGTTGAGTATGACAAGGTTGTTAGACTTGGTAAAGGTTGATTTCAAATTCATATACATGATGTCTTGATATTTGGAACATGAGACTGACATGTGTGAGAAGTTGTAGGGAAACATGCCTAGCATTAGATTGACAAGGTAATAGTTGTTGTGTTTAGATAACTAACAACTGGGTGATGTGATAGCACATAATAACAAGGTAAAAAGTTAAAAGAAAGGAATTGGGGAAGAATTCCTTTGACTATGTTTGGAAACCTTAATTCCAAATGAATGAGTGCTTTGCATACATGAAATCATCTTAACCTTGAATTTGTATGACATTGCGAGGATATGTGCTATATTCATAAATATGTATTTGGTAGGTATAATAACTAGTTCTAGTTATGGCTAGATTTGTTAAGGGAATTGGAGTCCCTTGAGAGATGGTGTGGATGTGATCATTTGCAAGTGATGTGTTTGACACAACAAGGTAAGATAACCAATGTATTGTTATGTTTATTTATGTAGTGACAATTATGTGTTGATGGCAGTATGATGCAAGGGATTGCATGGAAAAGAGGTTGCCATGAAATCTCGAAGAAGGCTTAGGTTGAGATTTCCCTTGGAAGCACTAAGAACCATGGGGATTGAGTCATGGTGTCTGTTGAGAGTCTTGTGATTCGATTCTTTGTGTTGTTTTTTCACTTGATTTGCATCTTTGTTTATGTCTATTGTATGGTCATACCACTTTGTTCATAGTGTCGTATTGTTATTGGTTTTCATAGTTTTCTTCTTGTTTGCATTTTTCTTACCTTTTATGTCTTGAGGGTCTTGGGAATTAGTTGGGAAAGAGGAAAGTTAATGGATCTTAGGGAGAGATGAATGAAACCCAATAGGTGATGTAAGGCTTGGATGAATCTTAGTGCATGTATAAGGGCAGTTGAAGGCAAGAGTATGATGACTAGTTGGATTGGTTGGGTCCATTGGTGTAAATGGACGATGGTAGGACAATCATGGGAAAGGTAATCAAGAAAGGTAAGGTGAATGGATTTGAGGCGTCATAGGCATTCGCTATGTTGGAAATTGTTGTTCTCAATGTTTTGCATGTGTTGCATGCATAAAGGGAGTTATCTTAATCTTGACCTTATGATATCTAGTAATTATTTTGTGATCATGATTATGTTGATGTCTATATGTGTACACATGAATGTATGTATATATGTATGTCATGTATGACAAGGTAATAATGGATCATGATTATTAAGGCTAATATATATATATATATATATATATATATATATATATATATATATATATATATATATATATATATATATATATATATATATATAAGTATGTATGTATGTGTGTCATTGTCTGAGAGATTGTTTAATGCTAATATTTATATGTATACATATGTATGTATGTATATTGTTGTTTCAACGGGTGATTAGGAATAATTCTTGTGGAGGAATGATTCCTCATGCAGGTGAATGCCATGAAGAGGTTCCTGGTTTATGAGGAATCAAGTGGAAGAGTGGTCATGAAAAATATATGAGGTCAGTATCATATGGTTATGGATAGGCTATACTGAGGGACACATCAACGAAATGAAAGAAATATGGTCTGCGGGATGTTGGGATAACCATGGATGGCGGAGAGACACTAGAAGCAAGGTTACTTGGTAGAGACAACATAGTTTTAAATGTGTGGTACTATTGTTGTGCATATGTTGTATATGTTGTACATGTTGCATCTGTGATGTTGTGGCATGCAGTTTTGTGCATATGTAGTGTGTGTACATGTTGTTTATGCAATGTTATGTTCATGGTTGTATAGATCGTGTTTTTCGAATGTTGCATATGTAGTTTTGGGTATAGATGGTGATATATACATGTTGGATATGCAGTGTTGCCTAAATATTATGTTGTGTGCATGATGGATATGCGGTATTGTGTGCATATGGTGTTGTGCGCATGTTGGATATGTAGTGTTGTATACATATGGTGCTATGTACATGTTGTATATGCATTTTTATGTACATATGGTGTTGTGTGCACGATTGTACAAGTGGTGTTGTGGGCATGTGGTGCCATGTACATGTTGTACATATGGTGTTGTGTGTTGTAGGTGTTGTGTACATGTGGTGGAGTGTACATGTCATGCATGTGGTGTTGTGTATGTTTGGCATTGTGTACACATTGTACAGGTGGTACGATGTACATGTGACATTGTGTACATGATGTGCAGATGATACTATGTACATGTGATGTTGTGTACACATTGTGCAGGTGGTGTTGTGTATAGGTGGTACTATGTACATGTTGTACATGTGGTACTGGTGTACATGTGGTATTAGGTGCATGACGTACATGTTGTGTTGTGTACATGAAGTAAAATGTATGTGCATTATGTAGCCGTGACATCACGACATGTGTATTCACTGTGTTGTGTGTTGCGTATGTATATGTATTGTGTTGTACATCGGGTGTAAGTGAATGTATTTTGTGGTGGTGTACACCGGATGTAGGCATATGTATTCTGTTGCGTTGTACACTGGGTGTAGGTGTATGTGTTATATGTCAGGTGTAGATGCATATATTGCATGGTGTTGTATGCTGTGTGTGGTTTTATGTGTGTGATGCACACTATGTGTATGTGCACATGGTTGTGGATAAGGAACTTGGTGTTTGTCAGGTGTGGAAAATGATATGGAATGTGTACATAATAAAGTCAAAGGTAGAAGCTAGGGATTGAATAAAGGATAAGTATCAACATTTTATTTCATTTTTTATTGTGCATTTGATTTATGATTCTCGTCTATGTTGATTACATATGATCTATGATTCTGGTTTATGATGATGATCTATAATGGTTGTGTTTTGAGCTAACCTGATGTGATATTTTTATACATGTTGATTTGGTCAAATATTCTAGTGTGACTTGTTGTGATAGGAAGTAAACAAGATTGAAAGTGTACCTTATTGATGAGCTACCAATGAGGTATGATGTGAATTTATTTCAATTTATTTTAAATCTAACGGAAATTATGTGCTTGGTACAGGAAAGCATGAACATGCCCGGTTGGGTGGTTGAAATTTACTGCAAGAATTTGCAAAAGCAAAAGGAATTGGAAAATACAACAGTATGATGGCAAAGTATTCAGGAGTAAGGCCATTATGGGACACTGGTACCCAATAGTGTCCATTGATTTCCATGAGCATACTATGACTTGTATGATGGTTTGAGGTAGGGATATGTGTTATAGACATTTTTGGGCACTGCAACGACAATCATAAATGTCCATAAACCAAGGGCTCTTAAGTCCCTAAAAGTGTTGTTCCAACCTCTAAAAGAACAAGGTCAACTGATTACATCTTCTCCCAGAGGTTCTCCATGAAAAACTACTCAGAACTGGTCAAAACTGGACCATCTCACCTGCTTCATGGTCAAAGTGCACTGAATCCCATCTAAATACACAAGGGAGGTGCGATGCATACTGAAAAGCCCTTCTATGGGGTGCGATGGGCGAGAGTGGACAAATGGCAGGGTCAATCTGCAAGGTGGAGGATCATGGAATCTTCCAGAAACTTCTCCTGTGACACTTGCCTCTTTGCATTCGCCCAGGGATGAGTAAGAGATCATCAATCTCCAAGTGGAATCAAGAACTATCAGAGAGAGGACACTAATCAAATCTTAAAATCTGACTCACCCCCCTTGCAAACATCTATATATGGATCCCTCATCCCAGAGATCCAGAGGTGGGAATTTTGTATCTTGTAAGGAAGTGCTGCTGGTTTCTTGGTGCAACATCATAGTGTTGGGTGATCTAAGCTTTTCATGAGGTGAAGAAGGGCTTTCTTGCTGAGAGGATGATGCTGGGTCAGAACAATTGGTTGTAATCCTCTTTGCTATTCTTAATTATTAATAAAGCTATTCAAGTTTTCCTCCAAATTCTTGTATGATTGATGATATATGCATTTGTGTGGTCAATATATATCTGGTCCTATATTATTTATGATAGTAGATCTATGTTCTTGGATAGTGTTATGCTGCTTTGATTCTACAGGTGCCCTTTGAAGCTGGGTAGATGAGGAAGCGAGTGGCAAAGATCTATCAGAAGGGAGAGTGTTACACTAAAATTTGTCACCATGACTATTTGCAGTCAGTATGGCTCCATCAATAGTCATACTGTCCTCCTTGGCAAGTCTTATACCTCTGCTCCTCATGTCAAACTCCAAGAAAGAGAGAAAGTCCTTAAAAGTCAATATAACTCTGGTTACGCAGTTTCTCTTAGCCTTACCTGCGTGTACGCACCTCAAGTTCATAAAACCTGCGTACTTGTACGCTCTGTCTGTAAAGGGGTGGGTGCGTACTCCTGTAAAGGTAAAAAGGCGCAAGTTTCACTTCAAAAAAGTTACTTGTGGTCGATTCTAGAGTATTCTAGAAGATGGTTTGACGTGGATTGAGCGCCTCCAGATGGTTCATGCATCCCAATGAAAGAGGAGCTTATCCCATGAAGAGGGGAGCTATCCCATTGAAAGAGGGGCTTATCCCATTCATGGTAGACCTGATTAACTTCCTCCAAAGCACTATAAATATAGGCATTGGGCCAGAGGGAGGGGAGGTTGAAAGTTGAACATTCTTAAGGGTAGATGCTTCTGAAATTAGGACTCCCTTTTAGAGCTTGAGAGGAGAGTTTCCAATCCTTTCTTAGCTTCATTTGGAAGTAGGTGAGCTGATCAAAGTAAAGGAGAACTCTTGCTGGACCCTGGGAGGGACCTGCACAACACCAAGGCACTGGTTGTAATGGTTTCTTTTGTTTCCAATTAATACAATTAAGTTCATTTTTCTCAACAAGTTGTTATATATAATTTGTTTCATAAACTCCTTGGTCTTTAAGATGAATATGTTTTATTATATGAGTTATTCAGGTGCTATGTAATCATTTGCTTGTTAGTGAATGCAGGCTTCAAGGAGAAGGAGCTCATCTGGATGGGAGAGGCTGGACTACAACAAACAAGCGTTGGACTAAAGGTAAG
This sequence comes from Pinus tabuliformis, assembly GCA_031772625.1. Taxonomy (NCBI): domain Eukaryota; kingdom Viridiplantae; phylum Streptophyta; class Pinopsida; order Pinales; family Pinaceae; genus Pinus; species Pinus tabuliformis. The sequence continues at coordinate 1,582,858,308 of CM062817.1, forward strand.
CCTTAAACACCTGGTTGCTTTTATTTTAAATGCATATTTAGGGAAAGATAGTGCTTGATTGTTTTGTTTGTCACTAGACGACCTTTGGTTGCTAGGGAGGTCAGTTTTGTCCGCAAAATTGACTCTTTCTGCATGACAAAATGGCGACTCCGCTGGGGAATCCATGGATTTGATTGATTTCTCTTTTGATTGATACTTTGATTTGAGAAACTTTGATTTATTTCTACTTTTTGACTGATTGACTGTGAATTTGGGTGGAATAGCTTAGGGTTAAGTTAGTTTTTCTTTTTCTTGATTTTGAGAGCAGTACGCACCCTTTGCGTTAAGCACAGTGCGTACCTGTATGCATTACTGCTTTGTACACAGAGCATGGCCGCACCTGTGCAAACAGGCTGCCTGCGTACCCTGTCAAAAGCCTAGAAAATTTCAATTTTTTCCTTTTTATCTTTTAGATTTTGTTTATAGCTTGTTTTTGCTGCCCAGATCCACTGTTTACTTGTCAAAAGTTTTCATCTAAGCTTGTTTCATTAGCGTCAAGGGTTTGAGTGAAGTTCATAGAGATTCTCGCCCTAGGTTTGATTTTTGCATTGGTCTTGTAGTGACTTTGGCTTTGGAAGTTGTAAAAACCTTGGATCTCCCTGGTCTTTTCAGTCTTCTTAGAAGTCAGACCTTTCGTAAAATCCACCTTTGTGAGAAACCTACCTTTGTGTTGTCTCTTTGCGGAATTTCAAGAAGGCTTGTTGGTTAAGCTGTGAATTTCATTCTTAAGAAATAGAACAAAAACTTTTTATTTTGTTTTTGACGAGTTTATGATTCTGCATGAATTAGTCCTTGGTTGGATTGTAACTGAGTAAAACATCCTGGAATTATATTTTGTAGGATTTTACCTCATTAGATTTGCTTTTAGGTGAATTTCTCTTAAATTTGCATAGATCTTAAAATTGATTTTCGTTTTCATAAATCTTAGATTGATTTGATTATCATAGATCTTAAGATTGGTTTTTGTTAAGTAGTTTTGCATGCTTTGTTAAATAGGAAAAATACAAAATCTCTTTTGAGGAAAGTTTGTTTTAGTAGCGTTTGAAGTCTTTGAAAAGACAAAGGAAGTTTTCATGAATAATTAGTGGTAATGTGTTGTGTGCTTTGGAAAAGATAAAGAGATTGTTTCTTTGATTTTCATTGCCAAGAAAGTTGTCTTTATAAATTTTGCAATCTCCAACTCTCTTAGCTAGGGAATTCATTGAAAAAGGAAAAACTGTTTTGTTTCATCCTAGGTGCATCTTTTTAGTGGATTTGAGTCGAGTCTACACACCATCAGTTTCATCTCCGCTACCTTTTGTCCTAAAGAAAAGCCATAAAAATTAACACTTAAAGTAAAATCAACTTAGTAACTTTTTATTTACTAGGGCTCTAAAACACCAATATAGATTAGGCTAGTGTCTTGGAGTAGGAGAGTAATTAACTCTCCAAGACAGTAAAACCAAACAAGTAGCTTATCTTGTGGTAGGATAAATCCAACTGTTTCATTTGTACTCTGGGAAAGCTCCTCTTAAAGGAGAAGCACGAGACCGTGTCCGAACCAGTGAGGGAATCAATCCTCCTTCATTGGGAACGACGCTAGACATGCACGTACTACAAACGGTAAACCTTAGATTAACCATTGTCGAGGAGCCTGGGGTCACTTGTCGGTAAACCTTGGATTATTGTCAAGGAGCCGGCAAGGGGATTGAGCTTGTTACTCTACCCTTGCGTGCTATCGGGTTGTAGACTGTTCCCCCAGGTATATTTGTTGTTGTTGGTAACCTTAGTGACTATTATCTTTAGGATTCTACCCAAGGTGACGGTGGAGGGAAGATCCCACTATACCTGGAGCAGACGTCGGTTAGACTCACTTGGATTTTCTGGGGGGTTCACTTCACTCGAGATGGTTTAAGTGGAGGAACTTGGTCCAGTCTATTCATTAAGCAGGTTGCAGGGGTAACTGTTCCACCCGCCACTTCTGTACTGAATTCAGCGATGTTGGATTTCATCACCAACTAGTGTTTTCGGTCCAGAAGGTTACTGTTTGTGTTTGGTTTGACACCCTAGATTCTTTAGGCGTGTGATTCGAATTTGTTTGGTTCTTTAGAGACTTTAGGCGGTTTGCTTTGAGATTCTACTTTGTTTGCATGTGCAGTAGTTAAAGGTTTTTAGCTGTGGCTGAATTACCACGACAATCTCGTAGACTTCGGGGCCAGTCTCCTGAGGTTGTAACCGTGGCTGATTTGTTGAGGAAGTCCCGTAGACTTCGGGGCCAACCTCCTGAAGACGTCCTGGGCCATTACGAAGGTTTGAAAGTCCTTGTAACTCCTAGTGGCAGTAAAGTAGGGTCACCTGAAGAAGGAGAGTCTTTATTGGTTGTTCATCCTGATTACCAAGGTCTAGAAACAGGTTATAATCCTGAAGCTGTTTCGGTTTTCGAGCTTGCTGGTAGTTTTTCATCTACTAGTGATATAGGCGAAGAACCTGAGATATCTGAACCTGTTACTCCAACATCGAGGTTAGTCTCTCCAGTTTCTAGTGCTCCTAATTCACCTAGGGTAGAAAGAGTCATCACCGAAAATCTTCCTTCTGGTTTGATAGCTATTGAAGAGCTTGCTCCGAAAGAAGAAATAGGCGTCCCTATCCCTGAAAATCAACCTACTATTGATCTAAGGGAGCGTGAATCCATTTTTTACAGTCCACCTAGAAGTACTACTTGGTAACTTTCTTTAACTAATTATTTGGACAACTCAGTGTCGAGTTTTTCACCACCTCGTGTTTCTTATCCACCTAGGGGTATTTATACTCCCGTAAATATGTCAGGTCAGTCGTCCATGTTTACTCAATCGCCTGAATCTTTTTTGTACGGCAGTCCTTCTGTTCCTGCCGGATATCAGTCTTTGTCTGGTACTTTTTCGGGAGCATCTCCTCAACCCATTGAACAAAGGATATTCACTGGAAGAAATGGTGCAAAGCCGTTGAGTGTAGAAGACATTCTTATGATGTCAGGTTCTATTCCCGTTTCTCAACCTCAAGGTGGCCAGTTACCGCCTTGGGGGCAGCCTCAATTAACGCCTGGGGGGCAACCTCAAGGTACACAATTTGCATCTGGACCTCAAGGACAGTACGTGCCTACGGTACATTACATTCCTCAAGGTCAACCCCAGACTCAATATGTACCCCAAGGTCAACCCCAGTATCAATTTATACCTCAAGGTCAACCTCAGTATCAGTACACGCCTCAAGGGTATCTACCCCAAGGTCAGTACTCGAGTCAAGGTTTCCAACCACCCCAAGGTCAATCTTATGTTCAAGGTACGGGAAATGTGCCTTTCAATTATCAATCCTACCCTCAACCGGGTTATGGATCTCAATATCCTCAACCTGGTTATGGATCTCAATATCCTCAACCTGTTATGGGTCAATACCCCGGAATAAACATAGTGTGGGATCCATCACAAGTTCAACAGGTGTTGCAGCCAAATGTACAGTTGTCATCTCAAACTGGACAACCCTTTTTCTGGTTCACCCCAGCAACCAGTCCAGTCTAATATTCAAAATTCTGTACCTTCGGTAGTTTCTCAGTCCGGGCCTATTTCGCCTCGTAGTCCATCTCAAACGACTACTGCAACTACCGCAACATCTGTTCCATCTACCACACTTACTTCTGGAGTATCGACAGATCTGGTTTCTACTGTCCCTGTAACTACTCCTTAGACATCTTTACCATCGTCTGGATCTACGATTCAAACTACGGTTCAGATGCCTGTAGGACAACCTGGTTTAAGTACGTTGGTCACAAGTCAACCACAGTTCACTTATCAACCGTACCAGGGACAGTACCAATTCGGTTCTGCTGTTCAGCAACCAGTTTACCAGTATCAACCGTATCTTGGGTACACTTATCAACAACCACAGCAACCCCAGTACAGTACAGTTAATCCTGGTTTTCCAGGAGGATACAATATCCCGAATGCGATTCCTATTCCTAGTTATCCTGGATATCCTCCTCCTGGGGCTGGTATAGTGACCCAGAGTTTTAGGGATCCTAATCGGCAGCTACCGTTTATCGCAACTTTGGATTTACCAGACTTGTCGCGCCTAACGAACGATCCAATTAATTATCTTCCGTTCTGGCCGCCAATGCTGAATAAGTTGCCCAGTGACATTCCCAAGTTCGAGGGTAAGTCTGGAGAGGACCCGTCGAATCATGTGATGACTTACCACCTCTGGTGTGCCTCAAATTCCATCTCGGATGATTCGATCCGCTTACGTCTTTTCCAGCGCACTCTCATTGGTCTCGCGGCCAAGTGGTACATTGAGTTACCACGAGCCTCTTTTTATAATTTCAGCCAGTTAGCTACCTCGTTCCTAACTCATTTTCAATTGCCGGTCAGATATGATAATGGCACGGAGTTACTAACTTCATTAAAACAATCGACGTCCACTTATATTTCCGATCATATTCATGAATGGAGACATCGAAGGCGGTTAGTGAAAGTTTTTATCCCGGACCAAATCTTAGCTGAATGGTTTGTTAAATCATTGTTACTGAAGATTACTGAAGACGTAGCTAAGGCCGGAGTAGTTGCTGAGGAGAAAGTGATTGCTCAAGCGCAGTACCTTGGCTTAGTTTACACTCAGTCAGGTACGTTACACGAAAAGATCCCAGATCTTCCAAAGTCAAATCAAATCGCTGCTGCTCCTTCGGGATCTCATGCTGCTGATGGCATGATTGGTACGGTGAACACTAAAAGCAAGAAGAAATCCTCAAAGAATTCTTCTCCTATTATAACCTTACCAGACTCCCCGACAGGAGATTCTTCTGCTAAACTCTCCACCGATATTCACGCTGTAGAGTCATCTACGGCTAAATCAAAATCTGGTGGGAAGAAGAAATGCAAGAAGAAGAATAAAGCAGACAAAACTCCAAAGGAGAAAACTGAAAAGGCGGAATCCAATGATGAAAAGCACAAGCCTCGTTATCCATGTCTTATTTGTGAAGAAGAACACTTTACAAGAGACTGCCCTCATCGAGCAGAGGTTGCGAAGATCGTCAACGGTTCCTAAATTCCTGTTGTCTTGAAGGATCCATTTCCAAAAGATAGCAAAATGATAGGTTCTTCCTCGAGTGCCACTGAAGAACCCATATTGATGATGTCTCATGTAAGGATTGCGACTCGATCGCAAGATTATGGTAGTAAAAGTCCTGTTGATGGATCGAAAGAAGCAGAATCTTCTCGTTCTAATCCATCAACCTCAGCTCCCGGTTCCGATCCACTACAGATCGAGAAGCCTAACCCAGACTTAGTAATCAAACCGCCCCCCAAGGGTGTACTTCGAAGGTCTGCTTTCAATCCACATGCGAGAGCAGCCCAGAATTATAACATTGTTGAGGACTTAGTTGTTTCACCCTCAGCAATGTAGGCTTTGGAAGTGCTGCAATCATGCCCAGCACAACGCAAATTACTTTTGTCGGCTATAGGAGCTGTTGATGTTCAGGACCGGAATCTAATAATCTTTGATCTAGAAAATAGTACACCGCGTTTACCTCATCAAATGGCTTTCCAGATCCCAGTGATAGTAAAAAACAGGCCTATTCATCGGACTGTAATTGATGAGGGAGCTTCCACGTGTATTATGTCGATGCAGTGTTGGAGATCGCTTGGTTCTCCTTCACTAAATCAATCCCCGACAATTCTTAAGGCCTTTGATGGCCGTGGGTTCCGTCCTTTTGGCATTTTACAGGATTTGCCTATAGGGGTTGAAGGAAAAACCGTTAGTCTAGATGTGGAAGTGGTTGATGCCCCTCTAGACTACAACCTTCTCTTGGGTCGAAGTTGGACTTACGCTATGACAGCGGTCGTTTCATCGGTCTTCCGAGTAATAAAGTTTCCACATAATGGAAAGATCGTAACAATAGACCAGCTGACTTACTTTTCATCCGACCCAACCTCTTCAGAGAGTATCCAGCATGTCGGTAAAACGACTATCCCATATAAGGATGTTGGTGTAGAATTAGTTAAAGATGCCAGTTTACTGGGAACTTTTCCTTTTCCTCCACTCAACGCATCATCTTCATTTGCAACCATTCATATGACTACATCAGATACTATTTATTACAACGAGCCTTGGATCTCCTTCTGAATCTGAAATAGACTCCTTTGGTAATTCTATGCCGTTGAGTCCATATGAAATTTCCTATGAAGCCGTGCAGTCTTTTTCCGACCCGTGTTCAACCAAAGTCGACCAAATGAATGTGGTACGTGAGGAATCACTTTTCACATCAACCTCAGAGTTAATATCATTTCCCGAAGTTGTGTCATCTGACGAACAACTTCGTGAAGTCCTGTGTATATATGATTTACCATGGGACGATCTCCATCATAGATCTTCGTTTTTACCCGAAGATGATCGTTTTGAAAACAATTTCTCATCAGTTTTTACAGCTGAATATGTCAAAGACGCTCAAAATCCCACGAAACGTCTTGATTCAGAGTTGAATTTGGGAAATATCTCTCGTATTATTCCCATTGACATTTCAGTCAAGCCCGGAATTGTTGAAAACATTCATATAGGTGCCTCGTGTACAGATGACGAAATTCAGACATAGAAGGCCCTATTTCAAGAATTCTGTGACGTGTTTGCCTGGTCCTATGAGGAAATGCTAGGAATTGATCCCGCAATTGTTGTTCATGAGATCAAGACTTACCTGGATGCTAAACCCGTCCGGCAACGTTTGCGTTAGATTCACCCACAAAAAGCTGCTGCAATTAAAGCAGAAGTTGAAAAGCTGTTGAAAGCAGGTTTCATTTATCCGATCCCGTTAACAGATTGGGTATCGAATATTGTTCCGGTTAACAAAAAATAGGGAACAATAAGAATATGCATCGACTATAGGGACATTAATCGAGCTTGTCCAAAGGACAACTACCCAACACCCTATATCGATCAAATCATTGATGATTGTGCGGGCAGTGAAATATTTTCCTTTATGGACGGTTTTTCCGGTTACAATCAAATCAATATTCTACCTGCCGATCAACCAAAAACGGCTTTCATTTGTCCATGGGGGACATTTGCTTACTGAAAATTACCTTTTGGGCTTAAGAACGCCGGAGCAACTTTTCAAAGGGCGATGTCTTATGCGTTTCATGACATCAAACACATTGTGCAACCGTATCTTGATGATTTGCCCGCTCATTCATTACATCGCGCTGATCACCTTGTCCATTTACGAGCAATCTTCATGAGGTGTAGGCATTATCGTATTCGGTTGAACCCACACAAATGTGTCTTCTGTATAGAAGTGGGACGATTGCTAGGATTTGCAGTTTCGAAAGCCGACATTCGTGTCGATCCCTCGAAGGTAGAAGCTATCATCAAATTGCCTCCTCCTTCAAGTCTTCGCCGACTCCAAAGTTTGCAGGGGAAAGCAAACATTTTACGACGATTCATTCCTAACTACGCTGAGGTTACAAAGGGTTTTACACAGTTGTTGAAACAGAATGCTCAATTCTCTTGGGATGAGATAGCTCAAAAATCTTTTGATGCACTCAAACACGCGTTGACCCATGCACCGTTGTTGCATCCTCCCAACTACAACCAGGACTACTTTTTGTACCTCGCCGCCTCCCATTCCACCATTGGAATGGTCTTAGTTCAGGAAGATGAATTCAGAACGGAACATGTGATATATTACCTTAGCAGGACGTTAAATCCCACTGAGCTAAAATACTCACATGTGGAGAAATTGGCATTGGCAGCCGTTCAAGCTGCCCAACGTTTTTGTCACTACATTTTACTCTGTAAAACTATAGTCATTTCGGATTGCAACCCTATGATCTACATTTTGACTAAACAATTGCTAGGGGGCAAGTGCTCCAAATGGATTGTTATCCTGCAGGAGTTCGACTTGGAGTTTCAGAAATCTAAGTCTAAGAAATCTTTAGTTTTTGCAGAGTTAATGTGTGACTTCCCGCATGCTGACACGGAAACTTTGGCAGAGTAGCCCATTGCTGACGAATCTCTGTTTCTAATCAGCACTTTAGATCTGTGGTATGGGGATATCATCATCTATCTCCAGACCCAATCCTTTCGGCCCGAAGCTTCAAAGTCGGAACGTCGGAAAATTCGATTCCAGTCCCAACAATACAAAATTATTGGAGATACTCTTTATCGACGTGGGGCAGACTCTATTTTTCGACGTTTCTTAACTCACGAAGAGGCATAAAGGGTTATAAATGACTGTCACTCTAGAGTGTGTGGCAGTCATATGTCTGGGTATGCCACAGCCCAAAAGGTGTTGCGCGCTGGCTACTTTTGGCCGTCCTTGTTTAAAGATTGTATTACTGCGGTCCGAAAATGCCACAACTGTCAAGTGTTTGATCGAAAGATGCGTGCTCCACCTACTCCTCTCCACCCTATAATTGTCGTTGGTCCTTTTTCCAAATGGGGTATTGATTTTATTACATGTAACCCTCACTCGGCTGGGGGGCATGCGTATATCATCCTTGCGGTAGATTATTTTACTAAGTGGGCCGAGGCGATGCCTACATTCGAGGCAGACGACAAGACAGCTGCAATTTTCGTATTCAATCACATAATTGCTAGGTTTGGTGTCCCACAAGCGATAATCACCGACCATGGGCGCCATTTTCGAAACGCTATGATGACAGAACTTACAGGCCAGCTTGGTTTCCGTCACGATAGTTCAACTCCTTATTATCCACAAGCGAATGGTCTGGTTGAATCTATCAACAAAGTTTTAGTTATCATGATCCGACGAATCATTGGTATTCATCGGTCGAATTGGCACAACATGCTATTTTCAGCGCTTTGGGCGTACCGAACCTCAGTGAAAACATCAACAGGGTTCACTCCTTTCCAACTAGTTTATGGTTTGGAAGCTGTGCTACCCATTGAATGTGAAATCCCATCACTGCAAATGGCCATCGAGTTACTTCTAGCTACTTCCAAAGAGGAGAAGCGTTTATTATACTTACCTCAATTAGATGAGAATTGACGTGATGCCGCATTGGCAATCGAGACTCACGCAAAATGGATGAAAGCTCAGTATGATCGAAATGTGACCCCTCGAAATTTTTCGGAAGGAGACCTAGTGTTGTTATATGATCAAGCTAATGATAAATTAGGTTCTGGAAAATTCGTTCCTATGTGGCATGGGCCCTATATTGTCAAGCAAAAGCTAGCAAAAGGGGCCTATGAGCTGGTAGAATTTGACGGGGACTCTTTGGGTAAACCCAGAAATGGACTTTACCTAAAGAGGTATTATGCTTAAAAGATGGGTATGGAGATTTTAGTTAGGTTAGGTTTTTCTTTCTAGCTGGTGTGTTTGTTAGTTTAGATAGTGTGCTTAGCTTAGAAAGTGTGTTTTCGTCGTTATTCTAGCTTATCTTGGTTTTACTCTTGATGATGCAGATGTCGATGCCTCTCCAAACATACATTGGTTTTGTTGATGGTGCTTGTCGTAGTACATGGAATATCTCTTCCGCAGCTTGGGTCATCCATTCGCCCTCTGACGAGTTAGTTTCTATGCACGGGGTGAGCCTCGGTCAAACAACAAACAACATTGCAGAATACAGTGCAGTGATTGAGTTATTGTCTGAATCTATTTCATTTGGGATTCAGAGTTTGATAGTGAGGTTAGATTCTGAACTCGTTGTATTACAGCTTAATAGAGTGTATGCCATTAGAAATCCAGTGTTATTAAGGTTATTTTTGAGAGTGCGTCTCTTGGAACGTGAGTTTGATTACATTGAATATCAACATATTCCAAGGTCTTTAAATACATTAGCAGATTCAATTGCTTCTCGAATGTTGAATAAACATTTGCAATAAACATACATGTAAATTTAAAATCATTCCATAACATGATTTACAAGATAAGCCGGTAATAATGATATATATAGATAGGAGTGTGTCAAAAAATACATCGTCTTCGATCATAGGTTGAAAAACACCTTATGATCGGCAAAAATGATAAGTACAAAAAACCAAAATGTCACATGTGTCTACAAAAATGACCATCCAATCACTGGTGATGATCTCTATATGACACCACTGCACGAGCCACCCTACACAAGAACCTCCTAAAAGGTCCTGGGACCCCGACTACAAAGCGCTGAAGCCTGATAGGAATATCATCTATGGTAGTCTCTGGTATGTTTGCTGTAAGACACTCTAGGTCATGTTCCAACTCAGCTAAAGTCTCTGTGGTCTCGTCCTGTGGGGCCGGTGCTGCTGCAACTGGTAGTCTCCTCTCGAAAGGCCGGAGATTGGCTGGTTGACGTGGGCCTACATCTGCATTTTGAAAATTTTCACTGTCAGTTTTGAGACGATATAAAAACAAACAAAACAAAATATATAGTTTAAAAACTTGTCGAAAATGAAGTTACCTGTATCATCCCATTGTTCTCCCGGTGGAAGAATCATGTCCGGATCTCCACGAAAATCAACTCCGGCATAAGGAAAATCCTGTATAGAAAATACCTGGTCCTCTAACCAGTGAAAGTACTCTGGAGTAAATCGAACAACCTCCATTCCCTCATAAGGATGACGGGCCATAACCGCAACCCATCGCATCAATTTGGGCTCTCGAGGAAGCCCAACACCAACAGTGAGCTGCTGTGGGATCAGCATCGGAACCCTCTCTAAGCCAAAACTGACAACTAAAGGCCCATAACCAAAAGTCTTCAGCTGCCCGTTTTTGGCTCTAGTCAGTTGGCCTTTTACATTGGCCAACACAACATCACATCAATTAAAAATGGTTCCTCGATAGCAATCAATCGCCATCCGCATCTGGGACCCAGTGGCAATGTGCAAAGCGGCAGCCCCGCAAAGTCTGGTAACTGTAAAGGCAATCACCATAAGTTCAGGTCGGGATATAGTTTTGATCTCTATCCCCTTCTCTTGGTTCTGAGTGTTACACCACTCTAGTCGGAGACTAGCGATGGACTGGCCACCCGGCCTAGTCCCGAACAGAGTCAAGTGTTCGCCTCTCTTGGGAAAACCAGTGAGAAAGTAAATATCTGAGGGCTCTATCTCGAGCTGGTGCCCTCTGATATAAAAACATTGGTCTTGAACATTCCACCTTTCTACCAGCCACTCTAGAAATCTCACTTGGGCCCTCATGCCAGGTATGGCCCAGTATTTATAAAGGCTGCATGCCTTCAAAGCATCAATTGACGGTTAATGATTAATGGCAGCCAAATAAACATCTTCGTGCTCCCTCTCGCGCCAATCAAGCATGGTGGGAAATCTACACACCAAAAAACATCTGTTAGATTCCATAAAATCAAAACTTTTTGGACCATTTTGAAGAAATTGGGGTTTGAAAACTCGTTTTGCGGGGTACGCACCCCACCTTTAGGAACAGAGCGTGGGTACGCAGGTTCCCTTAAGGCAAGGTGCGTATGCCCGGCATTTTCCCAACTGAGAAAATGTCGGGGTACGCAGGTCACCAGTGGAGCACCTGCGTACCCCGAAAGGCGGATCTTGAAACCCCAAAGCCTCCAAAAAATGAAACTAGGGCCTAAAAATGAATTCCAAATGGATGAAAATGAAGAGGAGGATGTTGTAGAATACCTGAAAGAGACGGCGTTCGGTTTCGACGGTCGGATTCTCCGCAATGTCCACAGGAAGTTTCTTGCCAAAAGCCCTTTTTCTCTCCTCAACAGTAAAATGGTAAAAATGAATTGGTAAAAGCCCTTTTTATAGGTTTTTTGGGTAAATAAATGGTAAATTTGCTTATTTTTCACCATGAAAAGGTATTTTTCAAAGTATTTTTATCTATCGTCAACAGGTATGAGTAATGTGTTGGTTTTTGTGCAGGATAAAGGATTTTCAGGGAAAATTGTCATTTTTTACAAACAAAAACACCATAGTCATCTTTAAGCCCTTTTCTGACTCCTAAAACATGAAAAGATTGCCGAGCATTTCTTTTACACTCGTTAAAACGGAATTAAAAGATGGTCCTCTTATAGCCCTTTTCTGACCGTAAAAACATGAAAAGATTGCCGGATTTTTGTCGTTTCAAATTCGATATTGGAAATAAAGCGACGTGTCCTTGATCGCTTTTTACTTTTCAGGTCAAAGACACTAATCATGAAAGTACTCCTTGGTTGTAAAGATCAAGCGGTTCTCTCAAGTATTATTTTATACTTTTTCGGGCTTGGGAGACACAAACTTACGAAAAAGGTCAACCCTGGAGTCTTCTTAAGTTTTTCAGACTCTCTAAAATTGAAAAACGCCGAGTTTCTCCTATACTGGACTGGTTTAAATTTCACAGTAAAGGACCTGTTTGATTACAAACAGGAACGAACCACTCCTTCTTAGGGTTCGAATCTAAACTCAGTTGGACGGATGAGCTTATAATCAAGCAAATGTTATCCTCCTCAAGCTTGTAAAAAATAAAGAGGTACTTGCCAGAAATGGTGGGGGAAAAGAGAGAAAAATGAGCCTATTTGTTATCCTTTGTCTCAGAGAAACCTTATCATCGCTCTTGAACACGACACTTTTCATTCACCTGGGTTGGGAAATCCTTTGCCTCACAGTTGATCAAACCACATTGAAAGTCTTCAGCCGGGTATTAACTTTGGGTCAATTGTCACCAAGCCATCTGTCGTGTCGTTATGTGTTCAAGAGGTCACTGCAAATAAAACATTCATCTGCAAAATACCTGTCATCCATCTTGACCATCCCTGAGTCAGTCCTTACAGCTACATTTCTTCAACTTGATTTATGATTTCGTGTTGTGGGATTGCCTACGACGGATCACTTTCTATCGACATCAGCACATTATCTAGAAAGATGATCTAGAAATCGTCAGTACCTTGAAATCCACATGCATCAATGGCAGATTTCTCGCCTTCGACATCAACACATTCATTCACATGTCATGGATTGTACTGGGTACTTTGAGAACCATTGACATCACTGGTGGTCTCTCTCACACTTGTTAACAGTTTACATCATTGACTGGTAATCAAGTGGTTTCTACCATGTTCGACATCAACTCATTTATTCGCATGGATAGAATCGTACTATTTCGGGAAGTAGAAATGAAGACCCTGGATCTAGTTTCCGCCATCCAGGTTGCGAGGAGTTTTGTATTCATTATATAGTAGACTAATTATAAACAGATGGCTGTGTCCATACTGTGTCTACATGAGTCTATGATTATGATGTACTGCGAAATCATTCCTATACCAGAGCAGTAGTTAGTTTGTTAGTTAAAGTTTTTTGATCTGAGTATGGGAATGCCTACCTCAACGATGATATGATTTCATACATGTATTTTGTGTTGAATATTTGTAGGTTCCGACTGGGCTCTCCACAAGATAATCCTTGAAATGATAAAGTACTTCACCCTTCCTAGATGATATGAAACCCTAATCTACTACAGGCTTCGCACTTTAGGGGGCAATCTGTTACACTAAAATTTGTCACCATGACTATTTGCAGTCAGTATGGCTCCATCAATAGTCATACTATCCTCCTTGGCAAGTCTTATACCTCTGCTCCTCATGTCAAACTCCAAGAAAGAGAGAAAGTCCTTAAAAGTCAATATAACTCTGGTTACGCAGTTTCTCTTAGCCTTACCTGCGTGTAAGCACCTCAAGTTCATAAAACCTGCGTACTTGTACCCTCTGTCTGTAAAGGGGTAGGTGCATACTCCTGTAAAGGTCAAAAGGCTCAAGTTTCACTTCAAAAAATTTACTTGTGGTCGATTCTAGAGCATTCTAGAAGATGGTTTGACGTGGATTGAGCGCCTCCAGATGGTTCATGCATCCCAATGAAAGAGGAGCTTATCCCATGAAGAGGGGAGCTATCCCATCGAAAGAGGGGCTTATCCCATTCATGGTGGACCTGATTAACTTCCTCCAAAGCACTATAAATACAGGCATTGGGCCAGAGGGAGGGGAGGCTGAAAGCTGAACATTCCTAAGGGTAGATGCTGCTGAAATTAGGACTCCCTTTTAGAGCTTGAGAGGAGAGATTCCAATCCTTTCTTAGCTTCATTTGGAAGTGGGTGAGCTGATCAAAGTAAAGGAGAACTCTTGCTGGACCCTGGGAGGGACCTGCACAACACCAAGGCACTAGTTGTAATGGTTTCTTTTGTTTCCAATTAATACAATTAAGTTCATTTTTCTCAACAAGTTGTTATATATAATTTGTTTCATAAACTCCTTGGTCTTTATGATGAATATGTTTTATTATATGAGTTATTCAAGTGCTATGTAATTGTTTGCTTGTTAGTGAATGCAGGCTTCAAGGAGAAGGAGCTCATCTGGATCAGAGAGGTTGGACTACAACAAACAAGCGTTGGACTAAAGGTAAGCCTTAAACACCTGGTTGCTTTTATTTTAAATGCATATTTAGGGAAAGATAGTGCTTGATTGTTTTGTTTGTCACTAGACGACCATTGGTTGCTAGGGAGGTTGGTTTTGTCCACAAAATTGACTCTTTCCGCATGACAGAGAGGAATCAAGCAAGGAACCAAGCGCAAGACAGAGGTTGGTCTCCTTTATTCCCCTCTTATCTATTTCTCATAAAGGAAAACGAAAGTGGTTTTAGTTTGTTTGTTTCTAAGGTAGCTACCAGCCTTAGTGGGACTAGAAGCTCTGCATAGACACTAGATTTCCCGATAAAAAATGGCGACTCCGCTGGGGAACGAATAGATTGTTTGTTTATCTACATTTTTTTACTTTATAAACATACAGATGGAGCCTGAAGTCAAGCCAGCTAGCCTTCGAACTGCATTTGCTATGCAAGTGCAAAGTAGATCAATGCTGCTTCAGTCTATCTCCAGATTTTGTTTATGAACTGAGTAATCAATTTACAAGCTCTTTAATTGCCCTTGTGGTGGCTCTAGTAACCTCCTTAGATCTACCCCTGTGATTTATTTACTGATTACCACTTGCTCGGCCTAAATCGATGAACTGAGCTACAAACTGTGACCTGGAACCCAGTTGAAGTCTCGTCCCTGGACCATCGCACTATCTCTTCTTTGGATTCTGGTTGCATCGCACTTCCTGGGTGTATTAGGTGCGTTGCATCTCATTTTCCCTGTGTTACAGGTGCGCTGATCAGACAAGGCCTCTTCTGCTCTTAGATTTTGGTTTCTGTGTTCACTCTTTTCAGCTCTATTCAGGAGTTTTGCTGTCTGTAGTCAGTATACCTCTGTTGAAACCCCCTTCCTTACCATTATTCCGCCTCCATTGTGCAAAGAACTGTAAATGTTTTTATGTATTGTGATCCATTTTCAGTTCTCTTTTACAAAGAAGTAGCGTAATTGAACTATCGTTTCTTGATTTGAAAGTGTCGCAAGTGTCGTTTTCAGTCATAGAAGAGAATCCGATTGTTCTTGATAGTCGATTACACTGTTACTCTTGTATTTGATTTGAATTAGTAGTTTTTCAAGTGTCGAAAGCAAGTTTTCAATTCCAAATCGCAAAGTGTTGTCATTGCCTTCATTTTGTTTTGAAAAGAAACTTGTTAGTAATGTCGCTTTGAAAAATAATTCAGATTTGCACTTAGCTTTCTTTTTATCATTCACACATTAAGAAGGCTGAAAACAAATACATGCATGTGCATTTGCATTTAGACTATTTGTTGGTTTGATTTAGGACAGTGCATATAGTGTGTGCTCTCTGCTCTATGTTGAAAGAATATCATCTCTCTTTCCTTAGTAGCTAGGATTTTCATTGCAAAAAGAAGATTAAATGATTGTTTATCATCTTAGATTGCATTTTAGGAATTGTACATCTACATCACGCGGTGAACCTGAAAGGAAAATTTCTTAAGCAAGATCAACTGTAAAATAAATTTAATGAATCTAAAAATGCTTTGGAACCTAACGTACAACATTTAGAAGTCTAGGCTAGAGACGTATTCCAGCATCGTAAAGCCTGGTAACTGTCTTTTTCATTGCTGGTTGGGTGATTCCTCCACTTTGAGACGATAAGTGCCAGTACGGACTTGTGCTCCCATGTACCGTCGAGTATATATTGGGAGACCACAATAGGCTTTATCCCTTATCCATAGGAAGCCGTGTCTGCCGCCCTATCGATCGCAATGCACTGAAAACAACATTCAGGAAGATTGATTGCCGTACCGTAAAAATTATTCTGCAGTTTTGCGATTGGTTTGGTAATCCCTCTGTCTAGATTTCCAGGGCAGTCTCTTTCGTTCCTTTTCAGACTCCTTAAAGGAAAAGGTCCATCTGAGCACTTGTCACTTCAGGCTCATTAAAAATCAAAGGCGACTAGAGTCATCTTTTGTTTTTTCTGGACTCTTAAAAATTGAAAAAGCAAGTTGTGTCAAAGCGTCTAAAATTTATTTTAATTGGAATAAATATCACCTTTCCTACGTTGGTCTTAGGTTGAGAAAAATGGAGTCCACCAATCAAGGAGTTCCCCTTGGGGGAAATCCTAGTCCTTTCTCCTCTTGGGGAGATGTTGGCGCACCCCATATGGTCACATTGTCGCTTCTAGGATTGACAATCGGCTTGCCCGTATGGCTCTTCTTAACCTCTGTCGTTCAGAACACCGTGATTCCTGAACAATCAAGTCAGCAACTAAACGATACCAGAGCTACCCCCCAACCTTCTACTTCGTCCAATTCTTCCTCTCCTCCTTCCTCTTCACTTGATGAAGCTGGTAAAGCCAAAAATCAAGTAACCGAGAAGAAGAAGGAGAAGAAGAAGAAAGAGAAGAAGAATAAGGAGCCAAAAGAAAAAAGGGGAAACCAGGCATCGTCTAGCGAAAATCCACACACTGCACCGTCCAGGCCTAAATCACCATGTGTAATTTGCAAAGGAGACCACTATCATCGAGATTTTCCTTGCATCCCTTGGATCTTAAGGGACTGGTCTGCTCATTTTCACAATCCAGTGTCATCAACCTCTGATGATCATGTTGAAAATACACCGTCAACTAGTGAAAGTGAAGCTCCTAGACAAAAAGGAAAATGTAAATTTCCTTGTAAACTGTGTGAAGGCGATCACGCCGTCCACCGTTGTCCCTTCTTAGACGAGGCTAAAAGAGTTTTGGACGACCGTCTGGTTTCACCGTTACGACTTCCTCCTGGATATAAGAAACTCTTGCCGAGTCCGTCACTAGTTGAAAATCTAGCTGACACGCCATTATGGTCGGCCGAAGCGTCTATCATTGAAGATAAACCATCTGAATCCACACCAGACGAAAGTCAAAAGGTCGAGGCGGCAGTTGACCTGGTCTTGCCTTCAAAGGATCGAAAATTTTAAGAAGCCCCCCTAAATTTACATGTATAATAAATGGGTGAATCTCCATGGTATATAGGAAAAATGGAAGGCGATTTTATCAATAACATGATATGTATATATAATTTTTTGGCGAATCTCTCACTAGGCATGGCGAATATTTTACTCAATTATAAAATCTTGTGTTTATTGAATAAACAAATGAAATCATTGCATTTATTTAAAATATATTTTGAAATCAAAATTACCGAAATTACATATCGATAACCTAGTAGGTGTAGGATAAAATTCACCCGTCCCATTCACAAAAAGCATGAGAAAAAACCTAATACTATATATAAAACCAAGAAAAATTCAAATTCATCACTTCTAGGGAACTCGTAACGACCCTGTGTTATAGACAATTTTGTGCCTTACAGCATCAGGCATGAATTGTCAATAATCCAAGGGATCCAAAGTCCCTAAACATGATGTTCCTACCCCTAGAGGAACAAGGTCAGCAAACCAACAGCTCTCAGATCAGTTCTCCACCTGAAAACACTCAAAAACAAGCAATCCTGAAATCAAAGCAGGTGCTCCACTAGGCTTCTGCGCTGAAACTCAACTCCTCCATGGTGTACCTACGTTGCAAAGCAGGTAGAACAAAGGCCACCTGCGCTGAGCGAGATGGGACAAGTGGCACACTGAGTCATTGCTCTGGAATCTTCCAAAAATGACACTTGGATCAGGGATTTCGCCTTGTGATGAGTCAGAGGCTCTGTTTCTCCAAGTGGAAGCAAGGTTCTCCAAGTGGACTCAAGAACTGAAGATCAACTGAAGAGAGAGAGGACACAAGGCAGCTACACATCAGTTACAAGCTGACTCATCCTTTCTCAATTCATCTATATATTGAGCTCTCTCCTATGAGCTCGGGAGGCTGGAATTTTGTGCAAAGTAATGATATGCTGTTGGTTTCACTATAGAACTATTGGGTGATTGCTTGAAGGAGGTGAAGAGGAGAAATTCTTTCTGCTGGGAGGTGTTGCTGGATTGGGGCCTTCAATGGTTGTAACCTTCTCAGAACTTTACTTCTTCCATTAATAAAAGCTATTGAGGTTCTTCTATATGCATTTGTTTCAATGATGTATTGTGATGATTGTATATTTGATTTATGCTAATCCTTGAATCAGTTATGAATGCATGCTTCTTGTAGTTTCCTTCTTTGTTATTTTGCAGGATCTCATTGTAGTTGGGTCAGCAAAAGAGCAAGGAGCTAGGAGCAAGCAGCAAAGAGAAGAGATTGGAGCAAATATTAAGCGCAAGGCAACGGTTAGTGCATTTCTTCATTCTCTCTTGCTTTCATAAAGAAGTAAACCTTAAGTAGTTTTATTTACAGTTGTTGTTGAGGTACTATCACCCTTAGAGTTGGATAGGGTCATCCGAATCGGATACTTTTCCCTACAACAAACTGGCGACTCCACTGGGGATCGTATCTGTTTGATTGTTTGTGGTGTTTTGCTATTCATTTCCTAAACAAAGGGAGTACCGAATTGAAAAGCATTTGAATCTATCAAATGCGAAGTAGAGGGCAGCTACTCTAGCTCAGTTCTGAGCATGTTTATGATTTGAAGAGTTGATCCACAAGGACTCTTGTAAGCTCTTAGTGATAGCTTTTCATCCTCCTTGTCATCCCTTACTGTGTACTTGACTGATAGCTTCTGATTTGACCGAAAACCGTGAATTTTTGAGAAATCTGTGACCCGGAAACTGAGAAAACGTAAGTCTCGTTTTCCAAAGTAGGCTGTACACAGGCTACCTGCTTTGCAACGCAGGTAGCCCCTTCGGGACCTGCGCTGAATGTCAAACAGGCAGTGTACTACCTGCTTTGATCCAGTTTTGCCTAATGCTACTGGGGTTTCCTCCTGTTTCTTGCCCTGTTTTCACCATTGTTTTGCAGCCAGTTACCAGTCCATGTACCTATCTGAAACCAACTTTACTTGCCATTATTCCGCCTCAGTTATATAAAGAAACTGTACTTGTTCTTTTGTATTTCTTACATCATTTACAGTTTCCCATAACGAAAAGTGAACTAGTCTTGCTGTGGCCTCTTAGATCCAAACCTGTGTTAGGCATTTTTGCTGATCTTAAGAGTTAGTTTGTTTGCTGTCCATAGCTGGTTGGTCTTTTGCTTTCATCGTATGGTTTGATTTCATATATTTCTAGTGTCGAAACAAGTGAATCTTAAGGTGTCTTTTGATTTTGGACAAGCTTGTTTGTTTTCACTTGAAATTGATCTCAAAGTTATATAACAGCTTTCTTTTTGTAATACATCAACATTAAGAAAGAGAAAAGAAATACTTGCATTGTGCATTTTGCATCTGAAAATTTTGCATGTGATTTAGGAGAAAGTGCATTAGTTTGTGCTGTATGATCTGTGTGAAAAGATATGTCTTTCTTTTCCCTCAGTAGTTAAGATTTTCATCAGTCAAAAAGATTTGAAAAAAAAGCTTGCTTCTCATCTTAGGCTGCATTTAGGAATTTGTCATATACATCTCGTGGTGAACCTTGAAAGGCAAACTTTAAAAAGATCAACTTAAAATATACTGAATGAACCTAACAACGCTTTGAAACATAACGCAAACACATAGAGGTCTAAGCTAGAGACGTGTTCCGGTGTCGTTAAACGTAGTGACTGTCGATCTCGAAGAAGGTGGGTGATTCCTCCTGAGAGTCGGTGGCACTAATACGGACTTGTGCTCCCACGTACCGTCGAGTATATATTGGGAGACCCCTATAGGCATATATCCCTTATCCTTAGGAAGCCGTGTCGGCCGCCCTACTGATCGCAATGCAGTGAACACAGCATTCACGAAGATTGACCACACGTACCGTAAAACGTATTCCGTGGTTTTACGAAAGGTTGGGCACACCCTCTGCCTAGATCTCCAGAGCAGTTTCTTTTGGCCTTTTTCAAACTCTATAACTGAAAAAGTCCATCCGAGCATTTGTCACTTCGGGCTCGTTAAAACATCGAAGGAGACTAGAGTCATCTTTAGCTTTTTCTCGACTCTTTAAAACTGAAAAAGCAAGTTGTGTCTAAAGCGTCGTTATAAAATTTATTTTAAGCGGAATAATCATCACCCTTCCCTCGTTGATCTTCGAAGTTAGTCCACCACAAGTGGAAGTTCCTGTAGAATCGTTAAGAAATCTTTTGGATAGACTAGATATGTCTGAACAACCGTCGACATCTAGGACTGTGTCGTCCGACACAGCTGCAGCAGAGCCTCCTGCTGCTACTCCAACGATGTTCGCTGGTATACCATCTGTCACGGCAAATTGTCAACAACAAGCCGGAGTCCAATCAGGGACAACGACATGGTTAGTTCCTATTTCTTCATCCGGATTATCATCTGGTATTTCTTATGTTGAAACTCGCCAAATTGATCCATTTGGAGGTCAATCTGGGCAATCAATCCCCTTGAGTTCCGGATTGATACCATATGGGGGGCAGTATGCCCTTTCACTACCTCCTCCGGGAGGATGCCCATACGTGAGTTCACAACAAAGTTTAGGTCAAACTGGAATTACATCCAGCGGTTGGTTACCAATACTGCCTCAACAACCAGGAGTTGTATATTCGATGCAACCAGTACACCCTGTGTCGAATATTCCCACCATACCTGCTATAGTGAATGTGTCGCAAGTACAAGCTCCACCTGTTGTATGTCAACCCCAATCTCAGGTTGCAATACAACAACCACTTGTCTCAACGACTCAATCACAATCTCAGGGTAGTGCCTCCTTATCTGGAGCGACTCAGGCTCAAACAACTACTGTGACTCCTCATCCTGGTCAATCATCCAGTATTGGTCAACAACCGCCATTCCAGCAATCATATCAAGGACCTGAGCAACAAGTCTTTGTAAGTAATGGGCAACCATACTATAATGGTTACGCCCATCAACCATGTCAAAGTTGCCAGCATTATGCTGGTCTGCAAAGACCCATTGCTCAGGCAATCCCATCTTATCCTGGATATGCTTCGCCTAACCTGAATCAACAGTTTCCCTTTGTAGCAACTCTAGAATTACCAGATCTAAACCGGCTGACGAATGATCCAATTGCTTATGCCCCTTGGTGGCCAGCGATTCCACATAAACTTCCGTCAGATATTCCTAAATTTAATGGAAATCCGGGTGAAGACCCGTCGAATCATGTGATGACATTCCATCTATGGTGTTCATCGAACACCTTGAATGATGATTCGATAAGACTTCGCCTCTTTCAGAGGACATTAACGGGTCCAGCGGCAAAATGGTACATTGAATTGCCTAGAGCTTCGTTCGACAACTTCAGTACCTTAGCCACAACCTTTTTAACCCATTTTCAATTGCCGATAAGGTATGAAATGGGAACAGAACTCCTTACCAACTTCAAACAGACGACTGCCACCCACATATCTGATCATATACATGAGTGGCGACGTCGTCGTAGGATGGTAAGAACATATGTTCCCGATCAGCTATTAGCTGAATGGTTTATAAAGTCATTACTTCCGGCCATAATGGAAGATGTGGCCA
The DNA here is from genome assembly GCA_031772625.1 of Pinus tabuliformis. Taxonomy (NCBI): domain Eukaryota; kingdom Viridiplantae; phylum Streptophyta; class Pinopsida; order Pinales; family Pinaceae; genus Pinus; species Pinus tabuliformis. The sequence continues at coordinate 1,582,880,151 of CM062817.1, forward strand.
AGGGGGGAGTCGTAACAGAAGAGCAAGTTATAGCTCGTGCGCAATATCTAGACTTGGTTTATACTCAGTCTGGCACGCTCTACGACAAAATACCTGATGCCCCTAGACCGGAATTTTCAATTCCTCCTCCTCCTAAATCAAACAATGACTCTCATGCCGACGAGGGCGTGATTGGCAAACACAAAATTTATAGTCAAAATGCAAATGAGGAACTTCTTGCCTCAGAAGTAAATGCTGCGTCGAACGACAAGGGCAAACAATTGAAGCAACCAGGGGGCAAGAAGAAAAAATCAGGGAGAAAAAGGAAACCCCCTACGGGGTGTCATATATGCGATGAGGATCATTGGACAAAATATTGTCCACATATAGCTGAAGTTAAGAAGCTCTTTAAGAATTCAAAAACCTCAGCAGATCCGTTTCCTAATCCAGGTCAAAATCTGGTTGCTAATCAAAATGCTTCCCGATCCCAAGTGCTTATGTTGTCTACCTCAAAACAACAGAATAATGCTTTGACAAGGAATAAATATTACGGGAATCCAAAGCTGTCGAACAACAAGGTTAATGAACGACCTAGTAGTTCAACAACAACTTTGACTGAAGTTGTGCCACCCATCGTTCCTGAGCCAATGATAAAGTCGCCAAAGGGAGTAGTACACAAATCGACATTTAATCCTCGTGCCAAAGGGGCACAGAATTATAATATAGTAGAGGAACTGGCCCAATCGCCGTCCACTATGTCAACACTTGAAGTACCACAAAATTGCCCCTCCCAAGAGCAAGCTTTATTATCAGCAATAGGTGGGATTGGCCCAATGGGTTCCAATCTTGTGGCCTTTGATCATAAAGGATATGACCCTCAGTTACCAGCTCAACTAGCTTTCCTTATTCAAGTGAAATCCCTCAACAAAACTGTTCATCGAACAATTATTGATGAGGGGGCATCTACATGTCTTATGTCGATGAGTTGCTGGAAAGATTTAGGCTCACCACCCTTGTCGAAATCGTCGACGACGTTAAAAGCATTTGATGGACGATCATACACTCCATACGGGATTTTAAGTAACTTGCAAGTTGAACTGGGGGGCAAAACAGTAGGAATTGATGTTGAAGTAATTGATGGAAACCTCGATTACAACATCCTACTTGGAAGACCATGGATCTATGCCATGGCCACAGTTGTGTCGACCTACTTCAGGAAGATTGCATTTCCCTTCCAAGAAGGAATTACAATCGTCGACCAACAAACTTTTCTCCCCAACAGTTCACAAGTTACGGGAAGCATTCCAATGATCCATGGAAGCAATCATTCACTCCAAAATATTGGAGTAGGTCTCCTAAAAGACCCTGCCTTAATGGGTACTTTCGCCCTACCACCTCCAAGTAATCTGGCGGGAGTGGCCACGGTGGAAACCTACAAAATGAAATCTAATCCAATCTTCTGGTTGGATTCGGAAGATTCCTAAATATTTTGTCGGCATGGATCATCGCCCTAATACTGTAAATACAGTGGGCTTCGAGGATAGTTCCTATATTGCGTCAACATCGTTAAAAAATGAAACAAATCCCCGAGGTGAACCTTCATTCCAACCAACAAGTTGAATGCAATGAAGCTTGGGGGGGGGCATGCACCTCGATTTGCATTATTATGCTGGGGGCATGCAAACTTATCAATCGAGCAGTTTTAGCACACAGTTCATGCTCGTTAAAAAATAAACGCAAGATCCGAGCAGTTTTAGCACATAGTTCATGCTCGTTAAAAAATAAACATAAGTTGTGAGCAATCTTCCCCTAGAGTTCAAGCTCACCCAGAAAAAATGAACCGGTAAATAACCTTGGTAAATGTAACCTTTGACAGCCATATTAAAACCCTTGGTCGTGTTCTTGCAGTCTCATCTCCATATGTTTGTTTACCCATTTTGAGGAACAGCTGCGAAGAGTGATTTCACTAAGCCATCCTTGTGACACTGCCGTGATTGGAATATTCCAACCTGTACCTGGAATCTGCTGCTATCCCTGTTTATCACTCGTTCCTCAAAAGACGAGTCTTCTTTGAGCTCTTTTCTCCTGACTCGTAAAATATGAAAAGTTTGCCGAGTTTTGGCCTTCCATCTCGTTAAACGACTGGAAGAGCTATCCCTCCTCTAGATTTTAATCTTTTTGGACCTGAGGGATTATTGCACAAAAAGATCGAACGCTTGTTTTGTTCGGCTCGTTAAAGCAACCGAAAATTCATCCCTTCTGTATTGTTTTATACTTTTTCGGACTTAAGGGATTAGATGACGAAAAAGGAACTCTGGAGTTGACTTTATGTACCTTTTCAGACTCTCTAAAAATGAAAAGGACCAAGTTATCCTTGTCGTTAGACTCGTTAAATTCATTAAATAGCGACAAACTTGTCTTTAGACGAGAACGAGTTTCCCTATCGCTAGGCTCGTTAAAACATAGCGATGGGCTTGCCCGAAGGGCAGGTTATAGAACAAGCATATGTTATCCTCCTCAAGCTTGACAAAAATAAAGAGGTACTGGTCAGCAATGACTGGGGAAAAATTGGGAGAACCTCACAGCTTTAATGGTAGCAAGTCGCTCTTGAACATGACACTTTCTCCTCCGTATCACATCGGGTTGGGTTGTTTCATTCACCGGTCTCATCACCATGGTCCTCGCCACACCATCCACATTTGGGGTAATGCTACCGATCCATCACATCAGTGTCGTTATATGTTCAAGAGATGTTGTTCTGCAAAGAGTCAACCGTGTCCCATCCACTGCCATACATTGTCCTTCATCCATTTCATGACCGCCACCCTGAATCATACATCACAGTTTGTTTTCACCTCATCACAATCACTAGCTCCGTTCCGTGTCACTGATGTGGGATTCATTAAGGCCCTCCTTTGACAGATCACTCCTTGTCGACATCAGCTCATTATCCAAGAAGTTGATCTAGGAACAACCCCTTCAGTACTTTGAAGCTTGCATGCCTCAATGGCAAGTTTCTCACTTCCGGCGACAGGTATACATCAATGACCTTCGACCAAAGGATTTTGCATGGTGGTCGACGCCAAGTCCTCTATTCCCACCATGTGAATTGTACTACTGTACCTTGAGGGTCATCATCCTTATCGGTGATTCCTCTCGCGCTTGTTAACGGTTTACAGCATTGACCGGTAATCAAGCGATGTCTTTCCATGTTCGACTTCAAGAAATTCTCACATGGATCGACTTGTACATCGAGTGAAGATCGGAAGAGATTGAAGACCCCGGATCTAGTTTCATCCATCCGGGCTGCGATATATATTCAGGATATAAAGACATTTGATGTGTACATCATTGCAGCAGATGATCATCCTTCTCAAAGGATGATAATTTCAGCAGAGAATTATCAGTCTACCATCAGACGATCGTCTGTTCTATGTACCAAAATGAATTTATAAAGCTGAGCATGGGAATGCCCGCCTCAGCTAGATCATGAAAAAGTATGAAAAATAATGTATTGTATTGTATCTTATTACAGGACACTTCTCAGCAGATTGAATGAACTTCGGATCCTCCTAATAAAGCATTTCACCCGATAAATGACCTCATACTTTAGGGGGCATCTGTTATAGACAATTTTGTGCCTTACAGCATCAGGCATGAATTGTCAATAATCCAAGGGATCCAAAGTCCCTAAACATGATGTTCCTACCCCTAGAGGAACAAGGTCAGCAAACCAACAGTTCTCAGATCAGTTCTCCACCTGAAAACACTCAAAAACAAGCAATCCTGAAATCAAAGCAGGTGCTCCACTAGGCTTCTGCGCTGAAACTCAACTCCTCCATGGTGTACCTGCGTTGCAAAGCAGGTAGAACAAAGGCCACCTGCGCTGAGCGAGATGGGACAAGTGGCACACTGAGTCATTGCTCTGGAATCTTCCAAAAATGACACTTGGATCAGGGATTTCGCCTTGTGATGAGTCAGAGGCTCTGTTTCTCCAAGTGGAAGCAAGGTTCTCCAAGTGGACTCAAGAACTGAAGATCAACTGAAGAGAGAGAGGACACAAGGCAGCTACACATCAGTTACAAGCTGACTCATCCTTTCTCAATTCATCTATATATTGAGCTCTCTCCTATGAGCTCGGGAGGCTGGAATTTTGTGCAAAGTAATGATATGTTGTTGGTTTCACTATAGAACTATTGGGTGATTGCTTGAAGGAGGTGAAGAGGAGAAATTCTTTCTGCTGGGAGGTGTTGCTGGATTGGGGCCTTCAATGGTTGTAACCTTCTCAGAACTTTACTTCTTCCATTAATAAAAGCTATTGAGGTTCTTCTATATGCATTTGTTTCAATGATGTATTGTGATGATTGTATATTTGATTTATGCTAATCCTTGAATCAGTTATGAATGCATGCTTCTTGTAGTTTCCTTCTTTGTTATTTTGCAGGATCTCATTGTAGCTGGGTCAGCAAAAGAGCAAGGAGCTAGGAGCAAGCAGCAAAGAGAAGAGATTGGAGCAAATATTAAGCGCAAGGCAACGGTTAGTGCATTTCTTCATTCTCTCTTGCTTTCATAAAGAAGTAAACCTTAAGTAGTTTTATTTACAGTTGTTGCTGAGGTACTATCACCCTTAGAGTGGGATAGGGTCATCCGAATCGGATACTTTTCCCTACAACACCCTGCCAATACACAAGTATGTTCCTGTTTGCAATTAGAAAAATTACCCAAATTACAATCTGTTTACTCCAGCATATGTTGGAAAGTTATAGAAGGATGACTAGTGTAATCAATCCATTCCTTTTAGCTCTGGATTTGTTTCAGTTTAAAACAGAAGTATACAAATATACTTGTCCAATGTCTATGCTTTAACCATTCACCTTAAGATGTTTTTACAATATAATTTCCTAAGTCTATTTAATATCTTCATTATCACAAAAACCAACCTATATCCATCTTAACTCCACATCTACCACTCTTAGGGGGATGAAATCTATTTATCCCTCTGAGCACTTGGTAGACCCAGAATTAAGATGGATCTAAGATGATAGAATTTCCCCTTTAAATAGTCTATGCTCACATGAATACCATGGTATTACCATGGGTCAATACCATGGGTTATCATAAACCTAGAGCTTAAAAATTACTATTAGTAATTTATAAAAATTAATAAAATTAATAGTTGATTTTTATTTTATTTTTTATTTTAACCAAGCTAAAATGTTTAACATACATTAAACTACAACATCCATTTTTATCTTGATCGGATCAAATATTTTTTCACTCTATGCTAGTTTGCATATCACGATATTTGATACCTTTCGGGGTTAGTAGATCCAGAGTAAACATGGATCTATGTTGGTTTAATTCCCCCATTTAAATAGGCTACATTCCAGGTGAATACCATGGGTCAATACCATGTGCCATTTTGGTGAATACCATGGGTCAATACCATGTGCCATTTTTATTTTTATTAATACTAATATTAGGGTTAATAATGTTTTTTTGCATGGTATTAATAACAATCTAGTCCATGGTATTTGTCCCATAGTATTTTGCCCATAGGTTTCACCTAAATATAACACATTTTTTGAGTGTTCGTAAATATAAGGTGACTTATGGAGTAAATATAAAAAAATGTTTTATTTGTTTACCATACCTCTCGTTTATTTATATTTTTATTAATTTACCATACCTCTTTTACAAATATGGTATTTGGCCCATAGGATTCACTTAAATAAAACCTGTTTCTTGAGCCTTCATAAATAGAACGAGGGTTATGGACTAAATATAAAAAGAGGTTTTATTTATTTACCATGCGTCTAGTTTATTTATATTTTTATTTATTTACCATACCTTTTGAGTAAGTATAAAAAAACGTTTTATTTATTTACCATACCTCCACTTTACTTATATTTTTATTTGTTTACACCCTTGCATGTATATAAGGTGACTTATGGAGTAAATATAAAAAATGTTTTATTTATTTACCATGCTTCTCATTTATTTATATTTTTATTAATTTACCACACCTCTTTTATAAATATGGTATTTGGGCCTTTGGCCCATAGGATTCACTTAAATAAAACCTATTCTTGAAAATGGGCGAATGGATTCACTTAAATAAAACCTATTCTTAAAAATGGGCGAATGCAAGGTTGTAACTCCTAATTTCAAGGGCTAAATTTACCTTTTTTACCCTCTCCCTTAAAAGAAGGTGGGCTATTTGAGGTGATTTGTAAAAGTGTACTATGATACAAAATAATCGCCCACTAAAAATTTAAAACCCCTTAATTTCGCCAAAGGGCAAACATTCGCCCCTAAAATCACCCCTAATCTTCAGATGATATAGTCACCAGGGAGAACAAGAACGACACCATCCAAATTCTCTTCGTAAGCACAGACTCCGATGAACATGGGGGCAGTCTACCCATTCCTTTACCGCAGGAAGGAAGTTTGTCAGAGTCATATCCGACCGTCTATTCGGTCCCACCTCCAAGCAACCTAGTTGTTTCCTTCAATTGGAATCTACTAGGCAGACCCCGCTTACCGGCTAGTGTACCATTTCGAATCATTGCTCAAATATACAGAATGGTCATGGCCGGTACCATCATAGATGAAGGGGCTTCTGTGAGTATCCTTTCCTCAACTACTTGGAAAGTGCTTGGTTCGCCACCACTTTTGCCTGAAATGAGAAATCTAACAGGCTTTGACAAAGGAACCAGTCGACCGTTAGGGATCCTTCCCAATGTGCCGATAACATTGAGAAGGAAAACCGTTCACATGAACGTAATGGTAGTCCAAGGACCCCTGGATTATAATCTACTCCTTGGACGTGACTATATTTATTGCATGGGAGCCATTGTCTCCTCACTCTTTAGAGTAATGTGTTTTCCGCATGAAGGAAGAGTGGTCAGGCTCGTAGACCAGCTTTCATCCCCCAGTTCACACATAGCAAATAGTCATATACCATCCCTGAATGGTCTTTTCGCACAAGGAATGTCTCATCAATCCCCAGTCCGTCCTCCTGTTGAGCGTGAGTGATTAGGAGGATATGACTGAAACCCAGGGGGCATGCACCCTGGCCTGTTTCCATAGGAAAACCTTGGGTATAGGGTAGGTTTCTGCAAAGGATATATGACTGGTTGACACACCCGTCTGTTTAGGGAAATGGGGTTAAACCAGAATAAGGTACCTCTGTTAAAAGGTAGGCCTTTCCCGATAAAACAAATGTTTTGTGTGCAAATTGAGGGGTAACCTGGATACTCTACTTCGCTATACCTGGGGGCATGCAAACCTTTTGGCATGCAAGCGAAGAGTGACCATTTATTTTTTAAATCTGTAGGTCCTCTAACCCTTTAAACTCGTAGGATTGGTCGTTTCCTAACTTGCATAAAGAAAGGATGCGGGGCAAAGCTTTGAAAAAATGCCATTTTTAAATGAGACATCCTTATTATACGACTGGATCGAGCAGTTTTAACGCAGAATTCAAGCTCGTTAAAAATTAACATAAGAAATGAACAAATGTTCCCCCAGAGTTTAAGCTCATTAAAAAATGAACCAATTTTCGGTAAATAACCATAGTGAATGTATTATCATCAGCCTTTGAAGCCTTGGTCATGTTCTCATCATCACCTCCACTCTGTATTGGCCAATCATTCACCTCCATTTGATTGTTTACCGTTTTTGAGGAACAATTGCGAAGAGTGATCCTGTTAGCCATCCTTGTGACACTGTCGTGATTGGAAAATTCCAAACCTTACCTGGAATCAGCTCCTACCTGAATTTATCACTCATTCCTCAAAAAACGAGTCTCCTTTAAGCTCTTTTCAACTGACTCGTAAAATGTGAAAAGATTGCCAAGCAATTGGCCTCTACAGCTCATTAAAGGGACCGGAAGTGTTATCCCTCCTTTAGATTTTAATCTTTTAGGACTTGAGGGATTATTACACAAAAAGATTGAGCGCTTTTTTTGTTCGGCTCGTTAAAAGTACCGAAAATTCATCCCTTTTGTATTGTTTTATACTTTTTCGGACTCAAGGGATTATGTGATGAAAAAGGATTATTGGAGTTTTCTTTACGTCCCTTTTTCAGACTCTCTAAAATTGAAAAGTACCGAGTTATCCTTGTCATTAAACTCGTTAAAACCGAATAGTGACAAACTTGTCCATACAGACAAGAATGAGTTTCACTATCGCTAGGCTCGTTAAAACATAGTGATGGGTTTGCCCGAAGGGCAAATTATAGAACAAGCATATGTTATCCTCCTCAAGCTTGACAAAAATAAAGAGGTACTGGTCAGCAATGACTGGGCAAAAATTGGGAAGAAAACTTTAAGAAACTTTATTGGTAGCAAGTCGCTCTTGAACATGACACTTTCACTCCGCATCCGAGTTGGGTTGGGTTGTTCCGTTCACTGGTCATATCACCATGGGTCCATCAGACCATCCATATTTTGGGTTAATGCTACCAATCCATCATGTCAGTGTCACCGATACGTTCAAGAGAAGTCGCTCAGAGAATTCACTTGTGTCTCATCCACTGCAATACATTTACGCTCCATCCTTTCATGACTGCCACCCTGAACCTTATATCATCAGATCGTTTTCACCTCCATTAAAATCATTTGCTCCATTCCGTGTCATTGATGTGGGAATCGCTAAGGCCCTCCTATGACGGATCGCTTTCTGTCGACATCAGCTCATTATCCAAGAAGTCGATCTAGGAACAACCCTTTCAGTACTTTGAAGCTTGCATGCCTCAATGGCAAGTTTCTCACTTCCAGCGACAAGTTTACATCAATGGCCTTCGACCGAAAGATTTTTCGTGGTGTTCGACACCAAGTCCCTTATTCACACCACGTGAATTGTACTATAGTACCTTGAGGGTCATCATCATTATCAGTGATTCCTCTCGCGCCTGTTAACAACTTACATCATTGGTTGGTAATCAGGCGATGTCTTTCCATGTTCGACCCCAGAACATCTCTCACATGGATCGACTTGTACTTTGAGTGAAGATCGAATGAGATTGAAGACCCAGGATCTAGTTTCATCCATCCGAACTGTGATATATATTCAGGAAAATAAAGACATCAAATGTACATCATTACTGCATAGATAATCATCCAATCCAAGGGATGATGACTCTACCAGAATCATCAGTCTACACCAGCGAAAATTTTAAGAACCCCCCCTAAATTTATAAATATAATAAATGGGCGAATCTCCATGGTATATAGGAAAAATGGAAGGCGATTTTATCAATAATATAATATGTATATATAATTTTTTGGCAAATCTCTCACCAGGCATGGCGAATATTTTACTCAATTATAAAATCTTGTAAGATCTTGGCGAGTATTTCACTAAATAATAAAACTCTGTAAAGTCCTAGTGAATCTTAGCATAGGCTACATGCTAGTTTAATTCCCCCATTTAAATAGGCTACATTCCAGGTGAATACCATGGGTCAATACCATGTGCCATTTTGGTGAATACCATGGGTCAATACCATGTGCCATTTTTGTTTTTATTAATTCTAATATTAGGGTTAATAATGGTTTTTTTCATGGTATTAATAACAATCTAGTCCATGGTATTTGTCCCATAGTATTTTGGCCATAGGTTTCACCTAAATATAACCCATTTTTTGAGTGTTCGTAAATATAAGGTGACTTATGGAGTAAATATAAAAAAATGTTTTATTTTTTTACCATACCTTTCGTTTATTTATATTTTTATTAATTTACCATACCTCTTTTAAAAATATGGTATTTGGCCCATAGGATTCACTTAAATAAAACCTCTTTCTTGAGACTTATTTATATTTTTATTAATTTACCATACCTCTTTTACAAATATGGTATTTGGCCCATAGGATTCACTTAAATAAAACCTCTTTCTTGAGCCTTCATAAATAGAATGAGGGTTATGGACTAAATATAAAAAGAGGTTTTATTTATTTACGATACGTCTAGTTTATTTATATTTTTATTTATTTACCATAGCTTTTGAGTAAGTATAAAAAGTCATTTTATTTATTTACCATACCTCCACTTTACTTGTATTTTTATTTGTTTACACCCTTACATGTATATAAGGTGACTTATGGAGTAAATATAAAAAACGTTTTATTTATTTACCATACCTCCACTTTACTTATATTTTTATTTGTTTACACCCTTACATGTATATAAGGTGACTTATGGAGTAAATATAAAAAATGTTTTATTTATTTACCATACCTCTTTTATAAATATGGTATTTGGCCCATAGGATTCACTTAAATAAAACCTATTCTTGAAAATGGGCGAATGGATTCACTTAAATAAAACCTATTCTTGAAAATGGGCGAATGGAAGGTTGTAAGTCCTAATTTCAAGGGCTAAATTTACCTTTTTTACCCTCTCCCTTAAAATAAGGTGGGCTATTTGAGGTGATTTGTAAAAATGTACTATGATACAAAATATTCGCCCACTAAAAATTTAAAACCCCTTAATTTCACCAAAGGGCGAACATTCGCCCCTAAAATTATCCTTGGTCTACACTAAGACGATTGTCTGTCTTATGTACATGAAAATGAATTTATAAAGCTGAGAATGGGAATGCCTGCCTCAGCTAGATCATGAAAATATTATGAAGATAATGTATTGTATTGTATCTTATTTCAAGTCGCCTTCCAGCTTGAAAAAACTTCAGATCCTCATGATAAAGCATTTCACCCGACATCAACAGATTAACGACCTCATGCTTTAGGAGGCAACTGTTATAGACATTTTTGGGCACTGCAACCCCAATCATAAATGTCCATAAACCAAGGGCCCTTAAGTCCCTAAAAGTGTTGTTCCAACCTCAAAAAGAACAAGGTCAACTGATTACATCTTCTCCCAGAAGTTCTCCATGAAAAAATACTCAGAACTGGTCAAAACTGGACCATCTCACCTGCTCCACGGTCAAAGTGCGCTGCATCCCACCTAAATACGCAAGGGAGGTGCAATGCATACTGAAAAGCCCTTCTATGGGGTGCGATGGGTGAGAGTGGACAAATGGCAGGGTCAATCTGCAAGGTGGAGGATCATGGAATCTTCCAGAAAATTCTCCTGTGACACTTGCCTCTCTGCATTCGCCCAGGGATGAGTAAGAGATCATCAATCTCCAAGTGGAATCAAGAACTATCAGAGAGAGGACACTAATCAAATCTCAAAATCTGACTCACCCCCCTTGCAAACATCTATATATGGATCCCTCATCCCAGAGATCCAGAGGTGGGAATTTTTTATCTTGTAAGGAAGTGCTGCTAGTTTCTTGGTGCAACATCATAGTGTTGGGTGATCTAAGCTTTTCATGAGGTGAAGAAGGGCTTTCTTGCTGAGAGGATGATGATGGGTCAGAACAATTGGTTGTAATCCTCTTTGCTATTCTTGATTATTAATAAAGCTATTCAAGTTTTCCTCCACATTCTTGTATGATTTATGATATATGCATTTGTGTGGTCAATATATATCTGGTCCTATATTGTTTATGATAGTAGATCTATGTTCTTGGATAGTGTTATGCTGCTTTGATTCTACAGGTGCCCTTTGAAGCTGGATAGACGAGGAAGCGAGTGGCAAAGATCTATCAGAAGGGAGAGGAATCAAGCAAGGAACCAAGCGCATGATAGAGGTTGGTCTCCTTTATTCCCATCTTATCTATTTCTCATAAAGGAAAACGAAAGTGGTTTTAGTTTGTTTGTTTCTAAGGTAGCTACCAGCCTTAGTGGGACTTGCAGCTCTAGATAGACACTAGATTTCCCAATAACAATATGCCTTGGTTTTTGTTTCTTCCGATGCGAGGAATCCTTGCCAAGGGATGGATTTCCTGTGATGGGGGTGCCAACGAAACTTGGAAGGGGTGTGACTTCATGGAAGGGGCTGACTGGATTTCCCGAGGGATTGTGTAGCAGAGAAGGGAATGTCCAGGATATGTTTGTTTTTCTCATTAGCATTTCCAAATGGAATCAAATGCACATTGGGAGTGTTCCATGGAACAATGAGTCGGTAATTGTTCAATGAGAGGACAAGTGGTGGAGGATTGTAGCACTGGACATTGGATGCAGATTTGGCCTTGCAATGGATTCTGGACTTCCTGGGAATGAGGTTAATCCTGGTATTACTTTTACGGTGGAGGTGTGAGCCCCTCGATTCCGTTGTTGCGGATGCAGGCATTGTATCCTTTTATTTTTTGGATGAGAAAATGCGCATAGGTGTATATGTGTATATCATTGTAAATACTATATCAAGCTCGATTTATAAAGCTCCATAGACAATATGATTATTTGTTGGGTGAAGCAAATGTGTATGTGTGTATATGTGGTTATTATTGTAAATATCGTAATGAGTTGTGTTACAAAGCTACAATAGACGGTATGTTTGTCATGTTTTAGCAGATGGTCATCGTAAATACTAAAAAAGGTTGTGTTATAAAGCTCCATGGGTAGTATGTTTTGTTTTCAACATTCTTGATGGTTATAGGTGTCATTGAACACCGAGGACGGTGTTCCCCCAAGGGGAGTGTTCTATAACAACCCTTGTTAAAAATCCATGTAAAAATATATAAGACCACAATCATGGGACAAGTATTCCAAGTTGAATGGTGGGAAAAACATCCTAGTGGGTGTTCATTTGGTTTATTATGGCTAAGAAAATTGGCAAAGGAAATGGCAAGGACTTTAGAAAGGCATGAGGTATTTATTGGCATTATATTTATGAAAAAAAAGGAAATTAGGAGAAAAGAAAGGTGAAAGGTCACAGGTTGCATGTGAGGAGGAAATTGAAGTAAAATAATGGAAATTGAAGAAAATAGATGCCTCATTGATAAAAAGGCTTCCAAGAATCAGTTGGCAAGCTTGGTCAAACTGTAGAATTTTGTCAGCTCAGTTTTGGAGCAATCCCTCTCTTCTCTCTCTCATACTCTTGGAAACTTAGAGTTCCTCAGAGAACTCTTAGATGAGTATGGAATACTTCGATTTTGGGAGAAAGAAGGCAAAGGAAGAGAAGGAAATCACAACAGGACATCTCGATCAGCAACTACAATGGGGTTTTCTTGCAAGTACCCACTTGCATGTATGTTTTCCTCACTGGTTTTGGCATGCATGGAATATGCATGTGGTTTTTTGGTCATGATCTATCATTTACATGGAGGATTTTTGATCTGGAATTTATCCAGGACAAAGAATTAAAGGTATTACATACTCATGTGCATGGATGTGCCTATGCTACTTTATGAAATGGATCGATAAGATTGCTAGAATACATAGACACTGAGGTAGTTAGAGAAAACATAACAGTGAAACATGTAAACACAACAAGTTTAATAAGGAGTTCACCCAATGCTCCTAGGCTACGTCTCCTAGTCCAGACTTCAGTGGTGGCCTCTCTATTATGTTTTCATGTAGAGTTTTTACAATAGTGGACTCAATTCGAGTCTCACTAAATAGATGAAAATCAGTAGGGCTGGAGTACACAGACTTTCCTTACTGAAAACATGACCTCTACCGATCATCGTAGTATGACAGGCCTATGCTAAGGAGCTCGTTTGAACCTCTCAAGCCTTCTCTGGAGTACACCGACTCTCTGACTCTCTCTGGCTCTGTCTAGCTCGATGCTGCCTTCAGGTCAGCTCGGCTTCTACTCTCTGTTCTCTGCTCTTAGCTTTCTTACTGCTCTCTCTTATCGACGTCCTGCTTTTGTCAGTTCATGGCTTTAAAGCTAGTCTATTCTTTTGACTGTTCGTTTCCGCTTCCTGGCTTTCTAGTTTCCCTGCCTCTATCCATTCGAACTCCTCTGCTTTGCATCATCATCACTGGGTAACGCCTCACAGGGAGGTGGCCACCTATTTCCTAACGAACTGAGTGTGTCAGATTCCTTGAATTGTATTTGAATGTCTATTATTTCTGTTTGTTTCAAGATCGCCCGCGAAACATGAATCTTTTGCCAACTCATCGTCCAAGTCGGAATTCAAATCCCATATAATCTTGCTTTATAGCTTTGCCAAATCTGATCATTTATCAGGATGCGCCTTTGCCATTGATCTGGGCCCCCCAGATCCTACGGTTGTCATCCATATCAGGCGGGCAAGTTGCACGACATTTACCTGTTCGATGCTGGTGGCTTTCTCTCTCATCTGCCGGACGTGTGTCGCTTGGTGTGTGGCATCAGGTGGGACTCAGTCAAAACTTCTTACCGCTTGAAAGCCTTCTGATATCCTGTCGGTTTGGGAATCCCGCCTACGGGAACTGAAATAGTTACTTTTCCATTTTCCATAGTGGTTTCGGGTCCCGACGCTTCAGGGCTTTCCTTCACTGAGGGGATGCCCTGCGATACGCGATTAGCACTTTAGCGCCAATCGTGTATCAAAAACTACCCTTGTTTCTTGAATTAACCTCTAGTTTTGCTAGTTGCGCCAGCACACATTACCATGGGCCAACAGTTTGTGCGCTCAACCGAGGGTCCTCGTTGCTCTGACTTGATCACAACTGCAATTGTCACGAGGATTCCTTCTGATAGCTTGATCTTTCTAGGACTTGAATATTTTGGCATAATTTAAAAGAGTTTATGAAAACTTAAAGAGTGTTTAGGATCCAATTCGGATCACGACCATCCCATTGAAAAAAAAAAAAAAAAACAACAACAACAACAACAAATTTTGGACCACCAAAAGTTGGTTTTCTTTAACCATTAATTAAGTGAGGGTATAGATTCCTCGCTTGCCCAATTTCTATCCATTTTGCACTGCTTGGTTTTGAACCTTTGAGTCTAATCCTGAGGTACTCAACATCCCCTCTATGCGTGGTTCTCACCTTCCTGTCTAGAACTGTATCTTCCTGCAATTCATTAAGATATTTAGGCAACAGATCATCAATAGAAGGCAATTGACTCTGCTCTTCGGGATCTTCAATTAATGAAGGTTCAAATAGTCTCAAGCTGTTTGCATTAACAACTGAGTAGATGTGCATGTAAGCTGGTAGATCAAGGCGAAAAGCATTCTCACCAATTTTCTCAAGTATTTTGAAAGGTCCATACCTTATTGGCTTCAGCTTCTTACCTTCACCTTGCATTCTGTCTTTGCTGATATACAACCAGACTTGGTCACCAACTTGGAAACTATGCTCCATCTGATGCTTGTCATGCCTCGCCTTGTACTTGGCTTGGCTCTTTTCCAGCTGTTCGTGTACTGACTGGTGAATGTCTTGGATTTGTTCAATGAACTTGGTTGCCTTGTCCACATCACTGTGTCCATCAACTGCCATGTCTTGACCAAAGACAAAATCCAAGGGAGACCTTGGTGTGAAACCAAAACAGGTCTCAAAAAGAGATCTCTGTGTAGAATAATGTTTAGCTCGGTTGTAAGCATGGTGCACATAACATAAATGTTCATCCCAAAGCTTGGGATGCTTGTTGCAATAACCCTTGAGAAACTGGATCACTGTCATGTTGACCACTTTTGTTTGGCCATCTATTTGAGGATGAAATGTTGTGCTCTTTTTCAGTTTGGTGTCCATCAATTCCCACAAACTCGACCAACATTTCCTAATAAATTAGGTATCTCGATCAGATATAATGGAAGTGGGTAATCCAAAATGAACCCATACATGCTAAAAGAACAACTTTTCAGTTGTTTCAGCTGTAATTTGTTTGTTACAAGGTATTAAAATAAACATTTTGCTGAACCTATCCACAAAACCATATAAATAGTCATGACCTTTCCTAGATTTAGGCAGTCCTCCAACAAAGTCCATGGAAACACTTTCCCAAGGATGAGAAGGAACTGGTAGCGGAGTGTACATGCCTATTTTTCTATTACTGTGTTTGCTTTTAGCACACATGGTACACCCTCTTCCATATCTAGAAAGTGTCTCATTCATTTTTGGCCAATAAAAAAATCTTTGTAGCTGTGCAACTGTTTTACTTACACCAAAGTGACCTGATAGTAGAGAAGTGTGTGCTTCTCAAATTATCTTTACTCTTTCAGTTTGTGGAATGCATAGCTTCCCAAAATGATACAAGAGCTGGTCCTTAACATGATAGTCCAGTTTTCCTACTTGTTTGCCTTGACTTAAAGTTGCATATACATCTTTAAAATCTATGTCTTAAGAATATTGTTCAATGTAGCTTTCATGCAACACTGAATTATGCTTAAGTATAGTAGATGCATTTACTATTGGTCTGGACAACATGTCTGCAACTTTACTGTGTATGCCCTTTTTATATCTGATGATAAGATGAAACTGTTGTAGAAAAACCATCTACCTATAATGTCTTGATTGCTGCAACTTAGTTTGGGAGTGTAAATATTGAAGTGGTTGATGATCAATGTGTATAGCTGTCTCTTTGCCCATTAAGTAATGTTTCCACTTTTTCACACTCTGTACTAATGCATACAATTCTTTATCATATGTGGGATAGTTAACTACTGTAGAATTAAATGTCTCTGAATGATAACATATGGGTTTACCGTGCTACATCAACACTGCTCCCATGGCATAGTCACTGGCATCCGTTTCAATCTCAAATGGTGTTTGAAGATTGGGCAGTGCTAGTACTGGTGTTGTACTAATTTTTTCTTTCAAGGTGTCAAAGGCTTTTTGCTGTTTTCCTCCCCAATGAAACACCTTGTTCAATCCTGTTAAAGCATGTAAGGGAGTTGCAATTAATGAAAAGTTAGAAATAAAATTTCTCCAATATTGTGCTGCTCCTAGGAAGTTTCTAAACTCTGTAGCAGATTTGGGCTTAGGTCAGTTTACAATGGCTGCAACCTTAGAGGGATCTATCTTCAATTCACAACCCCCTACTATATGACCCAAATAATTCAAAGATGTTTTTCCAAATTCACATTTTGAGAGTTTAACGTAAAGGTTTTCTCTTTTTAAAACATCTAGAGTCTGCTTAACATGCCTTAAATGTTCTTCCCACGTTTTACTGAATATAAGAATGTCATCCAAATATACAATGACAAAATCATCAATAAAATGTCTGAGTACATCATTCATTACTCTCATGAAAGTTGCAGGAGCATTAGTTAAGCCAAAAGGCATAACTAGCCACTCATACAATCCCTGCTTTGTTTTGAAAGCAGTCTTCCATGCATCTTGCTCTACAACTATGACCTGATGATATCCACTATGCAAGTCCAACTTGGAAAAATAAACAACTTCTTTCAATTGATATAATAGATCATCTATGCGAGGAAGGGGATAATGATTTTTGATCATTATTTTATTCAGTGCTCAGTAATCAATGCACATTCTCCATGAGGCATCTTTATTTCTCACCAAGACAATTGGAGATCCACATGGCGATGTGCTAGACCTTATGAACCCTTTCTCGAGCAGCTCCTTTACCTGCTTCTTGATTTCTGCATTCTCTAAAGCGGACAACCTATACATTCTGATGTTAGGCAATGGATCATCTTGCAACAAATTAATATCATGTACTATTTCCTTTTTGGGTGGCAAGCCTTTAGGTTCTTGAAATAATATATCATATTCTGAAACAACTTTTCTAAATTAGCCTTTTGTTTAGCATCAAAGCCTTCAAATACATTGGTTCTATCAGGTTTCCTTTCCTTTACAACCATCAGTAAAAATTGTTTGCATGAATTTACAATCCTTCTCATCTGCCCTAAGTTTAAGAGAGTATAATTATTCTTGAGCTTATGAGATCTTACAATATATTCGATTCCATCTTTAACGAGTAGATACTTGTTCTCAGCTCTATAGAAAATAGCTTTTCTATCATCCAAGTAAGGACTTCCTAAAACAATACCACATATATCCAAAGGAACTATATCTAACTCAACCTCATCTACAAATGTTGACCCAAAAGAAAACTTAAGTTTGCATTATCTAGTCACTTGTAGCTTTGATTTATCACATAACCAACCTAATGGATATGGTTTCTTATGAGGTGTGGTTAGTAATCCCAACTTCTTTACAATTGCTTCAGAAATTAAATTTACTTGTGAGCCACTATCAAACAAAGTATCAATATTTTGATGATTGGAAATAACTCGAATATGAAAAAGCTCATGTCTTTTTCTCTCATTTTCTTCATTATCAGTAGATTGTGCAGAATTACTAGTAGATGCTTCAGAATTTTTACCTTTTATACCTATGGCTGCGATTGCTGTTTCATCCCCTGATTCTGACCCCAAATCCTTCTGAATAGCTGCAGAGGTATTCTTCCTTTTGCCCTCATTTTTCTTGGGTTTCAGCTCGGAATGCAGAATCCAGCAGTGTTCATCATCATGCCCATCCTTCTTACAATGAGTGCATGACAACTTGCTCTTTTGTATAGTATTTTTCTTCCTCTCCTTCCATTTTTGTTTTCTTTTCTCCTTATTCTTTCTTGCAGTGGGTTTGGATGATCCCCCAACTTCTGGGTTCCCATTCTTACCTCTAGCTTCTAGATGTGTAGCCTGAACGGATACCTCATCTATGGTAGTGGGATTAAACATGAGGGTAGTGTACCTCATGTAGCTGTGTAGACCACCTATATACTTCAGCAGAGTTTCAATTTAGTCTAAAGAAATTCCTAGAATCAAAGCTCTCTTCCTAAATTATTGGGTGTAACCTTGTACACTTTGCCCTTTCAATTGGTGAAGATTTTTCCAGCTCATCATGGCTTGCTGCATATAGGCTAGTGGATAGAATTCCTTTTTAATTGCAGACACAAATTCACTCCAGACAGAAAGAATCTTACCGTGTTTCTTCATGTCAGCTTGTGTCCTACCTTCCCACCTTACCAAGGCAGTGCCTCCAAGACGTAGGCTGGCCAGCTGAATCTTACTCTTGTCTGAATCAATGCTCTGCACTCTGCAATAAACATCAATCTGTCTGATCCAATTATCTAGCTTCTCTACATTCAACTCTCCATCATATATCAGTAAATCAAATTTAACATCTAATTTAATCAAAGATGCTTTCTTTTTATTTTCAGGGCTATTAGGAGGGGTGAGAAATCTTTTCTCTTTCCCTTTGCCTTTAGAGTGGTCATGGAGGAGAGATTCTTCTACTCCTTTGTCTTGTTTGGAGTTTGATGAATCTTCATCCTTACTTTTCCTAAATTCTCTATACATTTCCTCCACCATGGATTTCATGGTCATAAAACTATCCATGAACTGGGAGTCTGATTCCAAGGGACTTTCTTCTGACATTTTCCCTTTAGGACAGACTCTTCCAATTTCTACGTTATCTTCAACCAACTCTCCTTCTCCTAATTTAAGCTTTGATCTAGTTAGCATTCAACAACAAAATCCAGCACAAGCTTGTCTAACTTTAGTAACCTAGAGCTATGATACCACTTGATCTGGAATTTATCCAAGAAAAATAATTAAAGGTATTACAGACTCATGTGCATGGATGTGCCTATGTTACTTTATGAAATGGATTGATAAGATTGCTAGAATACATTGACACTGAGGCAGTTAGAGAAAACATAACAGTAAAACATGTAAACACAACAAGTTGAATAAGGAGTTCACCCAATGCTCCTGGGCTACGTCTCCTGGTCCAGCCTTCAATGGTGACCTCTCTATTATGTTTTCAAGCAAAGTTTTTACAACAGTGGACTCAATTCGAGTCTCACTAAATAGATGAAAATAAGCAGGACTGGAGTACACAGACTCTCCTTACTGAAAACACGACCTCTACCAGTCACAGTAGTATGGCAAGCCTATGTCGAGGAGTTCGCTTGAACCTCTCAAGCCTTCTCTGGAGTACACAAACTCTGTAACTCTCTCTGGCTCTGTCTGGCTCGATGCTACCTTCAGGTCAGCTTGGCTTCTACTCTCTGTTCTCTGCTCTTAATTTTCTTACTGCTCTTTCTTGTCGTCATCCTGCTTCTGTCAGTTCATGGCTTTAAAGCCAATCTATTCTTTTGACTGTTCATTTCTGCTTCCTGACTTTCTGGTTTCCCTGCCTCTGTCTGTTCAAACTCCTCTACTCTGCATCATCATCACTGGGTAATGCCTCGCAGGGAGGTGGCCACCTGTTTCCTAACGAACTGAGTGTGTCAAATTCCTTGAATTGTATTTGAATGGCCATTATTTTCGTTTGCTTCAAGATCACCCGCGAAACATGAATCTTTTTCCAACTCATCATCCATGTCAGACTTCAAATCCCATATAATCTTGCTTTATAACTTTGCCAAATCCGGTCATTTATTGGGATGCGCCTCTGCCATTGATCTGGGCCCCCCAGATCCGATGGTCATCGTCCATATTGGGCAGGCAAGTTGAATGACTTTTACCCATCTGATGCAGGTGGTTTTATCTCTCATCCGTCGGACGCGTGTCGCTTAGTGTGTGGCATCGGGTGGGACTCAGTCAAAACTTCTTACCGCTTCGAAGCCTTCCGATATCCTGCCAGTTTGGGAATCTCGCGCTACGGAACTAAAACAATTACTTTTCTGTTTTTCATAGTGGTTTCAAGTCCAGACGCTTCGGGGCTTTCCTTCACTGAGGGGGATGCCCTGTGATATGCAATTAGTGCTTTAGCGCTAATCGCGTATCAGAAACTACCCGCGTTTCTTGTATTAGCCTTCGATTTTTCCAGTTGCGCCAACGTGCGTTACCATGGGCCAACGGTTTGCGCGCTCGACCGAGGGTCCTCATTGCTCCGCGCTGATCACAACTGCAATTGTCACGAGGATTCCTTCGGATAGTTTGATATTTCTAGGACTTGAATCTTTTTGCATAACTTAAAAGAGTTTATGAAAACTTAGAGAGTGTTTAGGATCCAATTCGGATCAATTGCCTGGATTAAAAGTGGATTTTCCTAGCCTTCCCATTTACAGGATAGACATGGTGTTGTGGGTTTATTTATTTGTTTTTTTGGTTGGTTCTCATGTTTCCTTTCGCTTGGGTTGAGTTACTAGTTCTTTGAGCCTTAGTTAGAAAAATGATCTGGAGCCCTGTAAAAACTTGGGTTGGGTTATTAGTCATGGAGCCTTGGTTGGACAAACTCTTGGGAGCCCTTGGTGGGTTGAGTTACTAGTACTGTAGCCTTGGTTGGAAAAAAGCTCTAGTGCTCGGTGACAACTATGGGTTGAGTTACTAGTCTTGGAGCCTTGGTTGGAACAAGCACTCTAGAGCCTTGGAAGGCCTGGGTAGAGAGCAATTTGATGGTGGGTTTGCGAGTCCAACTATGAGGTGGAGTCACTATTTGATGGGTTGAGGTGGTTTGGCCTTTGGAAGCCCTGGATGGTTTTTATTGATGTGTTTTATGAGATAAAAAATTCATGCCTGGAATATGGCACAAGGGTGACTGGATGAAGAGAGATTTGGCTCAACCATGTCTACGATCGAGTGGAACGTGGTAGTCCCATACCGGGTTGGATTTTTCATCATTAATATGAGGTTATTTCTCCTTGTTATCTCATGAGTATTATACTAGTTTATATGTGGATTATATGGTTGTTGATTCCTTGGTATTTATGTTGTTATTATGTTGGTTATGAATATGTATTATGACAGTGGATATGTATGGATCCCATCATGTTTTTACTTGTATATGAATGAACATTGTATCTATGGCCTAATGGATGAAGATGAAACTAATGTGTTGAGGCATCAATGCTTCCTAGTGATTCTCAGATAAGTATGAGACCCCTATGCTCATATTTATTGTTTAAACCTGCAGATTACATAATTGTGATATGTTTGACGAAATTATTGTCATGGCTAGTAGGGGTCCATTCAATCCCTTGTTCAATTAATTGCATTTATATCATCATTCCATTGTCATATTTTTGTTCTGAAGGTCTCATTGAATTCTAAGCAGTGACCTAGGTTCTAGCCCTGAAAATGTGGTTCAAATCCCAGGGACGTTCGCACAACACTGACCAAAAGGAATACCATGTTGTGGAAGCATCCAGATTCTTCTGGACGTAGGCATGCCCATATCATGGGAGCATTCAAGAGTTAATTGATCTAAAAACTCAGTGGGACATAGGGGTTGGTTACCTGAGAGGTTAGGATGGTTCTTGAGAGTCTTGTTGTTGATGTGGAAGGTATGTATGGTGTGTTTCATCAATTCAACTTCCTTAAGGTGACATAGGAGGTCGAATCATATCATAGAAACTTCTTGTCACATGTTTACCCTGGTTGGTCAGTTACTTGGGTAGATGTGGGAGAAGGGTTTTACAGAGTGGTATCAAAGCATGGTTCACCCCTCATACGAGATGGGTTGTGTGTATGCCATGCATTCATGTCAGTTGCATATGTCTTCTCTATGCTTGTATTCCATTTTCTTGTTGCATTTTCATGGTGTTGATCATGGTTGTAGTGACGTTTCCATGTGAAGGTTGATTGTGTTGTTGTAGGATGTCTCTTCATGAGTGTATGGTTGTATATGCATTTGTTATGCATGTCAGTGTTTATATGTTGTTATGCAAGAATTTTCATGGTGAAGGTTGTTGTGCATAAGGTCATTGTATGCAATTAGGTCATCTTGATGATATTTTTATGTTGTGATGCTAATATGTTGGTTGAGATAGAGCAGGAGATGTAGATCATTAGTGTGAAGTTGCAACAATGGACTTCAAGGTAAGAGAAGATCATCATATAGGGTTGTATGGTGGGCATGTGGGTATGTTGGTTAATGTTTGTTATAATAATTAGGGTTACTGATATGCTTGTCATTCTATTATAAGTATGATTACATGTATAATAAATGATAGTGAATCAGTGTGGTTATATAGTCAAGAATGATAGTAACTTCTTGTTATATGCATTGTTGTTGTTGTTTTATGTTAGTTAGCTTGATGATTATGTTATATGTTAACTTGTCGATTGTTATATGATAGTTAACTTGATAATTATGTTATATGTCATTAATGAATATGTTATATGATTAACTTGTATTTAGCTCGATTTTTATGTTATATGTTGTTGATGAGCATGTTATATGTTAACTTATTGTTGTTATATGTTAGTTAACTTGATGATTAGGTTATAGAATTAACATCTTGATGTTATATGTATCATGATAAATTGGATTGGCCTATAAAGATGGTTAGGGTTATGACATTCAGGTATGAGTTGACTTATTTGTGACATTGTGTTGTACTAATCTAGATTGATCGTACATACGTGATTGTTATGCATGAACGACAAATGTTTATGAAGCTTATGATGTGAACATGTTAGTTAGTTACTATTATGGATATCATGATATTATTTTTGTTTTAGATGATGTGTTTTGAAGTTATGTCATGCTAACTAGATTGATTGTGTAGACAAGTTAGCCTCCCCTGAGATATATTAAGGTATGAGCTTGCTTATGTCATCTATTTGGTGTTTGAGTGTTGGTGTCTATTACGTTGTCTATCTATTGTTGTATGTTTGATTAATAGCATGATATGAGTATGTGTCTATAATATTTATTGTCGAAATGATTTTATTTTAATATTGTTGTACTAATACATATGTGTTGAGAGAACTGATATGTACTTGAGTGTAAGTAAGTGATAGTTCTAGCATTATGTATTATGACTGATGAATGTGAGTTGATTGTTGAGTACAAAATTCTTGTTAGACTTGGTAAAGGTTGATTTCAAATTCATATACATGATGTCTTGATATTTGGAACGTGAGACTCGCATGTGTGAGTAGTTGCAAGGCAACATGCCTAGTATTAGCTTGAAAAGATAATAGTCGATGTGTTTATATAACTAACAAATAGGTGATGTGATAGTGCATAATAAAGGCCTGATTGAAATAAGGTAAAAAGGTAAAAGAAATGAATTGGACTATATTTCCTTTGACTATATTTGGAAACCCCAATTCCAAATGAATGAGTGCCTTGCATACATTAAGTCTTCTTAACCTTGAAATTGTATGACACTACAAGGATATGTGTTATAATCATAAATAAGAGTTTGACAGGTATAAAAATTGGTTCTAGTTATGGGTGGATCTATCAAGGGAATTAGAGTCCCTTGAGAGATGGTGTGGATGTGATCAGTTGCAAGAAATGTGCTTGCCACAACAAGGTAAGGTAACTAATGTATTGTTATGTTTATTTATGCAGTCACAGTTATGTGTTGATGGCAATATGATGCAAGGGATCACATGGAAAAGAGGTTGCCATGAAATCTCGAAGAAGGCTTAGGTTGAGTTTTCCCTTGGAAGCACTGGGAACCATGGGGATGGAGTCATGGTGTCTGTTGATAGTCTTGTGATTCTATTCTTTGTGTTTTGTTTGTGCTTGATTTCCATCTTTTTTTATGTCTAGTGTATGGCCATACCACTTTGTTCGCGGTGACTTATTGTTATTGGTTTTCATAGCTTTCTTCTTGTTTTCATTTTTATTTCCTTTTATGTTTTGAGGGCCTTGGGAAAGAGGAAAGTTAATGGAGCTCAGGGAGAACTGAATGAAACCCAATAACTGATGTAAGGCCCTGATGAATCTCAGTGAATGTATAAGGGCAGTGGAAGGCAAGAGTATGATAGCCAGTTGAATTGGTTGGGTCCATTGGTGTAAATGGAGGATGGAAGGAAAATCATGGGAAAGGTAATCAAGAAAGGTAAGGTGAATGGATTTGAGGTGTCATAGGCCTTGGCTATGTTGGGAACTATTGTTCTCGATGTTGTGCATGTGTTGCACGCATAAAGGAAATTATGTTAACCTTGAAATTATGGTATCTAGTAATTATGTTGTGATCATGATTATACTAATGTCTATATGTGTACACATGAATGTATGTATGTATGTATGTCATGTATGATAGGGTCATCATGGATCATGATTATTAAGGCTAATATTTATATGTATAAATATGTGTGTATGTGTGTTGTTGTCTAATAAATTGTTTAATGATAATATTTTTATGTATATATATGTATGTATTTATGTTGTTAACTAATAGGGTCGTTATGAATCATTAATGTGGAGGAATGATTTTTATGCAAGTGAATGACATGAAGAGGTTCCTAGTTTATGAGGAATCAAGTGGAAGAGTGGTCATGAAAAATATATGAGATCAGTATCATGTGCTTATGATTTGATATTGTGTGATTATATTATGTCTATGTTATGGACAGGCTATACTGAGGGACACATCAGCGAAATGAAATCAGTGTGGTCTGCGAAATGTTGGGATAAGCATGGATGGTGGAGAGACACTATAAGAAAGGTTGCTTGTTAGTGACATTGTGGTTTTTTTATTTTTGGTACTATTGTTGTGCATATTTTGCATATGATGCACATGTTGCATCTGTGATGTTGTGCACATGCGATGTTGTGCATATATAGTGTGTGTGTGTATATTTTTTATGCAATTTTATGTACATGGTGGTATAGATAGTGCTGTGTGAATGTTGCATATGTAGCGTTGGGTATAAATGGTGCTATGTACATGTTGGATATGAAGTGTTGTGTACATATTGTATTGTGTGCATGATGGATATGTGGTGTTGTGTGCATATGGTGTTGTGCACATGTTGGCTATGTAGTGTTGTGTACATATGGTGCTATTTACATGTTGTAGAGGGAAAATTTTAAGAACCCCCCCAAAATTTATATGTATAATAAATGGGCAAATCTCCATGGTATATAGGAAAAATGGAAGGCGATTTTATCAATAATATAATATGTATATATAATTTTTTGGCGCATCTCTCACCAGGCATGGCGAATATTTTACTCAATTATAAAATCTTATAATATCTTGGCGAGTCTTTCACTAAGTAATAAAACTTTGTAAAATCCTAGTGAATCTTAGCATTGTGAACTCTTAGAGAACTTTTTGAAAAAGTATACAACCATATATGACAAGAGCCACATGGTGGCAATATCACTGTTTTTTTTCACATTTCCACGACATGGAACTTGTTTATAAAATTATAAAAAATCCAACCAAGTCCCTTATAATATGCAGGTAAGCTTATAACAAAGTCTGATACCTCTACTATGCTTGTCTTCATTCAAGTGCCATAGCTGCTATACTTAACACTGTGAATCACAACTCTCTCAGAACTCAACTCTATAGTGTAATTAAAACCTTTGGAAATTGAATTTGACAACTCTATAAAAAGGATTAGTGAAATAGAAGCTTTTGTGAATGAGCCCACTAACTATCACTACTAAACAATCAATCTAGACTATGAAGTTTTCCATCTTGATCACAATCGTGCTCACGATCAAGGGAGTGCGATCACTTGACCTGACATAATGGCCATCATAGCTTCCAATAATCAACAACCACCTTGCAAGGACATCCTAGTTCATGTCTCATGAATTTTATTCATCAATCTTAAATGATATCAATCTTATAAATATAATATTAGAATCCTCTCCAGATTCACTGTTAATACAAGGGTAAAGGAAATTTTCTAGCTTAAGGCACTAGCCAATACCAACTTTGGTATTTGTGACCCCTTTGTGGGGATGCACCTACCCTGCCCCATTGGGTTTCTGCCTTGTAACACAGTTCAAGGATCACAAGACTTTCCAATCTTCCTACTCCATTAGACACACTTTATATGCTATACATAGTGAATGGAAAAGAAGCATTATAGAACACACAATTTCACAGAAGGAAGAAAATTATTAGCCAGTTCAATATCAAAATCTTAACCACTGATTAATAAAGAATAACAAGTAGTGTAATGAATTGTTCCGATTTATTTATTTACAAGTTGTAAAGAATGTAGTGGAATGGAAAATATTACTTAGGTAACCCTTCAATATTTTCTACTAATATGTCTGTGCATGTACATATGAAATTAAGAGCATTGTTGAATACAAAGTTTCCTTTTCTCTTGCCTCCATTTTGACAAATCAATGTGAAATCAGTGTCACTTTGAATCTCCTTTCCTGTGTGGATGTTTTGACAAATCAACGTGAAATCAAAGTCACTTTGAATTTCCTTTCCTGTGAGGGATCACATCCACATTTGATTAGTAAAAGATAATCTACTATATATTATGTTCAAGAAAATGACTACAATCTACTGTGGAAATGGGACCTCAATTCTTATTCTGAATTTGAATATCTTAGGACAACATAAGAGATAAAAATTCATATGGCCTTAGTAGCTAGAAAAAAATCACTCCGTCATTACAAGACCACCTAGATTTTGGCACTTAATCTAAATAATGGCACTAGTTGCAGTGCTTATTTGCATTAACACCATGGAAAAGAAACAACAATGTTTCAAAGCACACTTACTGGAAAAGTTGTAACATTCCGAGAATATTTAATGATAGCATTTGAACCTCATAGCTATGGTGGGGAAACTAGGGAACCCAAATCTTGGAAGATATCTCATACCAAATCTGAGAAAAAAATAAAAAAAGGGAAAAAATCAAAATCTATAAATCAAGCAATGAATTGTTTACAAATCAAATACAATTCCTTTAACTAACAGTTAAATTGTGGTGATATATTTAAATATTTAGTAAGAGGGGAACTTCAAACCATGGAATATTACCTTTGTCATTATTGTCATCCCTCAGTGACTGAGATTACAAATCAATACTTATGGAAAGATTGTAAGAAATTCTGTGAAATAGTAAAGCATAACCTCTATTTTCAAGCAACAAAATCAAGACATTATTACATCAAGAGCCATAATTGATACATAATCAATGAATCAAGTCCTTGTATGGCACAGGCTTGTTTCACAACCTCTATTTTCTCAATAACAAAATCAAGACACCGTATGTGGTTATTGCCAAAAGGAAACTACGTTCTAATTTGGAAGAGGATCTTATCAAAAGACATGGATTTATTTAAAGCCACAAAGCCTAATGGGTTACTAAAAAATAAGTTGGAATATGGGATCATGATACTTAAATTGAAAAAATATGCTTTCCTTTTAGAAACATTACAGTTATACAATGTTTTTTGAAAGCATTAGAATTTTAAATTGGGCCTTTCTATCAAGACAAATTTTCATTAACAGAATGTACTTTCCTACCTGAAACGTTGTAGATATCCAAGAAAAACTTGAAAAGAATAAGAGAACTTAGCATAATGTACTTTCTTTCCTTCCTTAACATTCTTAAAGAGTTGAGGTTCCCCAAGTCACCAGGTAACTTTCGAAGGAAATGACAGTTAGTAATAGTCCAATTCACAACTGAAGATGTGTCACAAATATGAGGGGGCATCTCCTCCAAATCACAAAAGTGCTCCAGGTTAAAATATAGCATTATTGGAAGCTTAATGCTCGACTGGGTGTTATTGAACCCAGACATTTTTGCAATCTTCACTAAAAGCTTAAAGATAGCTTCTCTAAGTTCTACATGACTTTACTATGCTCTTGAAGTGGGGGCACATGCAGCCTCTCCAAGTGAATAGTCTTAAACTAAGTGAAGATAAGGCCGATAGATCATTCAGTGTGGATCTCTTTAACCCATAGTTGAATACTATGTCTCTCTTGAACCCATAATTGAATACTATTAGGACTTTCAAATTTTTCATGGAACTCAAAAATGTTGGAAGAAAGCATTTGCTTCCAGAAAACAGTAAAACTAAAGCCTCTGCTTGAGGACAATTGATGTCACACCACTAATACTTCTCCATGGAATTTGTATAGGTAAACCGAAAATGCAGAATTCCATTAGAATATTGTGTTTATTGAATACACAAATGAAATCATTGCATTTCTTTAAAATATCTTTTGAAATCAAAATTACCGAAATTACATATCGATAACCTAGTGGGTGTAGGATAAAATTCACCTGTGTCATTCACAGAAAGCATGAGAAAAAACCTAATACTATATATAAAACCAAGAAAAATTCTAATTCATTACTTCTAGGGACCTCGTAGCCACCCTGCCAATACACAAGTATGTTCCTGTTTGCAGTTAGAAAAATTATCCAAATTACAATCTGTTTACTCCAGCCTCTATTGGAAAGTTATAGAAGGATGACTAGTGCAATCAATCCATTGCTTTTAGCTCTGGATTTGTTTCAGTTTAAAACAGAAGTATACAAATATACTTGTCCAATGTCTACTGCTACTGAGCATTAATTAATTCATAAGAAAGTATGTAAACATACAAACATAAATTCACACTCATGAATATCCCAACTTTCTATCAAGTGCTATGACTAGTGATGGAAATCACAATTATTTTCAAAAGCCTGGAATCATGCCTAAGCATCCTCTATGAATGACCCAACGCCTTCCTGGTTAGCTCTCTACATTAAAGTTGCAACAAACAATATGACATTAGGCATGGCTTGAAAGTAACAAACTGCTGCAGAACTCAGGCATAGATGGCAAGTGCAGACCGCGTTTTCAAGATATCGGTTAGAAAATCCATAGCATATAATAGCACAAATTGAGAAACTCATAATGTCCTATCTATTGAATATTGTAGCCAATTTTCTCACAGATTATACTGCAGAGCATAAAACTGCTCATAAATTAACGTAACACACAGGCTTCATATTCCTTGTTTTTCTTCAAGTTTGTTGCCATTGACCACATAGACCAGAGATAAATCATGGAGGAAATTCATTGAAAGCATGGATATATAACATTGAAATAGTAACTGCACATATTTTGAATAAAATTTGTAATGTTTTACGATTGCAAAGGAGATTAAATATGTCAAAATAAAATGTGGAATCCAAATTTTCTTTACAAGACTTAAATTATTAAAGATAATAACAAATCTTCCCAACCATTCAAGATAAATCTGATTTAACTTGAATACACATATTCTTTATTTCCATTATCTAAAAGTTTTACTTTCATGAAAAATAGATATTTCCATCTCAACATAGCCTTGATCATTTGACATTTCCCTTGGTTAGTTTTTAAAGGTAATGGCTAAACATTTACAAAAGTTCTAATATTGTAAGCCTTACCATTTCCCTTTCATTTGTCCAATTTAATTTCCACATTTTTTATTTCAATGAAACATTAAAGGCCACAAAATTTGTGGTTAAGATCCAACTGGTAGAAGAAGGATGACTTTCTATGAAGCTCAAACCACTCACAGGACCCTTTAATACCACCATGCTTATTTGGCTTGCCCATGGTCTACAGAACCACAAGACTGACATAATAAATTTCATGCTAGAAGAAAACAGAAATACTTCAAGCTCGACTTCCATTACATTTTTTTACACGCACTATATGGTCTACCCTGTCCTCTGAGATGGACAGAGGTTCTTTGTGAAGACACACCAAATACAACTGAGTGATTGATGGCACAATGATTAAATAATGATAAGCCAAAAAAATATGTTCTATTCAACATAAGATATGCTCACTGAAGGGAAAGATTACTGGCCGAGGATTTAGACTCCAAACACCTAATTGGAAGTTGGTTTATGTGGCCTCAAACCAGATGCACTTGGACTCATATTTTTTCCTTGACTAACCAGGGGAATGCTAGAATGATTTTCCCCTCTATGAGGGCTATGTGTCTATCTGATCTCACTTATACGGGGGCTATATATTTGTTTAGCTTCTGCAATTTGGGGACTTAATGCAGACTCGGATCCATGAATTGGTGTGCAATCACTCGAGCTAGTTATCCGTGGACTATATGTGTGTTTGACCTCACCGCGACTTCGTGTAATCATCTCATCCAAAATTTCACTATCATTTTCACCTATCCCCATGCTTCCTAGTCCGAACCCCTGAATTCCAACTTCCTACAATCAATATATGTTACAATTCAATTTATTATTGTTCATGCTGCAGGGCTTATGAAATAGAATTGAGTAATATTTTTAAAATTTGTTTGATATGTGTCTTGCACTCACTGTTATATTGCATGGCATTCCAAGGGCTTCTTCATACTCTGCTGCATCCAATTCTTGAATATGTGCTCCTTTGAAAAACTTGGGAAGGATATGCTGCCTCACTGGGACTAACAAGTTACAACATGATCAGTAGTGGGAAGAGAACACCTTCTATAGGCACCCATGTGATACCAAAACATGCCAGCAAATAACATGTCTGGAAAATGGTGAAAGTGGCAATTGTCTTGAAAGGCATCGTTTCAAGAAATGTAGCATGATACTCCTGAAGTTCTCTGTAACCATCAGTTCAACATTGATCAGCTTTGAAAACTATATTACAAGCATTAAATTCAATCACATTATAGTTTGAATAAAGTTCATACTTGTATCTATGGCTTAGAGAAGTGAAAAGAAACAATATCCTTTCCCAAAATTGATTTTCTGGCAAACTCTCTATGGCCATGAAGGCAAAGTAACCCCAAAGCACAGAAGTTGGGATCTTTCTAATGATGGGCATTGCTGCAAGGCAACCAACCACCATCAGAGATTGCCACAAATTACTCAATCGATATTTTTTCACCTCCATCATTCATCCAAAGAGTTCAAAAATGCAGTGCTACCCATGAGCAAACAACACCAACAATGAGCTATCCATGTAGATCAAGATAATCACAGAGTTACTTCATCATCAATGCAAACATATGGTGCATGAAATCCATTGAAGAAAAGACATCAATATCATAGAATATACCCTTATTCTCAACAAGGCACCCCTAGCATTAATTCAAAAAGGATACAATGTCACTAAAAGCCTTTGTAAAACCATCAAAAACAAGCAGGTTTAAATTTTGAAATATAATTGGAAAAAAACTATGCCTCACAATCAAAAAACATGCTTCAAAAATAGAGTCACTAGTATATATCATATTGCAAATTTTAACAAGACTTCTTGCTTAGAAACAAACATAATTTATATACAACATTTCACATTTTTCTATGGGCTGGACTTTTGAGAAAATTTTCGTGGTTAGAATCCAAAATAAGCGTTCTCTTTCACAGTTCACCATTAGAACCTTGCATGACTCAAAGCAAGGGTTCCATCACCATTGAGATGTTATCATCCAAACCACCATAAAAACCACTTGAATATCATATCCTCTACACATCAACATAACAAGTAAATACTCGCGCTATAAAGCATAGAAAACCATGTTGCACAATATTATAAAATACCCTGTCAGTAACAATAGATGGCAAAGAATTTCAAATGATCAGTCATATTTGACAATCATAAACAACTAAATTTCCAAATAAAGTTTTGTTCAATAGTCTTGAAGAACTAGAACCACCACAATCCAGCTACACCAATGGTGCAAATCCTTAGAAAATGTGGCAAAATATTTTTTTTTAAACATGGTATACTTGATCATGTTACTTATACATATTTCCATCTATTTTACCAATATCCAAAGAGAAACTCACTAGTGAGATGATGCAGGCTACACTACAACAGGCCAATAATATTTTTATCCCCACATCTAATATACAGGTCAAGGTACAAAACCTAGATCTTTGAAATACTCGTGCTCCTAAGCACTACAAGCAGTGATGCATCCAAAAACACCAAAAAACTCATTTCCAAAATTCCTACACCTTTGTCTAACTGCAAACACATCTAATGTCAATTGGGTCTAGCTCCACTGGTTAGGTGGAATGATTGTTATCCTCCCTACAATGGTTCTATTCCAACCAATGACATGTTGATATGGCCGTTGGCCCTAAGGAATTTGCTTAAGCCTAGGTTCCATCCTCAGAATGAGGCAAAGTTCCCTGGGTTTTCTGAGGATATATTTTGCAAAAAGCATTTTAGTCAATTGGGTCTAGCCCAAGCAATTGAGGGGGAATGTTATCCCTCCACACCCAAGACCAATTCTCACAAGTAACATGTTGACCTCTTAATGAATGTATTGTTGATTGCCTCATACCCCAAATAATTTGGGTTTACCTGGATACCATCCTTAGAATGAGAGGAAGTGCTAGAACAACATAAGGACAACATGAGGTAAGTGTGTAAAACTAGAAAGAAACCTATTCTAGATACAATGTTCCACCCTAGCCTAGGAATGACATTTTTAAGGGTTCACATGTGTGCATAAAAAGCACCTCACCCCACCTCAAGCCTCGCGCTCCACTATCTGAGAAAATCTTCCATGAGGTCAAGTAGTAGGGGGAATTAGCACTAGGGGAAATTATAATTCCCCCTACAGAAATCGGCTGAAGTTGTAAAGGTATAAAGTCACAGGTAAGCACTATCCATAACAACATATCGCAAGGTTCATAGGGATTTTGAGTCGTCATTTTTGAGTGAGATGTGTGTCCAATCATTTCTTTGTAATTCATCAATCTATATTTTATAGTATTTGAACCATTGAATCTAGCTTCATCGGATATCCCTAACCCTAATGAACCTAGTGGATATCACCATCACATGTGGATAACACTGCTTCAAATACAAGACCCAATAGGGTAGACTAAACGCATGAACTCATACACCCAACACACTTAGAAAACTGCACCATTCACAAAATAGACATTCATGCATGCCCTACCCTGGATGGGTAACTGTACCTTCCTAATTGAAGACAATACATTCATACATGTGCCTCATCCAGTGATCCTACTAAAATACTGCGCCTCCATTAGAGGATCTCTTATGGGCCCTCTACTAAACATCAACTTTCCTCTGTACAAGTTGAAATGTATTTGTTGAAGGATGATGTTGTTGCCGAAGGAGAACAACTACCGAGAAATAGGTAAAATCTAAGACTACCTCCACTCTTGTATCAGATAAAAGTAAAACTGTTGTCAAATTAAGCAATATTGTTAAGCAATTTTCTCTTTGTATATTCAGCGAGCCAAAAATGAAAAATATTATATCATATGTGGGTACATGGAGCAGTTAGAAATCAATCTACTGCCATAGATTGAAATGGAGTACAACCCTTTTACAAGGCCTATGGTACCAAGTGCAACATCTAGTTTAATCACAATAATATTCATTGGCTTGTAGCAATCTTCTTCTGGAAAAAAACTAAAAGAGCTTTATTACGCTTTGAATTTCAAATGCTTGTTAAAGGATCAAGTGGTAGTTGCAAAGAACAACTCAAACTGGGTGATATCAAAACAAAATAATTTAGTATTTCCAAGACAAAATAACATTACTGATGTATCTCTGAATTCCATGAAAACAAAACAATTTGATGTATTGAAATGATATTAGGAGATTAGTAAAGAGGATCAAATTAAGTGATGTTATGACCATACCATTGTATCCATTTACGCTTTGAGCGAAGAGACTCAGCAATACTAATAACATCGAGTGCCCTCCAAGACAATGTAGTCCTTGTGGTTTGTAGAGAGTCTTCTCGCTCTAACATCAAGCTCTTCAAACCAACTCTGCAGAAGGTCATTACAAATGTAAAAAATTAGCAAGACACAAATTTGGTAGTAAATATGACCAAAAGAAGAAGAACTAGTGCAAACAATTTTCACAATCCTACTTTTGAAACCAACATTATAATCTCCTTAGCATTATGATCAGCGGTCAGTGCTCTTCCCAAGTCAGCGAACTCAGCTCCACCTTGACAAAGTGTAATTGCATAAAAGGAATGTCGGTCTCATGCCAATAGGTCTCCTATGATGAATGCGTAGGAACCTAGTACATAGACCATTTTTCTCTTCGCCTAGCTACCTAGGGCTTATTTCCCTTTCCAGATATCAATAATTCTTTTCCAAGAAAACATAAAATAAGAATAATATTTTACTATATTCTAAAAGGTGAAGATGCTGAAATCATGCCACAAAGTGAAAGGAAATCAAATATCTTTCCTCAAACCACCAAATATATAAAGAAAACAACAATAATTATAAAAATAAAACTAGATCTGTCGATATATGCATGAAATGAGTCAAGCGACTAAAAAAATCTGACCAAAACAAACCAAAAATTTCAAACTTGACAAAATCCTTTAAACAAGCAGCAAACAAACCACTAAAATTTTCTAAGATATCAAAGCTAGACATCAACACAATTTCATGTACTTGAATAAGCCCATTGTTGCTTAGCGTTAGACTTCTTAAATTAGTTATTTATCATTTAATACTAGGACACTGTCTATGTGAAAAGAAATAGGTCCCAGCTTCATCAAATCCGACTTCATTTCCAATCAAAGATCAAATCCAAAGGACACTAACTCGTTACTCTTGGATGGTGCTAAAGTTAAATACACAAAATAACAAAAAATAAAGATATGATAAAAAAATAGACCTGCAAGATTGTATTGGTCGAGTGTGACAGGGACACCAATAACTAAGACTAGAGAGATTTATAAAAGGCGGTAGTTACACCTGTTTGTCTATTGTGCGATTAGTGGTATGGTGGAGAGACCTACCAAGAAGGGACGTTGGTCTCGGGAAAGTATAGTAGGGAGATCCATAGAGCATTTATGTAAAAGGAAGATGAGAAGTGTTGTCTTCAAGTTGGTTTATGTTATGGTAGAATTTTGTTGGTGATAAGTGGTAACAAAACACTTACATCAATAGGTAAAAAGTAAATTCGAGGCATGAGTTGGACTGACTCATGTTATCTCATCCCTTAATGGTCCTAAGGACATGTGGGGACCCAAACAACTTAGTACCTGAAAGACTTGAAAACATGGCTGACAAATGACTGACAAGAAATGGCTAACAAATGACTTGAAAGTCTTGTTAAATTTGTTATTTATCATTTAATAATAGTCAGACACTATCTATGTGAAAAGAAATAGGTCCCAACCTCACCAAATCTAGCTTTATTTCCTGTCACAGATAAGAAACAAACAATGTAATGATTAAATATGAAACATCAATCTTAAAATAACACACATCAAAATAATGTCGCTGCAATGTTACAATGAAAAATACAAATATAGAACCTATTTTTACCTGAAGTTGACATATAGTAATTTTGCATGATCAATGGAACATGTATACCAAAATAAGAGTCCTAGGGTATTTCAATTTCCCAGTTCTCATCTTGGTCCTCATTTTCTAAATTGTGAACATGATCTTCTCTAAATGAACTGTCATCATGAGCCTCCAAAACATTATGTTCTATATCAAGTTCATTAGAGAGATTTGTTATATTGTTTTCTCCCCTTCTATCATAATCTGATTACCAAAGAGTTAGCACTCTTTCATATGGAAAATTATCAATGTCATACTTTGTTACATATAATCTTAAACATGTATCCACATGTTTATCAAGCTTGTTCCTCAACTTTGACTTCAAGAATGATAATGCACTAAACATTCTCGCATCCTCCACTGATCCCAAAATCATGGTTTGACACAAATCTGCTAATTTGAAATATTCTGATATGTTTTCTTGCAGGTATTGGCTAGCACTTAAAGTAGTCCATAATCTTTTTATAGAACTATTTTCATTAGGATTCTCCAAAAAAGGATATTGCTTCCACATTGTTTCAGCAGAGCGTCCACCTTGTTGATACAATTTTGATGAATCTAAAATAACTTCAATTTGTTCAATTTGTTCTCCATGTATCGAGACTTTATTGCAAAAATGGTCTACTAAACATTTTAATATTTTTTGAAAATCAGCTTTTAAAGTTCTTGGACATTGACAATTGTTCCAATATTGAGGGTATACCACACACATGGCCTCCAACCATTCATCTCGAGGAAATCGCTCTCTTATCTCTAATGATAGTGATCTTGCAATTTCTATCAAATTTTGTCTCACTGAAATCACAATATTATCAAATTGGTCTCTTGACACGGGGCAATCTTTGGTGATTCATCCTGTCTTACTAATATAATGAAAGGGAACCATATACCCATGCACAGCGATACATAGTATCCCTTTTTCATCAAAGCTCAAAAAAATTTCAGTATTTTCTATATTGATGATCTCAGTCCAACTTTTAAGCTCTGGACCAGTAAAAGAGTCTAGCATCATATACAAATTATCCAATGCAAGACATGCTAAATTTCTCGCATTTGTGTATTCCGCAATATACATTGTGCGATTCTGAGACATTTTCATGAGGACATTCATTTCATGTAGCATATGAAGAATTCTAGCCAATGTCAATAATGTCTTTATATTATTTAGTCGAGAAAGAAGATCTTGAGCTTTGTCTACATTATAGCGATTTTCATACATCAACCCTATCAAAGATTTGAACTCACTAAATAGTCTTTGAGCTGGTCCATTTAATGAGATCCATCTTATATCAACATCTTTCAGTAGTTTTTTTCCATCCGTAATACCATCTGCAAATTGTTGAAACTCTAAATATCGTTTGGGACTACGAGAAAAGTATGCATGAGTCTCACGTACAAGATCTTCAACTTTTGAAACTGATGGAAACTTGCTTACTATTTTAAATGCAAGATTCATCCTATGAGCCATACAATGAATATTAAGCATATATGGTGAAGTTGATAGTTGTAGCCTAACACAAAGGCCATTCCTTTGTCCTTGCATTACCGCTGCTCCATCTGCTCCAAGACATACCAACTTTTTTGCAATCATTAATTCATCCATACCACTTTCCTTTAATCTGTTAAGAACAAGTTCATAAATATTTTCAGCTGTAGAAGTCTCTCATCTTATTAATCCCAAGTATATAGGAATGCCTAATATGGTCATTAACCATATAAATGCTCATGCAAATCCATGAAGTATTATCTATAGCTGTAACCTCATCTAAAGACAATGCCAAAAACCTAGCATTTGCAATCTTCTCTTTCAAATCATCCTTTTCTACTTGAGCTAGATATCCTGCCCATCCCCAACCACTGGTTACAGACCAATGAGAAGATGGAAAGTTTGGCACTTGAAGAAAAGATAGTAATTTCATGTGATCTGGATAATATGTCATAGGACAACCTTTAGATAAGATGTGAAATACAGTGCTCAATTGTATCGTCTTGGATAACAAACTTCTTTCCATCGTCTTTTCAAATAGAGATATGATGGTTCCTCTGTCTGCCTCAAGTTTCCTCTTACTTAATAAATATTTTTTATATTCTTCTGCATATTCAACATGTCGACATTCCTCAGAAGATTTCCATCTAACAATAGATTTCTCTTTACCATTTACAATTTTCTTTTCATACACCTTTCCTGCATGCTTTTGTACCGTATCTAGGTTCATCTGAAATTTCACTTCCTTTTGAGTTTTCCAACTACATGCAATACATATAACTTGTCAGAAAACCTCATTCTCATTTGTAGGAGGTATTTCTTCAATAAATGGAAAAGTTGAGACCCAATTTACTTGGAGTCGTCTCCCTATGGCCCACTGGCCTCTTTTCCTTTTCCTCAAATGGATTGTGTCACTTTCCAAGGAAAAATCTTTAACATTTTCATCACCAATTTCTGTTGAAATTGCATTTATCTCACCCTGACCACTTGAGGAACCTATTATTTCATCCATCGTATGGATATCATATGCATTTCCACAAGAGTTAACCTCTCTCTCAGTAATAGATTGTTCAAAGAAGCTTTAATCATGAAGAGAATGTGTATTTTTGGATGGAGTCTTTTGAAAGTATGATAATACATTTGTTTGCCTTGATGGTTTCTTCCCATTATTATCTTTTGACATCTCACTAAATATTCCACAAGTAAAATTTCAAATCAATCTGCAAACCTGCATCAACAGTTTCCAAGCATTGATATATGCTTCATATAGATTCACTTGTTCATAGAAAATAGAATTGTACTTTGCAAAAGAATTGTTGAGTCAACATTGAAAGAACATATATCAGAAATTGAATTTTGAGGCAAAATGGAATTTCACAAAAATTATTTAACAATGATAATGGGAAACTATTAAATTTTAAGACATAAAATATAATAATTCATTTGTATAACATTGAAACAACATCACTTATGTGATTGGAACAAAAAAATGTCTCAGGGTGGAGAACGAAATAGGTTTTTGCTCCCTGGCTTGGCTTTTGCTCGAATGGCGTCGCCGCGAGGCTGGGGTTCCTTGCCGCGACATGCAGGGACGGTGGCCAAGGCGAAAATTCCTTTCGGAGTGGACCAAGTAACGGATGGGGCAGTATTGTGCCATTTCAGGCGGATTTTGCTCTATCTTTACCTCAACGGAAGACCAGGGAGCTCCTCGGTGATGGGGGTTTTGGTCCTGCTGCGGAAACACTTGTTTTTTCTCCCCGGACAGATTCCTGGATCATTAATGGTGCGGAGTTAGGGTTCTTGTTCTTGGTCCATGATGTTTTTCTGCAGAATGGGCATCTTGGGGTTGTTGCCTCTGCTTCCCACAGGGGAGTGCGGGCCTAGGTTGCTCTTGTTCCGGTAGCAGTTTTTGTTAAAGGCATATGCAGGGTCATTTCTGGGTGGGTTTCTCTGGGCAGGCAAATCTGTCTCGGCTCAGCAGTGGTCAAGTCACAGGCTCCCTGCCTCTAGTTCAATCAAAGCTCCGGGAAAGGCATACCCGAAACAGTCTTGCCCTGCAGTTTCAAGGATGGTACTGGAACTAAGAGGCTAGTAAGTACCCCCTGCTTTCAAATTTTCATAAATCCCCCTGTTGGGACATCACTTATATTCTGGGTAAATAAAGCAGACAGTGTGATGATTCAAAAATTGGATACCCTATGAACAAACAAAATTTGTTATACAGAGGTAGTATATTATAGCCACAGGATAATCATCTCCTGCAAGATTATCATATCCTATCAGATTCCACAATAATCCTCGATCTGAGGCTCAAGGGAGGAGCGATGGCACCCAATAAACCCAAAAATGCAAGTGGGGGAGGGGGAAGCAACTCTGAAAAAGACACAGGAATAAAGCAGAAACCTGCAAATGGGAGACAATCATTCAAGAATATACTTCAAGGGAAAAAAATCAGTCACAGAACCAACCAAATAGGCAGAGACTGCTCCAAACCCATACATAGTGGAGCAACTGAACCACACCCCAAACCTAAACTTAGACATGCCAGAAATAGATGAGTATTGCACCTCTTTTGAATCCCAAGCCATTATATGCCATTTCAAATTTCTCCTTTGGGCTATAATTCACCCCTAAAATTTACCATGATGTCAACCAGTCTGTTGGAAATCCCCCAACAAAGCTGAATTGGCACATGGACCTGGAGGACCTCAATTCAACTTGAATCATAGAGACAATATGAGGATCCTCCTCTGTTTGAATTATTCCTAATTTCCTACAAAAGGTGGTTGACAGGATTCAGGACCTAGTCCCCTCCTCCCAAGCCAACTTACAGTATGTCTACGATGCCCAAAACTCAAAAGCTGGTGCTAAGCCAAATGAAAGGGTATTGCTACCTAAGGACGAAATTTGAACAACCAGAAATCTATGTATGGAAAGGGTAGAGCCTCCATCCCTTAGCATGTGAAAAATAAATGGTTAAAATATAATAAGATGGAAAGCTTAATTTGGAAGTCTTGACAGGGTCAAGGAAAGCCACTATTACTTCCACATCAAGAGGTTTGTTTAGAGAAAAGCTCACCTACTGAAAGTCAGGGCTTCTTTCTGACCAATCACCAGCCTTAGGAAGATGAGACTTCAAGAGAAACAATCAAGTTTGAAGATATAGGAGTTGATGGATGCCATTGCTCAGTTGGCTTGGCATTCTCTGTTTTATAAATCAAATAGTGTAAGCGGAACTATTTTGAGGAGTGCGGAAGGTTTAAGCATGTCTAGTTCCCGTTTTGGGCAAAATGGTGAACATTGAACCTTAGCAAATAACACAGATCCAGAATTATCAAAACTGCATTTTTCTTTTTATGATCAAAGCAAACCTTTGTCATTGAAGGATCTCCTTTATGATATACCAGTCAAGGGTAAAGCTAGGCAAGTTTCTTAGTGATAACAACATAATCTTATATGGTCTGGTTAAGAAAAATATTCAAATTCTACTTGGCTTCTTGCTAAAGATATTTCCTCAAGAGGTTTTTCATTTTGCAGCATTCTCAGAAATTTTATAGTCTAGAGTGTCAAAGAAAGTTATCTTAGGAATGTTCTCAACTATGATCAAAAGTCTAAAGACCTAGTTTTTACTCACATCTAAGTGACAACAATTTTCTCATGTAATTCTTCTTAAAGTCAAATTTTTCAAGGGGTTGTGCTCCAAGTGGGCTATTAGAGCCTGCCAACCCGCAACTTCAATGACCAAAATATTCTAGGCAATACAGTTAGTACAAAAGAAATATATTTTATAGATATAGTGCCATCGTGCAATACCTGCCAATAGAAAAATTTAAGCCTGACCAACTTGTAGGACCCTGCAAGTCAGGACTCAAATTTAAAGGTTGTCTTGCCTTTATTACAAAGTTATATCTAATTTTGTAGCATAAGATATACGGCTGAGAAACAATGTAGATAAGGCAAGATAATTTTATTTAAGTTTAAATAAAGCCTGACAGATAGGTAAATGGGACTAAGAAGTACAACCAGTGATGCCAATATGTAGGGGAACCCTTAT
Source organism: Pinus tabuliformis (assembly GCA_031772625.1). Taxonomy (NCBI): domain Eukaryota; kingdom Viridiplantae; phylum Streptophyta; class Pinopsida; order Pinales; family Pinaceae; genus Pinus; species Pinus tabuliformis. The sequence continues at coordinate 1,582,921,420 of CM062817.1, forward strand.
ATGGTCTGGTTAAGAAAAATATTCAAATTCTGCTTGGCTTCTTTCTAAAGATATTTTCAGGTTGATTATCCTGGTGCTTATCAAAATACTCCATTATATTCAAAAAAATTGAAGTCACTTTCAAAGAAGGATCTGTAAAATTAATCAATTTTCAATTGTCTTCATCTTGTATATTTTTCTGAAGAGGAAAACAACTATGATCGTCTAGTTTTGATTAGTGCAAAACAAAAGGGGTTTGACCAACTGGTTCCAACTGAAAATGGACAAAACCAGTCTTACACAGCTGGCTTTGAATACACCGATTTTCATAATTCAATTGGACCTATTTCTCCTTTACCAAAACATTATTTATTTATTTTTAAATACCATATTAGCTACTTTCAGTTCATCACTGTGCTTTCCCCTCTTTCATGCAATAGCTTGGGTGTAACAGTGTAACACATTTCAAGAGTTAAAAAGCTCCTAATGGCATATGTTTTATTTGAAGCTTAACCATGTCTCCTTTTCTTAGGGGTTCTTCCTTTAGAGATAAAGGATTCATGTTACTAGGCCCTAGTAAACCATATCATGCCATAGAAGACAACATTTGAGACTTACCTTTTGTCATTGTGTAAAAATTTTGTACAATTCACCTGGTTGTTGATGCATGATTATTCAATGAGATGCATTGTTGAAGGCATCCCTGACAAGAGAGTTAGCATGGTAGAGTAAGGATATATTACCACCTAATATCTCGTAACAAAATATTCAATACTGCCTTCTTTCTCAAAAAATGACTTCCTGGTCTTAAGCACTAGTTAATCAGGTTAGATACTTTCCCAAGTTATTCACAGCAGACCATAGAACAAAGTTCACTCTAGAGACATTGGTAGCTTGTTGCTAACAAAAATCACTTTTTGGTCTTGAGCACCAGTGAATATGTGTAGGTAGTCTCCTAGGTTATTCACAGCAAACCTCATAACAGAAAATGGTCATCCTGGAGGCATGGGCTCTACATGTCTGAATTGTTTACTAGTTTTTATCTCATTACCTACAGCTTGGAATATTTCTGCTTTTGTATTGCTCCTTTAAATAAACTAAGATATGAGATGCTTTTAGCACTTCTAATTGTTTCCTTTCTTGTTTTTTAACCAATCAGATGGACTGCTTTAAAGTTTGTAGCTATTACAATTTCTTTCTTTTTGGTATCTAGTCTCCTATAAACTATAATTAGTTATGGTTTAAATTTTCTTGTTTAAAGGCTTAGATGTTGGAGAAACTATTAATTTGCGTTGTACTACCTTGTTGCTTCTGTCATCGAAAGAAAGCTGAAGTTTGATGGTCAACACTCTGTTTAAACATATAGCTTCATAATGACATCTATCTTGGATACAACCAGTCAACTCTAGAATAGCAATAATTTTCGCAGTTCTCTGTTTGTTTCTTACACGCTTGCATAAATACACATACAACCCAAAATGTAGGTGTTGTCAGTTAAGGATAAATCTAAATCAAAACCAGCCTCTGTTTTAAAATAAGAAAAGGATGTCTCAGGAATGATGTGGAGAGAAGAATTGGACCTCTCTTATGCTAAATCACTCCAAAATGCTATCCACCTTGGAGATTTTGAAGGCGCATGGGAGGGCACAACTGCTAAACTAGTAAGATTTTTTTCAAACAGAATCTTGTCGTGGAACTGGACATTGCATTTAAAATTGGGGGAATTGTAGATAAGGCAAGATAATTTTATTTTAAGTCTAAATAAAGCCTGATAGATAGGTAAACAGGACTAAGAAGTACAACCAGTGATGCCAATGTGTAGGGGCACCCTATGCTAACCCAAAAGCATAAAACAAAATATAACAGGATCAAACAAGAGAACATGAACTAAATACGAGATCAAAAAAGTGGAAAGAGGATAGAGTGCAAGAGATTAAATAGAGGTACATAAGATAGGATGAAGAGGAAAAGGGTAAAAAGAAGAATCTACCATGGAATCAATCATTGAGAATCATCCAATACACTGTCTAACGATATTGTCTGGGCCCTGAAAAGTACCCATGCCTGAGAGGACCTAGCTAGATGATCCTGGGAGGCATCTGCCAAACATGAGCAGACCTTCTCTGCACATTCAAGGGCAGTGAAGTCATGGCTTAAAGTGTGTGCATCATTGGATATTTTGATGAAAGAAATTCGTAACCAAGCAAGCCACTAATTCTAACTTGTATAAGAAAGAATTTGCATTGAAATCTTCTAGCAATTGGAGAGAAAAACCTTGGGATTGGCAGGGTATTGTTCAAAAACACCAATACAAATTGAGAGAAGCCTTACGACAGTGGTTTCTGGGATGCCATTAACATCAATGGTAGGGATATTTAAAATTTTTGAGATGATAAATCCACTGCTGCTAAATATCTTGGATCATTCCCCGAATGGTTCAACAATGTAGGCCACTTTGCTTGTTAAAAACGTATTGTCAGTGGTTTATCAAAGTCCAAATGACCAGGGTAAATGGCAAGATAATGTTAAATATGAAAAATCCATTGCATGCTCTGAAAAACATAGCAGAATAAGTGGAAGCAGAGATTCAGCCATGGGTAAAATTAAGAGAAAAGAAAATTTTTGCAATACCCGACAAGGTCTAGTCAAATATTATGCATACTACGAGCAGCTCTAGTGTTGTATATAAAAACAGTCACCGTGGATAAACTTGGCAGCAAAATAAAGCAACATTCAATACAGTTGAGCATACCTTATAAAGTTCTCATATGTTGAAATGCACTCACGTGTTGAATACTATGATCTCTATTCAACTTTTCTATCAGATGTAAAGAGGTCATTATTAGTCATCACTTCCTCAATACTTCCACCATGGTACAAGGCCTCGGCCACAATCAGAATGGACCATTTCCTGAAAAGTCGATATATCATTCAGGTTAATTTTGAAGCCAAATCTTCTTTCCAAAAGATTAAATCCAAATCAGCATAATGATACTTCTACATGTTTGTTTAGCTTTATTTGATTCTCTTTTGCTTGTGGGGTAACAGGCAGATGGAGAGAATCTTTAAAAAAATTTGATATCCAACCCTTAAAAAAAATTCATGGTCTCTTGCAACCACGGTTATATGTGCTTCCAAACCAGCAGAAGCATTCAACTTTGGCTGGCAAAGTGATTATCACCCTTGTTCCAACTGCAAGAGGCATGAATCCACCTATTCCAGAACAACTGATAATCTGTATCATACTCAGCAACTATCCTCTCCCCTACTTCAAACTTTAAGAAAAACAAGTAATATGAAGCCAACTTACCCTGATTCAAAAGCCGGCTACAGATGGGCAGGACCTGCATAAAGGGGGCCTAATTTCTTGCGCTCAACCAACAATTATGTCAAGTACCAGTTGCTATTGCTACTACTGCAGTGGCATGAGATGTTCAGATCCAAGAAACCATGGATACCAAAACAAGAGAAGAATCAGTGGATTGAAAAAGCAAGAATATCGCGCCGAAACTGCTACTGCTAACTAGAAAATTAGGATTTGTGAACTATGATAAAAAACCCTATTTCAAAACAATTTTATACAGGATGAATTCATGAAAACAGGGAGCCAGGGAGCCATATACACCATGAATCCATGAAAACAGGGAGCCATATACACGATGAATCCGGAATTCGTGAAAATAGGTGGTTGAATCCGTGAAAACAGGGAGCCGCCCTCCATTTGAAAACAAATTAACCTCTGCCCTCCATTTGAAAACAAATTAACCTCCGCCCTCCATTTCAAAACAAATCTAACCTCCCAGGACCAAATCAACCCTCACAATTTCACAAACCACTCCCAAACCAGAAAAACCAAACTGTAAATCAGAAATATGGCGATTTTAATCTCCCAAACCAGGAGCAAATATCAAAATTGGGCGATTTTAAGGGAATACGATTCAGTTAGTTTATCCACCCTGGGCTAAAATAAAAAAATAAATTAATTTTTAAATAAAATTAGGGCTAATTATATAAAAAAGGTTTTTATTATTTTAATTAAAAATTCGCCCCATTAAAATATAAAAACCCTTAAATTTCGCCTTTGGGTGATTATTCACCCCTAAAATTTACCATGATGTTGTATATGTAGTGCTATGTACATATAGTGTTGCATGCACGTTGTACATATGGTGTTGTGTCCATGATTGTAGAAGTGATGTTGTGGGCATGTGGTGCCATGTACATGTGTGTGAAAGTGGCGTTGTGTATATGTCATGCATATGGTTTTATGTACATGTGGTGTCATGTACGCATGTGGTGATGTGTACATTTGGCAATGTGTACACATTGTACATGTGGCACAACACTGAGAAAAATAGTCCCTGGACGCTAGAATACCATGTTGTGGGAGCATCCAAAGCCTTCTAGATGTCGGCATGCCCATATCATGGGAGCATCCATGGTTAATTGGTCTAAAGACTCAGTGGGACCCAGGGGATGGTTACCTAAGAGGTTGGGATGGTTCCTGAGAGTCGTGTTACTGATGTGGAAGGTTCGTATGGTGTGTTTCTGTTGGTTCAATTTCCTTAAGGTGACTTAGGAGGTCAAATCATATCATAGTAACTTCTTGTCTAATATTTACCCTGGTTGGTCGATTACTTGGGTAGATGTGGGAGGAGGTTGTTACACTTTCCTCCTTAAATGACCATGCATGCCTCCAAGACACTTAAGGAAAATATCTATGTTGTTAGGAGATATACCTAGCATAATTGTCATTAATTTGAACATGGTGGTGTACTCTTATACACTTTCCCTTGACTATTGTTGAAAACAATGACAATGGATTCATTTGTGCTCTTCATACCCAATAGGGTATAACTAAAATTTAATAAGGATTTTAAACACCTCCCACTTAGTTACTAGGGGATCACCATATAGCCTAAGCTTATCCATGTGACATTCCCACCAATTTTTAGCATGGCCTTATAACCTTAGTTAGGAAAATGAAATAGTTTACTCATCTCCTATTATGAACATTGAAATTAATTTCTTATTGTTGCAACCATTGATTTTATTTAGTATCATATCTCAATTTGGTATGGTTTTATGTCCAGTTTTGCTTCATTTTAAACAATGATTGTGAGAACTTAATCTCTCCTTCTACAACTCTTTTTTCGAATCCTTTTCTAGGTCTTTGTCATCTCCAAATTTCCTATCTCAACCAAATTTTTTGAGCTAGATCTATCAAACTGCTCGTAATCTCCAAACTTGTTCTCTAAAACTACCATGAGAACAACCATGTTATGAGAGATTTTAGCAACTTGCACTTCTAGATTAAAAAAATTCTCTATGAAATCATTGCATGGATTGTTACTATACTCATCCACCATGGCTGGGATTTTGAGACTTTATCCCAATTCTATAATCCTTTAACTTTCCATAGAAACCTTAAGTAAAAGTACTCTAATACCAATATGATTTGTAAATTTCTATCGTGTTGCACTAGAAGAATCTATTAGAATAAATGTTACAAGTTTTTGCAATATATTACTATGTAGTGTTGTACTTAAGATTCAAATTTGATGTTAATATCTTAATGTATGAAACTTGAATAAACTAAAATTGAAATGAAAGAAGCTAAGAAAAAAACACACCATCCACACATGAACATGAAATGTACCCTAGAAAAAAACAATATAAGAAAAATTCAAATAGAAGGTGAAGGATATGCCTTGCTCTTTTCTTCTTATTTATGAATTACAAATACAAAGAAAGGGGCACTCATTATAGAGTTTCCATGGACATTGTGGCATGTGTGTTTTCTATAAGATGTTCTACATCCTCTATTTTTCTTGAATATCCCACTCTAAATGTTTTGATATCTTGTGAACCAATACTCCATATAATAAGAACCAAACCCCTTCCATTCTTAGTAGCCCAATATTTAACATTGCTTGATAACCATTTAGGGTTATGGTTAGGGATTTTACATGCCTCCACTACCAATTATGATAAGGATTTTAAACCCCTAAGAATATTATTGAATGCAAACACATGAATAGCTCTATCTATGAGCAATAAAAGTTGATGTGGTATCCACTTGATATCATAGTAGTCAACAAGATGGGCTTCCACATAGCAACTCAAATTGAGGTTATCTTCATGGTCTTGGAAATTTCACAATGTATAGAACTATGTTAAGAGGTTAGGAACATAGATCACAAAGTTTTGACCCCAAAAATGATCATTTAAGGTCTCAAATGTGCTTTGAAGGGTTCTAAATTCCAAATCACCAAAATTGGATATGTGTTATAAATTAATAACTCCAAGCTTAATTTTTTACAAAATAATAATAATAAAAATGAAATGAAAATTTATATAAAAATCGATTAAAAAGTAGAAAAAAATTAAAATTAAAATTTTATTCTTTCAAGTATAACTACATATCAAACTATTTTATTATAATAATTTATGATTTGATGCAATTTATTTTCATTAACTATTTTATAACAAGAGCCATATGGTGGCAATGTCACTATTTTTTTTTTTTGTATAGATGTTCTTTTTGCATGATAAGAAAGCTAAGGCATCTGAAATTAAAAATAAGCCTTGGATTCTCCATTTTTTATGGTTATATCTAGATTTTTAGGACCTTTATTAAGACTAATGATAGCGACTTCGATATAACAAACATTTTCAAAAAAACAATCATGTAACCCCTACCACATATCATTCCAAAACTCCCAATACTGTGCAATGTCAATTGCGTACATGTCATTATATAAGTGACGGATTCAATTGAGATGTTACACAAATACTTGGTACTGCACACTTTCCTGTTACTTTTAAAACCTTCAAATTTAACATGTTATTGACTTTTTGCACCTTTCCCTTTCTCCCATTTCAATCTTCTTTATGTTGACATGGTGTCACCATACATATTGTAACATAAATTTGTAAAAGAGATTATTTATTTATTTACTAAATAAAAGTAATTAATTCTAGAGGAGGAAGTTATTGAATAAAAGTAATATAAATAAAGCTTCTAGAAGCAGGACTTGTAGTGATATAACAAGGTGGTCCATAGATAAATGATAGCTCCTAAATCTGGTTTAGCCTTTTGATATTTTTCCATAGATTTCTAGCCATATCCTAAATAAATGATAGTTCCTAAATCTAGTTTAGCCTTTAGATATTTTTCCATATATTTCTAGCCATATGCTAATATCTTTTCCAAAATTATCCCATATAAATTTAATAAAAGAGGGCTAGCCATAATGGTCCTAATTATTCCCAGTTTTAAAATTATGAACAATGAGACTTTGAGTAGATTAAGGGAAACTACTAGATGAAAAGCTTGTGGAAGTGAGGGATGAGGATAGGTCCTCCATGTTTTAATATATCTACTTAGTTTCCTTTCATGTCCTTAGAATTCCATTTTGTGAGTTTCTTAACTCCAAACTCTAACACTTCCTAAAGGAAAAATAAATAAATATATATTCCTCTATAGAAAATGTTTGAATGTTGTCCATGACCATCAGGGATTCATAATGATTTTTTAGGGTGTGAATTCTAATCCTCAAGGGAATCTATGTTGTTTTATTTATTTTTTGTGAATTATAAGTATCCCTTATGACTTTTCTAACAATCTTAGGCTCTTTATCATACCAAGGGTTATTCTCCCTTTTACATAACGATTTGATAGAGAACTTGTTGATAGAAGTAGAAAGAGTTGTCCCAAAATTATGATAGAGGTCTTCAATATTGTGATTATTTGAATAGAGATTCAATTCATTGGTTAAATCCCTTAAAATTGTATCAACTTTATTTTTGTTGAAGAATAAGTGATTTTGGTGATAAAAAAATAAAATAAAGGGTTTTTATGCAATATAAAGTTTAAAATGAAAATCAAAATTTATTATGTACTTGTACACTGAGATATCACATATTATATAATCTATAGCACTCTTTCCAAACCTATAAATACAAGTGATTGGGTTGAATTTAGTACACTTCATTAAACCATCCCAAATTATAATTGTTTTTATGTATAAGATTTTCATATAACCATTAAAAAAATTGAAATTAAAATTAAAATCATTATTTTAGACAATAACGTGGTTAGTTTTATTTTAACATTATAATTCTATCAAAACCTTACCTTTATTTCTCATTGTTTATTTGCATACATGAATGGTGTGCATTTAATTTATTTGTTTAAAATGATATGTGTGAACATGAAATTATTTGAAATAAAAAGGTTTCATTGAAAATTTATATATTTAAAAATTCAATAAGTGCCACCACTAAGCATTTTGAACCTTTTAAAAATTACAAGACTAATCTTATAATAAATGGACATTGTGGTCTTAATATCATGTTATAGAATTATGTTATGTTTTACTCCTTCATTATTACATTCTCAAATATCAAAGACATGTAAGTATTAAATATGGTAAAAGCATCTTCTATTTATCACTAAAATTTAAGAAAATTGGCACACACACACAACTGAACACAAACACACATATATAAACAATGTGTATTAAAATAACATTGAATAAAATCATAACAATTTCATTCTAAAAAGCCATATGATATCTAACTACTTTTTCTTAGACAAAATAATTTCACTGAAAATTGAAAAATAGTTTTCACCTTAATATATTATTCAAAAACTATACCTTTTAACCTAACTGATACACTTATCAACTAAAAACTAAATATATTTAAATTATAATACTTTGACACACAATTGTGAAAATTTCAATAAAAAATGTAAAGCAATTGAAACGCCTTTATTTTTCTTGTTGAAAAAATATAACCAATTGATGTTTATCAATTCATATCCTTAAACTCTCATTTAAAATCAATCGTATATAAAAAGTGTGAAATATTAGTTATATAATAAGGTTAAGAATGATTCGAGTATTCAAAATATTGGAATATAAAGTTCGTTAGCAAAAAGAACAACAAAATGAATAGTAATTTCATTCTTATTAGGATGGAATTTAAGATTTTCAACTTCATATCTCGGGAGTTTTAAATCAGATAAGCAAATAATAAATAAAATGAAAAAAAATTATCTTATTTGAAAATTTTTATGTAAAAAATATTGATAGTAGGAAACTAAAGTGAAAAGAAATTTGACACTTTTAAGGTGAAATTAACGTAGAGATATATATGAATTTCTTTGTAGAGTCAAGGCGAGCTAATGGGATGATGTTACTGTCTAAGCATGGGATCAAAGGCTATTTCGACAAGGTATTCATTCCAAATCTTTGCAACAATAGAAAATCAAATATTCGTGTTGCAATGGTTGCCTTTGCTCCTTCGTCGATGAAAGAATATTCTAAATCATCCTTTCCTGTCGTGATATTCGATCGCTGTGAGAAACAACAAGCTACATACTATTAATTCCAGACCTGGATGCAAAACGTTGTTCTTCACCTGTCTTAAAAGGAAGCAGGAAATATGTGATTGTAGCTAGTTCCAACTTTGCATATATTCTTTCCTACAGCTGAGCATGACACTATGAACTGACGGTCCAAGCGATAACACAACAAAAAATTGCAAATAAGAATCTCAAACGATGAAAATCATTATTCGGGGGAAGAAACCTTACGATGGACTCAATAACACCTCTCCTTTCAAATCTTGAAAACACGTGAATTTCTTCGCAATCCAAAGAGTTATCATGAAAATTGCTATTGTAATCGTTGGCCCTCAAAATGTCAATGATCCAATGATCTACTTAAAACAATAGCACTCGACCAATGAGTTTCTTCGACATTCTCCACCTTCGAATACATACAATTGTATATCCAAAATAATCATAATCTAATAATAGTGTCAACAGATCATTTATCCACAACTTTCCACAGAATTGTCTTCGTTTCGCTGATATATTGTTTCAAAAAGGCTCGTCAGTACCCTCATATAAATAGCCTCAACGCAACTGCTTACACTAAGCATTTCTTCAGCCAGAGGATGAATATTTTTATAGTTTCAGAGAACTTCAATCGCGTTTTCCTAGTTTTTCAATATTACATAGTTGAAATAAAAAACAATGTTCTTGCCAATATTACCTTTGTAATACTCTTCCGTCATCTCTAAAAACTATGTCATGCATATGAAAGTCACAATGTTGAAAGGATTCATGAGAATAGAGGAATTGTAGTAGTAAGTTGCTATCATTTCAAAAATATCTACCCTCCGAGCGAAGGTTTGTGGGAGATAAATCTCGTTCGCTTCCATTAATTGTCGCTTCAGGAAACCACTTGTAACAGCCCTGGTTAAAAATCAATGTAAAATATCTGAGACCACGACCATGGGACATGTATTCCAAGCTGAATGGTGGACAAAACACCCAAGTGGGTGTTCATTTTAGTTATTATGGCTAAAGGAAATTGGAGAAGGCAATGGCAAAGGATTTGGAAAGGAAAAATGACATTTTTGGCACATTTATTTATGAAAATGATGGAAATTAGGAGAAAAGGAAATTGAAAGGTCAAAGGTTGCATGTGAGGAGGAAATTGAAGGAAAATAATGGAAAATGAAGAAAATAAAGGCCTCATTGATAAACAGGCTTCTAAAGATCGGCTGGCAATCTTTTGACAGGTTTTGGTGGAGCTCTCCTCTATTCTCTCTCTCTCTCTCATACTCTAAAACACTTAGAGTTCCTTAGAGCACTTTGGCATTGGATCAAGAAAGGGAAAGAAGGCAAGAGGAAGGAAGGAGAAATCAAAGAAGAGCTGGATCAAGCAGCTACAATAAGATTCTTTGCAGGTATCAATTTTCATGTGCATTTTCCTTTTTAGATTTGGAATACATGGTATTGCATGTGGTTCTTTTCTATCATGGCATGGATTTTTCTAGGTGTGAGAGTGTTTTTAGCCTAGCGTTTCCATTTTCGGATCGCCATTGTGTGATGGGGTTCTCATGTTTTGGTTGAGAAGGATTTCCAAATGGATTCGAAGTTAGGTGAGGTGGATCTCCGAAAGAAAGAACACATGGTCTAGTGATCCATGAACCAAACTTTGGATTGTGGTAAAGCCATTGGCCTAGTCACCCTTGAACTGAAATGTGGGTTGTGGTAAAGCTAGGTATTGTGTGCCTCAATGGGCCTTGGAATCCTCGATTGGTTAATGGTGGTATATACGGTAAATCCTAGAGGTGGTTTCCCTTGATTAGGCCTAGGAATCTTTGTTGGTCATGGTGGGATATACAGTAAAGCCTAGAAGGTGAAGTCTTGATTTAGGGCCTAGTGATCCCTGGATCGGGCTATGGATTATGGTAAATGTTGAGAGACTAAGAGACAGGAAAATTCCTCACAATGTAGATGGAGAAATCCGATGAAATCCATGCTTGTTTTGGCCTAGTGGTCTGGTGGATATCATGGTAAAGCTTGATATTACATGTTTATTTCTTGGCCTAGTGATCCAGTGTGGATTACGGTAAAGCCTAGTTTCTATTGATGAGGGTGAGGTGGTTTAGCCTCGAGATGCCCTTGTTGGTTATTTTAGTTTGAGTCGCACATTTATGCTTGGAATATGAAATGGGGTTGATTGGTTGAAGAGATATTTGGCTTAGCCAATCTATGGTCGGATGGAATGTGCTAGTCGCATACTGGGTTGGCTTTTCCATTCATTAATAAAAGGTTCTTTCCTTGGTACCTTAGTGTAAATGTATTGGTTTATATGTGGATTTTATGGATGTTGTATCCTTGATATTTATGTTGTTATTATGTTGGTTATAAGCATGTATTATGACAGTGATGATATATGGCTCTCCTCAAGTTTGGATTTGTAAATGAAGGAAAATTTTATCTATGAACTCATACATGATAATGAAGCTAATGACATAAGGGAACAATGCATCTTAGTAATTCTCAGATAAGTATGAGACTCATGTGCTTAGATATGTTGTTTAAACCTGTATATTACATATTTGTGACATGTTTGAAAAAATGCTTGTCATGGCTAGTAAAGGTCCAGTCAAGTCCTTGTTAAATAATTGCAAATTCATTATTTTTATGTTGTGTAAATTCATTTTGAAAGTGTCATTGAGTTCTGGGTAGTGACCTGGGCTTTGGGCCTTAAAACGTGGCTCAAATATCGAAGATGCAGGCACATCACTGGGTAGAAAATTCCCTAGATGCATGCATACCCATGTTGTGGGAGCTTCAAGAGCCTCCTAGACACATGCTTGCCCATATCAAGGGAGCGTTAGGGGGTGTAAAGGTCTAAAAATTCAGTTGGTCTCAGGGGTTGGTTACCTGAGTGGTTGGGACGGCTCCTAGGAGTTTTGTTGCTAATGTGGAAGGTCTATATGGCATGTTTCTGTCGATTCCACTTCCTTAAGGTCACTTACGAGGTTGAGTCCCATTATAGTGGCCTCTTGTCGCATATTTAACTCCGATATTCATCCACTTGGTTAGATGTGGGATGAGGGTGTTACAAAGTGGTATCAGAGTGGGTTCCGTTCTCTTTGGGGAATGTTCGATTTCCATTATTTTTGGGTGATATGATACCAGAGAGTGGTATCAGAGCATGGTTCAACCCTTGGATTGGATGAGCAGAATGTGTTTCTCATGCATGCATGCTAGTTTCATATGTGTTCTTCATGATTGTGCACTATGTACTTGTTGTGTATGCATGTTGATGGTCATTTTTGTCGTTGTGTCGCCATGTGGAAGTTGATGATGTTGTTGTTGGGATGTGTTAGTTATGAATGCATTTTGGTTGTATATGCATTTGTTATGCATGTCAGTGTCTATATGTTGTTGTGCATGCATTGTTATGGCTATGGTTATGCTTGCATATGTGTTAAGATAGTTGATATGTACTTGAGTGTAACTAGGTGACAAAGTAGAATTATGTCTAATGGCTAGGAGTTGACTATGGATTATGACATGATTATTAGTCTTTGTAAAGGTTGATGTAAAATTGATAGATGTGATTGTCTTGATATTTGGAACATGTGGTTGACATGTGTGAGAAGTTGCAAGGTAACTTGCTTGGCATTAGTATGACAAGGTAAGGTAACTAGTATGTTGTTATGTTTACTTATGCACTAACAATTATGTGTTTATGGCAGTATGATACAGGGGATTGCATGGCAAAAGAGATTGCCATGAAATATTAAAGAAGGATCAGGTTGATATTTCACTTGGAGGCACTGGGAACCATGGGTATGGATTAATGGTGTCTATTGCTAGTTTTTTCCTTTGGTATTTGTGATTTGGCTGCACTTGATTGCATATTTGTTATGTCTGGTGCAAGGCCTTGCCACTTTTTTTGCGATGTCGTATTGTTATTGATTTTCATGGTTTTCTTCTTATTTGTTTCTTGTCTTGCATTTTATGTTTTGAGTCTTGGGAATTGGTTTGGGAAAGAGGAAAGTTAATGGAGTTTGGGGAGAGATGAATGAAACCTAACAGGTAATGTAAGACCTAAATGAAGCTCGGTGCATGAGTAAGGGAAGTCGAAGGTAAGAATATGACAATCGGTTGGATTGGTTCGGTCCATTGGTGTAAATGGACAGTGGAAGTACAATCATGAGAAAGGTAATAGGAAAGGTGAAGTAAATGGATCTAAGGCATCATATGCCTTGGCTATGTTGGGAACAATTGTTCTCAATGTTGTGCATGGTGTGCATAGAAAAAGGGAGTTCTCTTAACCTTGACCTTATGCTATCTGTTAATTATGTTATGATCATGATTATGCTAATTTTTATGTATGTATGTATGTATGTATGTATGTATGTCATGTATGACAGGGTCATCATGGATCATGGTTGTTTAATGCTAATGTTTATATGTATATATGTGTGTATGTATGTCGTTGTCTGACAGGATCATGATTTTTTTATGCTAATGCTTATGTATATGTATGTATGTATCCATGCATCTATGTCATTGTCCAACATGGTTTTCAGAGATCATTCTTGTGGAGGAATGATTGTTTATGCAAGTGAATGGCACGATGAGGTTCCTGGTCTTATGGGGAATCAAGTGGGGAGTGTACTTATGACAAATATACGAGGTCAGTATCATGTGGATTTGAATTGATGTTGTATGCTTGTATTATGCTTATGTTTATGTTATGAGAGGTAACTCTAAGGGATACATTAGTTGAATGAAAGAAGTGAGATCCATGGCATGCTAGGATAAGCATGGATGGCGAAGAGACACTAGAAGCAAGGTTACCTGGAAGAGACAATTTGGTTTTGGATGTGCATTACTACTGTTGTGTATATGTTTTTCATGTTGTATATTCAATGATTGTACCTATGGTGATGTGTACATGTAATATATGTAGTATTGTGTACATATGATGTTGTGTGCCTGTTGTATGTATGGTGTTGTGTGTACATTGCATGTGTAGTGCTGGATATAGATGGTGTTATGAACATGTTGGATATGCAGTGTTGTGTACATAGGGTGCTATGTACATGTTGTATATGCAACACTATGTACATATGGTGTTCTTTTCATGTTGTATATTTGGTGCTATGTATATATGCTATTGTGTGAATGATTGTACAAGTGGCGTTGTGAGCATGTGGTGTCGTGTACATGTTGTATGTGTGGTGTTGTGTGCAGGTGGTGCTGTGTTCTTGTCTTGAATAGGTGTTGTGTACATGTGCATGTGGTGTTGTGTACATGTTGTATAGGTGGTACGATGTACATGTGGCATTGTGTATATGTTGTGTAGGTGGTACAGTGTACATGTGATGTTATGCACACGCTATGCAGGTGGTGCTTTGTACAGGTGGTATTATGTACATGTTGTACATATGGTACTAGTGGACATGTGGTATTGTGTGCATGTCGTACATGTTGTGTTGCGGGCAAACGGTACTATGTATGTGCATTGTGTAGTTGTGGTATCGTGACATGCATATTCGTTGTGCTGTACTATGTGTACGTATATGTATTGTGTTGTACATCGTGTGTAGGTGTATATATTGTGTTGTGGTGTACACCGGATGTAGGAGTATGTATTGTGTTGTATTGTACACTGGGTGTAGATGTATGTGTGGTATGTCAGGTGTAGGTGCATGTATTGCACGATATTGTATGCCATGTGTTGTTGTATGTATGTGATGCACACTATGTGTATGTGCACATGGTGGAGGAGAAGAAACTAGGTTTTTTTCTGGTGTGGCAACCGATACGGTGTGCTTACAAAATAAGGACAAAGGTAGAAGCTAAGGATTGATTAAAGGATAAGTATCAGTATTTTATTTCAGTTTTATTATGCATGTAATTTGTGATTCTGGTCTATGATGATTACATATGATCTATGATCCTGGTTTATGATGGCTACATGTGATTTATGATCTATGATGGTTGTGTTTTGAGCTAACCTGATGTGATATGTTTATACATGATGACTTGGTCAAATATGCTAGTTTGACTTGTTGCGACAAGAAATCAATATAATTGCAAGTGTACCTTGTTGATGGGCCACCAATGAGGTATGATTTGAAGTCATTTCAATTTATTTTGAATCTAATGGAAATTATGTGCTTGGTACAGGAAAGCATGAAATTCTTGGTTCGATGGTCAAAATTGACAGAGAGAATTAGTAGCAACAAACATGCAACAATATGTTGGTAAAGCATTCAGGAGCAGGGCCATTGTGGGACACTGGTACCCAATAGTTTCCATCGATTTCCATGAGAATTCTATGATCGGTATGATGGTTTTAAGGTAGGGGTATGCCTTGGTTTTTGGACCTTCCGATGTGAGGAAACATTGTCGAGGGACACATTGCCCAGGATGGGGTTTCCAGTGGAACTTGGAAGGTGTGTGACTGCATGGAAGGGGGTGACCGGATTGCCCGAGGGACTGTGTAGCAGAGAAAGGAACGTCGGGGATATATTTGTTTTGGTCATTAGCATTACCAGATGGAATCAAATGCACATTGGGAGTGTTCCCTCGACCAATGAGCCTATAACAGTTCACTTAGAGGACAAGTGGTGCAAGATTGTAGTGTTGGACATTGGATGTAGCTTTGACTTTGATAGTGGATTCTAGACTTCCTAGGAAGGAGGTGAATCCTGGTACTACTTTTGAGGGTGAAGGTGTGGCCTATGGATTTCCTTGTTGATTGATACGGGCATCATATCCTTTTAATTGTTGGTTGAGAAAATGTGCATATGTGTGTATTATTTTAAATACTATATCGAGCTAGATTTATAATGCTCCATAGAGAGTATGATTACTTGTTGGGTGAAGCAAATGTGTATGTGTGTATATGTGGTTATTATTGTAACTATTGTAATTAGATGTGTTATAATACTCTAGTAAGTGGTATGCTTGTCATATTTTTAGTAGTTATCACTGTAAATATTGCAACGAGCTATGTTATAAAGCTCCATGGGCAATATGTTTTTTTTCCAACAATCTTAGTCATTATAGGTGTCATTGAACACTGAGGGCAATGTTCCCCCAGGGGGGAGGGTTTTGTAATGACCCTGGTTAAAAATCCATGTAAAATATATAAGACAATGATAAGAAATGTATTTGAAACTTAATGGTGGGAAAAACATCCTAGTGGATGTTCATTTTGGTAATTATGGCTAAAGGAAATTGGCAAAGGTAATGGCAAAGGCTTTAAAAAAGAAAAATGAATTTTTTGGCACATTTATTTATGAAAATAATGGAAATTAGCAGAAAAGGGAGGTAAAAGGCCACAGGTTGCATGTGAGGAGGAAATTGAAGGAAAATAAAGAAAATAGAGGCATCATTGATAAAAAGGATTTTGAGGATTAGTTGGCAACCTTTTGACAGGTTTTGGTGGAGCTTTCTTCTATTCTCTCTCTCTCATACTCTAAGACACTTAGAGTTCCTTGGAGCACTTTGGCATTGGATCAACAAAGGAAAAGAAGGCAAGAAGAAGGAAGGAGAAAGAAAGGAGGAGGAGGATCAAGTAGCTACAACAACATTCTTTGCAGGTATCAATTTTCATGTGTTTTTTCCTTGTTAGATTTTTCATGCATGGTATTACATGTGGTTCTTTGTTGCCATGGCAAGGGTTTTTCTAGGTGTGAGAGTGTTTTCAGCCTAGCCTTTCCATTTATGGATAGCCATGGTGTGATGGGGTTCTCTTGTTTTGGTTGAGCTAGATTGCCAGATGGGTTAGAAGTTGAGTGAGGTGGATCTCCAAAAGAAAGAACACATGGCCTAGTGATCCCTAAACCAGACTATGGATTGTGGTAAAGCCATTGGCCTAGTGAGCCCTAAACAAGACTATGGGTTGCGGTAAAGCCAGGTATTGTGTGCCTCATTGGGCCTAGGAATCCTCGACCCATTAATGGAG
The DNA here is from genome assembly GCA_031772625.1 of Pinus tabuliformis. Classification (NCBI taxonomy): domain Eukaryota; kingdom Viridiplantae; phylum Streptophyta; class Pinopsida; order Pinales; family Pinaceae; genus Pinus; species Pinus tabuliformis. The sequence continues at coordinate 1,582,938,708 of CM062817.1, forward strand.
GGATACATAGTAAAACCTAAAGGTGGCTTCCCTTTATTAGGCTTAGGAATCCTTGCTGGTACATGGAGGGATATACGGTAAAGCCTAGAGGGTGGAGTCTCTGTTTAGGGCCGAGTGATCTGTGGATTGGACTATGGATTACAGTAAAGGTTGAGAGACTAGGAGACAGGAAAATTCCTCATGGTGTAGGTGGAGAAATTTGGTGGCATCCATGCTTGTTGTGGCCTAGTGGTCTAGTGGAGATAATGGTAAAGCCTATTATTACATGTTTATTGTTTTTCCTAGTGATTCGGTGTGGATTACAGTAAAGATTGGTTTCTATTGATAAGGGTGAGGTGGTTTAATCTCGGGATGACCCGGTTGGTTCTTTTGGTTTGAGCCCCACATTCATACTTGGAATATGGCATGGGGGTGATTGGATGAAGAGAGATTTGGCTCTGCTAATCTATGGTCGGGTGGAATGCGGTAGTCCCATATCGGGGTGGCTTTTGCATTCATTAATAAGAGATCATTTCCTTGGTACCTTTTGTGTAAATATATTGGTTCATATGTGGATTCTATGGTTGTTGTATCCTTGATATTTCTGTTGTTATTATGTGATGAGCCTCATGATTGGGTAATTATAAGGCCCTTAATTCACCTCCTAGCTTAGTCAAACCAACTTTTCTCACAACTTATTACATTTTTTAGATTATATTTTATTTATGAAATGAGTTAGAGTGGGATATTATGCCTAGTGGACTAATATGCATTGAATGCGGGTTTGAAAGAGAAAATCAAGGAATTTTGGAAAATACTAAGGAAGAAACTCGAATGGGACAAGGGGGAGGGATTGTAGGAGGTAAATCCTCCTCATGTACTCCTCCCCCATTCGAATATTCCTCCATTTATCATACCAGATCAGAGTGCAAGCAGCCAAGTCATGATGATTAGAAGGCAGCCGAGCAAGTGAGAGACAAACAACTAGTTATCTTGAGTTGGGAGTCGAGCCTCCCTAATTTTAAGGAATTTGTTGGGGACTTCAGTTGTATAAGTAGAGAGGCCTAGAGCCTCATTAGGATTCGGTTTTTGGTTGTAAAACTCTAAGTTATTTCCGAGCTCCAGACTTGTGGAAGATTTTGATGTAATTTTTTGTTTTGGCAATAAGAATGAGTTTTGTTTTGAGCGAGCACTGAGTTAATTTAGAGGGCTGAAGCTCTTGGGTTAGGGCCCAACCCTAGCAGCCAAGGCTCCTCTTATTTGTATCTGTATTTTTAAACTTAATTTCATAGATTTATTGTTAATTTGCCTTTAGAGGTATTTTCATTGCAAGTAGTGTAGACTTGATTAGTTGTTTATTAGTTTTCTTCCATTTGTGCCTTACTTCAGTAATAAGTTAGCAGGGATAAAAGGAGCACTACAAGGCTATCAATAGGTGTCTTAGCCTCACTTCTTCCCTCTGGGATCATGATTTGAGGAAGGGACCCTTATGCAGCCCCAAAAACACAAATTTCTATTTTTTTCATAAGATTTATAGTTCACTGTATTTAAGCTAGCATTTGATCAGTTTTGCAAAGTAGGATTTGATTTCCATCTCTTCTATCTTCATTCTTGGAATAGATCTCATCCATGATTTCATTCCTTTCAACAACTTTCTTCATGCATAAGGTAGACAATTAGTTCATTAATTTTTCTTTTCTAGCTGATGAAAATGCTTCTTGTTTACATGAGTTTTTGGAAAGTATACATGTTTGATGCAGAGAAGGTGCTTCAGGAGTAGAAAAAGCCCTCATAACCAACAACCGGCTTCCACCTCATCCACCATAATCATTCCTTGCTTTCACCATTGCCTTCACTAATTTCATCATTTTACATAAAAATTCTTCCAAGCACATTGAGCAAATCCAGCCATCTCCTAACCTTTTTGTTGACTTCTGAGTTATCGTGGCCTTTTCTCATCCCATTCCACCCATCAACCAGCTTCCCTAAGCCTCCCATCACCTCCAACACCTCTCGTTTTTCTCTTAGCTGTATCCTGTAGGTTTACAGGGAATCCTATAGGTTTCTAGTACATCCTGTAGGTTTTCCTGTAGTGGCCTGTTTTGAGGCGAAATTGAGGAAAAACCTCTAGGAAGCCCCTAAATTTCACCCAAGGGTATCCCACACCATCCAACCATCTCCTAACCCCTCTAGCCATCCTCAAACATCCCTAAACCACCTGCCACATCACCAAAAGAAATTAGTTTGCATACTTGATTTTGCATGAAAAGAACAAAAAGACAAAAATAGATTTATTTCAGTCCCTTTACTTACACAATAGTGATGTTTGATGCTTTTAACTTCCATGCTTAGGCAGTACCATTTGGTTAATGTTAATTTAGCATTATTGCAAATCATAGTTCCTTAACAGTTAATTAGGAAATGGTGTGATTTAGCATTGAATTTCGGTCTTTTTCATTATTGCAGTATATTAGCTCCCTCTTAGAGTAGATTTCCCCTTCTTCCATCAAGAAACCAAGTTTCCTTTGAATCCATAGAATTCTAGCATGAAAACCCCAATGGTCTCTCGCTAGTTGAAGAGTGACAAAAGGCAGAACCATCACTTTTACTTGTGTATACAACACTGTCACCTCCAAGTTTGTACAAACCATGGGTTGATAAAGTAAAGCTGGTAGCCTAGGAGTTGCAGCATTCCTGTTGCAATACTGACGCTCATCACTTTTTGGCTCCATTACCGAGGATGTGTCTGATTAATATGTGATTACAGCTTTCTTTCTTCTATTTCTTGTTTCTAATATTTTTCCATTAGATTTATTTCTCCAAAAGTAATTTAGTTGCTTCCTTTTTCATTCTACATTCTCTGTTTTCCTTTCCATTTTGCAAGCAAGATTCCAGTTCAGTAATTAGTTTTTCATTCAGTCAGTAATTTTCATTCAATCTGCAATTTCAATTCTATGAAGTACTTTCCAAGTTGGAAAAAAACACAAAACAAAACAAAAAACATTTCCTTTCATTCCTCGTAGGAATAGAGATAACTTAGAGAAATTTTTCCAAATATCCACACTACATCAAACAACCAACCTTCCCTCTTCTTTGATGGTTGTGAACCGGAGGAACCCTTAGGTGAGCAACTTGACATATTTGAAGAACCTACAAGGAAAGACGAAGAAGAAGAACCCATTCCTATCGAACCAATGGCTGAAAACAGAAATAATAGAGGGAATAGAGAGAGACTTGAAGGTGCCTTCCCCATCAGGGAAACCAATGGGGACACTAAGATGAAAAATATAAGTCCCTCTACCCTTCCTCATCTCCATGGCTTGACCATAGAAGATCCCAACACTTTCCTATTTAATTTTGTTGTTATATGATGAACCTATGACTATACAAATAATGAGCAGAAGTTAAAATTGTTTCCATCTACCCTCAAGGATACAGCTTTGCATTGGTTCATGGGTTTACCTAGGGATAGCATCACAACTTGGGCTCAAATGAAGCAAGCCTTCAACAATAAGTATCGAGACTACTGTAGGTCTAAGGATACTAAAGAATAAATTTTTAGGATGACCATAGGTAATGATGAATCCCTAGAAGATTATGAAGAAAGGTTACAGCTTATTTACAAAAGGGTCAGGTGCACACTTGACCTTGAGTCACTAAAGTTGGTCTTGCTTAGAGGAGTAAGGGGAGACATTCTAGATACCCTACACTTGTTAGTTGGAGGAGAAATATACCAGTTACCCTATGAGGATATCAAGGATGTATTCAGAAACCATTCTAGGGCAGCTAGGAAAAAGGGTAGGGGAAGTCAACCTATGGTCAGTACATCCTCTTCCAATTCGTCCATCATGGGTGAAATTGGAAACATGATGGAGGATTTCAAGAGTGATATGTTGCAAACCCTTTCCTTGCAAATGGACACGATGAACATTAGGAGAAAGCAGGAGGAATCTGAGAGAGCCTTGGCCATTTTCTGTCTTAGATGCACCAGGAGGCACCCTAGGAATGAATGTCCATTAGATTCTATTAAAATTTTCTCAGTCTAGGAAGAAAACCACTCCACAAACAAATGAACTTCTTTGCCAGGACTCAAATCTGTATATCAAGGAGCTGAAGGGGTCACCGAGCATCTCTGCTACATAAACCAAAGGAGACGTCATGGGCGTAGGCAATATCAGTAGGGCATGCAAGGGTTATCCCATGCATATTACAACCCCAATGAAACCACATCCATACCTTCTGGGTGACCCCCTACTCATCCTTCCTGGTCTACACCTCCTCCTTGGTCCTTTACATCTCAGTATCATTCCCATCCAGCCAACCAATCATTTCAATCATATGCTCCACCACAACCTTAATGGAATGCACTTCCCTAGGGGTGGAGGCCTTAATACAACAATGCTCCAGCTTTATTGTCTCCACCACCTACCCAACCACATTTGTTACACTCTGCTCCACCCAAGCAACCCTAGATGCCTACCCAACCAAATACGAACCTGAAAAATAGATAGGCTCAACAAGTATACAGTGGAGAGACATCATATCTAGGTTATGCTGTGGAAATCCAAGAAGTTAACCTGAGATCTGGGAGAGTTCTCCCAGATAACGAACCTCCACCTCCACCTAGAGAGGTTTAGGGAGAAAGAGAGGAAAGCATTTTGAAAGTAAATCCACCCTTTCCTGAGAGATTAACCCAACCACTCCAGCCTACCCCAGAAGAGATTAAACTTCTGGGAGAATTGAAAAATCTATGTGTAAAGATTCCACTTCTCCAAGCAATAAAATATGTGCCTATTTACAACAAATTGATTAAGGAGAAGTGTTTCAAGCAACTAGGGAGGCGAAAAAGAGATTCGCCTACCATTAATGTCATCAGACCACTGTCTGACTTAATGTTGGGGCAGGTAATCTGTCCAAAGTATTTGGACCCTGGAAGCCCTATAATAGATATGCACATCAATGCCACCATTGGCCAACACACTTTGATCAATCTTGGGGCGGCCATTAATGTGATGACCAATGACACCATGCTCAAGCTCAACCTCCAAGGTTCATTGAGAAAGACCACAACAGTCCTGCAACTTGTAGACTACTCCATAGTGACCCCCGAGGGGATTATGGAGGATGTGATGGTCTCCATTAAATCTTGGGAGTACCCTGTAGATTTCCTAGTTCTCTAGCCTAAGGCTAAGCTTACTGGTTACCCTCTCATCATTGGGAGGCCTTGGTTGTCCACTGTTGATGCTTACGTCAGCTGCAGAGATGGGAATATGACCACCAAGAATGGGCATATATCCAAGCAGTTAGTCCTATACCATCCTGCTCAGTCATCTCTAGAACATGATTTACCTTTATGGCTAGAAGAGGAGGAAGAAGATGAAGTTTATACTATCCAACTGTATATCTTAGAAACAACCATGGGAGGTGGACAACAGGATGAAGATGATTTGATTAAACACCCCCTCCAAAGTCAAAATCCTGGTACATTGTCCTTAGAATAAGTAGTAAAGGAAACCCAGAACAATCATCCAATTGACCTATGCTTGGCCGATTCCAACCCTCTTCGTGTCAAAACCATAGAATTCAGCGCTGAGAGAACCTTGAAAATGAATCCATCTCTTTCTGCTCTCCAAGAAGAGAAGTTATGCAACATGCTAAAGGAACATCTAGATTCCTTCGCTTGGAGTTACAAAGAAATGAAGGGAGTTCATCCCTCAGTATGTACTAATCACATATACATCAAAGAGGGTTGCAAGTCAGTCCAGTAACCCCAAAGGAGGATGAATCCAGCTCTTAAAGATATAGTCAAAGAATAACTACAAAAACTACTAGATGCAGGATTCATTTACCTTATCTCCGATAGTGAGTGGGTCTCTCCTTTGGTGTTAGTTCCAAAGAAAAATGGTAAGTGGAGGATTTATGTTGATTAAAGGGAGTTAAACAAAGCCACAAAGAAGGACCATTTCCCTCTACCTTTCATCAACCAAGTGCTAGATGGCCTAGCAGGGAAAAAAAATTTCACTTTCCTAGATGGATTCAACGGGTACAACCAAATCCAAATCAGCCTGGAAGACCAGGATAAAACGACCTTCACTTGTCCTTGGGGTACTTTTTACTATAGGGTCCTTCCTTTTGGCCTATGTAATGCTTCTGCCACCTTTCAGAGAGCAGTCTTGAGTATCTTTGCTGAGTTGGTCCATGATGTGATAGAAATCTATATGGATGATTTCACACCTTACAGGGGTGATTTCAAGGAGGCTTTGTCCAACTTAGGTAAGGTACTGCACAAATCCATTGAGATGAACCTATCTCTCAGTCCTGAGAAATGTGAGTTCTTGATGACTGAAGGGACCGTGTTGGGTCATTCAATATCTCAACAAGGATTGCAGATGGACCCCAAAAAAATAGCTATTATCCAAATGGTCCCACCTCGTCAAAAGTAGAGAGATGTCAGAAGTTTCCTAGGATTAGCTAGATAGTACCAAAGGTTCATAAAGGACTTCAGAAAGTTGGCCTCTCCTTTATTTGGGTTGCTAGCCAATGACTCTGAGTTTATATGGTCAAAAAGCTGTCAAGAAGCCTTGGACATCCTGAAGAACAAGTTAACCACTACCCCAATTCTCTGAGGCCCAAATTGGGCCCTCCCTTTTCATATTCATGCTGATGCCTCACACAAAGCCATAGGAGCAACCTTAGGTCAAATAGATGAAAAATTGCCTTATGTTATCTACTTTATTAGTAAGAATCTGTCAAAGGCTGAACTGAGCTACACAGTGATTGAAAAAGAGCTCCTCGCTATTATGCATTCATTAAACAAATTTAGGCATTATATTACAAGATATCAAACATTTGTACATATTGACCATGCTACAATCAAATATTTAATGAATAAACCCGATGTGAATGCTTGGATTATAAGATGGTTACTTTTATTACAACAATTTGATCTAACTATTGTTGATAAGCCTCGTAAGGAAAATGTGGTTGCAAAATTTTTGTCCAGATTAAATTTTCCTGTAGGTGAATAGGTAACGGTTATTGATCAGTTACCGAATGAGAACCTATTCACCATTTCAATTCTTTCTCCATGGTTTTTTGATATAGAAAACTATTTGGTATCTACACAGTGCCCACCAAATTTTTCCTCCAAAGAGAAAAGTAAGATTATAAGGAAGAGTGACCCCTTCACTTGGATTGGGGCAATCTCTTCAAACTTGGCCCAGATCAAATCTTGAGAAGCTGTGTCAGGGAGGAGGAAGTCTTTGACATCCTTCTGACCTATCATGTTGGGCCTTGTGGAGGTCACTTTGTAGCAAAGAAGACAACATTAAAAGTGTTACAAGCAAGCTATTATTGGCCCACTCTTCATCAGGATGTGAAAAGATATACTAGTCAGTGTGATCGGTGCCAAAGGATGGGACGGCCTACTCCAAGAGATGAAATGCCTCTGTAGCCTCAAGTGCCTTTCAAGCCATTTTACAAGTGGGGCATGGACTTCATTGGACCTATTGCTCCTCCTTCCAAACAAAAATAGTATATCATTGTGTGCACTAAATATTTGACTAAGTGGGCTGAAACCAAGGCAATTAAGGAAACAACAGAGGAGAAGGTGGCTGAGTTCTTAAGGGAGAATGTATTTTACAAATTTAGGTACCCTAGAGAGATGGTCACTAACTAAGGCAACCAATTTACCTCCAACATGATTAAAGACTTGCTCATCTAGCATAAGATCAAGCATAGAACCTCCACTCTCTATCATCCACAAGCTAATGGACAAGTGGAGGTGACCAATAGAGCACTGGAGGTCATCTTGAGCAAAGTGGTAAGCAGCAGCAGGAAGGATTGGGTAGAAAGACTAGTTGAGGCCACCTGGGCCTATAATACCACCTGGAAGACCACCATTGGATTCACACCCTATAAGCTGGTGTATGGGAAAAAGGACATGTTGTCCATTGAATTTGAGTATAACACATAAAGGATGGTAGCCCAACTAGATCTAGATATCAGTAGTGCACAAAAAGAGAGACTGCTCCAATTGAATGGTTAAGATGAGTTCAAAACGTAGGCCTTCCTGCACACAAAGGTAACCCAACTTCAAAGGAAGATGTGGCATGATAAAAACATTAAGAATAAACAATTTCAAGAAGGTGATTTGGCCTTATTATATGATTCCAGATATAAAGACTTTAAGGTCAAGTTGAGGACAAGATGGCTAGAACCTTATGTTATAGAGAGATCTCAGGATAATAGTTCAGTGCAAATCAAAACTATAGATGAAGAGGCCATTCCTTTACTTGTCAATGGACACTAATTGAAAGTTTACAAAATACCATTTTCAATGCAAGAGTTTTTTGATGGTATCAATAAAATAGTGATGGTAGTGGAGCAAGTTTCAGCTCCTGCCTCATCAAATCACTAAGAGAAAAAAAGAGAAAAAAAGGAGAAAAAATAAAGACTCAGGTGAAAACCTCCATGAGGCACTTGAGTCCCACTATTGGGTTGAAAACCTCTTGGGGTGACCCAATGGTGTCAAAAAAAAAGAGAGAAAAAGAGGAAAATAAAAAGATCCCTGGGTGAAAACTTCTCTTGAGGCGCCCAAGGCAAAAAACTAGGATGAAAACCTCTTAGAGGCAGCCTAATTGTTTTCAAAAAAAGTAAAGGAAAAGTCATAAAAATTTCTATTTGCAAGTTAGCAAGGAGGACGATCAGATGGAAAAGGAGGATCAAAAAGGGACCTATTTCACTCACACTTTATTTTTCCACTCATTGTCATTCATCACTCCATCATTTCTTTCATTTTTTTCACTCCTTTACTTAAGTTTACAAGGGGACTATGTTTTCTACAGGATCCCCTATAAACCTACAAGATGCCCTGCAAACCTACAAGATGATCCTGTAGGAATTATAGTGACCCAGAAATCCTACAGGAAGTAACCCTAGGAAAAATGACCTGCTATGTCAAAGAAATAACACCCCTACGTCACCATTTCATTACCATACATATGTCCACCTTCGTCACCCCTGCATTCACCCTTAAAAAAATCAGTTTCAAAAAAAAATAAAAAAAAAATTCACTGTCTTTGAAAAAAGAAGAAACAGGGGGTAGAATGGAACATCACCTAAGTACTTCTCATTCTCGACACCCCTAGTCTCCCTCTCAATTCATATCACCATCCTCAAAATCCTAGCAAAGTGTATGATTAAGAGTTCTTAGGGAGAAGCAGCTACAGGAAATCCTGTAGCAACCTATCCCACAGAATACAAATCATGAGAACAGCAAGCTTCCAGCATGATGATCCAAGAGTAGAAGGAGCTCCAAAGTAGCAACAACACCATCATCTTCAACACCAGGTACCTGCACAACAAAGGAATCATCAGAGAACAAAAAGAAAAGAGGAAAGAATAGCATGCAGCCAACACACAACAAGCACCTCCGGTCTTCAACAACTGCAGCAAAGGTTAGCACCATAGGTAAGTATCCCACTCACTCTCTCATTTGCATAATGTAGTCAAAAGATGTAAAGGTTACGAGTAAGTTGGTTTATAAGCGAAAGGTGGCCAGTTAACTTGGCCATCTTCGTTCAGTCAACAAAGACAAAACAGTTTTTCCTCTCACACGTGGCAGCAGTCAACTAAAAAATAGAAAAGAGAAGGACAAAAGCAGTTAAGGCTAATGCATGAAGTGGGAGTTGATTACGATGAGTGGGGAATGATGAGGTCGTAGTGGGGATCAATAGTCCAAAAATGGAAATGTACCTCAGCTGCCAGCACACCACCTCACCCAACTTGACCATAAAGGGAAATAATCGTTGATCCCCATGCATTCATGCATTCATTTCCTCGAGGCTTGCTCTAACAAGTCGCTCTCATACCCAGGAAACCTACAGAAAAGAAAACTCCATCATTTTTTTGCACATGACTTCCTACAAGATTGCACCTGAAATCCTACAGGATTGCATAGAGGATTCCTACAGGATACACGAAGACAATCTACAGGATTGGCCGAGAGGAGTTTCAGAGGGGAAAACACGAGGGTTGGCCACATCAAACACTATGAAGAGGTAGGGTTTGTGATTACTTCCCTTTTTCCAAGTGATTTGAGCAAGAAATCCTCTAGTTTAATTGAATTTGGCAACTGTGTAAGGGAATTGTCCACATAGTCATTTCAGTTATTTATTGTTGCATTAAAAAATTTTTTATCAACCATTTCATTTCCTCAAACTTCACAAACCAATATGATAGGAGGGTTTAATAAAAGGGAGCCCATTAACAATGTGAGTATCCAACAACACCCTCAGGTGCTAGAAATATTCACAAGGCATAATTGGATGGGGTATTTCTAAAAATTAAGAGGCTATGATGATGAAGTGGCCCAAGATTTTGCTCTTTCCCTCATTCCACTTACCAGGGTCCATGCCACTATTGTGGTAAGAGGCCTCTCCATAGTGGTCACCCCTGAACTCATCAACAAAGTTACCACACTTCCCCTAGGAGTACCATGGAGGAAGGAAGACAAAGGAGATAGCCAGATTGCCAAGAGGAAATTATTTTTAGAAGGTGAGGAACCTATTGTGGATAAGAATGGAGTAAGGAGAGCAAGCCTACCATATCACTGGAATGAGGTGAGCTACCAACTTATCAAATACATATCCTATGAGGGTAGGTAAAGTGTGGTCTATGGCTATCGTTTTAGGCTTCTTGAAGAGTTAAGGTTTGGAGCACAAACACCTCCTCACCACAGGCTCAACATACCATACTTCCTTCTGCAATCACTGATAGAGACAAATATAAAGGTGCAAGAGGGAAATTCCCAACAATTATCTCATCATGGGTTAATCAGAATCATCATAGAAGATGCCCTCCAAAACCTCAAAATTCCTATCCAATGGTCAATTTTCAGAGACATACAGACAGAGGAGGACATCAAAGCTCTCACATATGATGTTAGTCCTAGTGTTAGTGAAAAGGATGAGGAAGAGACTGAAGCAGAGGAAGAAGAAGCAGAGCAGGATGAAGATGAGATAGATGAGGAGGAAGATGAAGAAGAAGAGGAGAAAGAGAGAGAAAGTGATGAAGAAATAGAGGAAGATGTTAAGGAAGAAACTGATAAAGAAGATGAGGATCTACAAGGAGAAGAAAAAAGGAAAGACATAGGTGAAGAGAGAAATGGGAAAGAGGGGGCAGATGACAAGGAGGAGTAACCTAAGGTGCCTCCAGAACCCACTGAGGGAGAGGCAACAACTACCCTCACTAATCTTAGCACCATCATCAAGAAAAAATGCAAAAGACAAAGGCAAACCCCCTTATATTTTAGGACAAAGAAAAGCACAAGAATAAGGCAGGGGAAACCCCAAACACCAACCAAAATTTCTATTGTGATTGAGGACTCACCTAAACAAAAAGAGAAAAAACCTTCTCCTAAGTCCCCTATCACCTATGTGAGAAGGCCTATAACTAGATCCACCTCATCCAAGGGAAAATAAATCCTACAGGATACACAACAGGACCTACAGGAAGCTGAAGTAGTCCTATAGGATACTCTGCTAAACCTACAGGAGACTCAAAAATTGTATAAGGAGGGAAGCCTACAACAAGAAACTAAAGAAGAGGACCCAGAGTTAAAGGAACCTAGCCCCCAACCTAACCTTGACTCCTACTACAGATTTATTGAAAGAGGCAGGGTCATTCCACAAAAATTTGCTATTCCACTATTCTTCGAGCTTGAGAAGGCGAGAACCATAACTCATCGATGGATGCATATTGCCAAATCCAAGGGGGTGGATGACATTGGTTACATGGAGGAGAAGCTCAAAGAGATGGGCAGAGAGCTAAGTAGCTTGAGAGACAAAGAGGCCATAATGAAGAATTAGTTAGAGACAGAAAATGCATTGTTGAAAGGACAGCTACAAGAAAGAGAGAATCAATTAGCATTCATGGCCAGTCTCTCTTTGGAAGCAATCCAGTGCAAGATGCCAGCTAATTCCTATGCCCTATACCTTAAGGAACAGTGGTTGCAGCTCCAAATTAAGTCCCTAGCACAGAGGGGCACTATGCCATTTCAGGACTACAGGCATTTCATTGATCTTTCTGATCAGGGCACACTAGAAGATAGGTCCAAGATGTCTGAGTTTTATTTGCATAACATGGCCTTAACAGACATGAATATATGGGACCCTAATGCCAAGCTAGGAGATTTACAATTAATTGCTTTGGAATCATGGATGAATGATGATGAAGCAAGGGTTGCAGAAATGAAGAACATATTGGTAAGAGAACAAACAAAACCTCTTATGATCAGAGCTTAGAAGTACAATCTAATGGCTCTCATCATTACACATAATTTGATTGCAAATGATCCTCAACTTGCACCCATGTATCTTGCTACCCAAGAGCAAGAAATTTCACATTTTGAGGACATGTTCAGGTTGTTAGGGGATGACAGCATACATGCTTTCCTGAGGAGATGGAACAATTTCAAGCTATGCAGTTTGAAGATAAGAGAGTACCACTCTCCTCAAAGAATGAAAGAAGCACTAAACATGACACCCATGTACAAGCAATCAATGCAAAGACTCAAAGTTAATTAGATTGGCTTGAAATTCAGTCCACCACTACTCTTACGAATGTTAGAAGGAAGGAAGGAAGAAGAAGAAAAGAGACAGTAGGAGGAGGTAGAAAGGAAAGCAGGTTTCTATGAACAAGAAGAGGAAACCACACCAGAGGCATGGGATGTCAGGGAGGCCACTAGAGCTATGAAGGATATGGATATCGATTAAGTTGCTCAGAGGATGAGCAACACTTTTAGTAGCGGGTTGATGATGAGCCTCGTCATTGGGTAATTATATGGGCCTTAATTCACCTCCTAGCATAGTCAAACCAATTTTTCTCACAACTTATTACATGTTTTTTATTATATTTTAGTTATGAGATGAGTTAGAGTGGGATATTATGCCTAGTGGACTAATATGCATTGAATGCAGGTTTGAAAGAGAAAATCAAGGAATTTTGGTAAAGAATAAGGATGAAACTCGAATGGGACAAGGGAGAGGGATTGTAGGTGGTAAATCCTCCTCATTTACTCCTCCCCCATCCGAATATTCCTCCATTTATCACACCCACTCAGAGTGCAAGCAGCCAAGTCATGAGGATTAGAAGGCAGTCAAGCAAGTGAGAGACAAAGAGCTAGTTTATCTCGAGTTGGGAGCCGAGCCTCCCTAATTTTAAAGAAGTCGTTGGGAACTTCAGTTCTATAAGTAGAGAGGCCTAGAGCCTCATTAGGATTCTATTTTTGGTTGTAAAACTCTAATTTATTTCTGAGCTCCAAACTTGTGGAAGATTTTGATGTAAGTTCTTGTTTTGGCAATATGAATGAGTTTTGTTTTGACCCAGCACTGAGTTAACTTAGTGGGCTAAAGATCTTGGGTTAGGGACCAAATCTAGCAGCCAAGACTCCTCTTTTTTGTATCTGTATGTTTAAACTTAGTTTCATAGATTCATTGTTAATTTGTCTTTAGAGGTATTTTCATTGCAAGTAGTGTAGATTTGATTAGTTGTTTATTAGTTTGCTTCCATTTGTGCCTTACTTTAGTAACAGATTAGTAGGGATAAAAGGAGCACCACAAGGCTATCAGCAGGTGTCTTGGCCTCACTTCTTCCCTCTGGGATCATGATTTGAGGAAGGGACCCTTATGCAACCCCAAAAACACAGATTTCTATTTTTTTCATAAGCTTTAGAGTTCACTGTATTTAAGCTAGCATTTGATCAATTTTGCAAAGTAGGATTTCATTGCCATCTCTTCTATCTTCATTCTTGTAGTAGATGTCATCCATGATTTCATTCCTTTCAACAACTTTCCTCATGCATAAGGTAGACAGTTAGTTCATTAATTCTGCTTTTCTAGCTTATGAAAATGCTTCTTGTTTACATGACTTTTTGGAAATTATACATGTTTGATGTAGAGCAGGTGCTTCAAGAGTAGACAGAGACCTCATAGCTAGCAACCACCTTCCACCTCATCCACCATAATCATTCCTTGCTTTCACCATTTCCTTCACTAATTTCATCATTTTACATAGAAATTCTTCTAAGCACATTGAGCAAATCTAGCCATCTCCTAACCTTGTTGTTGACTTCTGAGTGATTCTAGGCCTTTTCTCACTCAATTCCACCCATTAACCACTTTCCCTAAGCCTTCCATCACCTCAGACACCTCTCATATTTCTCTTGGCTGTATCTTGTAGGTTTACAGGGAATCCTGTAGGTTTCTAGTACATCATGTAGCTTTTCCTGTAGTGGCCTGTTTTGAGGCTGAATTGAGGGAAAACCTCTAAGAAGCCCCCAAAGTTCACCCAAGGGTCTCCCACACAATCCAACCATCTCCTAACCCCTCTAGCGATCCTCAAACATCCCTAAACCACCTGCCACATCATCAAAAGATATTAGTTTGCATACTTGATTTTGCATGAAAAGAACAAAAAGACAAAAACGAATTTATTTCAGTCCCTTTGCTTGCACAATAGTGATGTTTGATGCTTTTAACTGCTTAGACAATAGCATTTGGTTGATGTTAATTTAGCATTATTGCAAAGCATAATTCCTTAGCAGGTAATTAGGAAATGGTGTGATTTAGCATTGAATTTCGGTTTTTTTCATTATTGTAGTAGATTAGCTCCCTCTTAGAGTAGATTTCCCCTTCTTCCATCAAGAAACCAAGTTTCTTCTGAATCCATAGAAGTCTAGCTTGAAAAACACGGTGGTCTCTCACTAGCTGAACAGTGACAAAAGGAAAAATCATCACTTTTACTTGTGTATACAACACCGTCACTTCCAAGTTTGTACAAACCTCAAGTTGATAAAGTAAAGCTAGTAGCCCAGGAGTTGCAACATTCTAGCTACAATACTAGCGCTCATCATTATGTTGGTTATAAACATGCATTATCATAGTGATGATGTATGGCTCTCCTCATCTTTTGATTTGTAAATGAATGAACAATGTATCTATGAAAAATAGATGATAATGCAGCAAATGATATAAGGAACAATTATTCTTAGCGATTCTTAGATAAGTATGAGACCCCTATGCTCAGATCTATTGTTTAAACCTGTAGATCACATATTTGTGACATGTTTGACGAAATTCCTGTCATGGCTAGTAGGGGTCAAGTCAATTCCTTGTTCAAGTATTTGCAAATGCATCATTGCTATGTTGTGTGAATTCATTTCCGAAAGTGTCATTAAGTTATGGGCAGTGACTTGGGCTCTAGGCCTGAAAAAGTGGCTCAAATATTTGCTAGCATTATGATTCAGGTTTGGTGCTATGGCCCAGGTGTTGTACTTGATGGCAACTCACTCAAGTGACAAAATTCTGTTCAGTCTCTCAAAATGATGGAAAATAAGGGGTTTGTAGGTGTCCCATTCAAAAGGTGCGGACCCGCAGGTATGCCTACCAAGATGTGCGGTCATACCCGCAGGTGCTCCGTTCAGAAGGTGCGGTCCCCCAGTTCACTCACTCCAATGCAGAGAAGCACGCACACATGGGGTTCCTTATGTTTGGCCCTTGGTATTTAGCCCATTGTTCATGATCCTATGGTTTTGGCCCGTGGTATAGGATCTAAATTATTGAACCCAGGTTTGGATCCCTTGTATTGGTTTTCGATGGTTTTGTCCCATGGTTTGAATAAGGGCTTGCCTATAAAAAGGAAAGGAGATCACTTGGCTAGACACTTGTGAAAATTGAATATCTTAAGATCTGAAATTTTGGGTAATCGGTTTTAAAGGCTAGATCTAAATCAAGGTGAAATTGAAGGTGAATCTATTGATAGGTCATGATCTCTCGGACGCATGATCAGATCTGTGGATCTGACTGTCTGTGGCACATTGGAGGACTGTTAATTTGGCCCTAATCAGAGGTTCACAGGTGATCCACGGCGTGAGTGCGGGGGTCCGCAGTGCAGGAGAAGGTGCAGGTGCGAGGATCCATAGCGCAGCAGAAGGCACAGGTGTGAGATACGCAGCTCAAAAGAAGGCACAGTGCGGAGGTACGTAGGGGAATAGAAGAACCAGTTGCGGAGGTACACTGTCAGGCAGACAGTGGAGCAGAGGTACGCAGGGCAGCAGAAGGAGTAGGTGCGGAGATACGCAGAGCAGAAGACCGACCAGGTGCGGATCTGCGCAGTTTAGACACAGAAGAGCTGCGGATATTCGCAGGCCTCTATTGGTGAAGTTTCGGACCTATCTTGAAACATTTGTTGGCTGTCTTTTATCTATTGCTGAAGAGTTCTAGGTTTGGAGTAATGGTATTGCTGATCTGGTTATTTCATTCTCAGAAGTTATTGGTTGATTCTTTGGTTCATTGAAAAAGTTGATTGGGTGATTCACATGTACTTGATGATTATTTGATGTTCATGGATCTAGTTTGAAAATTTATGAAATGTGGTCCTTAAAGAAGTAAAAGAGCGAAGGGGGTTGTAGCTCCCTTCCAGGAGAGACTGGAAAACGAGAGAGGGTTGTAGCTCTCTGCAGGTTGCAGCCTGCGTACTGGTAAAGGACTGCACCAGTACAAAATCATTGTAAAAGAAGTTTCTAATTGAAAGAAGATAGAGACATATTGCAGCAGGTGGTTTTCACCCACATTGGGTTTCCGCCTTATATCTGGTGTTCCTTGGTGTGATTATCTATTTTTCTTGTTCTTGCTCATTATTATATGGTACTGACATACAAACTAATGATCAATATCTGAAGAATAAATTAATTGAAAAGAATTTGATAATACTAATTCACCCCCCCCTCTCAGTATTATTTCCAACAATTGGTATCAAAGGAGGTCCTTCAGAAGAAGCTTGATCGTTTGAAGGAAGATCTTTCATCATGAGAAACTACGAGAGGGAAGCATCAATTAGGCCACCGATTTTTTATGGGACAAACTTCGTATATTGGAAGGTAAGAGTTACTGCCTATCTTCAATCTCTTGGTACAGAAGTCTGGGATATCATAGACACATGGTATGCTTTTCCATCAGCAACTCCTACAGATCCGGCTGAGAAGAAGAAATATGAAACAAATGCAAAGGCAGTTAATACTCTTCTAGGATGTCTATCTCAATCAGAATTCGTGAAGGTTATGCCGTATAAATCCGCAAAAGAAATATGGGACAGGATTGTTCTGAACTATGAAGGAGATGATCAGGTAAAACGAGCAAAACTTCAAACCCTCATAATTCAGTATGAAAATCTCAGAATGTACAATGATGAAAGTGTGGCTAACTATTTTCTTCGTGTAGATGAGATTGTTAATTGTATGAAAATTTTGGGTGAAGAAATAAAAGAGGTTGTTGTGGTTGAAAAAGTTCTAAGATCTTTGTCCCCTAGGTTTGAATCTAAAGTTTCTGCAATAGAAGAAAAAGAGAATCTACAAAACCTTAAAATGTCACAGCTGCACGGAATTCTAACTGCTTATGAAATGAGGAAAGGAGGTCCATCAGATAGGAGAGAAGCTGTCTTCAAGGCTTCAGGCAAAGGAGAGTACTATGAGTCAGGACACGTGTCAGAAGAAGAAGAAGAATCAAATTTTGTCAGAAATCTTCAACGGGGTACTAGAAGATTCAGAGGTAAATTACCTTTCAAATGTTTTGCTTGTGTAAGAGTAGGTCACTATGCTGCCAAATGTCCTCATAAGGATAAGATTGACAAGGGGAAGGAACCTGTTAGATGGAACAAGAAACAGAATGCAAATAAGAAAAGCTATTACACCCATGAAGACAGTGATGGACTATCAAATAGTGATGAAGATGAACGAGGTAATAACTATAAACTTTTAATGGCTTTTGAAGATGATGATTACATGGATGTTATAGATGTGGATGGCTTTTATGAAGAGATTTCTAGACTCAAGACATGTTTAGAAGAAAAGAATGTGATCATTAATACTCTGCAATTTCAACTTGATGAAAAAGAAAAATTTCTTGAGAATTTAGAATGTGAAATTGTTGGCCTTAGAAAAGAAATTGAGAAAACAAAGGCTCTTAATTTTAAATTTGTTAAAGGATCTGAAACTCTGGATGATATTATTAATGTACAACGTTCTCCACTAATCAAGACAGGTCTGGGGTATAATGGAGAAAAATCTCAATCATCCACCTCAAAGAGTTATCTCTATGTAGCAAGAAGGAATGAGCAAAAGCCCAATGGAGATCACCAGGTAAAAAAGGGACGAATTACATCAAGAATAAACAAAGACTACCAAGTAAATCAGGGGCAATCCACCTTAAGGATGAACAAAAGCTACAACCAGCCACAGGTAAAATCTTCTCAATTTGCCTCAAGAGTGGATGACAATAGAAACTACAATCATTTGGCAGGTAGAGTTGATAATCGCAGAAGTTTCTTCAATGGCCAATGTTTCTCTTGCCATAACTTTGGCCACAAATCAGCTCAATGTGTTGCCTATAAAACAATCATGACTAGAGAAGCTCAAAAACAAAGAAATATGACTGGGATCACGAAAAGGACTTATAACAACTTTTCGGACCTTGAAAATGAAATTGAATGTTCTATTTGTAATAACTTTGGTCATGAAGATTCTGAATGTAGGAACAGGTTTTGGCAGACAAAGGAACAAGCCTCAAGTACCAGAACATGGAGAATAAAGGAACCACAACCAGAAAGATGTGGGATAGCCTTTTATGCAGAAGGACAGGAAAATCAATGGTACATTGACAACGGATGTTCGAAGCATATGACAGGTGATAAAGAAAAACTTGAATCATATACTGCTTTAGAAAAGGGAAAGAAAGTTTCTTTTGGAATTGATACCCCTGCAGCCATAAAAGGAAAAGGCACTGCTCAGTTGAAAGAAAAGGTCAAAGCTGGAAATGTTTTGTATGTTGATGGCTTGAAGCATAATCTACTGAGTGTCAGTCAGATGTGCGATCAAGGAACCGAGGTAATATTTCGATCAAAAGGATGTAGTGTTCGTGATCTTGATACAGGAAAAACAGTGATCAAAGGTAGAAGAACTCCAAATAATCTATACATATTTGAAGAAGGACAACAACAATGCTATTTGAGCAAGGATGATGAACACTGGTTATGGCACCGGAGGTTGGGGCATTTAAGCTTTTCACAAATAAGGAAAGAATGCAAATACCAGGCAGTTCATGGTCTTCCAGATATCAAAATTCCAGACAACACCATATGCAAATCATGTCAGTTTGGTAAGCAAACTAGAACTAACTTCCTTGAGAAGGAAGGATTAGCCAGCAGGCCTCTTGAACTAGTCCATACAGATGTATGTGGTCCATTTAGGACAAGGTCACCTCGAGGAGAAGAATACTTTATATTATTCATTGATGACTTCTCCAGAATGGTTTGGTTGGGACTTATGAAACACAAGGACGAAGCATTCGAAAAATTCAAATCTTTCAAAGCCTTGGCTGAAAACGAATCAGATCACAAAATTAAGTGCCTCAGGTCTGACAGAGGTGGGGAGTTTACCTCAAATGAATTTTTCGATTTCTGTGAAGAACATGGAATAAGAAGGGAATTCTCTACAGCTAGGACTCCTCAGCAAAATGGAGTGGTGGAACAGATGAACAGAACGGTTCAACAAATGGCTCGTGCTATGCTTGATGAGTCTAGAACTCCCGCAACCTTCTGGGGTGAAGCTGCATTTGTTGCGGTTATTATTCTCAACAAAACAAATGTCCAAGTGAACAGCACTCAAACTCCTCATGAGCTCTGGTATGATGAGATTCCTTCGGTAAAGCATTTCAAAAATTTTGGAAGCAAATGCTATATTAAGAATAATGATGAACAGCTTGGCAAACTTGAACCTAGAGCAGATGAAGGAATTCTCCTTGGTTATTCTCCCCACAGCAAAGCATATAAGTGTTACAATAAAAGACTTGGAAGAATTGTTGACAGCATTGATGTGGTGGTTGATGAAAAAGGAAACATTCCTAGGCAAGTAAATTATGAAAATATTGAAGAGGATGAAGACTACCCTCCAAATCAGACTGAAGATGAAGAAGAACCTCAAGAAGCACCAGAGGAACAGATAAGGATAGAAGAGAAGACTCCATCCAGGTATGTCCAAAAGAATCATCCAGAATCTCAAATTTTGGGGCAAAAGGAGGCAGGCGTACAAACAAGAAGAACAATTGCAGAAGCTTCAAGCTATTTGGCATTACTCTCCTCCACTGAACCACATAATGTAAGAGAGGCATGCAAAGATGAATGTTGGGTCAAGGAAATGGATGAAGAACTCAAGCAGATCGAAAAGAAAAACACTTGGGAGTTGGTCCCTAGACCAAAAGATAAGAATGTCATAGGGACAAAATGGATCTTCAAAAATAAGTTGAATGAAAATGGGGAAGTAATTAGAAACAAGGCCAGACTTGTTTGTAAAGGGTATGCCCAACAAGAAGGAATAGACTTTGAAGAAACTTTTGCTCCCGTTGCTAGACTTGAGGCCATCCGAATGTTCCTTGCTCTCTCAAGCTTTCAAAAGTTCAAATTATTTCAAATGGATGTGAAATCAGCCTTTCTGAATGGAGACTTAGAAGAAGAAGTATACATTGAGCAGCCAGATGGTTTCATTCTTGGGAATGATCCAAATCTTGTATGCAGACTCCAAGGGCTTGGTACTACCGTTTGGACAAATATCTTCATCAACAAGGTTTTTCAAAAGGATCAGCAGATAGCAATCTTTATATAAAAATTGAAAATGACAAATTGCTAATACTTGTTGTGTATGTAGATGATATTATCTTTGGCCGCAATGAAGAAGCTATGAGTCAAAGCTTTGCCGTGGTGATGCAGAAAGAATTCGAAATGTCTTTGCTTGGAGAACTAACATATTTTCTTGGTTTTCAAATCCAACAAAATGAAGACGGTATCTTTTTGTCTCAAACCAAGTATCTCAAGCAGATATTGAAGAAATACGGCATGGAAGATGCAAAACCAGTATGTACCCCCATGGTTATAGGATGCAGCCTCAGTGCAAATGATGAATCAGCAGCAGTACATCAGCCAACCTATAGATCTATGATTGGAAGTCTACTTTATTTGACAGGTACCCGACCAGACATCATGCATGCAGTGGGAATAGTTGGAAGATTTCAGGAAAATCCAAAGGAAACTCATCTTCAGGCAGTGAAGAGAATTTTCAAGGAACTCAAATTATGGCTTATGGTATCCTAGAGATACAGATCTCACACTTCATGCTTATACTGATGCAAATTGGGGTGGAAGCGTGGATGACAGGAAGAGCACAAGTGGTGGTGCATTCTTTATGGGTTCTAGATTAGTATCCTGGTTCAGAAAGAAATAGAGTTCGATTGCTTTATCTACAGCTGAAGCAGAATATGTGGCTGCTGCATCTTGCTGCACTCAACTTCTTTGGATGATGCAGACCTTGCAGGATTTTCAAATCACTTGTACACCACCTATCTCCATCTTATGTGATAATACAAGTGCAATCAACATTTCAAAGAACCTAGTCATGCATTCAAAGACCAAGCACATACCGATCAATTATCACTTTCTCAGGGAACAAGTGCTTGAACAAAAGGTCAAGTTGGAGTATGTTCCTTCTAAGGAACAAGTTGCTGATATACTCACCAAACCATTGCCCAGGGAGACCTTTGAATACCTCAGGCAAAAGCTGGGGGTAGTTGATGCATCATCTTGTTGTTGAATCTCATCTGTTTCAGAGATTGTTGGTTGTACGCGAGTTTCATATGGGGTATACACGTACATTTGCTGGGTTATGGATTGGTCGAAGATAGAATGGCACTGGTTCACGGGGAGCATATATAATGGATTGTTGGCATTATGGTAGCACAGAAGGAGAACATGGATGTTGATCTGAATATGGCTGCAATATGTCTCTATCTCTTTCACGGTCATTTATGGTGTATGGTGGATTATGGTTCTTCTTGAAGAAATTTTTCTTTTGTAGATCTGGTCTATAGTCAGGGGGAGCATGATCAGCAGAGCAAAGACTTAAGCATGTTCTCAGGGGGAGCATAACCCTTTGCCCTTGATGTCAAAGGGGGAGAATGATGTTGAGGATCTTGAGGTTGCCATCAAGTCCAAAGGGGGAGATTGTTGGCATTATGATTCAGGTTTGGTGCTATGGCACAGGTGTTGTACTTGATGGCAACTCACTCAAGTGGAAAAACTCTATTCAGGCTCTCAAAATGATGGAAAATAAGGGGTTCACAGGTGCCCCGTTCAAAAGGTGAGGACCCGCAGGTACGCCTACCAAGATGTGCGGTCATACCCGCAGGTGCTCTGTTCAGAAGGTGCGGTCCCCCAGTTCACTCACTCCAATGCAGAGAAGCGTGCACACGTGGGGTTTCTTATGTTTGGCCCTTGGTATTTAGCCCGTTGTTCATGATCCTATGGTTTTGGCCCGTGGTATAGGATCTAAATTATTGAACCCCGGTTTGGATCCCTTGTATTGGTTTTCGATGGTTTTGTCCCATGGTTTGAATAAGGGCTTGCCTATAAAAAGGAAAGGAGATCACTTGGCTAGACACTTGTGAAAATTGAATATCTTAAGATCTGAAATTTTGGGTAATCGGTTTTAAAGGCTAGATCTAAATCAAGGTGAAATTGAAGGTGAATCTATTGATAGGTCGTGATCTCTCGGGCGCATGATCAAATTTGTGGATCTGACTGTCTGTGGCACATTGGAGGACTGTTAATTTGGCCCTAATCAGAGGTTCACAGGCGATCCACGGCGTGAGTGCGGGGGTCCGCAGCGCAGGAGAAGGCGCAGGTGCGGGGATCCGCAGTGCAACAGAAGGCGCAGGTGCGAGGTACGCAGCTCAGAAGAAGGCACAGTGCGGAGGTACGTAGGGGAACAGAAGAACCAGTTGTGGAGGTACGCTGTCAGGCAGACAGTGGAGCAGAGGTACGCAGGGTAGCAGAAGGAGTAGGTGCGGAGATACGCAGAGCAGAAGACTGACCAGGTGCGGATCTGCACAGTTTAAACACAGAAGAGCTGCGGATATTCGCAGGCCTCTATTGGTGAAGTTGCGAACCTATCTTGAAACATTTGTTGGCTGTCTTTTATCTATTACTGAAGAGTTCTGGGTTTGGAGTACTGGTATTGCTGATCTGGTTATTGCATTCTGAGAAGTTATTGTTTGATTCTTTGGTTGATTGAAAAAGTTGATTGGGTGATTCACATGTACTTGATGATTATTTGATGTTCATGGATCCAGTTTGAAAATTTATGAAATGTGGTCCTTAAAGAAGTAAAAGAGCTAAGGGGGTTGTAGGTCCCTTCTAGGAGAGACTGGAAAACGATAGAGGGTTGTAGCTCTCTGCAGGTTGTAGCCTGTGTACTGGTAAAGGACTGCACCAGTACAAAATCATTGTAAAAGAAGTTTCTAATTGAAAGAAGATAGAGACATATTGCAGCAGGTGGTTTTCACCCACATTGGGTTTCCACCTTATATCTGGTGTTCCTTGGTGTGATTATCTGTTTTTCTTGTTCTTGCTCATTATTATATGGTACTGACATACAAACTAATGATCAATATCTGAAGAATAAATTAATTGAAAAGAATTTGATAATACTGATTCACCCCCCCTCTCAGTATTATTTCCAAAAATATTGGAGACACACTGCACCACACTGGGCTGAAAAGTCCCTGGACACATGCATACCCATGTCGTGGGAGCATTTATAGCCTCCTGGACGCATGCTTGCAATATGAAAGGAGCATATGGAGCCTCCTGGATGCATGCTTGCTGATATCAAAGGAGCATATAAGGGTTTAATGGTCTAAAACTTGATATAGTCTCTAGGGTTGTTTACCTGAGTGGTTGGGATGGCTCCTGGGAGTTCGGGTTCTAATGTGGAAGGTTTGTATGGTGTGTTTTCATCGATTCCAATTCCTTAAGGGCACCTAGGAGGTTGAATCCCATTATAGTGGCTTCTTGTCGCATATTTACCCTGGTTGGCCGGTTACTTGGGTAGATGTGGGATGATGGTGTTACACCACTTCTAGAAACTAATGGAAACTAGTCATTCAAAGAACCAAAAAAAGATCATGATGTTAATTTTCTTGTTTCTAGCATTACAAAAAGGCAAGTTAGTGTTTAGAACAACTTAATGAAATTGAAATTCAATCAATTTTGAGATGAAAATCACCTTTTGAAGCTTGAAGTTGTGGCATTTAATGTACATTGTAATAATTGTTGGAAACCTTATGATTTCAACCCATGACTAGATGCTTCTTCATAGAATCTCTTGACTAGGCATGTATACAGTGCATTATGACCTCTTTGGAGTAAAATGCAGGGGCCATCTTTGGGGAAAGCTAGATTCATGCCATTGTCGCCTGTGTTATTTATCGCATTCATTGAACAATGACTTCTTAATGATCTTCATATATGGTATCCACAACACCAACTCGCTAGCAGATTCTCTCTTTTGTCCTCCCATCATGATCAGAAACACTGTCGTAAAAATCCTCAAGGCAGCTAATCAAATCGTCTATGTCAACTTATGCCAACAAATCTTTTAAAAACCTACCAAATCTTGGAAAAGCGTGGAGGGGGCTTTCACGTTTTCTTCCTTGGAAAGGTGCAATTCCATTCTAGAAGAAAAAATCTTATAACATTATGTTGCTTTGAATGCAACAACATAGCAATTTCGAAGCTTTGAATGCAACAACATAGAAATTTTGAAGTTTATTCTAGTTGGTTGTGATTACATGTGGGTTGCATCAGGACTGACATAAAAAAGGGAGTTAAATGAATGAATTGAACTACTCCCTCACACCTCTCATTATCTTGCATTAATGACATTTGTATGCCTATTAAATTTCATACCGCTCTCCTGCAATAATTTTATTTTATTTGTTTAGACTCGGTCCCTTGTTCTGACCATTTTATTTACAGGAGGAGGTAGGTTAACCAGATTTGCAAAGTATCTGATATTTGTATGTAGGCCGACAGGATGGGTGGGTGAATATACAAGTAAGTAACTGATCATGTGTGACATGTCTAGTCTACTTCCTTCACTAACGTTTACAACTGCGACTATATATATTGGAAATTTCTCTGGATTTCTTGATATTATGACAATTTTAGGAAAATATAGACCGTCAATAATAGATTTTGGGTAGTTCCAAACGCATCAGTGAAAACTGCCATTAAAGAATTCTGAACATCAAATACAGATAATTGATTGTGTTGTCGTCATCCCTCAATTAATGGATGTCGCCGCAGTGACACAATCACAAACATTTTATATAAAACCCAAAATTGACATTATAAAATTAAAAAAAAAAAAAAAAAATTGAAAAATACAGTTAAAATAATAGTCCCAATGCATCACTATATGTCACCTATAGTGACATAATAATAATATGATTTGGTATAATTTATTTTCAGAAATAAAATATTATTTAATAAAAAAAATTAATTTTTAATTTTTAAAATTAAAAATAAAATAAAATGTAACATTGAACATTTATCTTGAAATTTATTACATTCCATAAATATAAAAACACAATATATTATATAAACAGATAAATAAATAATATAATTAAATTAAATTTATGCTTCAATGATTTATATAATAAAAATAAAAATAAAAATTAGTAAAATTATGATGATATGATTTTTACATGAATTTATTTTTTTTCAAATAAAAAAAATATCTCATAAATGTTTCAAAGGATATATAAAGAAAAAACAAAACAAATCAACCTATAATAAGGGCACAGAGAAAAGAACAGCACTCGTTTTACACGGACGCTTATAATAAGGAGAAATGTTTGAGTAGGCGTGAAAATGATTTACATAAAGTAAAAGATAAAAAAAAAGACTAGATTCTGTTATAGGCCAGCGGTAGTCTCTAAGGACAGCATCAAAAAATGATTTGTTACATGCAGTGGATGAGCTGCATCAAAATTATTTGTTAATTGTATCACGCAAATTACAATATTCGCCCTACTTTCTTTATTACGTGCAGTGGAATGAGCTGCAAAAAAAACAATTATAATATTCACCAGGTGCAATGGGAAGAGTTGCTGATAGCAAATTTATTTAGAGGAAAAGAAATACAATTTAGTATATTAGGGAGATTTTGTCACGTAATGTTATATTAAAAAACAAAATGTATATATGCACTTGTTAATATATTTATATGTTAAAATTGTTTATTTTAAAAAGATAATAATCAACATAGATCCATTTTAAGTACTGAGAGAGGAATCAAATTTTTTCACATGCAAATTTCTTTAGAATGTAAAATACAACGTGTAATTTTTCATTGTTTAAATTATATTTTAAATACTATATAAAGTATATATAAAACTAAAATAAAATATTTTACATAACATGTACATCGAACATTTTTATCAGGGCAAATTAAAATAGTATTTTTATTATTAATATATTTTTAAGTGTATGTCAACATTAATTAATATTAAAATATTGTATTGATAACCCACATTGGATCTTCTATTATATAGAATATTAAAATATTTTATTTTAACATTTTTTTCTAGAGATAAATATATATGGATAGATATATATGAAGTTGACATCGACATAAAGTACTTAAGACAAAACATGAAATAATTTATATCTTCAAATAATTTATTTAAATCTCATGTTCAAATATTTTTGAAAATTTTAAGGTTTAAACATCTTACTCACCTTTTTTTTTTACTTCTAATTACATTACAATATATTCAATTTTTTATTATAGCTAACAATTAATTTCTATTTAGAACATAATTTTATTTTATTTTAAATGGACAAATGGATGGACGAAGCTACATATCCCCCTCAGATTAAGAATAAGTTTACTTTAAGAATGAGTCTTTCACATTAAGAATAAGTTTAATTTAAAAATCAATGTCGGCTATAAATAAAATACTTCAATTTTCACCTTGATTTTACATCAAACTTTATAATGCGAGATAAAGCAAGTGAAATATATATATATATATATATATATATATATATATATATATATATATAGTTTTTAGTATGAGGGATATATGTAATTCTTTCATTAAGCGGAGATCTAATGTCTATATTATGCTAGAAATGTTATGTTATGTAAACATTATGTAACATTATGTTATGTAAACATTTTAACTTTGTGAAAATGAAATAAAAATAACCCTATAAAAATTTTAAATTTTAAAAATAAAAATTACCAATGGTATTGACACATTGTTTTAAGAATCCATGGTATTGACCTATGATATTCATGTCGAATATAACCTATTTCAGGGGGAAATTAAACTAGGTTAGATCCATCTTAATTTTATGTTATATTTAGATACATAATTAGTTGTAGAAAATGATGACATGGAATCCATATTTCACTTTCAGAATTTTCCTGGATATGTTTAGGAAAAATGTAATAATTACATTTTATCTCATATTTTTTCTTATCTCCATCCACTTTTTACTAGGTTATATTGGGTAATATATATATATATATATATATATATATATATATATATGGGTAAAATATAATATTATAATATTACATTTTACCAAATTATTCCCTTCAACTAGTCCACTTCTTATTGTATTTTTTCTTTATATTTGAGGTTTGAAAGTAAACAAATCAAAATATAAAATTAGTAGGGGTGAGGGGAAATATTGCGTAAAATGTAACATTTAGGAGGTGTGATGAGAAATATTAGGTTAAATGTAATAATATTACATTTTAATTAGTATTTTCCCCCACCCATGGCTACTCTTTATTGGTGGGGATGGTAATAAATATTGTAATATTATATTTTATCCAAGATTTCTCTCACCAAATTAACTTTTATTAAAAAGTTTCTTTATATTTGAGGTTCATATGTAAACTTAACTCCTATGTAAAAATTTGATCGGAGTATGGTAGAGATGTTGTAATCTTTAACATTTTGGCATGGTAAAAATAAAAATAATAATTACAATTATATTTATAAAATTATAGTTAATTATAATTAATAATTAAACCATCCTACATCCATCTTAACTCCGAACCTACACCCTTATAGGGATCAAATCTCTTGAGATGCAAACATCTTTTAGAGTGAAGAGATCCATCTTAACTCCGAATCTACTAGGCCCTTATAGGGATCAAATCTCTTAAGATGCAAACATCTTTTAGAGTGAAAAGAGATTTGATCCCTATCTGCCCTTGGTAGATCCCTAGTTAAAATGGATATAGGTTGGTCTTATAGCATCCAAAGCTAACTATTTAATAATCACTTTAATCTCGAGTGAACACAGAATTAAGAGACAACAATATACATTTTATTATCCTAAAAACTCCCACTCGGCACAAACTCTAGATAGAATGGCATTAAGGAAAAATGCAGAAGCAACAATATACCTTCCATCACCACCCTCACAAAACACCTTCCTTACAAAACACACCTGACCCTAAAACACCATAATGAAGAGACACGTCCATCCCACACATGAAAGGTTGAATACACTACTATATAGAAGGGGCCTTAAAGACAATTTTTGAGTAAATTGTCTTAACTTGAGACAAAAAAAACTTCTGAATTCTCTTAAATGATTGTCTTTAAGCGAGTGTCTCAAATTATTGTCTTAAAAAATTGCCTTTATAAAGACAATATATAACTAAGAGACAATTTCATTTTTGTCTCTCTGGAGAGAATAATTGGGATTAAATATATGGTTTCTTTATATAGACAATTTGTATTTAAACCTAGCTATTGTCTCTCTAGAGGCAATAAAAAATATATATTTAAAGACAATACAATATCACTTTTATCTCTTTGGAGAAACTATAAAACAATGAATCCAAAAAAATATCTCACCATTCAAATAAATCAACATAACAATTATTTAATTAAAAATAAACTGCAATATCATAGATTAAGTAATGTCAGGGCATAGTGGAATTGAACGATCAACCTTCTGCTAAGGTAGGTGCTCTTCCATTGAGCTAGTTCCCTTTAAAGAACTATGTGGGGAGTTATGGAAATCCTTGAAATTGCATATATAATACAAAAATTAAGAGCACAAATACTTAGCACTATAAAATTTATTTGTTTTGGGGCTAGCCACCATCATCCCAACTAGTACCAACAAAAAAGAGAACAATCAAAGGTGCTTCGATCTAGTTGACACTACTGCATGCATACCATTTACAAGTATTAGTTTAGATGACTCTCTAAAGAGATCCTTATCACTATCATACTCCAGAAATCGACGTATGGTACTAGATGATGGACAATCAAAATTAATGCTTTGAAAAATAAGAATACACGATGAAACTTTGGCGAAGCATACCCAAAACTTGTATATGGCTCCCTCCAACTAGATAAAAAAATACATTTAGTGCATTTATGACCTTAAATGGATAAAGAAGTGCTGGAAAATTGCATCTAGAGTTTGCAAATGTTCACTTCATCCCATTCTAATATTACCATAACAAGCCACACAACTTACAAATTGTTGGATTGAAAATTACAGTCTTATACTTTGCTGAAATGAAAATGACTTGTTGGAAGTGAACAAGACATCTTGAGCCCTCTCTCACCCTAAAACTGAATGAGAAAGTACTCACATCATCGAAAAATATCTCAACGTAGGAGCACACTTTCACATCTTTTATTCAACATATATTTTTACAAAATCTTTGTGGAAGAGACGTACCTCATGGTTGCCCAGATGTTTTGGCTAAATAGACAAATAATATAAGGGGTCGAGTAGGGTACGGACTATGAAATTCACAACACACACACTTCTACACTTTCATGTGTGCACAACGCTAAGGTGGCAGGGGAGTCCAAGTTCACCTTACTAATAGAGCTATGGTGTCATTTGGAGATAAATGTTGTGAAGTATTTTCAACAAAAAATCCAATGGAAACTGGGGAAGCCCTAATTCAAATCCTTTAAAGTTATCATAAAGATTAATCATAAAGCAACCCCAACATGAATACAATCCAGATATGGTCATGGGTAGATCAATTTTAGAATCCACTAAAATAAAACAAAAACAGAGACTAACATCTTATGATAGATATCAACACCGAAAAAACAAAGGTGGGTACAGAAAATAGGAAATATATTCACCTATTTTATGAGGTTTCTTGCAATATCATTTAGATTTGATTAGTCAATGTCATCTCTAAGGGTTTGATAGCTCCACTGATCTTCTAAAAGTGTCCTCTGCAATATGAAAACCACATACAATGATTTGTAGGAAAATATAGTGGAACTATGCAAGTACGTACCTATGTCTCATATAAATTTTGCACTGAATTGTAAACTAACCTCTTGGTAGTTATGCTTTACTATAGAAAATTGTGTTAAAAAATAGATGACTATTACACTACATGCCATTTTTTGTTGAAGTTTGTGTGGAATTTGTTAGTGGTGTGCACCGATTCCCAATAAATATTTCAAACTACCCAGGAACAATGTACATGTTGTGTAAGATAATTCTATGTTTTCCTTTTAGGTCTTACAACTCTTAATTTGACCCTCCCATGTTGTAGCCTACAAAGAAACACTTAATATTCAATTCTTCCCCTCTGAATTCACCAACTCTTCTTCTAGAAAGGTTTTAATCCATTTGGGTTATAAATTATGATCCAAATTATACTCCCCTACTAATAGTGGAGTGATGAAGGTTTTCCATTGATAGAGGGTTACCTGTGATCTATGTTTTTGTGCTTACAAACACTTGCAAAAGTATGGATGTCAATTTTCGAAAGAGTGAAATTAACAACATAAATCTGTGAACAACTCTTAATTTGACCCTCCCATGTTGCAGCCTACAAAGAAACACTTAATATCAAATTCATCCCCTCTGAATTCACCTACTCTTCTTCTAGAAAGGTTTTAATCCATTTGGGTTATACCTTATGATCCAAATTCTATTCTCCTACCGACAGTGGAGTGATGAAGGTTTTCCATTGATAGAGGGTTACATGTGATCTATTTTTTTGTGCTTACAGTCACTTGCAAAAGTATGGATGTCAATTTTCAACATAGTGAAATTAACAACAGAAATTTGTGAACTGAGGTGAGGAACAAGGTAAGAAGCGGCCAAACCATTTATCTAATTTATGCACAAAATCCAAAGAATATAATATTAGCTATATATGAATAGAAAAAGAACATGTGTACCTGTACTATAGATTCCTTTTATTCCTTCACTCTTTGTGATCCATGGGTTATATACAATATTCATACATAGAAATCATTATGTACAAGTCCTAATGTCAATATCGCAATACACAACAACATCCACGTGGTGGCAATGTCACAAATTTTTCTTTTTTTGTATAGATGTATTTTTTGCATGTAGTGTACAAGCAAAAAATACATCTATACAAAAAAGCAAAAAGTAGTGACATTGCCACCACCACTTAGCTCTTGTTTTGAACAATAATTTATCCCAAAAAAACTTTTAATATTGTGTGCAAGTGGTTATAGCGGAGCTAGAAATTAAAAAAGACAATGCCAAGTCAACTATTTTGAGCAATAATGTTGTATTAATAAAATTGTAACTAACAGAGGTGAGTATTGCACAATCTGATTGCATAAGTGATATTTAAGAGTAAGATATTTAAAAGTATTGAATCTACTTTTGCAATAAGAATAACAATTTATTCAATTTAAACTTGAAATTTTGTGAAAAATTACCTAATGACAAAGTGGATAAAGTCAAACAAGTAAATTGTTTAGCTCTCTTTTTTATTTTTCCAGAAAATTGTAATTTTATGAAAATTACCTAACCTAAAAATTACAATTTTACAAAAAAAAAAAAAAAAAAATCAAAAAATCTATGACCTCATTTCGGAAATAACAAACCGGAAAATATAAAACAAGTAAAATCTTTAAATCTCTTCTTTATTTAAAGATATATAATCTCCTATAAATGTCGTGATTGTCTAGGAAAATTGAGACTATGATGTTAAAAAATTGCAGAACATGGCTTTTATGTCAAATAATAAAAGATAAGAAGGAAAGAAAAATACATTATATTCTAGTGATTTTTGACAATGGTTTTCCTTTCTCAGAAATAAAGGTGGAAGAAACTTAAAAGAACCTACTTCTCAGCAAAACATATTTGTGTTAAGATCTAATTGAAAATTACTCATTAGAAATTTGTGTGTGAGAGTGATTTAAATGTTCAACACTACCTTCATCTTCTAATAGGGGTTGACTAATGTCAATGTTAGGCTCTTCTATTGTTGTAATTGTTACAACATCATCATGTGTGCTTGTAAATGGCATCATCATACATTGCACAAGTTGTAGACATTTACATTGACATCATCATACATTGGTGACGGTTATTGTTGTTGTTGACTAATGTCAATGTTAGGGTTTTCTATTGTTGTAATTGTTACAACATCATCATGTGTGCTTGTAAATGGCACCATCATACATTGCACAAGTTGTAGACATTTACATTGACATCATCATACATTGACGACAATTATTGTTGGTGAACCAGGAAGCATTCCTTACTTTTAAAACTACCTAATGCAATGTTCACTTGTCCATAGAAAAATTTGCAATACAAATTAAAAGGATCAAAGGCTATTAGATTATAGCAAAGTTCTTGGTTAGAAAGTTACAATGTACTCTTGATAAAAGTTCAAAAAAAGAATTAACACTAAGAATAGAGCAATTGCATTCAAAAAGATATAACTAAAACCAGATTGCAACTTTACAAGAAAGTTAGAACCAAGGTCAATAGAGAAATTGGCAAACAAATAACCTTATGTCCCAAAATATACAATATCGGAGCATCATCTCTTCTTTTTGTGGATATTTATATGGAGTCTGTTATTTTATATGGCATCACACATTAACAAAAAGCAATAACATGAATCAATGTTTCGGAGCATCATCTCTTCTTTTTGTGGATATTTATATGCAGTGGCATCACACATTAACAAAAAGCAAAAACATGAATCAATGTTTCGAAGCATCATCTCTTCTTTTTGTGGATATTTATATGCAGTCTGTTCTTTTATATGGAATCACACATTAACAAAAAGCAATAACATGAATCAATGTTTCTGATGAAGTTGCATCCCCTCAAGAATGTTGGCCAATAAAAAAATGGACCTAGCACTCAAAATAATAGACTCAAATAATAATGGTTATTATTATGTATGTTGGCCAATAAAAAAATGGACCTATCACTCAAAATAATATACTCAAATAATAATGGTTATTATTATGTTTCTTACTAGTAGTCAGCATGGACCAAACCGACACCCTAAAATAAATTGTAAATGAGTAAAAATTGAATAGAAGACCTAAGACAATATCTTTTCTTTGGTTCAAACTTAATGTTCTTGCATGCTACTGCCAATTCTAACAAGCAAAACCTTCCCTAGAGGGTTTCCAAAGAAAATTTGGCCTTTTGCACTAATAGAATATAACAAAGTTTTAAAAATTACAATAAAGATCATTACACAATAATTCCAAAACTGCAAGCAAGGAAGGCAAGAAGCTCACCAAATTCTTGTTATGCTTTACTTTACATCATAAATGAAAAAACCACAAAAAAAAGACTCACACAGGTATACTAAGCATGATCATATTATTATACCAAGAGTCAAATAGTCAAGCAATCCCAAATAGACCTTTCCCTGCATAATACCTACTTTTTATCAATTCTACAAACCACAAAGTGTAGACCTAGTATTCTACTTATCTTCCACAAGTTAAAGAATAGAATGTGATTAGTAACTATAACTTGTATTGTAGAAAATGTGGAACATACATTTTGTGGAAACTGCATGAGTTATAGCATCTAGCACACCTAAATGTATTTCATGGCAAGAGAGAAATAAAGAAGGTATATGTAACGCCCCTTGGTAAAGTTGGTAAATGATGGTTTACTGCAGTTAAAATACTTTGTTTTGTTTTATAATCCATGGAAATTCTAACATAATATTTGATATAGATATGTAAACACATTTTATTGTTTTAATTGTTAATTTCAAAATGAATGTGTGATGACCATGAAATCATAAAAGGGACACAATGTTAGAGAGACTCCACATCTAGGTAGTTGGGTTGTTATGGGGAAGGAGACTACCTACCCCAAGTTCCTCCTTGGAAATAAAAGTTTCCAAATAAAACCCAAGAGGGTATTTTGAACCCGAGACAAGAGAAACAGATATGAGATCATGGAGAAACAAAAGTAAAATTTGAAACTATTGTTAAAGGATTCCAGAGCTGGTAGGCTAGTGGAATCTTTCTAAGACTTGAGTGCTCAAAACAAAAAATTATGACCAAGTCTGGTCAGGATCATATGGTCATTGGAGACAATCAGTAGGCATTAATCACTATTGAGATACTATATTAGGTGTGAAGTGAGCTCAGGAGGAGATGCAGTCATCATTGGAGACAATAAGTAGGTATTAATCATGATTGAGATACTATACTGGGTGTGAAGTGAGCTTGGGGGAGACGTAATGGAAAGACTGGTCTCTTTGGTTGGGAGGAGCCTTATGTTCCCACGGAATTTGTGGTTGCCAGAAAAATAGATTTAGCTAGAGGAGAACATATAAGTATCTTCTAACTGTTATTTTTGTATTGACTGTATGAAGTTTTGTAACTATTTAGAGGTATTATAATTTTGTTAAGATTTAGTAAATTGAAATTGAATACCTTCTCTCGGCACAAAGGTAGTGTTTTAATTAGGTTCATTTTGATTGACTTTGTGAACTGTTGGTAAGGTTGAAGTTCTTGTTTGAGATATTTTCTTAGGCAGATAGGGCTCCTATGGAATTTGTGGTTGAGAGAAAAACAGATTTATCTAAATGAGAACATATAAGTATCTTCCAACTGTTATTTCTGTGTTGACTGTATGAAGTTTCGTAACTATTTAGAGGTATTAGAATTTTTTTAAGATTTAGGAAATTGAAATTGAATGTCTTCTCTAGGTACAAAGGCAGTGTTTTGATTGACTTTGTGAACTGTTGGTAAGGTTGAAGTTCTTGTTTGAGATAGTTTCTTGGGGGGGTAGGGTTATTTCCTTGGCCAAGTTAATGGGATTGACAGCCTCGGTACAACCCCTAAGACCTAGAAAAGTAAAAGAAGAGAGGAAACTTTAATTAAGTGTATGTTTTGCATTAAAAACGAGAATAGTCAAGTCACCACTACAAGACTGTTTTCATAAATATATAAACGAATAACATAAATCAAGAGAGTGTTCTGCAATTACTAGAATATATATCCTTTATACAAATATAGCAATATAAACCCTAAAATAAATTTCATTTATGTAGTATTTCAAAATTTCCATCTGTTATAATCATACTCATATAGTATTTAAGAGGGAAAAAAATTGAATAGAAAATGAGAGCTATATCAGAGAAGTATTCTTATGTAAGCACTGGCAGACCCAAGGAAGAACGATGCACTACTAACTGTATGAAACATACTGGGTGAAGGAAAACAGGTAATAACAACGAAAATTAATATAGACATAACATCTTGAATTTTTAACCTCTCGACTTATGAAATAACCATATGTAAATACACTACAACAAGAGAATAAGTGAAACCTCAACATATCAAGTCACACCAAAATATGGGAATAAATAGTGTACGTAACTTCTATTCATTTAATCCATAGATTTGTAAATAAAGGCATATCTTAACTATAAAACCACTTACAGTGGGAAGCACTTCTCAAGAAGAGCAATGGTTTCCTTAATAAACAAGTAATACATTAACTCTGAAGCATTTCAAATTATTAAAGAAAACTCCTCTTTCATGTGATGATAAAAAAAAATCTCCAAACATCATCTATTAGCCAACCCTCGAGGAATCGAGGTCATCCCTATGAAATTAGGGTTCCAGTGTCATGGACACCCGCTAATAAGAAATTTAAACCCTCATTTCTAATAAGCAGAGTGTAACATGCTGAGGGCAGTTGAAAACCCTCATGGGGAAAATTGTCCCTTGGACCTGTACAAGCAGAAGGAACACATAGAGAAAATGTCTGAGTGGAACCTGGAAACCCAAGGAGGAGCCTGGAAACCTCATGCGAACCTTTGGAAAAAAAAATGTGGGTTTGTACCTATAAAACCACGTCGAGAACCCAAAAGTTAGAAACAAGTGTTACTTGGGAGATAAAACCCTTAAGAAGGAACTAGAGGCGTGTAAAAAAGTTAATCACCTGAGCACATCGTGGGCTGCCTCGGCCTTGAACATTCTCCCAGTCCTGCCAGGATCCAAAGTTTCTAAGTTAGGTATAGGAAGAGGAAAATGAGTGAGTAAAACAATAAATAAATAACTAAAACCAAACTGCAAGGCTTTAATTGCCTGTGTCACAATAGAACTTGAGCCACTCTGGCAGAGAGAAAGGGAAGATAAAGCCACATAGGTAAGACCACCGTAACAATAAAAAAAGAAACCATAGTTGACAATAGATAACTATGGAACAGGGGAAGGATTCCGGGTGCCATACCTGATGAATTACGAGCCATGGTGATTGATTACACCGTCGACAAGGTCTCCAAGGTTGTAGATGATGGTACATCGACAAATGGAGAAATAATGAGCAAAGGAACATCAGGAGGGGTTTGGAAGTTACCCTATAATTGCTAATTCTTAGCATAATCGTTCGATTAAACCCTACCCCTTCCCAGTTGTAGATCTCCGTCTGAATCCCTAGGGCAAGAAAATTCGCCAGGTGGCATAAATCCGACCACCTTCCCGAGAGTTCTTCCATTATTAACCTTGTAACTAGATTGACAACTGGGGCGTGGCAAAAGAACATAGGATCATGTATCTAAACATTAATGTACTCATTGCAATGGTGATTTACCAAAGGTCCAAAAAAATGCATCAACCGCAAGGTTATATAAACTTAAATTTTAATTCCATCATGAGAGTATTATGTTAAATACATTTGCATACACAACATTTACCACTTAAAAATGAGAAAAAAGTTAGAAATGATATATCAATAGTTGTGGCCACCTAATAAATAGATAAAAACTCATTTTTTTTATTTTATATGTGTTAATGTGTTAAGGTTGGTGTGTAAGGTAATGTGGTATATGACAATACACTGCTTTGTTGTTTGCAAGCTCTTCGAATTGTCAACCTCAATTCTTCATTTTCATCCATGTTCATGACAAAAAGGTACAATGTTAGAATACAAAAGAATACTATGTGAGGTAGCCTTAGTGACAAGTAACAATAGGTATTTCAACATGAATAATGAATTCCTATAATATTGAAGTGTACCAAAGAAAAAGTACAACATCTCTAGCAACAAGCCTTTTGTAACTGAAAAAGACACTACATCCTGTAGTAAGAAAATGCCTACGAGGCTGACCTACAAAAAGATCCCAGGTATAATAGGAAATTCTCGATTCTCATCAATGATTCAACACTCTAATTATCAGTGGCTTACATGAAAACTACATTTGACAAATGTAAGATATTATATCGCTAATCCATGCTTCCTCAACATGGAAAAGTTGTGTAGAAAATACCCCATCACAAGAACATCTCAAATAAACATTAGAAACTTGGATCTTGTTACATTTTGGTCACAAGGATTTCATAGAGAAATAAACATCAATTGAATGTCCCATTAGGTCTATCACATATAACGAATTTGATAAGGTGAATTGGGCCTTCTCATATTCAAAATAAGCACAAACGCATAAATAAGGCATTGGAAGGGAAAGCTTTTAGCCTTTGATATTCGGCCTCTTAGAGAATTTCAAAGTTGCACTAATAGGGAAGAGTAAGGGGCTCACCAATTTACTTTGTCATAAAGGCTCAAACACAATGATACTTAGTCCTTGAGAACATTTCAGAGTTGCACTAACCAAGATAAGTAAAATGGGACACCAAATTACTCTACAAGAAAGTCCCAAACACAAAATAGCAACATGTGAACTGCAATGGCTATTTACGTACCCCTAAATATATGCCAAAATCTCCATTCTCTTCCATGCAAATCCTTTGCAACAAGCTCTTGAGAAGTCCTTTGTTGACTATAATCCTAGATTATGTCATTTTATAGAATAGTTACATCTTTAGATGCACCGACAACCTTCAAATAGTCTTACTTTGTATGAAGCCTTTGCAAACAACCAATTTTATACCATTGGCATGGATTTCTAGTATAATACCATATGTGTAGGGTGTGACAGTTACATCAACAAAACCTAGATCAAAACTTACCAAGGGCAGAAAGCAGTCCTCTGCAACCCTTCAAGGAACTGAAAAATCGCCATGGGTACTTGTATCAAAAGTTGTTAGCGCCTTGCAGAACATATGAGGAGTGCTAGATGGAGGTACAGGAAGTTGTTCCTCCATGCATTTCTCATTCTTCTACAGAAAGATATATTGAATCAATACAATGTCTTCAATGAAAATTTTTAGCAACGATGAATATTTTGCAATTTACAATTTTGAATAAAAACCAGAATAATATTTTGCACATTTGAGTTTGGACTTCTTGAAACTCATCTAATAATTAACAAAAACTCCATGTTGCAATATTCAACTAATATTTAAAAGTTCTCTACAAAGAATTCATAAATTATTAAACATATATTGCAGAAGAATGAACTAGATATAATATTGTTGCAATTTGGGTACATATTGACCAAATATTAGCTCAGAATTAGAAACTAATGTCAATTGTGCTTAAACCTCATCCATCTCTTGTCCAGTCTACTAGCACGAGAAAACATAAAGTTAAATGCCACCTTTAAACACATTTCAGGAAAAACTACCATATATGAAGTACATTATCAAAAAACCAAAATTTCCTTGGATTCTCCTTCTCTTTGTTATCATATAGATTTCAACAAAAAGTTCATTCAGATAAAGGCTTGGATGATGCAATAAAGATATCTAGGAAGCAACTCCATTGTCAGTGATCACTCACATGTAGATTGACATTCAAAACATGACAAATAATTTGGGGAGGAAACTTGTATGATAAATCAGTTAAAGTCAATCATTTATGGCTGGCATAGAAAGATTTGATTATTAGGTAAATATATGAGCCATTAGATTTTCGAATACAAAATGTTTGAATACAAGATTTTTGTAGGACCATCTATAACATAAATTGAGTGAGGAAACAAATTATTCAAATAGACTAGTTGAATGACAAATCTTCATAATTTACAACAAAAAAGACCACAAATCTCCTTTGAGATGCAACATACAACACATTTTACATTTACCATGCAGAAAAGATCATCCTCATCTATTTTGGAGTTGAAAAAAGGAACATATTCCACATAGTAACTCACAAAACGAGTCCATTTACACAATAACTAACATATTTCTAAATCTTCGAAAACAAACATTATTCCAACACTTCAAAACATCGAAACCACGAAAGTTTCCCCACCTAAGTTGAGAACAAAAGAAAAAATCTTGAAAATATGAAAAGACGAACCTTGAACCCTGTACTAAGTCTTCCTAGTCATAGGATCAATAATGGCCACCTATTTCTCAGAAGAATATGCTCTCCACTCGCCATCGTAGTAATATTTAAACACATCTCCTTCAAGAAGGTCAACAAAAGCACCACTGCTAACCATGGAATTTGAGCAGAAATTACTTCAGGATCCTAGCTCATGGTCTAAAACACATAAACAACCGTATTTATCCTTAATGTCTCCTCCTTTCCTAAAAAGGATCATTAGTTTGAGTCACGCCCCTAAAAAAATTTCTCGTTTTCACAGTTTTTGAATGTTGTCCTGGCTCTTAATGACCTTAAATGGATTGGTTTTGGAATGTCATTCTGACTCTTGTTTTCAAGCTTAAATGGACTGGTTTCTCGATAAATTAGTGGCCGATAAGAACACATGAAGTCGTACCCCACAATAAGCAAGGAGTACAAAGTTGTCATTGACAAGACCAAGAGGGGGCAGAGGCTGATGTATGGCGTCAGGCTCCATAGCCCTGATGGTGGTGGTGGGCCTATGTCAGCCTTAAAAAAAATCAAAACCAATGTTCAACTATATAAACGCTAAAAAAAATTGCAATACGATCAAAAATAATAGTGTAGTGTAGTCACTAGATATCACTTCCTAAAGACAGTGACATAATAATAGAATACTTACCCATATGAAAGTATGCTCATATGAATTTATTGCATAGGAGTGATTTTCTTTCCATCCATATGCATCAATTGTGGACACCTCCCATGAGTTGAGCTATGAAGCAACAAGGCTGATTGACTACTTATTGAAACTCTCTCTCAACGCAATCCCAACATGGTACGACTTGATTTGATCTAGAAAATAGTATATGACATGAATCCCAGCATCAGTTACACTGGTACAGATTCCACTTAGGATTCTTTACCAACACTCACTTAGCCTATAACCATGTTATTTGCATCAACATGCACACTAGATCAACCACTCCACTATAAAATCAGAATCTGCCTAAGGAACCTTCATAGCCAAGATTCAAATTTGGAAAGAAGATCCTAGCTCATTGTGCCACAAATTCATGGTTTAAGTAGCAGAGTTTCTTTTATTTAACAATTTCCATGGAGCATTGCCATCTAAAGAATATTCCAATTGAAAACCCTAGCAAACAGACTTGAAATAAACCCTAGTAGACAAACCCATGATATATATAAACCCTTACTAGACATCCATGGCTAGAATAATCATTTCAATTCAATGCTTGGAGGCAATATGAATGTTTTTGCACAAAATCCCAGCATTGACCTCGTCGGATTTCTCCATCTACTCCCGCAAAACCGAATTCTGGGCATCCTTCTTAGCCTCACATTTTCATCTACCCCAAAGCAATGAAAATCATTGTCATAGATGTACTCAAGGTGAAAACCCTTTTCCTCATTGTAAAACATCATATGGTTGTGCCATTGACATATGCAGTAGCCAGATTATGTCTTCTTCATAGTGGCAACACAAGTGTGATGTCCCCCAACCTCAACTATATTACATGAATTCAGCTTCAGTTGTCCCCTTTGCCACTTAAAATCATCAAAACAATATTTTGTTCAATCTTTGTGGTCTCCTTGGCAATCTTCAATAGCTTGCACTCATTTTCAATGAATTTATAGCATATATTGGCCATGAGAGCATTAGTGTTGAAATATAGAGGTTGAATCCCCAATCTCTCCATCATGCTACCCAACCTGGATACATCAAGGGGGGATACCCAATATTTCCATCACACTACTCATCCAAGCTACATCAAGAGGAGATTTAGGGGTCAATTTCCACATATCTCCTCCCCCATATACAAAATTCGCACAAAAATACAAGCCACAAAGTGCATATAGGTTTAGTTACATGCGCAAGACCTTTTTACTTTTAAATAATTAGAAATATCAAAATAAAATAATTGAGTATGAATAAAAAGTTAAGACAAAATGATTATTTCATCTTAAACAAATGTCTTAAATACCCTCTTCGTGTAGTAGTGACATTTGTGTTCCCGCGGGGAAAGATGACACCTAAACTAGAATATGTAGACTAGATCATGGGTATCCCTATAGATGGTGCCATCATAGAGGATGAGGTGTTCAACTGAGAGGAATATAATTTTTGTGAATTACAGGTAATCTATTGGCTCTCTCCACCCACAACAAATGATAACTCTTCTCATTTTATAGATTTCCTTAAAACCCTATGGTGATTAGGTCAAGACTTTAATAAGCCTATAGTGGAACACCATCTCTATGGAATTTGTAAATTCCAAGGTAATCTAAGATAAATTCCAATATTGTTTTGTGATGAAGTCTAATTCCATTCTGAGGGTGAAGTTCAAGCCTTGTTCATGATAATATCTGAGCCCATTCAGAGTTGAAATCAGATTCTATTATGTGGTGAATACCGAGTTTTTTGGGACAGTAAAGAAGGCCTAAATTTGGCCCTAGTACAAATCTAAGTCAAGACTTTGATCGAGTTCATTGTGGGAAGTTGAAAGACAATTTATGGAAAACTTTTGCAGGGCTGACTTGGTACTTGTTAAACACTTGTCTGTCTCACATTAGGAGAGAGAAGAAATTTATGTTTGTCTTGCGTGTTATAGATTTGCATGCAACATCCTATTAAATGTTTCAACACGTTGTTTTGACACCCGTAAAATGTAGATAGCTTATCATTCTCTTAGAAATGGTATGATGTCTTGCATCCTTATAGGTATAGATCTTTTCATTGGAATGTGGCCAGGGAAATGGAACAATATTCTACTTTGTACAAGTCCTTTTGTTCCATATTCTACTTTATAGAAGTCCTTTTTCCCAAGCTAGTTGGACTCATTATCATTGTAGAAGTTCCAAAATTTAGGGATACCATATTTGACTAGTATTCTCTACAAATTATTGATGCCAGGATTATCACTTATTGATCCCTCAACCTCTTCACCTAGTATTCTAAAAATTTACTCATTTATCGACCTCACCATTATTGAAAGTGAAATTTGACATCACCCTTTTTCATCTTTTTCATGCAAATTTCACTAGATTCCAAGAGAGGTGTCTATAAAAGGATGACAAGGACCAGACAAGTATTTCTTCATGTTCGAAACACCCAATTATGTTCATAAAATTAGTTTTTCAATAAACTTTGATTCCATATTGATTCACATGGGTTCATATGACAACCCAATAGATGGAAAAGGCTCATTCCAGTTAAGTGAATTGTATGGACTTGATACATAAAAAAGTTTTGAAATGTAATTGTCCCATTTGAGAAGAAGCCTTGACCACTCTAAGGCTCATTCCAGTTAAGGGAATTGTATGGACTTGATCCACTTTTTTTTTAATTTAATTATCCCATTTGAGAAGAATCCTTTACCACTCTAACTTAGAATTTCTTCTCATTTAGGTGACATTTCTGCTAAGGGAACTCCTAGCTTGTTGAAACTTGTGTTTTTTCCTAGATTGTTGAAACTTGTATTACTTCCACCAGACACTATCAATGTTTGTGAAATGTAACTTAGATATTTTTTAATTAATAATCCTCCTTATCAAATTAATTCATCTATCTAGGTTGCATGTCGGCTAATGAACAATGTAACACATGCGATTCCAAATTTTACTTGTGTCCCATTTCCAGAGCTTATGAAGTCGATTGGAGCTAGAGAGGAAAATCACATGGAATTTTTTGAGAATTTGGAATATGACCAAGGATATATTGTGTATGCATGAAAAAAATGAGCTCAGTCTGATCATTGAGAAATAATTGGATCCAACATAGATGGAAACTGGCTTGAAATTTGACACAGAAACATTGTTTTGAATGCTGACTTCAAATTCAAAAGATTTGTAGAAGAATTTATGTGGAATCATATTGTATAAACGTTTGCATCCAGATCTTGCTATAG
Source organism: Pinus tabuliformis (assembly GCA_031772625.1). NCBI lineage: Eukaryota > Viridiplantae > Streptophyta > Pinopsida > Pinales > Pinaceae > Pinus > Pinus tabuliformis. The sequence goes on from CM062817.1 coordinate 1,582,982,048, forward strand.
TTCACATCCATTTCCCTATGTTGCTTCATTGTTTTGGTTCTCTAATAGAATGGAAAAAATTTATGGGATTATCGATTTTGGCCAATTGCGATAACATTCTAATAAACAAGATAAAAACTTAGATATTTGATCTTATAATCTTTGAGATGCTTCACAATGGTAGATTTTATTATAGATTTAATTTAATGGCCTTGGTCATCATCTTCAGTCCATTGAAATTATGGACATTAGATTACAGAGTAAGGTTTTGTCCTACTTTGTGGACCTCTTATGATACTATGAAATTGTATGATAAGAATATCCCAAAACCTCAAATTGGAGAGTGAAAGATACTGGGCATATTTGGATAAAATGATGATAGTCCAAATGGAAAATTAGAAGTGCCTTTAAATCTTATATTCTAGGATAAATGACTCTTAACCATAGCTCAGTGGTTAAATATTATCTTCATTCTTCTTAATTAATTGATGTCTTGTCTAGTTGCAAGAAAGAGTACAATGATGGTTAAATCTTATCTTCATTCTTCTTAATTAACTGATGCCTTGTCTAGTTGCAGGAAAGAGAACAATGAAGTAAATGGATGCAAGGTGGTTTGGTAATATAGAGAATACATTTCAAGAGAATTTTCATTGATTTTTGTTGGTTAGCTTTGATGGAATGGGGCATTACTAAGATACATTTAGATGATTGAAAAAAAGGAAAAGGAATTTGTAGTATCATTTGGCTTATACCTATTTCTTCTTGTAGAGAAGAAAGTATAAATCTACATTCAAATGAGGACTCCACCAAGCTAAATTTGGAGAGAGAATTCCATATCAGCTACACATGATCCCATGGATGTAATAATCGATGAAATCATGTTGAATATTTAATGTAATATCATATGCATCATAATCAAAACAAATGGAACATCCAACAACATGGTTAAAAGTGATTTCTCCACATGGAATAGTACTTTAGATTATGAAAACCTTTTTGAATCAACCATTGTGTTTCATGAAATTCCTCAAGAACCGTTGCATAAACAACATACCAAGCCCAATTTGGTTATAATTGTTTTTTTACCAAAACAAAATATGTAATGAAGACAAACCCCTCACTACATTGCTAACTCATGCCACATCAAAATTTTAATGCATGAGAGAGAAGACACTGATAATTTTGGGCGTGTACCATATACAAATATAGTGCTTTTTAGAATAACATAGTTAGTTTCTCTATATGTTTTTAGTTTTAAATAGTGCATATGATATCTTGGGAAAATTATGTAATTTGGGTCACACATTGTTCGATCACAATTGCAACCAAAAAAAGTTTCAAAATGTAGAAAATTTCCCAACTTTCACAAATATTTATGCTTATTACTTCATCTCATATTTGAAATCTCACAAGAAAACTTGACATATATGTATCTAACTTGGGGCAAGAGGAAATAAATAAATTGGATTAGCCAAGACTGCAAAAATTGGAATAATATAGTACCAATAAAGTTTATTTTAGTGAACAATATAATACCAATACCAACATCATCCCACAACCTGGTAATTGGGTCTTTTGGTTGAAGTCTGAAAGAAGGAACTAGTGAATTATGTTGGTCAATTGGAGGAGCACCAAGGACCACACTTTTTGTCAATGGCACCGAAACTACCATTGAATGTACATCCAAGAGAAACCAAGATACCATGGGGAAATAAAAGATCCATCTTGCATATAATTAATATGTCTAGTAAAGATAAATAGCATAGTCTGTAAGACAAATATCGACACAATTAAGCTAATTCATTGAAATAATTTGAGAATCATCCATATAGTCATCCAATAGACTTTGTAGACTTGTGAGTAGAAATTGCATTAAAGGAGCTAAGAGGGTTCTCCTTTTGTAAACAATCATCCATGGAAAATTCATGACCCAATGTCTAGCATAATTGGGTGGGTCATTGCATAAGTCATGACACAATTTTCTTACATGAAAAAGTGTAGGGATATAAGTTCTTGTTAGTCAAAGGAAAGTATAATCATATAAACACAAGACAAATAAATACACAAGCTTTTTCTTGATTAAATAATTTCTATTCATTAATTATTCTCTCATATACATCCATTGAGCTATGATTATTCTCTCTTCTAGATTCACATTACAATGGCCCAACCACAAGTATATAACCACCAAACTTTTTAAATATGGAATCATGCAAACTCTAATTTTCCTTTCCTCATGCAAACTAAGACTTCACGCTTTAACTAAACTTTTCTAAGTTTCCTTTAACTTAACTCAACATTTTTCTTTTTCTTGACTCATATTTTCTAGACAAATCATTAACCTTCTAACTCTAGCTCACTTGAATTTGAATATTAGACTCGAATTTCTTTCCTTTCCTTAACTCTACTCTTCATGCATTGCATGCAAATGGGAGTAATTAATATTTCTAAAACTCCCTTAATTACAACCATATGACTCACCCTTAATTTAATCATGATTTAACTATGCATGCTATGCTTGCAATAAAAAATTGACTCAAAAGAAATTTTACAATGAAATTTTTTCTTTTTCATTTCTTCAATATTCTATACCCTTGAAACTAATTCATTTTCAGTTGTGCTTTCTTGATGTAAGCTCCATATTTCTTCACTTGTTGTTGCTACAATTTTTTTAACCTTTTTTATATTTGTTCTAAAAACCAATTTAGGCTTTCAGAGCCTATCTTCTATAGCTTCCTCTTAAAATATTCATTCACTCATGGATTACTACCACAACTCTTCATCTTCAAACTATGAACTGTGTCATGCTTCTTCCACTTCATATTCTTGATCTTCTTTCTGCCTATTTCATGATAGTATAATTTGATATATTCTTGACCCCATTCTTGAAAGGTTGTTTCAAATATTTCTTCTTCGTCTTCGGAAACTTCCATGCCCATTCCTACATATTTGTATTCATCTTCTCTTTCAGCTATAACTATAACTAGACTGTTGTCTGGTCTTCTTGCACACTCAAAATCAATGCTAGAAACATCTTCATTATGCTATGCAATCAGAGCTTTCTCTGCTTCTTCTTTCTTCTCTGCCTCTTCAACTGCATTGAGGCTATCTTCCACTCTTATGGTGTTAGTGGATATTCTCATAAAAAACTTATGAATCATTTTATCATCAATCATCAATTGTTGCTAGATCACACACTGCTTCATGAGAAATTCTAAGTATTGCTTCATAACTTGTTGCTACAGTGGTAGCTTCAACCTTTAATTCTTCATCAAACATGAAACTTTCCATATTTCCACAATTAGCCATTGTTTCAAAAAAGAGACCACAAATTTCATCAACATAAGTTTCATCCACTATGTGGTGAGATATCTTAGCATGCATGTGCTCATTAACAATTTCAACTTCAACAAATTGATCATTTGTTCCTGGATTCATGAGAGATGCACTTTCAAATCTACAAATACTTCATATGAAAAATTGTCTTTCTTATTCTCAAACTTAAATGCCTCAAAATATAATTCGAAGATGTCATCCTCAACTACAATCATACCAACTAGATCACACATGTATTTCGCTTGTTTATTGGAAGCCTCACCATCATCAAAAAGGTATATTGTTGGATTCACAACTCACTTTGTAGTCATCATCCACATATGTCTCGTCACAGTGAGATTTACCATCATATTCACCATCCATGTTATAGTGGGTTTCTTGAGTATCTATATGCTCTTGCTCTACTTCACACGTAGAGGCTTCAACTTCTCACTCTAAAATTTTTTATGTGTCTTCTTCATCCACATGCATGTCTGCATGATGAGTTTCACTTTTATCATATTTCTTACCATCATCCACATTTGAGTGGGATTCTCCAAGCTCTATTTTCATCCTATAGTCTTGCTCATTTAATACCACACCTGGAATTGACTTTCTATTGATTCTTCAACAAACTGTAATAAAATTTGTTGCTTTATGTCACTTTCCTTTATAACAAATTCTACTTCTAGGGCCTTCCATGCTTCCTAGGAAGATGTAGCTTTTGCTTTCTTGCACAAGGAATTATCATCCAATGCATGCTTTATAAGATCCAATACTAAGGCATAAAATACTTCATCATATGGGTTATTAGACCTATAATCAATCAACTCTTTACATCAAATAAAAAATTTCATTTTGACAGTTCTCAAAAATTTAAAAATTTACCAATAAATTTTGGAAGTGTAAACAGATCTATCATGATCCATTCATCCTAACTAAACAAACTATGAATTAACACTTTAACTAAACTTTTATAACTTCACTTTAACATAAATCGACATTTGTATTTTCCTTAACTTAGCCTTTCTTGACAAGGCATTAACTTTTTAACTTTGACTCACTTGACTTCTAATATTAGGCTTAACTTGACTTCCTTCACTTAACTCTTCATACATTGTATGCATACGAGAGTACTTACTGATGAGCCCCATAAATGGGTAATTATATGGGCTCATTTTACCTCCTAACTTAGCTTAATCCACCATTCTCTTAGCTTATTGCATGTTTTTTTTATTATATTTATGCTACTAGAGTGAGTTGGGTTGGTTATTATGCCATGGAGTCTAATGTGTGTTTAATGCAAACTTTTGTTGAATTTTGGAGACAAAGTCAAAGATTTAATGGACAATTGGCAGCAAATATTCAAAGAAGACAAGGGAGAGGATTTATAAGAGGGTTTCCCCCTCATTCATGACTCCCCACTTCGAATTCTCCTTCATGAAGCTTGGAGCACAAACAGCCACATCAATGCATTAGGAGGTAGCCAAGCAAGTGGAGGATAACTTCTGTTTATCTTGAGTTTTGGGAGCCAAGCCTCCCTGATTTTTAGGAAGTTGTTGGGAGCTTCAGTTGGATAAGTAGAGAGGCCTAGGGCCTCATTAGGAAGTTGGTCAATTTTTTGACTTTTTGTTGCAGCTTTGCTCGGCTCAACTTTGAGCTTACTTTTGTTGACAGTTTCATGTAATCTTATTATTATTTTGATAATAAAGATGAAATATTTCTTGAGCTAGCACTGAGTTTTCTCGGAGGGCTGAAGCTCTTGGGTTAGGGCCCGATCCAAGCAGCCAAGCTGCTCTTTTCCTGTACTTTTATGTTTCATTTTAGTTTATGAATTTGTTGTTGTTAGATAAATTTCTTTCTTGGTTAAGAATAGGTTGCTTTTGGTAATTTATAAGGTTGTTTCCATTTCAGTTTTCTGTAGTAGGTTGAACAGTGATAGAAAGAAGATACAAAAAAGGTCATCAATAGAGCCTTTGCCTCCTTTCCTCCCCTTGGAACCATGAACTGAGGCCAAGACCCTCTTGTTGCCACAAAAACACATATTTTCCTTCTCCATAGGATTTCTAGTATTGCAGTTTGTTAAAAGGTTAATGCTTTGCTTTAGATCTCTTTTAACATGCTCATTTCTGTCTTTGTAATAAATTTCCTTCCATGCTTTCTTTCCATGTAGAATTTCTCAGCATTTACTTTCCTAGATCAAAGTTTAGACTAGCTTGATGCAAAGTTATGTTTTTTGATGTAGCTAGTTTCCTTGCTTGCTTAATCTCACTATTTGAGTTTCAGTTCTCTTGCAGCAAATCCCTTCTCACAATAAGTCAGCCAATCAACCATCACCATCTCTCTTTGATCTATGTTCCACAGGTCACCCAAAGTCCCTCACAAATCTGCCTTAGTTTTCTGCACTTTTCTCATAAACTTTCCTCTCTTTCCTTGAACAAGTCCAACCATCTTTCTCTTTCCTAATCCTTCTTGATGAACCCTAGACACCTTAACACATCATCCTAGCCTTCAGCTACCCTTTCCACCCACTTTCCCACCTTCAAAACCTCCAAAACTGCTCTCAGCATCCTCCTGTAGATCCCTTGCAGCCTCTTGTAGATTTTCCTGTAGGTGTCTTTTTGAAGTCCAATTGTAGGGAAAGCCTCTAGAAGGCCACCTGAGACCTCCTAGGACCCATCCACACTTTTTTACACCTCTGCAAACTCCAAGGTCGCCCTGCATCACAACCTAATTGCTACCACATTCACAAACAAATAAATTACATGCATGACAATTTCACATAAAATTCCAAAAATATGTTTTTCCTCATTTCCTTCTAGAAATAGCTTGAATAGATGTTGTTTACTTCCTAGAATAGGTAATGGCATTCATTTCATGGTTTTTCATCTCTCTTTATACAAAAGTAGGATTAGTTGGTTAAGTAGGGTTTGATAGGTTTACTTTACATTCCAGTCCTTTTCCTTTCTGCAAGTAGAGTAGCCTCTGTAGAGTAAGCTTTCCTTTCTTTCATCACATATAGAGCTTCTTATGGAATCCATAGAAGTTGGCTTGAGCTCCTAGTGATCTTGCGCCGACTGACCAAGTGACAACCTGCAGTAAAACTAGTACTTTTGCATACATCACCGTCGCTTCCAAGTTTGTTACAAACTACCGGTTTGATAAAAGTAAAGTAGGAAGCCTAGGAGTTGCAGCATTATTGCTGCAATACTGATGCTCACCACTTTTTGGCGCCATTGCCGGGGAAGTGTTAGAGTATTTTGTGATCACTGCTTTCTTCTATTTTCTATCGCAACATTCTACTAAGTAGTTTATTTCAACAAAAGTAGAGTAGTTGTTTCTTTCAATTTCTGCATTTCCTCTTCAATTCTGCAATTTCCATTTCAGCAAAAGTAGATTAGTCATTTCCTTGCTTTCCTTTTAGTCCTGCAATTTCCATTTCAGCAACTTCATTTCAGTTAGTTGCAATTTGGTTGTTCAATCAATTTCAGTTTTGCAGGTACAAGCAGAAAAAAAAAAAAAAAAAAAAAACAAAAACAAAAAACAAAAAACAAAAAACCACCCAAAAATATTTCCTTTCATGCCTCATAGGAATAGAGATAATTCAGGAAAATTCTTGCCAAACACCCCCACCACATCACATAGCCACCCTTCTCTCTTCTTTGGTGGCAGTGATCAAGAAGAACCTTTAGGTGAACAACCAAAGATATTTGAAGAACTTAGAGGGGAAGAATAGGAAGAAAACATCCCTCCCGATACAATGGTTGAAAACAGAAATGCTAGGGGGAATGGAGAAAGAGTAGAGGGTACCTTTCCCATCTAGGAGACTAATGGGGACACCAAAATGAAGAACATAAGCCCTTTAGCCCTACCTAACTTCCATGGTTTGACTATAGAGGATCCTGACACCTTTTTGTTTGAGTTTATTGTTATCTGTCGAACCTATAACTATGCAGAAGATGAGCAAAAGTTGAAACTATTCCCTTCTACCCTCAAGGATGCAGCATTACGCTGGTTCATGGGGTTACCTGGCAATAGCATCACAACTTGGGCTCAGATGCAGTAGGCCTTTAATAACAAATATCGTTACTACTGTAGGTCAAAGGATACAAAGGAAGAAATCTTTTGAATGACCTTGGGAAGTGATGAATCTTTGGAAGATTATGAAGAGAGGTTCCAGCTTAGTTATAAAAGGGCCAGGTGCACACTTGACCCCGAATCTCTGAAGTTGGTCCTACTCAGGGGAATTCCGGAAGACCTTCTAGACACCCTCCATCTACTGGCTGGGGGAGACATCTACCAACTACCTTATGAAGATATAAAGACTATTTTTAGAAACCATTCTAGAGCAGCCAGAAAGAGAGGTAAGGGGAATCAACCCATAGCCAGTACCTCCTCATCCAATTCATCCATCAAAGGTAAACTTGGAAACATGCTGGAAGACTTCAAGAGTGAGATGCTGCAGACTCTTGCCATGGAAATGGATACCCTGCATATCAAAAGGAAACAAGAGGAAGCAGAGAGGGCTTTGGCCATTTTTTGTCCTAGGTGCACCAGGAGGCATCCTAGGAATGAATGTCCATTGAACTTTATAGAGGTTTGTTTATTCTGTGAAGAATATCATTCTATAGATAAGTGCCCTTCCTTTCCTGGACTTAAAGCTGTATACCAGGGGGCCGAAGGAGCCACTGAACCACTCTATTTCATGAACCAAAGGAGACCGCATGGACCTAGACCATACCAGTAGGGGATGCAAGGGACATCTCAGGCATACTACAACCCCAACCAAGCCACTTCCATATCTTCTTGGGGCCCTCTTGCTCATCCTTCTTGGTCCACGCCTCCTCCTTGGTCCTATCCATCTCAATATCATGCCCAACCAGCCGCTCATTCATTTCAATCCTATGCTTAGCCACAACCTCAGTGGAATGCATCTCATTAGGGGTGGAGGCCCTAGTATAACTCTCCTCCTGCTCTTTTGCCTCCACCACCTGCTCAACCACAACCATTGCCTCCTGCTCCACTAAGGAAACCACAAATGCCTGCCCAACCGAACCCGAACCCAAACAACAGACAGGCCCAGCAAGTATATAATGGGGAACCTTAATGCCCAACCTATGTTGTGGAGATTTAGGAGATTAACTTGCAATCTGGGAAGGTTCTCCCAGATAGCAAGCCTCCCCCTAAGGAGGTTGGGGAAGATAAAGAGGAAAGGGAACCTAAAGCAATTCCACTCTTTCCTGAGAGACTATTCGGGACAACATAGCCCACCCCAGAAGAAGCTGAACTTCTAGGAGAATTGAAATAGTTATGTGTGAAGATACCACTTCTCCAATCCATAAAGGATGTGCCTATATATAATAGAATGTTCAAAGAGAAGTGCTTTAGGCATCCAGGCAGGCGCAAGAGAGATTCCCCAACCATCAATGTCATAGGAAAACTGTCCGACCTGATGTTGGGGCAAGTAATCTGTCTGAAATATCTGGACCCTGGAAGCCCAGTAGTTGATGTCCACATCAATGGCACCATGATCCCACATACCTTGATTGATTTGGGAGCTGCCATTAATGTGATGACAAAGGACACCATGCTCAAACTTAACCTCCAGGGCTCCTTCACAAAGACCACGATAGTACTGTAGCTAGCAGATTGCTCCACCGTGACCCCTAAAGGGATTGTGGAGGATGTGATGGTCTCCATTGATTCTTGGGAGTACCCTGCTGATTTCTTAGTTCTCCAACTGAAGGCAAAGCTCACTGGGTATCCTCTCATCCTAGGGAGACCCTGGTTGGCTATTGTCGATGCCTACATCAGTTGTCGAGCTGGGAACATGACCATCAAGAACGGGCATATGTCCAAGCAGTTAATCCTATACCCTACTGCTCAACCCTTGCTAGAACATGATCTACCTCTCTGGTTGGAGGAGAAGGATGAGGATGAAGTCTATTCTGCACCACTGTGTGCAGTAGAAACTATCATAGGGGGAAACCACAAAATGAGGATTATATCATTGAAAATTTAATTTAGAATCCACCCCCAAGTATTTTTCCATTAGAAGATCTAGTGAAAGAAACCCAAGACAATCCCTTGAATGATCTCTGCGTGGTCGACCCGACCTCTCTTCGTGTTAAGAATATAGAGTTCGGCCTAGAAAGAACCTGGAAAATCAACCCATCCCTATCCACTTCCCAGGAGAAGGAACTGTGCAGCGTATTGAGAAAACATTTAGATGCGTTCACATGGAGTTATAAGGAGATGAAAGGAGTGCACCCTTCAATATGCTCTCATCGTATATACATTAAGGAAGATTGCAAACCAATCAGGTAGCCTCAAAGGAGGATGAATCCAGCCCTTAAAGACATTCTTAAGGAAGAATTGCAGAAATTACTTGATGCGGGATTCATCTACCCCATCTCTGAGAGTGAATGGGTCTCTCCTTTGGTGCTAGTGCCAAAGAAAAATGGTAAGTGGAGAATCTGTGTCGATTATCGGGAACTGAACAAAGCCACTAAAAAGGACCATTTTCCTTTGCCTTTCATAGATCAAGTGTTAGATGGTCTGGCGTGGAAAAAGTTTTTCTCCTTCCTAGATGGGTTTAGCAGGTACAATTAGATTCAAATCAGCCCGGAAGACCAAGATAAGTCCACTTTCACTTGTCCTTGGGGTGCCTTTGTATATCGGGTCCTTCCTTTTGGTTTGTGCAACGCTCCAGCCACTTTCCAGAGAGTAGTATGAGTATATTTTTTGAACTGGTTCATGATGCCGTGGAAATATTTATGGATAATTTTACTCCTTATGGTTCTAACTTTCAGGAAGCTTTATCTAACCTAGGAAAAGTTTTGGACAAGTGTATTGAAATGATCCTGTCCCTCAGTCTGGAAAAATGTGAATTTTTTATGACTAAAGGGACCGTGCTAGGTCATGCAATATCTCAACAAGGATTGCAGGTGGACCCCAACAAAGTTTCCATCATTCAAAGGGTCCCACCACCTCAAAAGGTGAGAGATGTCCGAAGTTTCCTAGGCCTAGCTAGATATTACAGAAGATTCATCAAAGATTTCAGTAAGTTAGCCTCTTCATTGTTTGGTCTTTTAGGAAAAGATGTCGAATTCATATGGACTGAACACTGTCAAGAAGCCATAGATACCTTGAAAGGAAAACTTGTGACTGCCCCAATTTTGAGAGGCCCAAACTGAGCCCTACTGTTCCACATTCACACAGATGCCTCGAACAAAGCGATAGGAGCAGCCTTAGGACAGATTGATGGAATGTTTCTATATGCCATATATTTCATAAGTAAAAATTTGTCAAAGGCAGAGTTAAACTACAGAGTAACCGAGAAGGAACTCCTCGCTGTAGTGCATTCCTTAAACAAATTCAGACATTACATCACAGGTTATCAAACCTTTGTACACACTAATCATGCTGCAATTAGATATTTAATGAACAAACTAGAAGTAAATGCTCGCATTATTAGATGGTTGCTTTTACTGCAACAGTTTTATTTGACCATTGTTGATAAGCCTAGTAAAGAAAATGTTGTTGCTGACTTTTTGTCTAGAGTAAATTTGCCTGTAGGTGAAGAAGGAATGGTGGATGATCAAATGCCAGATGAACACCTATTTTCTATCTCAGTACTCTCTCCATGGTTTGCTGATATAGCAAATTACTTGGTTTCAGCACAGTTCCCACCACACCTGTCCTCAAAAGAGAAGAGCAAGATCGTGAGGAAAAGTGCCCCTTTCACCTGGATTGGGGGCAATCTCTTCAAACTTGGCCTAGATCAGATCTTGAGAAGATGTGTCAGGGAGGAGGAATTTTTTGACATTCTCCTGACCTGTCATGATGGGCCTTGTGGAGGCCATTTTGCAGCAAAGAGGACTGCCTTCAAAATATTGCAGGCAGGCTACTATTGGCCCACTCTTCATCAAGATGTGAAGAGATATACCAACCAATGTGATCAGTGCCAAAGGATGGGGAAACCTACTCCAAAGGATGAGATGCCCATGCAACCTCAAGTGACCTTTGAGCCATTTGAGAAGTGGGGCATGGAATTTGTGGGTCCTATCAACCCTCCTTCAAAACAAAAGCAATACATCATTGTGTGCAATGAATATCTGACAAAATGGGCAGAGACAAAAGCAATGAAGGCAACAACAGAGGAAAAAGTAGCTGAGTTTTTAAGAGAAAACATATTCTATAAGTTTGGGTATCCAAGAGAACTGGTCACAGATCAAGGAAGTTAGTTCACTTCCAATTTGATTGAAGACCTACTCACACATCATAAAATCAAGCACAGGACTTCCACCCCTTACCACCCACAAGCCAATGGGTAGGTGGAAGTCACTAACACAACTTTGGAAGAAATTTTGACCAAGGTAGTAAGTAGCAGCGGAAAATATTGGGCGGATAGACTAGTTGAGGCCACCTAGGCCTACAACACAACATGGAAGACCACCAAAGGTTTCACACCCTATGAACTGGTCTATGGGAAGAATGCTTTGTTGTCAATAGAATTTGAATACAATACACTAAGGATGGCAGCTCAGCTAGACCTAGACCTCAGCCATGCACAGAGGGAGAGACTACTCCAGCTCAATGGATTGGATGAACAAAGATTGCATGCCCTTCTCCACATAGAGGTAGTTCAACTTCAGAGGAAAATATGGCATGACAAAAATATCAAGGAGAAGCAATTCCAAGAGGGAGATTAGGCACTGCTCTATGACTCAAGGTATAAAGACTTCAAAGGCAAGTTGAGGACAAGATGGCTGGGACCCTACACTGTGGAAAAATGCAATGACAATGGTTCAGTTCTGATTAGAACCATTGATGAGGAAGCCATCCCCATGCTTGTCAATGGACATAGGTTGAAAATTTACAAGAAGCCCCTCTCCAAGCAAGAGTTCATTGAAGATCTGAATAAGACAGTGTTGGTAGTGGAGCAGGTCTTAGCCTCCACTCCACCCACTCACTGAAGAAGCAGAAAAAAAAAAAAATAATAATAATAATAAGGACTCAAGTGAAAACCTCCATGAGGCGCTTGAGTCCCATCATTGGGTTGAAAACCTCTTTTGAGGCGGCCCAGTGATGACAAAAACAAAAAAAAGAGAGAGAATAAGATCCCTGGGTGAAAACCTCCCTTGGAGGCACCTAGGGTAGGCAATTAGGGTGAAAACCTCCTTGAGGCACCCTAGTTGTCTTTAAAATAAAATAAAAAAAAGAAAAGAGAAAAAAACAAAGAAAAGAAGGAAGAGGAAATTGACTTTTAATGTGCATTGCAGGTTACAGGTGGACCACAGGGAGCAAGAGAAGATGCCAAAAATCCTATTTCATCTCCTCCACACTCTTCTCCATCATTTCTGACCTTTCTTCCACCTCACTGTGTTTTTTTCCGAAGACTGTGTGTTCTACAGGAGGCTTCTGTAGAAATCACAGAGAGCCAGAAATGGTTCCAAAAAGCAGTTTGAGGGGCTGGAAAGTTTCATGAAGAGTATGTAGACCCTCCTATAGCTATCCACCCTCCTGACCATCCATCCCACAGCTGAACCACCTCATCATCATCATTTTTTGCCCTTCCTGTCGAAAAAACACAGGAACCAATTTTTAGAATACAAAAAACAAAAAATAAAAGTAGCAGCACCTCTAAATCTCACCTATAGCTTACCAAGTATGTCTCCATCTCCATTATAATCTCTAGTATCCTCCTCACAGCTCCCAACACAAAAATCAGCTAAATTTTTTAAAGGGAGAAGCAACTATAGGAGCTCCTATAGGATTTCCTGTAGCAGCTGATCCCCTTAAAATCAAGCCACATCAGCAAAAGAATTGCAACCAGGGGAATGTAAGGGCTATCTGAAGCCAGATCCAGCCAAAGGATACCTACACAAAGAAAACAAGCCATACATCAAACAGCAGAAAGCATGCAACAAAGGAAACACGGGCATGCAGCAAAGGAAATACAAGCATACAACAGCAAAAGGAACCAAAATGCCTCACAGCACGTACATTCGACTCCCACGTAAGTGACTAACCCTCTCCTCTGTTGCATCTGTGTAATTGAAAAATATGCATAAGAGAATGAGATGGTTAAGTTTGAACGAGAAATGGTGGCTAGTTAACTGGCCACCCTCATCCAATTAACTGCGCTCATCCGGAGATGCCACCACACATGTCCCTAGTCAACTCACAGAAAAATCCAAAGGACAGGTAGTGGAGGGTATACAAACTCCGATGCCATGATGGGAACTGATTGCGGGAAAGAGCGATGATGACAAGGCAGATGGGACCAGCGGTCCAAATATGGCAACGTACATTTCTGCCAGCTCACCCCATCACCAGAAATATCTAATAGAAGAAATAAGTACTCCTTCTCGAAACACCTTCACCACCTTTTCTTTCATTTCATCCTCATCCACTTAGTTGCAGCAAGCTCTTTGTCACCACCATAGCCTCGAAACCGTCGTTCTCCATCGCTTTCATCCATCCTCTTGCTATCGGCGTTCTACAGGAGCAGTAACAGGTTTTTCAAGAGCACCTACAGCCAGTTCTACAAGAGGGGCAATAAGCAGTTTTTAGGGAGAAAACACGGGATTTTTGCTCGAATTCTAGCTTGAAGAGGTAGGTTTTGTGCATACCCACCTTGATTATCAATATGTGCAAGGAATGATACAATTTTAAGGAGGAATTGAGTCTGTAGAAGAAGAGGAATTCCATAAAAATTTTCTGCCTGTTTTCTTAAAAAAAACACAATTTTTCTCTGTTTTCCTATTTCTTCAAAATTCTTGTCTCCATCTCTACCTTGGGTGTTCCAAAGGGGTATAAGCACAATGATAGGGGGATTCATGAGGAAGGAGCCCACAAATTCAGTCAGGCTCCATGAACATCCCGAAGTAGTAGCCATTTTCACTAGAGCAAAATGGATGCCATTGTTTGAAAAAATATGAGGGTTTGATGAAGAAGTGGCTCAGGATTTTGCCCTTTCTTTAGTCCCTCACTCAAGGACCCATGCCACTATTATTTTAGAGGTCTCTCCATGGAAATCACCTCAGAAATTATCAGTAGGGTTACCACCCTTCCTCTTGGATTACCTTGGAGCAAAGATGAAAAGCCAATTGGACAATCTGCCAAGAAAAACTTCTTCCAACCCAATGAACATTCTGTAGAAGACAAAAATGGCATTATAATAACAAGCATACCTTACCCTTAGGATGAGGTCAGTTACCAAATTATCAAATATATTTCCTGTGAAGAGAGGTATAACATAGTTTATGGCTACCATTTTAGACTTCTCCATGAGCTGAGATATGGCATGGACACTCCAACACCCCAAAAACTCAGCATCCCCTATTTTCCCCTGCAGTCCCTCATAGACTCCAGCATTAATTTGAAGGAAGGAGGTCCAAATCAGTTGGTTCACCATGGGTTAATTAAACTATTAGTGGAGGAAACCCTCCATACCTTCATAATCCCCATAGTATGGGAAATATTTAGAAACATGACAGAAGAAGATGATATAAAGGCCCTCACATATGATCTCAGTCCTTCTGATAGTGAGGAGGAAGAGCAGCAAGGGGGAGAAGGGGAGGAAACTGAGGAATAAGAAGGGGAGAAGGAGGAAACCAAAACAGAGGAGGAAGAAACCAAAACAGAACAAAATGAAACAAAACTAGCAGAGACAGAGAAAAATACAGAAGGAGAGGAAAATGGCGCAGAAAAGATAGAAGTATCCCCTAAGACCCTAGAAAGAGAGGTAGCAGCTGCCCTCACTGCCCTCAGCACCCCAATTAAACCAAAACAAAAGAGGAAGAGGCAGACATCAATGTATTTCAGGGCTCGGAAAAGCACAAGGATAAAAACAAGAAAACCATAGCCATCTTCAACAGTGCCTATTATAATTGAAGATTCACCCACTATCAAAAGGGAAGAATCTCCTTCTAGAACCCCCATCACATATGAAAGAGGAAGTCCCAGATCTTCCACCCAGAAGGAAAGAGTGCAACTACAGGACTCAAAAACAGTTCTACAAGAGGCACATAATGTTCTACAGGAGACCCTAACAAAGCTACAAGAGACCGAAAAACTTGAGAAAAGGGTAGAAGAACAACCACGGGGGAAGGAGGAAATAGTAGAGGCACAAGAACCTGACCCCCAGCCTAGTTTGGGCTCTTACTACAATCTTCTTGGGGGGGGGGGGAATCAGTCCACAGAAATTTGCAGTCCCACTTTTTTTTGAGTTGGAGAAAGAAAGAATAAGGAGCCATAGATGGATGCAAATCGCCAAATCCAAGGGGGTAGAGGATATTGGCCACATGGAGAATCAAATCAGAGAAATGGGCAGGGAACTAAGTGATGTCAGACATAGAGAGGCAATCACAAGAACTCACCTTGAAACAGAAAATGAGTTGCTCAAAAGATAGCTACAAGAAAAAGAGACGCAATTGGCATGCATGGCTAGCTGGTCTAAGGAGGCACTATAGTGCAGAACACTAGGAAAATCATATGGAGTATACCTCAAGGACCAATGGCTACAGTTTCAAATCAAGAATTTGGCATAGAGAGGCACAATGCCTTTTTAAGATTATAGACAGTTCATGGACCTATGTGACCAAAGCTCTTCAGAAGACAAGGAAAAAATAGCAGAGTTCTATTTGCATAACATGGCCCTCACAGACATGAATTTGTGGGACCCCAATGCTAGGCTAGGGGACTTGCAGCTAATGGCCATGGCCTCATGGATGAATCATGAGGAGAAAAGGGCAACATAAATCAAAAATTTGATGGCAAAAGAGAAAAATGAACCCTTAATGATCAGAGTTGAGCCATCAGACCCCATGGCCCTCATCAACACACATTAGTTGCTTGCAAATAATTCTCAAATTTCCCCTAAGTATATCAATGATCAGGCTCAGGCCATTGCATATTTTGAGGACATGGAAAGATTACTCGGGGATGACTGTATTCATGCTTGTATGAGGATGTGGAACACACTACCACACAGTTTGCAGATTGGGGAGTATCACTCCCCAACAAGGATGAAAGAAACATTAAGGAGAGTGCCACTATACAAGCACTCTATGCAGAGTTTGAATGTCAATTGGATTGGCCTCAAATTGAGTCCCCCACTATTGTTAGGCCTACTAGAGGGCAGAAAAGAGGAAGAAGAGCAACAACAGTGGGAAGATGTGGATAGAAAGGCAGGATTCCATGACAAAGAATAGGAGCTCACATCAGAAGCATGGGATATCAGGGAGGCCATCATGGCCATCAAGGATGAGGATATGGAATAGTTTGCTCAAAGGATGAGCAACACCTTCAGTAGGGGGGTGATGATGAGCCCCATAAATGGGTAATTATATGGGCTCATTTTTCCTCCTAACTTAGTTTAATCCACCATTCTCTTAGCTTATTGCATGTTTTTTTATTATATTTATGCTTCTAGAGTGATTTGGGTTGGTTATTATGCCATGGAGTCTAATGTGTGTTTAATGCAGATTTTTGTTAAATTTTGGAGACAAAGTCAAATATTTAATGGAAAATTGGCAGCAAATATTCGAAGAAGACAAGGGAGAGGATTTATAAGAGGGTGTCCCCCTCATTCATGACTCCCCACTTAGAATTCTCCTTCATGAAGTTCGGAGCACAAACAACCACATCCATGCATTAGGAGGTAGCCGAGCAAGTGGAGGATAACTTCTGTTTATCTTGAGTTTTGGGAGCCAAGCCTCCTTGATTTTTAGGAAGCTGTTGGGAGCTTCAGTTGTATAAGTAGAGAGGCCTAGGGCCTCATTAGGAATTTGGTTAGATTTTCAACTTTTTGTTGTAGCTTTGCTCTACTCAACTTCGAGCTTACTTTTGTTGACAGTTTCATGCAATCTTATTATTATTTTGATAATAAAGATGAGATCTTTCTTGAGCTAGCACTGAGTTTTCTCAGAGGGCTGAAGCTCTTGGGTTAGGGCCTGATCCAAGCAGCCAAGCTCCTCTTTTCTTGTACTTTTATGTTTCATTTCAGTTTATGAATTAGTTGTTGTTAGATAAATTTCTTTCTTGGTTAAGAATAGGTTGCTTTTGGTGATTTATAAGGTTGTTTCCATTTCAGTTTTCTGTAGCAAGTTGAACAGTGATAGAAAGAAGATACAAAAAATTCCATCAACAGAGCCTTGGCCTCCTTTCCTCCCCTTGGGACCATGAACTGAGGCCAAGACCCTCTCGCTGACACAAAAACACATATTTTCCTTCTCCATAGGATTTCTAGGGTTGTAGTTTGTTAGAAGGTTAATGCTTTGCTTTAGATCTCTTTCACAATGCTCATTTCTGTCTTTGCAATAAATTTCCTTCCATGCTTTATTTCTATTAGGCCCCTATACCAATAGGTGTCATATGTCATGATTGACTTGATGAGCTAGGTAATGTGTTCATACCTTTTCTTGTTGCAAAGGTTTTCCATATTTTCAGAAAAATCAAAAAATTTAAAAAATGTAAAGAGGGTATACCCTAAAAGAAAAATCAAAGGGTAAAAAGAATAAAAGATGGTCAAAAAATGAAAGAAAATGAACCCCAAAAAAAAGATAGACCAGGAAAGTGTGCAAATCTAAAATGCCACTACTTTTTCACTTTGTGTAATAAACAATTGTGTGCAGCTTGTCACTTATGCCACGATTCATGAATAGTCAAACTATTTAAACTTAGCTAATTCATTTTCAATTTTATCTTGTAGAAATAGAGAATAAATATCTGACCAAACAGTGTAATCTTGGCAGATAAGTAGATAGGTAGAGTAAATAAAAGGAGCTCAACAGTTTAATCTGAGCCCTTGGATGTAATAAGTGCAGAATTAGATAGGCTTTGCCATGTAAAAGAAAAGGAAAATTTGATAAGGGTTTACTAGTCTAAGTGCACCCTAATAAAGAAGAAAAAATGCTAGGTAAAGTAGGTAGGGTAGGTAGTTGATGTTGCAGAATCATATGTGATGAATGATGTCTCTAAATGTGTTAATCTTTCATTTTCATCACAAGGCCAAGGCATACAGTATATTGAAAGCATCTCAAGCAAAGCAAAGTCAGAATAATTAACTCCCCTTCTCATTTTCGCTAATTATTCACCAATTTCCCCTAAGTACTAAGGCATTTTCTAAATTGGAGGGGCTGAGAGCATTTCTCTGACTTCTGGAGGGACCAGACCCTCGACCCAATAATTTAAAAGCCTAAGTACTTAAAACCATTCATAAATCATTCATTCACCTTCATAAGTCTTTTCCTAAGTAAAATCCTATTTTACTTAGGAAAATTACATAATTTCTCATAAAAACCCTTTTTTCACTTTAGCCTAAGTTAAATACACTCATTAAATGTTTTTATACTTGGCGCTTTTTTCATTTCATCACCATATTAATTTTTAACTTATATTACATAATCCACGCATAACATTTACCCTGCCCGTATTATTTAAATATATAAAAAACCCCCAATTTCTATATATATTCTTCCCCTTGTTAACTATAACTGTAAAATACTTTTAATCGAGATTAATTAGTTAATTAGTAACTAATTAATAACCCTAATCCCACCCTTGCATCAATAAGGGATTTATTAACCCTCATGGTTAATTAAGAACCTCCTCGACCTATCACACCATTCTTGATATAATTAAATTAATCCCTAATTATGTTGGACCCACCTTTGTTAAACCCCCTTGTATCGCGCCTCTCATCAACCGTCCGATCAAGTCCTCAGGATCTGACGGCTATTATGGATATCGCGCAACCCTTTGTGACCACGTGTTAACGCGCAATCACAAAGTGGTTTTAGCACAGCGCCTCAGCCACGCGTCAGGAGATCTGTGGAATCACCGGCCCGAGGTCCATTACCGCTCATCCCCAAAACCAGGGCGATATGAAACCGCTTACCGCCTTCCCGCATACGACAAAACTGTCATGTCACTCCCCGCTGACGTCACCTGTCCGGAAACCAAAAAACCCCGCCAACCCCTGACTTTGTAAATACAACAAATAAGTCGTTTTCATAGCTTTGTACTGTAAACCTATGCTCCCATGCAAAGAACGTAGAGGTCACTGAGTTCGAAGTTTTCAACCGCCAACTTGCTCAAAAACTCGCAGTCGACGCAGCCCAGAGCCTGTTGGCCACTACCAGCACCTGTTATTTCACTATTCATTCCCCAAACACAGGTATTTATCCAATTCCCGAAGAAACCCTGCAAGTTCTCATTTTCCACTGTAATTTGGCAGAAAAAGACCCAAATTCATTACAATTCAGTCTTTATTTTCATCATATAAGTTCCCAGACCCTCTTTGTTCCCCATTTTACAAAGAAAACTTAAATTCCCTTTCTGAATCCACAAGAATCAGAAATGCAAACCCCTGTGGCTTTGAATGTTGCACCCATGAATGCTCCTCATAAAAATTTAGAATATCTGCCTCTTGCGGATAAGGATTTCCAAATAAAAGACCTTGCCACTGATAAAAATGACCTCAAAGTTTTTTTTCCAAAGTAGAGACAACTACCTGAATGGCTCTGATGTCCTGGGACTGTGGGAATCCAATCTTCCCAAGTACTTTCTCCCCTCATTCCATGTTTTCCCTGATATAATTCATCAATGCCAGGCCAATTATGACCCTAACCTCAGAGCAGTTATGTCTCCAAGCCAAACAATCATCTTCTCAATAACTATTGAATCCATCAATAAAATGTTGCAATTTTTCCCTAGTCAAGCTCTCACTCCCCTTTCCATTGGATATTTACTTGAAAAATCAACTCAATTATCCCAATCAGAACTTAATCGCCTTTGTCAGACCTTCATATTAGAGAAACATCAGCCCAAGGGCCCACCTCCTTATCTGCAAACTTTCTTCACAGATATGGGAAGACTCATTGTTGATATGATATCTTTAATTATGGGATTCAACACTAGTGAGTTTGTTGATGAGATAACCCTAGTGTTGTTGTCAATTTTTACTCCTGGACAGCCCCCTACTGTTAAGTATGATTATGCCTCCTATATTGCTAATAATATTCATGACCAGTTCTTGAGACTGGAAAATGAAAGAGTTTTCAAATATACCACCTTTATATATCATCTCATGTTGTATTATCAGTCAGAAAACTTCCCTTTCCCTGTCATGAAACTTGATACCAAAGGCAATCCAAGGTCTGTTATCTTTTGGAGTTCCATCTTCCATGCATCCTTTGAATCCCCTTACTCATATAATGAGTTCATTGATCAGTTTGTTCATCCAGCAACCACCTTATTAACAGGGATTTCCCCTCCCAGGATCAGTGGTGACATTAAGAGAATCCTTCAGCTCTCCAAGTAATACAGAATAGGTGATTGGTATTTATACAAAAGCCATACAGAAATCAGGATCTATGGGTGTGAGCTCTGCCCTTTCAAGTTACCAAAATATGTTCCAATGAGACTGTTTGCATTGGAATATTTCAGACAAATGATAAATTGAGACCTGGTCCATTTTCATAAAGCTAAAAAGAAAGCTTAACTCAGAATCAAAAATCATCTAGGCCTTTTTGTTCGCAACACTAGGGAGGCATGGAGAGAGGCAGAAAGAATCCTAGAAGATCACCTTAAGTTACACAAAAGTTTTGTGTGGATGCCATATGACCCTCATAGGTTCATATGTGATAGAAGAATGAAGAATAGACTGTCACCATATATACATCATAAAATCCCAGAGATTGAATAATTTTCCAATATGGATGAATGGAGGGAAGGGACCTTAGTAGAAACTGATAGTGAACAGGTCAATACAGAAAATGTTATGAGGGATCTTGAGAAAACACTTGACCTGGATTCTTTTTGGCAGGTACGATTTGAGTCTTCTCAAAGGTCAGGGATTAGTGCCTCTACAGCTGAAACCTCTCAGCAATACTCACAGGACACCAACATACCAATAAGGACATCCAAGGGAAAAAGACCAGAAACTAGCACTCAAGCTATAGAGCAATCCACAATGTCAAAGCAGCCTGAAACTTCTCAGGGGCAAGTTCAAACATAAGCTCACCAAACTCAGGTTAATGTAGAAGAGCCCCCAATTTTGCAAACTCCTCTGAATGAGGAAAGGAACAAAAAGAGAGACAGGGAAGAAACCACCCCTGCCAGTGGTCCATCAGACAAGCTTGGTGCTAAGAGGCATAGGCTAAATCCTCTTTCAGAAGAAGAATATGTTGAGGAAACTACAGAAAGTCAAAGGAAGGAAGGGGCAGACAATCATCAGACTTTCCCGGCAGTTGAGACACCTTCTAGCTCACAAAGATAGGAGCTAGAGAGACAACAAAGTGCAGAGGTATCAACTTTCAGGCCACCAGGAGAGGATACTTTAGGTATCAAGAAGAAGTTCATAGAAATAAAAGCCAGAAATGATCCATTGAGGCTCCAGGTTTACAATCAATATCTGAAAATGGCTCCCACTAATCAAAACAGATTGATGTCAGCCTATGACATCAAAGAAGGAAAAATGATAATGAGTTATTTCAAACCTAAAGTGCAACAGCCTCAATCAGCAGCAGACTATCTCAGAACCAATTTTGAGGTCATGGCAAAGGACATTCATCCTTTGGACCAAATTGAATTGCATAAATAGACAGGGGAGATGATCTATTCTACATTGACTGGTAAGGCCATGATGGCCCAAAGACTGGAAAATTCCTTGAATAATACAACTGCCCAACTACAGCTGGAGAAAGCCTCCTCACAAGCTAAAACAACAAAATAAAATCTTTAGAAGAATTGATCATTGAGTTGGGTCATGATCCGAAAGATGTGAAGGCTGCAGAAGCCTTAATTAAAAAGAAAGATGAAGACATAGCTGCCTTGAGAAAGCAACTAAAGTTGCCTCCTTCAAGGCATCCAGAGACTGCTAAGGTCATAAAGCAAAGGTCTGAAGAAGAGCTGATAGACTTAGTCCTAAAACTTAATGAACAATTGAAGGAGACTAAACAAACACTAGAAAAATCATTGAAGGACAAGCAAGGAGAGTCGACCTCTCAGCCTCCCAATGTGATACCAGTAGTCTCAACTGCAGTCCCTTCAACCCTTGGAACAACTCTGGCACCAAACATTCCAGCAGCCACAACTGAGGTAGTCACAGGACCAACCACAGAAGCAGGTACAGGAACAGGAGCAGCATTAGTAGGGATTTCAAATCTAAGTACAAAGTAGCTAATAAAATCAATGGAAGAGATGAAACTCCAAGTTTCAAAGTTACAGAAAGTGAAAGAACAATATGTTACCTTAGAACAAAGATATGATCTCTCAAAGATAAATGTTGCAGAAAAAACAAGGGAAATTAAAGGATTAGAAAACAAGGTAAAATCATTAGAAAAATACCTTACATTTGACAAGCCCTTGGTAGATATTAGAAAGTTTCTTTGGGCCAACATCACTCAGTGAATAAATGATGTTTGGCCATCAATTCAAATAATTTTATAGCAGATTGATTTGGTAAAGGCAGCCCAAGAAGAGATTCAAAGGACAAGAGAAGAATTAGGAAAGATGCCTGAGGAAGCCACCAGGCTCATAAGTTTTTTGAATAACAAGAATAAGTACCAGCTTGAAGAACTTGGCATTGAAGACAGAACAGGGACTATTCTAGAAGTTAAAAGGGTATTAACTAAAAGGACTCTGATGCAAAATTTAGAAAGAAGATGCCATGACATGCAGGAAGAAATTAATGCTTTTATGGAGAAATTTGGCATTTTGCAAAGCAAAGGGCTACCTAGTCCTTTAGTTATAAATGATAAATTGATGAGACACGTAGATTATATTGACAAATTGAATCAATATGCATGCAACCAAGCAAGTTCATCAACAAGTGCATCAACATCAAAGGCACTACCTACAGGTAGAGTTCTCTATGACAGTCTAGAGAACCTGTTCTATGTCGAGCATGAAATAAAACACTTGTTTCCAATTCAGCCTACCTTTTTTAGGTACACCGAAACTGATGAAACCCTCAGAAAACTTCAAAAAACTAGAATACCACAGCCAAAATAGTGGGAAGTCAGTAAGAAGATAAAAGCATGAGCAGCCAGCACAAAATTACATCAAAGACAGCAAGATGCCAAATTATAGGACCTAACTCCAGCACACTCTCAAGAATAGGGACAGCAAACCATCAGTTTGCCTCTATCTGCTACCTACGAGACCATCTGTCTCTATTTTCATGTAACATATAGTTAGTCATCTCAGAATATATCTCACTTTGTTATGAGATATTTTATTGTAAATTTTTTTGTATAAATACTCCCCCATTCGGAGTATTGAGGGGTGGATTCTTAGACATTGCTGTAAACTAATTATTTTGGAATAAAGTGTTGTTGGACAAATCTTGCATGGCTGGCTGGATGAAGAATTAATACAAAGGACTTTTCACAGGATTCATGTGCAATACATCAGACAAATAAGTATTTATAACTCATGTGTTATTGTTCTCTTGTTTAAATATTTCAATTATGTTTCATATCTGAATACTAAAACGAAAAAGCTTAATTCAGAAAGTGCTTCAGTGCAATCTATTTTCAATCGTTTTTATTCTTGATGTTTTCTTCTGAACTAGCATAAGCAGTGAATTCTTAATTGCTCATGTTTCCTAGTTTACTCATTTTGATCATTTATTAAAGAATTCTTAATTGCTCTTTATTGGTGATCATCCAAGTTCTCTTCTCTTAAAACATGTTGGAGGATTCTTAATTGCCCTTCATCCCTTTTAAGTCCATCCCATCCTATCAAGTTATCATTTGATCCCTGTTTTAGCTATCTTTCCCTGTGAAGCCATCCTTTGCTGAGAAACCAAATCCAGTTGAGCCATTTCTTTTGACTCCATTAGCCCAATGGCCTGAACTATTCAGTTCCAACCCTCTGCTATTGAATTTCACCACCAAACACAATCAAAACCCCAAGCTTTCGTAACTAGCCTAATATTTTCTAAAACAAAGCTAAACCTTAAAGAGAGAGCCCTCTCTAGATATAGATTGGCTAGATTCTGTATCTAAAATATTGGTTTGTGGTTACCTTGGACCCCTTTCCTCTTCTTGCAACTTCTAACAAAATCTGAGTGATAACACTTTCCATGTAGCATTTCTCAGCATTTACCTTCCTAGATCAGAGTTTAGACTAGCTTGACGCAAAGTTCTGTTTTTTGATGTAGCTAGTTTCCTTGCTTGCTTAATCTCATTGTTTGAGTTTCAGTTCTCCTGCAGCAAATCCATTCTCATAATAAGTCAGCCAATCTTCCATCATCATCTCTCTTTGATCTATGTTCCACAGGTCACCCAAAGTCCCTCACAAATCTTCCTTAGTTTTCTGCACTTTTCTCATAAACTTTCCTCTCTTTCCTTGAACAAGTCCAACCATATTTCTCTTTCCTAATCCTTCTTGGTGAACCCTAGACACCTTAACACATCATCCTAGCCTTTAGCTACCCTTTCCACCCGCTTTCCCACCTTCAAAACCTCCAAAACTACTCTCGGCATCCTCCTGTAGACCTCCTATAGGTGTCTTTTTGAAGTCCGATTGCAGGGAAAGCCTCCAGAAGGCCACCTGAGACCTCCTAGGACCCATCCACATCTTCCTACACCTCTACAAACTCTAAGGTCGCCCTCCATCACCACCTAATCGTTGCCACATTGGCAAACAAATAAATTACATGCATGCCAATTTCACATAAAAATCTAAAAAGATGTTTTTCCTCATTTCCTTCTAGAAATAGCTTGAATATATGTTGTTTACTTCTTAGAATAGGTAATGGCATTCATTTCATGGTTTTTCATCTTTGTTTCTGCAAAAGTAGGATTAGTTGGTTAAGTAGGGTTTGCTAGGTTTACTTTACATTTCAGTCATTTGCCTTTCTACAAGTAGAGTAGCCTCTGTAGAGTAAGCTTTCCTTTCTTTCATCACATATAGAGCTTCTTCTAGAATCCATAGAAGTTGGCTTGAGCTCCTAGTGATCTTGCACCAGCTAACCAAGTGACAACCTACAGTAAGAATTAGTACTTGTGCATACAACACTGTCGCTTCCAAGTTTGTTACGAACTACTAGGTTGATAAAAGTAAAGTAGGAAGCCGAGGAGTTGCAACATTATTGCTACAATATTGGTGCTCACCACTTACTATTTCTAACTAGTGAAACAATTTTGATCGATGATAAAGTTGTGATCGATGGCAGTAAATCAAATAGGAAATTTGGGGATGGGTTTGTATGAATCGTGTGCTCTTATAATTTTTAAATTGATATCCGAGACTAGAGTTCACTTGGTTATAACACATTTGAATATTTGACGATTGTTAGGCTAGTTGGGTTGTTGATTCTATAAGATAAATTTTATTCATATCATTTGCATATTGGTTATGTTAAGGAATAATTGTATGGCATGATTGTCTACATGCTTCAATAAGTGTTAAACTTATGAATTTTAATAAACATGAATTATAAAAAGTGAGGTGTAGCATGGAATCACGTAGTTTCGGATTGAGAAAATTGATGAGATGAAATGAGTCATGATGCACCACAAACTTATAGTGATGGGTCATCTGGGTGTGCTAAGTCAACTTCTAATGTGGGTGACTACAGAGGCATGACAATGGATTTTTAGGTTAAATTAAAGTTTATGTTGGAGGTACTTTTTGAACCTCCTTCATAATTTATTTATATACATCTGTATTAAGTGAGGAAGATAAATCACATAGTCGTTATTGCCTAGTTTGGAATGATATCAATTACTAATAGTACTTGGTTTCTTAATAATGCATTCATGGTTTTCTAATTACTATATGAAAATATTTACCAAAGTCTTAATACTTAACAATCAATTAATATAAAAAAATACTAAAGTGCATTTGGTATACTTTTTTTTTTTTACAATATTAGTAGAAATTTTTTGACAATAAGAAAAATATTATATACTAAAATATTATCTAAGAAATAATTAAATTATTGTTATTTATCTCTCTTATATATGTGTTAAATAGTGAAGGAAATTGAGATGTGAGTATAAGACACATGCAAGAATCAAATTTCTAAATTTTCATTTAGAAAGAAAAAATGAAGGTTTAAAATGCATATATTGATGAATTTGTATTTTATTTTTTTTGGATTTATATATATATATATATATATATATATATATATATAAAGCAATTGAGAAAAAAAATAAAAAAATTCTATCATTATATTGTATCTAAATTCTTGCAAATTTATATCATAGTTATAGTTGAAGTAATTTAAAAAATTTCACATATTTAAAAAATAAATAATTTTAGCTCATGGAGTGTAACTCAATTGACAATCAACTTGTTATGGAGTATTATGTAAAAGCATGAGATCAATGTTCAAATCCTCATGAGTTATACCAACCAAAAAATAGTAACTTTTATCTATTTATTTATTATATTTCTAAAATGTGGTATGTATATTGTAATTGTTTTGAAACCAAATTATCTTTAATTTATTACTTTTATGTAATTTTTAATATAACTTTCAAACAAATATAAATTAATTAAATACTTAAAATTTAGTTAAAAATCCCCAGATGCAGGTGGTTAATTTAAATTTAATGAAGATAGGACATGAGGACGGTAGATGGCCAAGCCACATGGCCACCCGCGTCCCCATCCATGCCAATTTATGGCAAGCCACTGTCAACCTGTAGGCGACATTAATTTGGTGCTCAGGTCGAGAAGCTTGTAGCAAACTCAAGGTTATGGCTTCTGCAAGCCTGAATTCGTTCACCCCTTCCCCACTCAATTGCTCTTGCCCCCCTGATGCTGCGAAGCCAAGCTCTCGCACGACAACAAGAAGGCGATGTTGGCTTCTCAACTGTGTTGATTTGGGGAATGGCTTCCATTTCTCCCATACTGCTCACTGTGCTCTGAATTCTTCTTAGAATACCATTGTTCCTCGCCCGAATAGCTCTATCAACCCCAGCTTGACCTCTGCCTCAACCTCTGCAATCAGTGCTAATACTATTGTCATCTCGGCCCACACCACTCATAGACATCCTACCCGAAGAGCCATGCCGCATTGTCGCCACTGGATGTGTAGCAGGAGAGACAGCAATTGCGGCAGAAACATTCCACCCCAGTCGCCGCCTCCTCCTGAGCCAACGATCCCATCTTCCTCCCCTCCGTCCTCACCATCCAGAGGTCATTTCATTGGCAGATATCTCGCCACCCGTAGCGGAAGAGGTTGGGCCTATGGTTTTAGAATAATGAATGCTGGTACTCAAACGACTAACTCCCCTGCCCCCCCTCATCTATCGCACCACTCGACCCAATTCCGCTTTCACAGTACCCTTAATATTCCTGTTATCATTATTATTGTCATAGTGGCCTTCAATGAAGAAATTCGACCGCAGGATGAGCAGGAAGCTCAGATCCATGACCAGTCCCAGAGACAGAGGATAACAGCAATCAGAAGAAGGCAAAGGAGAAGCAAGCCATCAGCGGATGGAAAAAACTCTGACAGTAGGTCTTCTTCACCCGGTTGCAAAGATGGCCATGACACCAGTCCGCAAGGTGAGGACATCTCTAGAGGGAAGCATGCAGTCGAAGGCAGTTTGGGTGGCACGTAAGTGAACGAGGGCTTCCCTGGTGGCACGTCTGTAGCGGTGGAGGACTGGGACGAGTACAGATGTCTCATTGTGGAAGAGCCTCCACCAAGCGACACCTACCCAAGTGGGTCCATGCAACCAGCTGTTCAAGACGCCAAGTTTCGTTTTCGATGATTCATGGGGTTGTTTTAATGGTTTTTCAAACTTTTTGGTTAATTTTGGTAATTTTGGTAAAATGACTTAGATGTTTATGTTGGTTTTGAATTGGGACCCTTGCGTGGGAATCTTTTTTTGGCTTTGCTCAGACTGGTTTCCCCTCGGTGGGTAGTCCTGTTTCAATTTTTAATGACTAATCATGACATAACTCTTTTCAACACTGCAGAGGTCGAAGCCTCGCTGTAGTTTTACTGTTTCTTTTAATAGAATTAACATTACTTAGAAAAAAAAAATAGTTAAAAATATTCTAACTTTTCAAAATTCTATATTTTAGTTTTATAAATAATTTAAAAAATAATATAATTAGAATATTCTGATTTTATATTTGTTGAGAAATCTAGTGGCAACAAGTGTAGGTGATTTCTCTTTCAATGATAAATTATTGTGATATATTTTTTGCTTCACTTAGCTTCTTCTTTCTTGTGATTATTATTAGTATTCTCTATCATCAAACAATTATCAAAAGGATACAAGATATTGGCGATTAGGCAGGGTCAAAACCTCTCCAAGCTTGAGAGGAAAACCCACATAATTCTTCTTCCTATAGAATTTTCAATTGATGAATTCCAAGACCAAGACTCTTCACCAAGAACCTCTCCAATAACAAGTCACAAATATTTCTTGAACAATTATTCTTCCTTTTCAAGTCAATGTTAGTCAAATTTTCTTCTACACACTATTCTTGGCTTCTCTTGAATTTTGACCTGTTATTATAGACCTTTAATTTTCATCCTACCTACAACTATCAAGATGCCACACGTGAGTGCTTGATGAGGCAAATCTATGAGGCTCTTCTCCTTCACTAGACTTGCACTCTTGTTCTTGTGACTCCAACTAGTCATGAAGCTTCCTTCTTCACCCTGATCTCAACTCCTTTAAATTTTGATATAACCCTACTACAGAAACCCTAGTTGCAGTCACATATCTGAGTGGAGGGACCCAAAAAAAATACTAGAAACCTTCGATATTTTTCTCCTTCTCTTCATTTATTAAGAGGATTTCTTCCTTCCTTTCTCACACTTATTTCTTCTTCATGGATGCTTGATTGATGTTTCTTAAAGTGAGGTAAAGTCTTCTTTATATAGTCTTCTTACCCATGCAATTAAACCGACTTGTCATTATGTCTAGGTCAACATCTCCTTCTAGATAGCTCTATAGCTTCTTTTGAAGGTTGAATCGTTAAAAACTTGTGACGGGGTCTTTGGAGGGTCTTTTGACTCTTAGAATGACTCAAATAAATTTCTTTACAATATGTAATATTCCATAAATAAGTCTTTCATACATAACAATGACCTAGAAGCTCAAAATAGGAGCTTAACCTAAAAAAAATTCCTTGAGCATGAAACTGATGCCTCAAGATCAACAAAAGTAAATTTTTTTTTCTCATTACATTAAATACATAAAATAATGATTGCATATGTCATTATGAATACCAAACCTAATTACATATTTCAACACACCCTCTTAACTAGGGATATATTCATAATCCATACAAAGTACTAGGACATTCACAATATCAAGAATTCTCATAAGAAGAGTTTGATTGGTAACCTATATGTATAACATCATATCATACAACATTGTCACATTTCAAGGCCTTGACTAACAACTCTATCCCTCCACAAGATCATAGCACAATGTTGATAATACCAATGATTTATAGACACCTTCATCATTGTCTCTCAAGGAACATACCCCACTTGAGTGTTCATAGGGTAGGTCCTTCCAAGAATGTTGCTATATTGTATTCCTAGTCCTCAAAGATTATATGTCCTCCATGACTACTCTTATCTTGGATGCCTTACCACATCCTCAAAGAGTATTGGATGCCAGATTCTTACCCAATCCTCCATTCTTTCTTCCCAAGTGAAGACAAGAATGATGTGTTTATCTCTCCCTCTCAACTAGGGAGGATATACCCATTCCAATGAAGGAATGTACCTATTCCAATAAAAGGAATGTACCCAAGATCCCTCTTAGCTTAGGGACTTTCTTTCAAGTTTCTTCAAAATCAGAAACGTGCTTCCAAGCTACCTCTTAACTAGGGACCGGTTTCTAGTAGCAGATCTTTCTTCATTGGTCGAGATCATGGGACCTTAAGCTGCTTGTAGCATTCCTCCATTTAATTTCATTAATTTCATCTTTAACATTATGGGTACTTTTTCGTAGGGCATCTACCATCCACCACTTTCCATCTTGAATCAGGGAATTCATGTCATTCTTCCTTTAATCGAGAGTGATCCATTAGATCAAATCTAGCTTTTCCTCACGCAACTACCTTTTCCAGATCATTCCCCCTTCAAAATATTCCATACCACCACATGATTACTAGATGTATGTAACTTCCACAAGTCTCTTTTGGTAGCCCTATATCCACCCATCTAGATATTATTAAAAATGAACATCATATCAAAAATTACCTTTTGTGATGGCCCTTAATCTTGGAATCCTCTTGTTGTAATATCAACATCTTGCACACATATATATTGACACATCTCTAGGATATTAATTTGTCAAGGGTCTTCTTTCTATCCATACTTTTCCAAGGTATTCATATCTTTCCCATGGAGATATCATAGTCAATTATTCTTAGTCATTGGATGTTTATTTCCTTCCCCATAGTTACATCTTTCACGATATCTTATTTTCTTTATTCACATATTGCTTCCCAGGAAATTTCAATCATAGTTCCTTCATCTTTGTCAACCAACTCATATTTCATATGAAGACATATTATGCTGATTTCATCTAGTCAATATGTGAATCATGCCTTCAATACATCTTTCCAACATAAGAGAACCCTTTCTTTTGAGGTTACTCATGAGGTAGAGTATATATCCTGATTGATCGCAACTATATGATGAAATGACCCAACTTATACCTCTTTCCTTCATTTGGCCATCTAAATTTCCTTCAGCAGCTTCTTTTCCTTGATTGAAAGTTTTTCAACCATGTCGACATGTTGCATTCCTTTGTCATCATACCATCATTATTTAAAACAATGAATCCCATCCAAAGTGGAATTATTAGTGATACATTTTCTTCTTTTAAGAGATGAAGTTTCTAATGAATACTCCAACAGAGGATCCTGATTATCGTCTTCTTGCAAATGCTCCTTCCCAATGATGTATGACGAGAATCATACTAGATGACTCTACTTTACCCATAAGTACTACTTATGTTTCCGATGAGGTTACTGAGAGCTACTTCCTTCTAATGATGATTGTCATAGACTTCTACTCAAGCTTTCTTTCAAGCTTCTTATTATGATCTTTTGAGCTCTTTATTTAGTCATATTCTTTTGTGATGCCTTCTACTAAAATGATGCATCCTATCATGCTTCTCATGCTTCCTATCATCATAGTTATACTTTACAAAAACTAAAAAGAAGTTGGAATGGAGAAGACTTATCTCAATCATAGTAGAGATTTTTTAATTCCTCCTTATTGGAATTTTTCTTTCCAGTTTCTTCCACTCCTTCGGTGACATGGGCTTCTTCTCTTCCTCTTTTATTTTCCTTCTTGAGTTTAGGACAATCTCTCTTTTAGTTCCCATATTATTGACATCCATAGCATTGAACCTTCATCATTTATTTTTCATTTTATGAGGACCAAAATTTCCAAACTTCCCTTTTCTCTTTGTCATGGAAACAAATTCTTGTGTTTTCTCTTTTGATCCTACATCACTTTTTCCCTTCAACCTCATTTCTTCATTTTTTCATAGTGATCAGATTTTATTGACTGGAGTAGCTTCCTTCTTCCCATAGATGCTTGATGTAAAGTTACCACATTCCTATTGTAGTGCATTGAGCACTATAGTAGTCATTTCCTAGTCAGACATTATTTCTCCCAATTCTTGTTGCTGGTCCCTTATTTCAGACACCCTCATAAAGTATGAGGTTATTCCTTCTTCTTCAATATCTTCATCTTGTATACTAGTCTTAACGAGATCAATTCTCCTATAGTTCTTACGGAGAACAATTCTACAAGTTTGTCATATATATCTTTTGATGTTTCTAATTTCGATACATAGGGAATGAGGGTGTCTTTCATGAAATTTTCAATAGCTTGAGATTCTTCCTTTGGAAGTTTAGTTCTTTCACCCTTAACATGATCCATGACTTCATTTTCTATGAGGTTTAGATCTGTCTTATTCTCCCATGCAAGAAATTTTGAAGCCCCAACCAACTTGTTGCTTTCCTTGAAAAAAGAAATTTTGATAGATTCTAATGTGGAAATTTAGTGACACTTACTTGAGTAGATGCTCCTTGTTGACAATATCTTCAAGTAGTTTCTTTCTTTATTTTGATGATGGTAGTGGAAGATATCCTTTTGATGAATATGTTTTCCTTCAAATGTGATTCTTGGTTTCAAGTGGAGGGAGATCACCTTGAATCTTTGATGATGAAGACACCACCTTTCTTATTACTTTCCTTGGATGAATAGACTTCAAAATTCTTCGCTTTGTAGTTATTCTTGAATTTGAGTAAATGTAGGGTCTTATTGAGGTCTCCTTCTTTGAGTTAATAATTGAGGGAGGTTCCCAAGAATGCTTTAATAAAATAATCATTCTTTGATCTAACTAGGGTTTTTATACTTCCTTCAAGATGATGGTGTACTCCTTGTCCTCAAAATTCCTTCAATAATATTTAGTCCTTTACTAAGCTTCCTTTCCTTGACTTGTCACTTTAGCTATGATACCATGTTGAGAAATCTAGGAGCAACAAGTGTAGGTGATTTATCTTTCAATGATAATTCCTTGTGACATATATTTTGCTTCACTTAGTTAGCTTCTTCTTTCTCGTGATTATTATTAGTATTATCTATCATCAAATAACTATCAAATCATAAATAACAATGAGACAAAGGATACAATATATAGGTGATTAGCCAAGGCAAAAACCTCTCCAATATTGAGAGGAAAACCCACAAAATTCTTTATCTTATAGAATATTCAATTGATTAATTTCAAGACCAAGAATCTTGACCAAGAACCTCTTCAAGACCAAGTCACAAAGCTTCCTTGAAAAATTCTTCTTCCTTTTCAACTCAACGTTAGTCAAACTAAATTCTACACTACTATTCTTGGCTTCTCTTGAATTTCGGCCTCTTACAGACCTAAAATTTTCCGCCTACCTACAACTACCAAGATGTCACATGTGAGTGATTGATCGGACAGATCTATGAGGCTCTTCTCCTTCGATATATTTGCACCCTTCTTCTTGTGACTTTGGCTAGTAATGAAGCTTCCTTATGTTAAATTTTCATAGGGATACATTTTTCTTTGCTTTGATAATTTCATTTCATCATTAATACATTAAGTTCACCCCATATCATCATTACACTATTCATATCTACACCATAATTCATCAACATATGCAATTATATAGAAGTAACAACATCATCATCATCAATGCAGCAGAACATAAAAGGAACATTAGAAGAAAAGCATGCACACACATAGGGACACCAGGATTGGTCCGAGAGCAGGGAAAAACCCACTATGGGGAAAACCTTTGCAAATATTCTTCTTCTTAGATCGTCATCAAATAATTCAGCAAAAGAGAGTATAACGATACATAACTTTAAATGTGCAACAAAACAACTATGATATCCACAAAACATATCTAATCATGCTTGTAATAAAAACTCTCATTATGATGGTTGTAATGTGATGTCACAAACTAAAGTGAAGTGTTGTATACTGTTTTCACTGATATGAACATTGCTAAACACTGATATGAAAATTGCTAAACATTGATTTGAACACTACTGAACACTAATCTGGGAACTGTCGAACAATGATTTGAACATTGTTGTCATTGAGTGGAAACTTCGAAACACTAAAATCTCATCTTTGAGTCTCGAATGCAGGGAGGAGGAGTTTTGTGAGCATCTATAGCAGACTTCAACGCTCTCTGTGAACTGTATTTCAGCATCTATGTCAGACTGGATTCTCCTAGACCATTTTGTGGATGCATCTAAAGACCAACTCACCAGATCTGCTCGAAAACTCTTGGATGCTCTCTTATAGTTACTGTGCACACATCTAGGGCCTCACGGACGCTCTCAGGACCACTCTGTTCAAGCATCTGGGGACCCCCATTTCTGCATTTAGAACCCTGGACACTCTCATAAGATTATTTTCCAGTGTCTATAGGTCTATAGAATCTCTCATAGGCTCCTTTTCCAGCATCTAGGGCTAGAAAACCCTAGATTAGTGCGAGCTTCAAACTTGAGATTGTGAACCCTTGTGCCAACTTTCCTCCAACGGACTTGTGCGAACCAAGAGAATAATAAAAGATAAAATGGCTTCATTGAATGTATCTAAATTATCTTTAGGTCTCTTCTATTTATAGGCTTTCATGAGGGTCCAATTGGGGTTAAGTAGTTACCCATGTGGTTAGGGCCAACCCATTCCATAATACATGTATAAATAAAATAATTCATTACTCAACTTCTACTTGACCAAATTGGGTGATATTTCGATCGATTTTGGTTCTCTATAAAAGAGGAATCTAATTAAATCATCATCTCATTCGTTTTAGATTTCCAAGGTTGAATTTGACCGCAGTTTAAAAATTAACACTCCCTCTCAACTAGGGAGAATTCCACCTGCTAATATATGTTGATTGATCAATATTCCATTATGAAATATTTAAGTGTCATCACATATTATCACTGATCATCTCTATCATGTAATTACTATGTAGTTCCCATCTCAAGTGTCTCATCATCACAAATCATCATTTTAAATCCTGGTCTATCATTTGCTTAGTCCTGCTTATCTCTTGATTGTTCCTACTCGTATGTTGAACATTCTCGGAGGTAGAAGAAGAAGAATTTTTTACCAAAGGGGAGATTAAGCTACCACCCTCTGTCCATTAGGCTACTACTCGAAATCTCTACCAGCGGGCTGCTACTTGGAATATCACCATTGATCGTCATCGAAGAGCATATCACCAAGGAGCACATCTCAACCTAGAACCACATCGGGGAGCAATAGCTTCCACCCATACCAAGTAATAGGATAACTCATCATACAGGGGAGTACACCCTCAACCCTGGAATATCATTGTAGAGCTTACCCTCAACCTGAAATTTCATTGGGGAGCTTACCGTCAACCCAAAATTCTATTGCCTACCGATCTTCCCAACAATGAATGTCATTAGTCATGTGGTAGAACACTTGCATCATAATCGCTTTGAGTTGTACACCCCAAAGTACATTCTAGACTCGTTGGCCAAACGAGGAGTGGTATTCCCAACAAGCCCTTCTTGTGGGTATGATGCCAACTGGGGTATACTCTGCAAAGACTAGACAGGGGAGTAGCACCCTCAACCCTATGGGTAACAGATAGGGGTCATGCCCTATTGTCCAAATTTCCCTCAACTCCAGGATCCCTTCTCCCTCAATTCCTCACCCTAGGAACTCAAACAGGGGGGAAGAGTTGGTTCGGTGTGCTCAATCAGTGATGCTCTCATCATACTCAAATCTGGTATCTGCTTGTCTCAATAGGAGTTGTTTCTTGTTCATACATAACATCAAATAAAACTTCATGTCAGATCATATATAATCATATAAATCACAAAAGGATATCATAATCATCCTCCCTCTCAAGGAGGTTCCAATCACAAGCCTGAGCTTGTTTTGAATAGTTGCACTATCTCAATATATTAGAGTATCTCTGTCCCAACTATAAATATCGGGATTTTTACTAATCAGATCTCAATGTATCCATGTCATATCCATATCATGCTCAGATAAATCTCTAAGGAGCTTCTTCATCTTGCCTCACAGCTAGCCATGCTAGAAACATCGTACTCATCCTCAATCATATTATTGACCTCTCATCCAAGATATCATGGAAGATCGCATACTAAAGCAACATTCAAATTTGCTTAACAATAATCTCTATTAACAACAATACATCCATGTAGTCACATATCATAGGAGAAATATCTCAAAAATATAACACCTCATGTAGATATTTCAAAGCATGCTCGGTGGCAGCTTCATGTGAATGAAGCAGCTCAATCATGAATTTATTCAGGTTCTATGCACATCATATATATACAGATGGATGTTCAAAATAGAACATCAATGCTTCAAACAACTGTCAGATGCCATGTCAAGTTCAACAACATCTTTGAACTTCAAATCGAAGTATCCAAGGATTTTCATTTTCATTATAAAAAAACATTTTCCAATAGATTTGCAATTTGAAATTTATTTCCCAAATTCCAAAAATCGATTCATCATGCCATGATACATCATTTATGGCTTCAAAAGCCATCGCCCTCTCATTCAGATTAGCAGAGGCTCATCACTTGTCACAAGTAGATCATCAAGATATAAACCAAAACCATAATCAATATCAAAGCCATACCTTGGAACTCATCAGCCTGACCTCATCAGATAACTGTCAAATATAAAGATATATGGATTGCAATTTCTAAGCATAATGCCTTGCTAAGCTAGCATGATCAACCTTACATAAATCAACATTGTACCATCACAATAACAAAGTCAACTCATCAAATTTTAGAAGCACGACCATTATCAAAGTCATCAGTATCATAGTATCAATTCTTTCAACCAAGAGACAGGTGGGGCTCATATCAAATAATAACTTCATCATTCCAAACATGCATTATGAAACCGAAATTCATCGATTCATAATCATAATCATAACATAAGTCATTTCTATCGCTAGGTAGCACAAACATAATGACATATCTATATGTATGTTCCAGTCACTTGCAAACACAAGTTCAGTATGCATGTTCATGTTATGGAAACCATTCAACCTTTTCCTACTTTCATATCCTGTTATTATCTAGCACATATCTGTAGGACTACTATCTCCGAGGTGAACATATTATTTTATGCACAATGATCAAAAATTTAACCCAACAATTTCAGAAATCAAATTACAGTGACAGGATATGTCAAAAACATCTTGATTCAGAGTTCAAAAATCTTCAAAAAGATTTAGATGATGGTCAATTGTGGTTAAACCTCTGGAGGCTCCCTTCGGGTTAGCATGGGAGTGTCTTTAGCTTCCTAGAAATTTTCTAGGCCTTAGCTTGTGTGTGTCCATGGACGAGATCTCCCAAATATGTGATTACATCTAGAGAAGAAATCCTAATTTATGTACGGGCTTTAGATATGAGACTCTACCGCAGATTAATAATGTCATATGCACATAGATCATATTTCAGCAACATAGAATGAAAATATTAATATGAGTAAGAGTATTGAAGATATTCTCCCTCTGTCTAGGGATATAATTCATTCATTTCATCATCTTGTCTCTACTAGAGTCGAGAAACAACAGATCTGCTAGATCATAAAGATATATCTATCATGGCTATTAGCATTGTGACATTGATATTTCATCTAAGGTTAGACTCAAATCAGCAGCATCATATCTCAAAGATTATGAACACA
The DNA here is from genome assembly GCA_031772625.1 of Pinus tabuliformis. NCBI lineage: Eukaryota > Viridiplantae > Streptophyta > Pinopsida > Pinales > Pinaceae > Pinus > Pinus tabuliformis. The sequence continues at coordinate 1,583,019,589 of CM062817.1, forward strand.
ATAACACTTTCTATCAATTCACTTCATTAAGTTAGGATATTGAGTTTAACCATATGTTGTCAAGACATGACTATAGTTAGTAAGAGATCTACTTATCAATCTTACACTTATACTTCTCACATCAAGGTTGCCATGCTCTTTATGACTAATAAGATCAAGTTACGTCATTCAATAAAGTGTTATCAAAATAACAAGAGTTTCAATCTCTCTTTCTATATGCTTTCATCGTGCTTATCGCAAGTGTTACCAACAGACTCATGTATAGGAGTCAATGAGCTATCCTTCTATATGAAATCCATCATGACACATATCAAGAGTATCATTTACTAGAGTTAAGGTGCTAGCATTTTTTCTGGGATCAAGATATCCAACAAGATAGATGTTAGCCAAACATCAAGTACATCAATGTATCAACCTTAGATAACCTCATATGATTTAAGAAGATAAAAAATGTTCAACACCAAGTGCATTTTTTCATCATAAGAAACATAGATCCAAGTCACTTTCATATGCATGTATGAGCCATTAAAGAAATATACAATCTCATCAAACATTAAGGCTTGCCTGAGCCAATCGCTAAAACATACCATGCATAACTTGTGGTATTATCTGTGCACCTTTTCATTCGACATAGACCGCTTGAAGCACTTTGTCATATTTTCAACAAGTAGCTCTTTCTCTCTTTCCAGATCTGCATCTAAAAATGATCTTCAAGAAGGATCTACTCATCACATCTCATCAAGGAGGTTAGAAACATCCATATGCTCAAATACATATGCAGGAAGTATAAGCAATAAACATAATCATTAGATCTATAAGTGTAATAAGTAAGAAGTTAAGAAATGATTATCTTCAATGAGAGGTGATCCTCTCCCTCTTGAACCAATCTTCAAGAGCCATCAATGTCAATGGTCCATATACCAATGTTGCCATCAAGTATCCAACTAGGTTTGCTATGGGTTATCCCATCTCGGGCTTCATCAAATCTCCCACAAGTCCTTGAGCATATTCTCATTTACCATACAAGGTTCCAAATCTCATGTATTTTCCATGAACCAGGGTTTTCTCTCCAACCCTACCCTCATAGAATCCATCAAACCCTAATAATCAAGATGCCTAGGGTTTTCTTCAAACCCTAGATTTATTTTAGGTCTCCACCATCCTCTTCTTGCTTCTATCAAAGGTGTCATCATCAGGGTGATATCCATGGCTTTTCTTTAGCCCAACTCTGATACCATGATAAGTTTTCATAGGGCTACATTGTTCTTTGCTTTGATAATGGCATTTCATCATTAATACATTAAGTTCACCCCATATCGTCATTACATTATTCAGATCTACACCATAATTTATTAGCATATGTAATTATATATAAATAACAACATCATCATCATCAATGCAGTGGAACATAAAAGGAATAGTAGAAGAAAATCATGCACACAGATACAGACATTGGGATTGGTACGAGACGAGGTAAAAACCCACAATGGGGAAAACTGTTATGAATATAATTCATATAGAAATAATAATAAATATAAATATAAATATAATAATAATAATAATTAATAAGTAAATTAACTATTGGTTAGTTAGTTAGTAATGAAAAGGCATGTCTTAGAGACATGACCATTCGTGGAAGGGCACCGGCCTAGGGTATATAAGCAGGCCCTCATTCTCATTTGTACTCATTCTACAGCAATTCTTTTTACAATATACAATTTACAATTACTGTCCTACAATAGATGTCTTTGTCTACAAAGTATTTTAAATATTTTCACTACGTATACGACTTTTGGTCGTTACATTGGTATCAGAGCCACCTCTAATCCCGAATTTTAGCCATCAAACTTCATCAACATTGTTTTCGTCAAAATTCAAGTGTTTCACTACAAACTTGGAGATTCTCCATTATGCCAGTTTCACTACTAGGCCTTTGGCCATACAAAAAAAAACACCAATGCCTTCCTCTATCGTCGAGACCCTACATGTTCACTTTCATTTCTTTTGTTTGTTCTCCCTCACATGGTTAAGAAAATTTTCTACTTGCTGTTACAACATCACTCTAAGACTCATCAAGCCAATGAGGAACCGAAGATGTATTCTGTAGCGTTATTAATGATTTTCTATGACGTTTCGATCTTTGTTGTTTCAATTTACTTGGGTTTTGTCTTGCAGGTGTCGTCAACCAGAGTGCAGGGTCTATGGTCCCAACTCTGGTCTAATGTACAATGTTTCCATCCATGACACTGTAAAATGTTGCCATATGCTACCATACCCGTTGTCAATCATCACATCCCTGTCAAAGGGTCAACGGGCGTTAGGTGGCTGCTTGGTGTCATTTCATATGAGTGGGATCGATAGATATATATTCGCGCGGATATATTACATGGGTGCTATGTTAGTCAAATGGGTAGTTGGGTCAATATATGGATTAGGGTCGAACATTATAGTTACATAATAACCAACTAAAATTTAATTATTTTTATTTAATTAATTAAATTATAATTAATTAAATTTAAAATAATAATAATAAAATCAATATATATTAAGAAGAAAAAAAAATAGAAAAAAGAAGGCAAATAAAAAAAAAAATATTTAGAAGTACAAATTCTTAAAAAAATAAGGATCATAATCAAAAAAATAGAAGAAAGGAAGAACATATCAGTGATGCTAATGAAAAATTATCAATAAGCAAAAAAAGAGCCTAATTCGAAAATGATGAAGGTGGGACAGTTTTCCTATAAAGGTCTATCAATTATGGATCACGGATTAATTAAATTAAAAGGAAGCATCCAAAGAAAAGAAATTAATATCGCTATCAACACATGCAACAATAAAAATTACATCAACATTAATTTGGCAACTCAGCTATTAATTCTAGAGCCAAGCATTGGTGAAAGGAAAATTATTTTTGGCCAAAAAGAGTATAAAATTAGTGATTTACAAGTGACAATATATCATTATGAGTACATATCTTAGTTTCATGTTGTAACTATGGATAATAAAAAGATTGACACCATTCTTGGTCAACCTTGGTTTAAGGATTTAGGTACATTCATGTTAAACATAGAGAAACAAATTTTGACGTTTCCTTATAAGGGGAAGATGGTCACATTTCGAGACATAACAAGTAAATCAAAATCAATAACATCTTCATTAGAAGACTTTAAGGATATTTCAGGATTGATGTTTCAAGATAATAAAAAAATTATATCAAAAAACCGAAAAGAGTTGGAAGAAGTCGTCTACAGTAAAGAAGAAATTTTGCGCCTCAGAGATTACAATGAAAAGCTACTAGAACAAGTCAAGAAAATGAAAGCCACAAAGAAGGAACTCAAGAAGCGTTTATTAGAACAAGAAGAAGAAATTTTACGTTTAAAGAGTCTTAACCAAACATTATTAGAACAAATCAAAAGTTTAAGAGATGATGAGGCTACTAAGAATAAAGTCAACAATTCAGAAAAGGATGAACTTGTAGATCTAAGGAATCATAATCAAACCCTACTTATGCAAATTAAAAAACTTAAAAATGACAAGAAATCCTTGAATGACAAGTTAGAACAACTTCAAGGAGAAGTATTGAAGTCATCAGTCATTTCAGTCCAAGTTGAAGATAAAGGAATAAATATTGATCCAGTCAATATCACAAGTAAGGAAGAAGAGGAATCTAGAGAAGTTAAAACATATGCAGAAGTTGCAATTCAAACAATGGACATTCCAAATGATGATTCAGTCACCAACTCAATGACAACAACACCTGAAGAAAATTAGGAATCAACAACTAATATGATAAGGAAAAGCCAAAACAAAGGAGCTATGTATTGACACCCAAATCACAAGAGAAAAATTTATAATCAAGCTACGTACCAGTATCACTCAGAAAATAAACGCAAAATTAATGTTCCTAGAAATACTGAAGTTTGCAGAATCCAACCATACGATAACTATTGACCACACATCTCCAAATATTGAAATATTCCCCAGAATATTAATCTAGGACAGTCTGAGCCATTCTCAATATGATAATTTTATCTATCGCTCAGAGTATCATATAGTCTTGTATCAACGAAAATGGAAATTCAGAGAGGAGAATATGTTCTTAGTAATCTTTGAGGACAAATATTCTTGAAAGGAGAGGCAATGTTATGAATATAATTCATATAAAAATAATAATAAATATAAATATAAATATAATAATAATAATTAATAAGTAAATTAAATAGTGGTTAGTTAGTTAGTAAGGAAAATGAATGTCTTAGAAACATTATCGTTTGCGGAAGGGCACCTGCCTAAGGCATATATGCAGGCCCTCATTCTCATTTGTACTCATCCTACATCAATTCTTTATACAATATATAATTTACAATTACTATCCTATGATGGATGTCTTTGTCAATGAAGTGTTTTAAATATTTCTGTTGCGTATACAAATTTTGGTCATTACAAAAACCCTTAAAAATATTCTTCTTCCTAGATCATCATCAAATGCTTCAACAAAAGAGAGTACAATGACCCATAAATTTATCTATGCAACAAAACAACTATGATATCCATAAAATGGATATAATCATGTTTGTAATCAAAACACTCATTCTGATGGCTATAATGTGTTATCACAAATTGAAGTCCACTATTGTATACTGTTGTCACTAATCCGAACACTGCTAATGACTGATCTAAACATTGTTGTCACTGAGTGGAAACTTTGCAACATTGAAATCTCATCTTTGAGTCTTGGACACAAGGAGGAGGAGTTGTGTGAGCATTTACAACAGACTTGAACATTCTCTGTGAGCTATATGTCAACATTTATGGGACCCCAGATGCTCCCAGACCATTCTATGCATGCGTCTGGAGACCAACTCACCAGATCTGATAAAAAACCTTTGGACACTCTGTTATAGTTATTGTGCATGTGTCTAGGACCTCTCAGAAACTCTCAGGACCACTCTTTGTGAGTGTCTAGAGATCAACAGCTCCAGATTTGCCTTTGGAACCCTAGACCCTCTCATAAGCTTTTGTGCCAATGTCTATGGGTCTTTGGACGCTCTTATATGCTTTTGTTCCAGTGCCCATGGACTAAAATTCCATGTTATGTGCCAACGTCCATGGCTAGAAATCCCTATATCAGTATGAGCTTCAACCCTGAGATTGTGGACCCTTGTGCGAAATTTCCTCCGACAAACCTGTGTGAACCAAGAAAATAAGAGAAGAGAGAATGGCTTGATTGAATGTGTATAAATGAGCTTTAGGTATCTTCTATTTATGTCCTTTCATGAGGGTCCACTTAGGGTTAAGCAGTTACCCATGTGGTTAGGGCTGACCTATTCCATATTATATGTATGAATAAAATAATTCATAACTCAACTTTCGCTTGACCAAATTAGGTGATATTTAGGTCAATTTTGGTCCTCTCGAAAAGAAGAATCTAATGAAGTCATCATCTTCATCATTTGAGCTATCCAAGGTGGAATTTGACCGTAGTTACAAAAAGCCTTCTTGACCCTGATCTCATCTCCTTTAAAGTATGATATAATCCTACTACAGAAACCCTAGTTGTAGTCACACATGTGCATGGAGGGACCCAAAAAAAATACTAGAAACGTTTGATCTTCTTCTCCTTCTCCTCACTGCTTAAGAGGCTTCCTTCCTTCCTTTCTTTCACTTATTTCTTCTTCGTGGATGCTTGATTGATGTTTCTTCAAGTGAGGTTGAGTCTTCTTTATATATTCTTCTTACCCATGCAATTAAGTTGACTTGTCATCATGTCTAAGCTGATATCTCCTTCTAGATGGGTCTATAGCTTCTTTTGAAGGTTGACTTGTTGAGCACTTGTGACGAGGTTTTGGGAGGGTATTTTTACTCTTACATTGACTCAAATAATTTTCTTTATGATATGTAACATTCTCCAAATGGGTGTTTCATGCATGACAATGACCTAGAAGCTCACAATGAGAATTTGACCTAAAAATAAATTTGCTTGAGCAAGAAACCCATGCCTCGAGATAACAAAAAATAAATTTATTTTTATCATTACATTAAATACATAAAATCATGATTACATATGTCATTATGAAGACCGAACCTAGTTACATATTTCGACAATATTTAATTTAAAAGGATTAATGAAAAAAGAAAAATATAATAAAAGAAAAAAATTGATATGATTAAATTTCATGTTGTTTGAATATTTGTTTTCAAAAATAAAAAATATAATTATTCCTTATCCACTCATGGAATCTCTGTGCAAACTTCCCAAATGCAACGACAGACAAGTTGTCTCTAATCCGATTAGGAAAGACAAACGGGATAGAAGAGGAACTGATGTCCGAGAAATATTGCGAAGAAAATTTGTCGCGTTCTTAAGAGTCGGATACCCCCACAAAACGAAGAGCCCAACAAATCAGTGTCTTTATATAAGATAACGTGAATGATAAGTGAAATATCAACCTCGATATAAGCGCGAGACAGTAGTAGCCTGCACGCTGGCGGACTTGGGGCGCACTGATAGAGTCAATTTTTTAGGTGTTAGATAATATTGTCTTAAATTGATATGGTTTTGTCTTAATTGTTAACTGTCTTAAATGGGTTTCGTCTTAATTTCCATTGTCTTAAGTGGCCATTGTCTTAAATATAAATTTTGTCTTAAAATATTTTTGTCTCAAATTGTTTTTTTCTTAAATATAAATTTTTGTTTTAAATTGTTTTTGTCTTAAATATAAAGTTTTATCTTGAAATATTCTTGTCTCTAAATGTTTGTCTTAAATTTTATATTTAAGACAATTCAATTGATATTAAATTTTAATGTAAAATAACTAAAACTACTACAACCACGTTAGAAATATTAATGTGGTTGATATAGCCAAAGACTTCATTTGTATCTACCATTGATAAATATATAACAAAAAAATTATTCCAACGAAAATATTATTATTAACTTTGATTTTACTTAACCCTTAAGAATTTGAGGTCATGATAAAAACAAAGAGTTTCTATCCTTTAGAACCAAGATATAAGACATTTTTTCTAAAATTAAGTATGTTTTGAAAATCCCTAAGAAATTGATGGGGAGGGAGCCACTTGTTACAATCTAATTTTTTTAATTTATTAAAAGTCAATGCAACCTAACAAACTCTGTAACACATTACAACCCTTGATAATCATTCATACAAAGCATATACTTAGCCTATTCCCTTCAGAATCAATTTAGTCCGTCAATTAAAGAAATAAAAAAAAAAAAAATCAACAAATCCTCATCCACCTTAAGTTAAGCATTAAACAACAAAAATAACTTTTTTGACAAAAAAAAAATTAAAAAATGTTTTTTTTTTTTAATACCCTTCATAAAGTAGTTATGAATAACTTCATTAAAACCGAGAATTGCAAAGCAATGTCTACCCATCTGCCAAAAACCTACACACCCAAAGTCCCTAACTCTACAATTCCCAATACAATGCAGAGCATCTCCAACGTTATAAATAACTTCATCAAAACCGAAAATTGCAAAGCACATTCTACCCATCTGCCAAAAACCTTCATACCCAAAGTCCCTAACGCTACACTTCATGATACAATGCAAAGCATCTCCAATACAATTATTGGACTCGTCACAATTATTGAATTCATCATATAAAACCAATGCATACGTGGTGTTCCAAATATGTTGAAATTACGCCTGGCCGAACCGATTAGCTGATGCCCATACCACCATAGATTGTACAATTGATATAAGTCCAAGCCCAAAGAAATTGCATGGCTGCTATTATCACACCAACTCGACCTTCACAGGGTGACATGGGATGTGCATGATACCATTTGTTAGCACATCCTTCCAATGCAATTACTCTATGAATTGCCACATCGAGGAATTGGGCATTTGCATTGACAACATTACAAAGTGACATTCATCTACATTTTGCAGACACATTGTCAGTCCTTTCGACAGACATGTCCAGGCCCGACAATATTTTTATTTTCTTCAATTTCTGACCTTGACCTCTAACTTGGGTTGTCACTTAATCATCCACAAAAAAATTCAAAATTTTCTCAAAATTAACCGTGCGCCTTACAATATATCTACAGAAACCTGCTAAATTTCCTATACATATGATTGCCAGTGTAGGAAAAGTAACAAAACTTGTTAAGGTATCACTTAATTCAGCCTGTCCAAAAGCAAGTCCACGGAGCCAACCCAAGTAGCAAACCAATTTTATAATAAACCCAAACTTCATCACGTGCTGGCCACTCCCCCATTTCTTAATATTTCCTTTTTACAATAAAATGGGAGGAGGAGGTAACTTTCCTAGACAGAACAAATATGCAAATGAACGACATAAAATTGTTAGAAAAATTTAGGAAATTTAAATTTCGCAGAGGGGCAGAGAGTTATGACTTTCGCGAAGCTACTTTCGCACAACTAGGTTCACGCACCATGAAGTTGATTTCGCGCAGCTACCTTCGTCCACCACGAAGTTATTTAATAGACTTGGATTTCGCGCACCTGGATTTCGTATTTCACAGACTTGGATTTCGCACACTTGGATTTCGCGGAGCTATTACACAGACTCAAGGATAAACAAGATAAGGTTGAAGCAACATAATAAGAACTTAGTATTGAATTATTAAACATGAAAATACATTCATATGAGGTTTTGGCTCATTCATCAAGTAAAAACTAAGGTTTATACTAATTTATATTTACGCGGAATAACACATAGTAAAACATAGTAACTATTGTTTTCACACACCCACTAAAATTTGCTCCATCATTTTCTCCACAGAGACTTGCACTCCCTTTTTCTTTTTCCCTCTTACTCTCTAACTCTCTACACTGTCAAAATCAATTTTACATTCATATTTAACTCAACATATAGTTTTACATTTAATTCATGATAGAGAAAAATAATTAATATGATGTTGTTGTTGAGCGTGTTCAAAATCGCGCATGTGCTTCTGGAGTGTGGGCAATGGTCGCTGAATGAATGTTTGCCCATATCCACTTACCAAAGTACATTAACTGATTTAAATGCCTTTGCTGAGTTTCTGAATGGTTCACGTCTGGCTTCAGTTCTTCCATCTTCAAGCAGAGACGCAACCTGCAAAAATACGTCTGACAAGTATGGCTATTGTCAGGTTGTTTATTGCGGTGGTTGGGATTATTATTTCCAACACTCCCCCTTAATCACAATTGCCGCCATTGACAATTCCCAAATAGTTTCTGAGATAAACAAAACTTTCACTTGCCAATGGCTTTGTGAAAATATCAGCAAATTGTTCCTGTGACCTGCAGTGCTACAACACAATTTCATCATTGTTAATCAACTCTCTAATAAAATGATATTTAGCATCAATATTCTTGGTCCTTTTGTGGAAGACAGAATTATTTGACAATGCAATTGCTGAGGTGTTGTCACAGAAAATAGTTGTCGCTCCCTCTTGGTCATGGCGAAGATCCTTCAACATCCTTCTCATCCAAACTGCCTGACACGCTTCTGCTATTGCTGCGACATATTCAACTTCAGTTGTTGACAGTGACACTATTGGCTACTTCTTGGAGGCCCATTAAATGGCTCCAGAACCCAAATGAAAAACATATCCTAACGTGCTCTTTCTGTCATCAACGTTGCCTGCCCAATCACTGTCAGTGTAACCAACCAGCCTGAAATCACTAGTTGTTGTGTACAAAACACCATACTAGTTTGTCCCATTAACATACCTTAGAATCCTTTTCGCTGCTTGCCAATGTCTCTCCTTGGGCGTCTCCATGAACCTTGACACCAAACTTACTACATACATTATATTTGGCCTAGTGGCGGTCAAATACATCAAGCTGCCTATCATGCTTTTGTATAATGTTGAATTTACATTGCTGCTGCAATATTATTTTCTCAACTTCAACCCTATGACAGTTGGATTTCGTGCGGACTTTCTGTTCTGCATTTTAAACCGCTCCAAAATTTCTGCAACATACTTTGCTTAAGAGATAAAAATGCATTTTCTGTTTGCTTCACTTCTATGCCCAAAAAATATCTTAACAATCCCAAGTCATTCATTTCAAATTCACTCTTCATGACTTGTTTGAAATCATTGATGAGAAAATCATCATTGCCTGTAAAAATCAAATCATCTACATATAAGACGACAATGAGATTCTTACCTTCACTCTCTTTGATGTAGAGAGTAGGCTCACCATCACATTTGTTGAAACCATTATCCAACAAGTAAGCATCTATCCTGTTGTACCATGCGCACGGTGCTTGCTTCAACCCATAAAGAGATTTCTTCAACCGATATACTTTGTCTTCTTAGCCTTCAATCTCATAACCAGGCGGTTGCACGACATACACTTCCTCTTTCAGCACTCCATTCAAGAATGCTGACTTTACATCCATCTGATACGCTGTCCATTTATGCTGCGCGGAAATCACCACAACTACGTGAACTATCTCCACTGGCACAAACGTCTCTGCGTAATCTCGTCCATGTTGTTGCTTGTATCCTTTGACAACTAGCCTTGCTTTGTGCCTTTCAATCTTTCCCTCAATGTTGCTTTTGCTCTTATAGACCCACTTTACCCCAATAACATGTTTTCCTTTCAGAAGGCTCACTAACTCCCATGTGTCATTCCTTTCTATTGCTTCTATTTCTTCCTCCACCCATTTTTGTTCTTTGACTGCATCTTCAAAGTGGATTGGGTCATCTACATGATAAAATAATGCAAATAAGGAATTCAGACATGTGCTACTATCAACTTCATCTTGCTCATAAATTTCATTTAAATTTCTGAATTTTGGCCTTCTTGGACTTGCTGAAGATGGGCTTGATATGTCACTTGGTGTGGCACTTCGCGGTGTGCTTGGAGAAGCACTTGCTTGGCTATGTGAAACTGTCCTATTATTTGTTGATGGCATTGCTTGTTGTACGCTTTGCTGCGCTTCAATAGGAGTAGAGGGAGTCAGAGTTGAGGAATTACTTGCTGCTATTAATTTCTCTCTGTCCTCATGTGGTATACATGCTTTGACATTGACTGTCTTCTCTAAACTTCCATCCCATGCTTCCTCTTCTATAAACTGCACATCTCTGCTGATTATGACTTTCTTGGTTAATGGATTGTAGAGTTTGTATGCCTTGGATTCATCACTATATTCAACAAATATATATTTATCCCCCTTGTTGTCCAACTTCTTCCTCAACTCATCTGGGACATGTGCATACGCCATGCATCCAAAAACTCTCATGAGAGTGACACTATGCTTTCTTACACTCCATGCCTCTTCAGGAACAATGTTCTGGATGCTTTTGCTTGGACATCTATTCAAGATATATGCTGCACAAGTGACAACTTCAACCCAATAGTCATTTGGCAAATGATTTGCCTTCAACATACTCTTTTCCATCTCCATAATGGTCCTATTCTTCCTTTCTGCCACACCATTTTGCTGCAGTGTATATCTTGTTGTAAATTGCTTGTGAATTCCATGCTCCCTGCAAAATCGAAGGAAGTCATTTGAGATGTATTCTCCACCTCTGTCAGTCCTAAGGACTTTGATGTAATGTCCGCTTTGCTTCTCAACAAGAGCCTTGTATTGTCGAAAGCACTCAAACACTTCACTTTTCTATTTTAGGAGAAAGACCCATGTCTTCCTTGTGTAGTCATCTATGAAGGTCAATACATAATGGCTACCACCAATTAATGGTGTTTGCATTGGTCCACATAAATCTGAGTGGACAATCTCCAAAGGTGCCTTTGCCCTCACTGACTTTCCTGCTGGAAATGTCTCTCTATGTTGCTTGCCCAAGATACATCCTTCACATATGTTGTCTGGTTTTTCTATGAGTGGTAAACCCTTCACCATGTCTTTCCTATGCAGAAAATTCAAACCTCCAAAGTTGAGATGTCCAAATCTCAAGTGCCATAACCAGTTTTCATCTTTTACCTCTGCTTGAAAGTTTACTTGTGTGACAACTACCTCTTTTCTTCCATCTTCTTGTGAGTTCATAGATAATTGTGCTTGTGCACCTTCTTTCTGCAAATCTGATATTATTTTTAGTGTAAACATTCTATTGTTTGTCATCTGAACCTTTGAATCAGCTGTCTGCTTGGAGGCCTAACCAAAATTGTGCATGCATCATTTTTAAAGAAGACATTGTAGCCTTTCTGCATGAGCTGTCCAACGCTCATGAGATTATGTTTCAAACCGGGGACAAAGTAAACATCAGAGATGTATTTCTTCTCCCCCTTCTTTGTTAGGATATTAACTCTTCCTTTTCCCATGACAGAGACTTTGCTATCAATCCCTAATGTCACTTCAGATTTCACACATTCATCTATATTAGAAAACATTTCTATGTTTCCTGACATGTGGTTGTTACACCTTGAATCTAGATACCATATATCACTCTATTTTTCTTGTGCTACATTACAAGCTAAAAAGGTGCTATCATGGTTCTGATTTTCTCTTGTGAAATTTACACTTGGTTTGTTACTAATGTCATATTGCTTCTTTCTACATTCATTTGCATAATGACCATACTTCTTATAGTAATGACATTGAACTTGAGATTTATCATACCTCTGACCTTGTGCTTGATTTTGGCTTGGGCCTTGACTTGGATTTTGATTGTTGCCTCTTCCATTTGAGCTTGAAGGGCTGCTTCTTCCACCTCTGTGTGGGCTTCTTCCTCTTCCTCTAGCATATGATCTTCCTCTGCCTCGACCTTGACCAAATGATACTTGTGTCTTGAAGGCATGCTCCAATGAGGATTTTGTTGCTCTATTCAGTATATGTTCATGAGAAATCAGTGATGCATTAAGCTCATCCACTGAGAACTGCGAGAGATCCTTTGTCTCTTTTATGGCCACAACAATGGCCTCAAACCTTGCTGGCAAACTTCTCAAAATTTTCTCAACTATTCTTCTTTCCCCAAGTGTCTCAACATGAGACCTGATTTGAGTAACCAACCCACTTACATGTGTAAAAAATGAGTCTATATTTTCAGACTCTTTCATACAAAGTGTTTCAAAATCTCTCCTCAAAATTTGCAACTTCGCTTCTTTGACTTTTGCCATGCCTTGGTAGGTTGTTTGGAGGGTGTCCCATGCTTGTGTGGACTTTGTTGCTGCTGCAACCCTTAGGAAAATACTTTCATGAACTACTTGAAAGATATAAAACAGGGCTTTTGAATCCTTCTTCCTGTTGTCCCTTAACACATCTCTTTCTTGTTGAGATAACGCATTGTATGCTGCTGCATCTGCTGGTTCTTGAAAACCATTATCCACCAAATCCCATATGTCTTGAGAAGAAAACAAGGCCTTCATTGTAATAGCCCAATAATCATAATTTTTGCCATTAAACTGAGGTATTTGAGGATTAGTCAAGCTTGTGCTTGATGTTGCCATTTCTTAGTGTAAAAAAAAACCTTTCTACCTGCTAGTAAATATGCTAAAAAACAATCCGCGCTCAAAACAATTTTCACTATTAGTAAAAACACTTATTTTTACACTAACAAAGTTTAACCCGCTCTGATACCATGTTAGAAAAATTCAGGAAATTTAATTTTCGCGAAGGGGCAAAGAGTTATGACTTTAGCGAAGCTACTTTCGCGCAACTAGGTTCGCGCACTGTGAAGCTGATTTCACACAGCTACCTTCGTGCATCATGAAGCTATTTCACTGACTTGGATTTCCCGCACCTGGATTTCGTATTTCACGGACTTGGATTTCGCGCACTTGGATTTCGCGGAGCTATTACACAGACTCAAGGATAAACAAGATAAGGTTGGAGCAACACAATAAAAACTTAGTATTGAATTCTTAAACATGAAAATACATTAACATGAGGTTGTGGCTCATTCATCAAGTAAAAACTAAGGTTTATACTGATTTACATTTACGTGGAATAACACACAGTAAAACAGAGTAACTGTTGTTTTCACACAGCCACCAAAATTTGCTCCACCAATTTCTCCACAGAGACTTGCGTTCTTTTTTTCTTTTGCCCTCTTACTCTCTAACTCTCTACACTGTTAAAATGAATTTTACATTCATATTTAACTCAACATGCAATTTTACATTTAATTCATGACAAAGCAAAATAATTAATATGATGTTGTTGTTGAGTGTGTTCAAAATCGCGCAAGTGTTTCTGGAGTGTGGGCAATGGTCGCTGAATGAATGCTTGCCCACATATGTTTACCAAAGTACATTAACTGCTTTAAATGCCTTTGCTGAGTTTTTGAATGGTTTACATTTGGCTTCAGTCCTTCCATCTTCAAGCATAGATGAAACCTGCAAAAATACGTCTGACAAGTATGGTTGTTGTCAGGCTATTTATTGCAGTGGTTGGGATTATTATTTTCAACAAAAATGGGTAGTAGAAATGGTGGCCATGAACATACTCTCTCTTCTCTAGTTACCCGTATCTCCGCTGGAGTCCCGTGGAAACTATCGACGATGAAATTGTTCCTTACGTTCTCTCTATGTAATCGATAATGGTGATATATTTATAGGAAAACAATTTCTAACAAAGAAACGAATTCTTCACCTTCAATTCGATTTTAAGCATATTATTACTGGGTAAGCAAGTTTTGTTGATTTCCTACTTGGAATAATTTTGTTCGGTGCCTTAAGGTATTTCTTTGTCTTCACAAACGCATGATCTCAGCTTCAGAATTCCCCCCTCAACAACATTTAACATTCCATTGTCATTGACGTAACTTTATTCTATTCACACTTCAGTGATTGATTTTCCCCAAAAATAATGTTTTATCCTCTATCTATTATGTTTCACATAGAACCAGAGAGGCCATAGCTATGCCTAAAAGGGAAGGAAACCAGAGGGTGGAAACTCATAGGGTGGGAAAATGCAGGAGAGGAATCAAGAAGAGGGGGGCCAGAAATTCCCTGGATAAAAATGCAAACTTAATTGATAAGACTGACAATTGTGCTTATTCTGTGATAGGTCTCGCCCCAGAACAGGGCAAAACTACGAACCAGAATGAAAAGCTACAGGCAAAGAGAGCTAAGGATCAAAAGAAAAGAAGAATGGCTCCCAGGCGCAGCAAGAGGACGATTAAAAAAGAAGAAGGCACCAGCAGCGCAGGAAAGAAAAGGGGTAGGAAGCCTGACGGAGAGAAAATGAAGAAAATCATAGACTCCTACATGGAGGGAAACCCGAAGGAGGTCAGAGATCAAATTTTAAGCTGGGAGAGAGATTTAAGAAACAACCTCAGGTGCAGAGACTTACCAATGGAAGAATGGGAAGGAATGTTGCAGGACCTGGGACCTCAAACGGCACGCAATCGCTCTTCAAAAAGACCCTGCAACAATATTGGATCATGAAACACGTCGTAGCCCAAGCCATGACTCTCCACCAAGAACACATGGAAGGAGAAGTTCTAGACAAACAAGAAAGAAGCAAGGAGCCAGACCCAGTCTGGGCAGAAATACTGAAAGATCTTGCGACTATACAGATCCAAACATACAGGAATAATCTCGCACTGGGCCGGATTGAGCAGACTCTGTCAGAGATTAAGTGGAAACTAGAATAGGGACGTGAGCTTCCAGGCCCTGGGGTGAAGGCTCCAGGTTCCGGTGCCAAGGATTCAGTTCAGATAGCATCCTCTGATGAGGATTAGTTTTAGTTTAGAGTCTGAGTTTTGTCTTTGAACTGTTTTAGATGCAGAAAATAAGTAATTTTGTTATGCTCTGTAGAGACAGTAGAGATATGCTTTCAAGAAGTAGATGGTTTCTGATGAACTTATTCAAATTTTGGAGTGGGTATAATGCTGACCGGTGGTCACCTGGTTTCCTTCGGGCAGGTGACTATCCGAAGGACATGGTTGTAATTTTTTTTCTCAAAAAGTAAATACAGAGAGCTCTACAATGTTTACAAAAAAAAATGTTTCACATAAACTGAGGCTTTATTCTAGCAACGCTCGCATGCGAGGATAAAGCATATTGTGCAACTCATAACTCAATATCTATGGATATAATTTCAATTATCTAGTGATGGTCTCCATATTAATTACTACGAAAAGCTCATATAACACACAGGAAAACACATGAACATCTTATTATTAATATGTTTTCTCATATAACACACAAAGGCAAACACATGAACATCTTGTTATTAATATTTTTTTGGATAGTAATGAAAATTTTAAATAATTTGAGTGGGCCTAATGTTTAAGAGCATGTGTCTCCTCCTAAATGGTCACATGTTCAAAACTAGAAGGGGTAGAGGAGTATGTATTCCTTAGTAGACTTAGTAGTAGAATCATTGTAAATATATACAGAACAAAGAATTAAATAGATTAGCATGTAAACAAAACAAAAAATAGTTGATTTAATATAATAATTTAAAAGATAAAATATCAAAAGAAAAGCTTAAATTTTATTAAATTATTAGTGACAATGCATCTTAATTTTAATTATGAAATTAAATTAACATTTTATTACATACAATGAGGGCATCAAGCTTGAGACTATAAATTTTGAGTTGTGAGTCTCTAATGGACTTCTTTCCCATAATATATCACTTAAACTCAGGTTTACAAAGATAAAAAATGTGAGCAACCAGAAAAATGCCCTTGAAATATTATAGACACTTCTAACATGGAGCCAATAAGTTTTATTATAATGAAAGGTGCTTAACAATATCTCTCTAAGTTTTGGCAACTTAATAGTAATAAAGTTATCGATTTTGACAACTTACTAGTAAGAAAGTTCTCGATTCTTTGTCCTTCCGCTAAGCTCTATTCTTATAGATTTATTGACCTAATAGTTTGTACTAGATAATCCTTGATTTCTTAGGCATTAGCTGGTTCTTTTAAGAAGATTAGTTTTCTTTCTGTAGCAAAATCAACAATAATTATGTTGAGCAACTAAAAAGTAATTAGCTTTTATTTCTACCAAATTATCTCTCTAGAAGACATCCCCTTTGAGGGCTAGGAGGGTGGCCCTATTTGATATGAATTCTATTATATCAATGACACTAGTGGCTATGCTATAATGAGACACTAAAGTAACATTTGAGCTAACAGATGAACACTCTAGGGTCATTCCTAATGTGAGGCTTATTACTGTTGGGGGTGGACCCTGATTATCTTCATGGTTTAGAGATCTTGTTTTAGTTGTCTTTGGATCTCAATTCTTGATATGGGTGTGGGCAGGGATTTCCCCCCACTTTTGTTGCCATGGGGGTTCGAAAACACCCTTTTAGTCCCCCTTGGTGAGATTCGGGGTCAACACCCCTGCAAGAAAAAATTACAGAAAATTTGCTTTATAAAATATTGTAATTTCGTAGTTAATCTAGGCCATTCATTATGCAAAAAATCTAACGGTATAATTTATGTTAATTTACGGTTTTTTCCCTAAAAAACAAACCTTGGTTTATATGATGGAATCATATTATGGCTATGCATTATTCCGTGTGTGAGAGAAAGAGAGAAGGCTTTGTGAGAGTAAAGAGGAAGTTATAGTGGATTTGTTATAGGTTGTATCCATTTAGTTTATTGGATAATATAAAAGGAAGGATTGACTATTTCTTTGTGGACATAGCCCAAATTGGGTGAACCACGTATAATTATGTCTATGATATTTTATGATGTTTTGTATTTCCAATATTTTTTGTTTGAATCACGATTTTGTTATTTAACTTCTAACAATCATTGCAAAATCTAATAGCCTAATGTAAAGCCTCACTAGAAATTGTGGGTCTGGAGCAACAAAAAGATCAATTGCCATTGTAACCTTAGTGGTTGTTC
Organism: Pinus tabuliformis; assembly: GCA_031772625.1. Taxonomy (NCBI): domain Eukaryota; kingdom Viridiplantae; phylum Streptophyta; class Pinopsida; order Pinales; family Pinaceae; genus Pinus; species Pinus tabuliformis. The sequence continues at coordinate 1,583,037,355 of CM062817.1, forward strand.
TTCCACTATTTTGGGGATGGATGTTATGCCCACAAGGAAGACTTCTCCCACATGCCTCACTGATCAAGTAACCCAAGGATTCCCAAGCTAAATACCTTTCAAAGAATATATAATTTAAACACACAAGAAATGTATTCAATAAAGTAAGGTTTCGAGTGAAAATGACAGAGTGAGTTCAAGGGACCTATTAACTAAGTTTAGATGGCTGAGATAAGTCCTAGAGACAATCAAAATAGTTTCACAATGATATCATTATTCAAAAAATTATTGTTATAAATTAGGGTTTAAGATAGACACACATTACAACATGCAAAATTTATGACAACAATGATAAATAGTCCATAAAGGATTTTTATCAACAAAATATGTCCTAGAAACAATCAAAATAGTTTTACACATGATATCATTATTAAAAAAATTAGTGTCATAAATTAGTGTTTAAGATAGACACACATTAAAACATGCAAACTTTATGACAACAATGATAAATAGTCCATAAAGGATTTTTATCAACAAAATATGTCATAGAGACAATCAAAATAGTTTTACACGTGATATCATTATTCAAAAAATTATTTTATAAATTAGGGTTTAAGATAGACGCACATTACAACATGCAAATTTTATGACAACAATGATAAATAGTCCATAAAGGATGTTTATCAACAAAATATCAAAGAATATTAAAGACGTAAATAAGAAAAAGGTTACCACAAAGCTTTCAATGGGTAAAAATGCACAAAACAACTAGGAAACCTAGACATCATCCCAAGAATTATGGCTATAAAATGGATGAAATGATAAATTTTCCCTTTTCATTTTAGCAATGATGCAAACCCTAATTCTAGGACAATAACATATAAGTTTATTTAAGCTATTAATGATTATTTTGTGAATCACCAACCTTAATTTGCCATAAAAAGATAAAGAAAATAAATTTTATAAGATCAATACATATAGAATAGTGTCTTTCATCAATTGCATATATGGAGTAAAAAAGGAGAGGTCAAAAGGTGGAAGATTTTGGATGGAGGAGGGACAGAGAAGATAACCTCTCAATCAAATCCTAGCAACTTTTAATAAAAGGAGATTAAAGGTTAAAAAATGAAACTCTAGTTTTTTTTTTATGGATAGCTTGTGACAAATCTTGCATATGGAGATATTAGAGTTCATGAAAGATATAGCTTTAACATGAAGGCTCAATAAAACCCTAGTTTTACAATATTAACAAAATGGAAGAAAATACTCACAATAAACTTGTACAATTCATCAAAATCATTGCTTCATAAATCCAAGAGAATTCATTTGTGCAATTTTATCTTCTCCAAAAACAATTAGCTATCTAATAATTCATTACTTCCAGGAGAGAAAAAAAACTAATGTACACTATTTGAGAAGAAAAATGAGTATGTGACAATAATCCAAGATAATTTGATTTCCCTTTATTTATACCCTTAAAACATTGAACGCCATAAAGATTATTTTTTTGTTGTTTAATTATATTTCAAACTGTTTTATTATAATAATTCATGATTGTGTAATTTATTTTTGAAATGAATATTATTCAATGAAAAAATTAAATTTATTATTTTTTAAAATAAAGCATTACATTGAAAATTTATTTCATGCAATTAATACAGGGAACGAATGTCGAAGGTTACAGATATCTCACAGATGCTTTAAAGGAAGCTGTAGTGTTCGATGTTTTAACCTCATCGGTGTATGTAGAAGGGATACATAAAGAGAAACAAAACAAATCAATGTATAATGAGTATAGCATAAAATGAGTATAAGCAATTGTCTTTAAGTATGGCATAAAATGATTCGTTAGTTGTATAGTTCAAACTATATAATATTCGCCCATGCAGTGGGATGAACAGCTAAAAAACAAGTATAATATTCGTCCAACTTTCTTTATCGCATGCAATGCGATGAGCTGCGAAGGACACTTTATTCTAGGAATATATAGAGATTTAAATTAATTTTTAATGAGGGTTTTGAATCAATAAATATAAATTGAAATATATTTAATAAAAGAGATTTAAATTAAACAATGTTTTTTTGGTAGAAATCACATAAGAGAATTTTTTGGCCAACCTGTTTCGAACTAACAAGTGTGGTTTATCATCAGGACTGGTAAAGGCTTAAATAGAGAGCAATGTAGAGACATAATTTCAAGTAACGGCTATATTTGAACAATAATGTTTAAATTATAATATTTATTTATTAATATATTAAAAATAAATATAATTAAGTAACGGCTATATTAAACGGCTAGTTTTTGAAAAAAATATTTAAATAATGATATTATTTCATTAATTTATTAAAAATATTAATAAGTAAAGGCTATATTATACGGCTAGTTTTTAAAAATAATATTTAAATTAATTTATTAAAACCAAATATTACTAGTTCTTGAAAAATAACATTTAAATAATGATATTAGTTTATTAATTTATTAAAATATTAATATGTGACGGCTATATTAAACGACTAGTGTTTGAAAAATAATATTTAAATTAATTTATTAAAACCAAATATTACTAGTTTTTGAAAAATAATATTTAAACTGTGATATTAGCTTATTAATTTATTAAAAACAAATATTAATAAGTAACTGCTATATTAAGCAACTAGTTTTTGAGAAATAATATTTAAAATAAATAAATAATCAAAGTCAAACTTTAAAGGAGGGGTGTCAAAAATTATAAAAACAAGTGAAGACCCTAATCGAGACAATCATTTAATAAATAAAACAACTAATGGAAATGAAATAAAATAAATTAAAAATAATTAATGGAAAAATAAATAAAATAAAACAAAAAAATATGCAAGTCAAAATAAATATATATATTTGGCATTTACATTGACAAGCTAGAAGGTTGTTTAGAGGAAGAAGAATGTGTTGGCACGATCTTAGCTAGGATAGTCATCATCCTTCTTCTCTACGTTGACGATATTGTTCTTCTTGCAAGGTGCCCATCTGATCTTGATAAGCAACTTAGACTTCTTAAGGATTTCTGCTCTACCATGGGTATGATTGTTAACACTGACAAAACAAAAGTTATGATTATCAAATCCAAGAAGGACACTTATGCTAATTTTATGTATGACAATAGTAACTTGGAGGAAGTGTCTTCCTACAAGTAGCTAGGAATTGATATTCATCACAAGCTCAACTGGAACTATAGCATTGAGAAAAGGATTAATGGGGGATGGAAAACTTATTTTGGTCTTGAAAATAATTGTAAAATGACAAACCTCGCAATGTGGGATAGAAAGAAGTTCCTCTTTGAAACTTTAGTCACTCCAGTTATCTTATATGGATGTGAGATTTGGGGTTGTAGCATCTCTAGAGAATGTTGGAGAAAGATTGAGCAAATCCAAAATCATTGTATAACGTATAACCTCATAATTAAAAGCAACACACCCTATCCTATTCTCCTTATAGAAGCGGGTCTTTTCCCTATCGAGAGCCTAGCTATGACTAGGCTTCTGTTGTACAAGCACAAACTCAATGACATAGTAGACCACAGACTTCCTAAGCTAGCTTTAAATTCCAGCCAAAACCACCTAAGGTTCAAATGAGGTTGGTATAAAGACACCAAGGCCTGGTTAAACCATTGGGAGATCAACGAGAATATTGCATTGCAAAACATTAATAACATTAAAAATATTGTTACTTCTAAGCTCAAAGAAAAAATGTGGTGTGAGATAGATTTAACAGCTAAAAGAAAATTAAGATATTATAAGGAGGTCATCAACCCCACCATAGAAGATCAAAAGTATTTCTCTGTTTTAACTAGCTCAAAAAAGAAAATTAAGATAGCCAAGATTATAACGAACTCTCATGAGCTCCATAGTGAAACAGGTCGTTGGGCAGTTCCTAAAACACCATGGATGGAAAGGTTCTGCGATCTCTGTGAGAATATGAACATCGATGATGAAAATCACTTCCTCTTAGAGTGCCTCGCGTACAACCACATTAAGTCTCAGTTTCAAAATATTTGTTGCAATACTGACCTTCCTATCCTTTTACGATGTCAAAATGTCAAAATTACAGTGAGATCGGGAGGCTTCTCTCCAAGCTTTTTGAGCATAGGAATAAAATCTTAAATCAAACTAAATAATTCATTTCTTTAGGTCCGATAGACCAAAGTTTGGTCTCAGTGACGTTAACCATCATCATCATCATCATCAAATAAATAAATAAAAATAAATAAGCAAAAACAGATATATATATATATCCAAAGAAAAAATAATCAATAAATAAAACAGGGACAACAATAAAATATGGGGCTCAGGCCCATTAAACAAATAACAAAAATATTAATGAATGTTTTGAATCGATAAATAGCAATTGAAATATATATTTAATAAAAAACGAAAGTTTTAGAAATTGATTAAAAAATTAATATAACAAAATTTTAAATAATTAAAATTTAATTTAAAATTAATTTTTAATTTGTATTAATAATTGTTACTCATTTGTAAATTAAGATTTCAGAATTTTAATTTAATTGTTAATAATTAGTAGTGGATAGAAATTAAATTTCTATAAAATATTTGAGATTAATAATATTCAAATATTAAAAGTTGAAATTTATTAATCATTTTTATAATTAATAATAATAATAATAGAAAATAAAATTATTATTTAGTTAATTTGAAATATAGAATCCATGTTTTGATAATGATTATTTTCTTTTTTTAACTATTTAATTTATATAATTGCAATTTATTATTATCACATGAACGAATAATTAATATAATAAGTAACTATATACACTTTATTTTAATGAAAAGTCTCATTTAGCAAGGACTCTGGCTAGAATGGCATCAAGGAAAATTGTGGAAATAGCAATATACCTTCCATCACCACCCTCCTTCTAAAACACACATGACCTTGAAAAGATCATAATGAAGGGACACAGCGATATACCTCTGATCACGGCAGCGGCTAACCAGCCTGCCATAGGGCATTAAATGCCCGGAGAAATGCAGGCTGGATAGCCCGCTAACACGCGAATTCAGAAACTGGGCACTAAATAAAAAATAGGAATTCGCGTGTTAGCGGGCTATCCAGCCTGCATCTCCCCGGGCATTTAATGCCCTATGGCACGTTGGTTAGTCGCTGCCTCCGATCACCACCCTCCTTCCAAAACACATGTGACCTTGAAAAGACCATAATGAAGAGACACGTCCATCCCGCACATGAAAGGCGACTTAATCGAAACCAAGAATGGCAAAGCATTGTATACCCATCTACCAAAAAATCAAATTTCTTATAAACCCTACTCTCCATGATACAATGCAAAGTATCTCCAACACAATTATGGGACTTGTCACAATTATTGAACTCATCATATAAATTGGTGCCTCAATATATGTGATGTTGGTGAAACTAACCATTGCATTGAGAGATGCAAAGGAACGCTGAAAGAACAAAAACACATAGTAAAAGATTAAAGTGTCCTTAGTGACAAAATCTATATCATCATAGGACCTTCAGAACTATAATACAAATTTCTGTGAACACTTGGCAATACCTTATGGAGTTCCTAAAATGCCCAATCAAACACGCAACTCCCTTTCTTTCCGATCTCCCTTCCTCGTAAGAAGTTGTCGAAACAATAAAATTCGCATGGATTATGTCTCATTTCAGTACACAATGGTTTGAGGCAGATTCTTTGGTTCTACATGTATGTTTTGCCACTTTTTCGCAACTCCCTTTCTTTCCAATCTCCCTTCCTCGTAAGAAGTTGCCGAAACAATAAAATTCCATGGATTATGTCTCATTTCGGTACACGATGGTTCAAGGCAGATTCTCTGGTTCCACATGTTTGTTTTGTCACTTTTTCTGTTTTTTCAGTACCTGTTGTGCTCATGATCGGAGTAACGGATGAGAGATATTTTCGAGATAGTTAGCACCATAGTTACCAAGTTCGGCCGTACTGCAGAAAAAAATTCGAAAATTCGCCGGTTCGATTCGATTTGCGAATTAATACGTCAATTCGAGTTCGGTACGGTGTATTAGATATTAGGTTCACAATTAACGTTGGCGTTTTCGCAGTGGGCTGAGAGCGTATGGAGTATTATGATTCGTGATTCTCGCACCGTTTAATAAAAGAAATTGTCGTCGCTGCCCGCGGGGCTCTTCTCCCCTACAGGATCTGCTTGGAATGAGCGCTTTTTGGGCTTCAGTTTCTTCAAACCTTACCCCCTTTGGATTCCATAAATCGATTGCAGGTACCCTCTGGTCAAAGGTACCTTACAACAAATATAATAACCAAAGTCCCCACTCGTCATTTCCTAATAGTTAAAAAAAAACAGGAGAAGAAAGAAGAGAATTAGGGCTCTTCCTCTCCTCGGAGTATTTAAATGCAGGATTGCCCATTTACTATTTCTGTAAACTCCACAAGCCCTAGGAATCACATGTGCAGGAAATGCCTTGTTATCTACTCAACTTCGTAAAATGGACGACTTAGAAATGAGGGAACCGACTTGTACTCACAGATCAATTCCTACACCAACCATGACATCAGAGGCCTCTCGAATTGATAGATCAAGTCCGACCACCTTGACTTTCTCCTCGCTTGGGGATATAAAATATTGCTTAGCCATCATGATATCCGGATCCATAAAAAAAATAGAAAAACAGTAACTTCTATATTACAAAAAATTATAAAATGGAAAAATTCATTACTATAAAAGATATAAAATGGTAAGCTTCCAAATTGACAACTTTTATAAAAAAAAAAAATAGAAAAACAGTAACTTCTATATTATAAAAAATTATAAAATAGCAAAAGTCAGTTTACAATGGATAAGACTTATAAAAAAATAGAAAAAAAAAGATAAATCTAATATTAAAAAAAAGAATATTAAGTATTTGTAAGACGTATAATGTCGAATTTTTTCCGTATTGAATTTTATAGTGTCGAATTTTTCCGAATCGAATCTCGAATTTGGTAACTATGGTTAGCACCATGGTGGATGGATGAAAAAGATGATGGGTTGGTTCGCTTAACTTTTGATGTCCACGTGTTTTTGTTTCAAATGATGTTATTGGTGTTTATAAGAAACTATGCAAATTTGGTTCAGGATTATTTTTTCTCATTCAAGTGGTTTTATTGTTGAATTTCACTCATGCATGGAATGATTTTTGGGCTTCAAAGGACCATCAGCTCTGGTACCTGGCCATGTTGCTTGTAACTCTTGTGTGCTACATTGCAACATTTTCATTCTCAGTATATGTCTTCTACTTGTTCAGTCCTTGGGGCCATGGGTGTACTTTAAACACATTCTTTATTACTGTCACAGTAATTCATGCAATTCTATTTGCAATTGCTACATTACATCCTCTATCAATGGAAGCCTTCTACAAGCTTCAGTAATCTCACTCTACTGCACATATGTGTGCTACACTGGACTGGCCAGAGAGCCGAGGGAGTATATTGAATATTGCAATGGTATAATTGCAGGAGGTCAAAATGACGATGGGAAAGGGAAAACTTATATTTATAGGGGCGATGGCATAATTGGAATGATTACAAATTTTTTTTCACTTGTGTATTCTATAGTAAGTGCTGTTTCTAACTAGAGTAAATTGACATTTGACTATGCAAGAGATGACCCTGTTTCCGAGAAGACCCCTTTACGCCTATACACATTTGATCACGGGAAGTAGAAAGATGAAAGCAAACTTTTTCGGAGGAAAAAATCTGTATATGTTATATTGAGATCATATAAACTATTTGATAATTACATGATTACATGGATCGATTAGATGCCATCGATCATATAAGACGCATCGCATCGGATCTCTGTCATCCTATGGATAAAACAAAAAAGGAGGATAGATTGTTCAAAACATAGTTACAAGTATTCAGCTGATAGAATGTATGCACTGTAACATATTGTCAAAAAGTAGATATGCAAGCAGATGTGGAGCTGCCTGAGAAGAGGCCGCCTGCAGAAAGGAGCCATCATCAGTTGAGATCTAGTCGGGTGGCAAGGAGCCAGTAATCAGAGAAATGATGGACTCGAGAGGAGGATGGGAGTCCTGAAAAACACAGCAGCACCGCCACTTCCAGACATGCCAGATGGTGAGGAGGAAGATGGCTTGCCACAAAGGTCGCTGAGAGGACCACCAGAAGAAGGCGTCCTTAACTGAGGGGAAAAGGAGGACAGGAAAACCATAGCCGGAGGACAGCTCGATCCATATAGCAGAGGTGACAGTGCATTGGAAGAACATGTGGATGTTCGTTTCCAATTCAGAACGGCAGAAGCAGCATCGACTTGGACCCTGCCAACCTTTTGATTGAAGAACATCCCAGACGAGGTTCCTGTTGTAAAAGAGAAGCCAGCCGAAGAGAGTGGATTTGAGAGGGCAAATGGCTTTCCAGAGTTTGTGAGGGAAGGGGGAGGGATGAGGCGGGATGAGTGATGTGAGGGCGGAGTAAAGACGTCTAACAGTGATGGGGTGGATGGTGGAATCTGTGGAGCAGATGAGGGTGTCATGGGTGCCCAGTTGAAGGATGTTCAGGCGGGAGAAATGAAGGGTGGCGGAGGACCAATGGGGGCGAAGGGGGGGGGGGAATATGAAGTTGTTGGTCCGATTTCCAGATAGGCGACAGAGAGGACCATGAGTCAATGAGCATGGACCAGGTGAAGATGCCCCTGGAGTGGAAAAAGGTGAGGAGGGCCGGGGAAATTTGGGATTCAAGGTTGTGTAGGGTAGGGTCGAGTGCAATGTAAACGGAAGAACCAGAAAAGAAAGTCCATTTGAGAATACTGAAGAGAAACCGTTGATTCTTACGAAAGCAGCACCAGATGGGAGATCCATGGCGAATCCCAAGAGTGGATCTTCTGAGCCAGAATTCTAAATTCCGACCTTTTAGATACTTCTGTTTGATAAGAGCAGACCATGGGCTGTTCCCGAAGATGGCCCTGTGCATGGATTTGCAGATGAGCGCATTGCCAAAACGCCGCATATTAATAAGACCCCAGCCTCCATACTTTTTGGGGATGGTGATGAAATCCATTCTTGCAAGATGAATTTTCGATTGATAGGAATGGCCTCCCCAGAGGAAATTTGCGGCAGTTGACTGAATGATTTTGTATACTTTGGCAGGGAGGACGAAAAGGTGTCCCCAATATACTGCTAATTGGGATAGAACCGCTTGAACAAGGACAAATCGGCCTGCAAGTGATAAGAGTCTCAATTCCCATTTGGAGATTTTGCTGTAGAATCTATCAATGAGCCACAACCAATCTGCAAATTTGTTGTTTTTGACTTTGAGTCGGAATCCAAGATATGGGAGGCCATCTGAGAGGAGTGCTAGGTTGATGCCGAAACGAGCCGCTACCCAAAGAGCAGTAGCAAGGTTGGAATTGTTATGGAATAGCTTTGTTTTGTCATTGTTGATGAAAAGGCCAGTAGCGGCACGGAACTTCTGAAAGATGATGAATAAGCATGCCCAAGAAGACTTACATAGCATAGCAAAGATAAGAATGTCATCAACAAAAAAGTTATGAGAGAGAGAGATGTCCTTACAGATCTTAACCGGCTTACACCTCCCTTGAGAGACAGCAAGATTGATATGCGAACTAAGAGAGTTCATAACCAATATAAAGAGGATAGGGGACAGTGGACATCCCTGTCGGAGCCCTCTTTCAGCCTGGAAGAAGGTTGATGGAATTCCATTGATAATGACAGAGTAATGAACGGATTCAACACATGCCATAATCCAGCTGCATGCTCGCGGCGAGAGTCCAATTTTTGCAAGTAGAACTCGGATGAAGCTCCAACTGACACAGTCAAAAGCCTTTGAAAGATCAATCTTGAGGGCGGCCGCGTCGATGTTCTTGGAGGAGATGGCGAAAAGGCCTTCTTGAGCAAGGGCGACAGCATCAAGAATAAGCCTATCCTTTAAAAAAGCATGTTGCTGAGGAGATATGAAAGAACTGATAGTTTTTTTCATGCGCTCAGCAATAATCTTGGATATGATTTTGTAAAGAGCATTGCACAGGGCAATGGGCCTGTAATCCCCGAAGGATGTTGGATTCTCTTTTTTTGGAATTAAGGCAATGAAGGTGGCCGATAGGGCGCTGTTGATGTTCCCAGCTTGGCAGGTAGCATTTACCATATTGAGGAGATCATTTTTGAGGAGATCATAAAAGTGAGAGAAGAATTCTATTGGCATACCGTCAGGCCCGGGGCTTTTGTCCTTCTTGAATCCTTTTATGATGCTTGAAAGTTCCTCCTCCGATATAGGCCTGAGGAGGAGATCATTTGCGGCATCGTCAAACATAGACGGGAGGTGATTAACCGCCCACATCATATCATAGATGTCATTGTGTTGACGTTTATATAGGCCTCTGAAGAATGAAGTGGCCGCTGCAGAGATGTCATGCTGAGAGTTGAGGGTGTTACCCATTGGGTCATCCATACTCCAAATCGAATTCCTTGTTCTGCGCGCACTGGCGAATGTATGGAAAAACTTAGTGTTCCTGTCGCCCTGTTTGAGCCAGAGAGCTCGACTTTTCAATCTCCATGTGGCCTCCTCTTTTAGGAGCAGATCTTGTTTCCTTTTCTCGAGGGACCATAGGAGAACCTTTTTATCGAAGGAGAGACCATGCGAATGGATGGAGGACGAGATGAAGTTTATTTCACGAGAGATGTTGCTTAGATCCCGAGAGTCAGTTGCTTTTTTCTTGATTTGCCAGGACTTGACTCCCTCCCTGAGCTTGTCGATTTTTTCGCGAAAAGTGAGGAAGGGAGCGTCCTCAGAGAGAGTGATTTGTCCCCAGGCGGACTTGACAAATGCCTCAAAGGATTGATCCTGTAGATGAACCGTGTTAAACTTGAAAGAATAGCCCTTCCTTCGAAGATCATTAACCCATGCAAGGGATATGGGCTTGTGATCGGATGTGGAGGCAGCACCAGTTTTGGCGATGGGCATCCCCCAGTCTTCAATGATAGAAGATGACAGGAGAAAACGATCAATTCGTTTGGCAATGTAAGCACGACCCAATCGGCCATTGTTCCACGTGGGGCCCATGGGAACCGGAGGGATGTCCACCAGATCTCTATTGAGGAGCTCTCCACGCATTTTAACTGCTAGACTGTCCATAGACGTGCATTGGCCCCAACATTCTCGTGAGCTGAGCGTGAAGTTCAGGTCTCCTGCAATAATCAGAGATTGAATGTCAAGGATACCTGTGAGGAGAAAAGAGTCCCAGAAGAGGGTTCTGTTCTTGTATGGCGCGTAAACATTGAGCAAATTGATTGGTCGGGGCCTTCCCCGAATGAACGCAGAGAGAAGAATGCCAGCTTGACATTTGTAAGCATTTGCTTTGACCATGTGAGGGTTCCATAGGGATACAAGACCCCCCGACAGGCCCTCAGCACTGATTGCCGACATGTGCCAGGTGGGGAACATTCTTCTGAAGAAGGCAATTGCAGACGCACTGGAGTGCATGGTTTCCTGTACAAAAATGATATATGGATTTTCCGATAGGAATGTGGCTTTCAAAGCCAAGAACTTGGGGGCCATTCCTAATCCTCGAATGTTATACGAGACAAGGAAGGTCATTTTGAAGAGCTCCCAGCCAGACTTGCTCTAAGAGGCTGTGGGGGAGGTGATTCGAGGATAGGGACGTCGATGAGAGGGAGGTTTATGACACCCAAGTCTGTGGCAATCGAGCGTCCCCTAAAATGCCTGCTACCACCTCTGGTTTTTTTGCGGACGGTAATGTTCTTGGCGGAGGCGGGACTGATGGAGGGGAAGGCAGGCTTGTGGATGGTGAGCGGTTCAAGAATGGATGGGTGGCGGTTCAGAAGATGGACGATGTCGTTGTCCGGTTCGTTGAGAGGGGAGGAGGCAGGGGAATTGAAAGGGGTCGAAGAAGGGTGTAAATCTTTGGTTTTGGGAGATGGAGGGGACGAGGAGATTTGGATGGGATGGGAGCCGACAACGAAATCTGCAACATTCAAGGGAGGCGGGGAAGGAACCGAGTTCTCTTCTGGCTGTTCCGGAATGGGAGGGCATGAGAAGTCCGCCATATTCATGAGAGGGGGGGACAGCGAGGGACTTTTGAAGTCGGCGAGGTTTGGTGATTCTCCCTTGTTTGCATGATCAGAGGATTTGAAGGAGAAATGCTGCCCTGAGAGACTGTCGCTATCAGAAATAGAGTGAGGGTCCTTGATCTTTATAGAGCGAAGGGGCCTCGGTCGCCTGTATTTGCAATCAGTGTGGAGATGACCTGTGCGGTGGCATGTTGAGCACCTGAAGGGGATGCCCCAGAAGTCGATTCTTTGATAAATACGGGAGCCTTCCCATATGATTTCCAACTGCTCGGGATAGCCGCCTTTGTAAGGCCTCTCAATAAGGATCCAAGCAATGCGCTTGTCCTTTTCCCCTCGAATCCATGGGTCAACGTAGATAAATTTCCCAATCGCATTGCCAATTGTTTCAAGAGATTCCTGCGTCCATAGCTCGAGCGGGAGATTGGGAAGCTTTAACCAAATCAAACAGTGGGAAGGTGTATTCTTGAGAGGGTCAAAGCCCATGTACCACCTTGAGAGCGAGAGAAAGCTTCGTCCAGATACCCAAGGCTTATCCAGAACCTTTTCTAAGTCCTCCTGCTTTTGAAAGTGGAAAGAATACCATTCTTTCATCATACGGGAGATAATGGGAGTGTAGCCGATGATAGGATTCCAAGATTTTGTAATCCATGCTCTCATGTCCGCTTCGGCCAGTTCAGGGAAATACCATTTCCCGACAAGAGCATACTTCTGAAGACTGTCTATGCGCTCAGTGAGAGAAGTCCCCGAGATCGTGACCGCCTTTGGGGGGGGGACCGTCTTAGCTGGAGCTTTGTTTTTGTTCCGGCGAGACAGCTGACAATGAGAAGCGAAGAGGGGAGGGTCCCTTAGCCGTGAAGGGAGGGAGACCGACAGAGTGTCTTGCCAGCTGGGATTCCCACTGGCAGCATAGATGGCCTCTTCGGTTTCAATGGCCGCCGCCAGGAGAGCCTTTGTACCCGGGGAGTCACTGTCCACGGCCATCCCAAGGCAGGAGTGAAGTCCCAAAAAGACCGAGGAGAGATCCAAGGGAGGGTCCCCGTACTATCGAGAACTTAATTAGGAACCGTCGAAAAAGGATACCGACGGAAAGAGATGCCTGGATGGAGAGACGTAGGTAGGTGGAAGGAACTGGAGGAGGTACGGAGTCCTGACTGATCCCAAGTCCCAACTAGGAAGAAAGGCCAAAAGCTGACAAAGAATGATCTAGGAGAGGTAAATGGTGGCGCGGGTGACGTTGTGAGACCGCCAAAACCGCAATTCCCATGCAAGGTGGTGAAACAGAGGGGCCAGAAGCTGCAGAGAGGAAGGTGAAGAGTAATGACGGAGAGCCGGAATATCGAAATTTTGAAAAAAAACCGGAAAAACAGCCGGAAAGATCCTGGCCTTCCCTGAGAGAGCGTTATGCTTCCGAGCGGTTGTTACAGTCTATGCAGCAGCAACAGCACTGTAAGACGAACCACCATTTCCCAATTCGGAATCTGAAGTCTTGACAGGGCCGGTAAATGTAAAAGGATGCTCTAATTTTCTTGACTAGAGCGCAGAGCATATTGTCTATCAGCCTGGCTGTTGAAAGGCCCTCAAACCCAAAATGTGACCCGGAAGAGGATAAAAATCCTCTGCAAAGGAACAGTTATAGCAAAATGACTATAGTCGAGAATATTGCCAGGACCCAGATAGTAAAAACCTATGATTTAATCAAATTTAAAACAGCTGTTCTGAGAAGAAAACTATAGCTGAAATGACTAGAATCCTGTATAATGCCCGGACCCAGATTGAATATCCTATAACTGAAGCAAAACGAAACAGCTGCACAGTAGAAAACCCAGAGCTAAGCTAAGGACATGGAGTGCATAAACGAAAGAGACATACCTGGAGTCGCGCAGAGAGCACCGGATGCAGAAGGCCGAGCCATGAACGCCAGGTGGGCAGGAGAGGAGGCGAGAGCCTCCGGCCCGCAGGACCAAAGGAGAGAAAAAACCGAAGTGTAAGGGCGGAGGCGAAGTTAAATAGATGGCGGAGTGTAGTGTGCTGTAAACACGTCGCCGGGGGATCAGGCGGAGATTGTAGCCGAGTGTCCAGCCTTGCGAGTGCAGTTGGGGGGCCAATGCATGGGCATGCAGAAGTCGCGTGGAAGAACGGGGAACTGGCCAGCAGAATGCAGGTTATTGGCTGAAGGGCAGTGGGCGAAGCCAATGCATGTCTAGGCAATAGTCGTGGGAGGAGAAGCGCAGATTATTGGCTGAGGGGCAGTGAGCGGAGGCCGGCTAAAGGCAGCTGGTAAGTTGTCATTGGACAGAGGACGCCATGGCTAGTGCGAGCTTCTCATATTTATATTCATTGTTCCATCTTCTATTTGTTGTTGCAAACATGTATTCATCGATGATTTTGATTGGATGGAAAATAACAATTACTTCTACTTTAATAGTAAAATTCAACGATGTGGGTTGGCCATGTGTTTCGGTGCGCATCTCAATGGAGTTGATAACAACAACTCTCTATATTTGGATTGTGCTTGCCCCAGTCATCTTTCATGATAGGGAACTTTGTTCACCTGTGTTTGGAAGACCATGAACTTTGTACCTTAAAAAGAGGCTTAGCTCAGTCATCTTTCATGATAGGGAACTTTGTTCACATGTGTTTGGAAGACCATGAACTTTGTACCTTAAAAAGAGGCTTAGCTCAAATTTTGTGTATTACTGAGTTGTTTTAAGAATGCTATGAACTTTTTCATATAAAATGTAATTTTGGCTGTCCATTATGATTGAGATATTCAATAAATTTATTTTCTATTTTTTTCGTCTCGGCCCCGTTGCTAATTGGGCAACTTTTACATTAAAGAAAAAGTGGCTCATGACTCGACTCCACTCCACACTGGACTTTCTGTGTTTAAGCTTTTGGCAACAATAATTAAATCTTTACAGGGACATTGAATTTCGAAGTGCTCTTTGTGAGTTTTCTCATCACTGTTGTCAGTTTTTTGGTCTTGCAAGGTTAGCGTATGGTCTGGAGGTGAGAGAATTCTGAAGCAATTAACTGGGTTTTGTGACTCAGTTAACAGGAAATTTATCATCTCAAGTCGTGATCACAGTGTCCTCCGAAGTATGGGAGCCAATCATATAATCAGGGTTGAACCATTGACAGAGGAACAAAGTTGGGAAATGTTCTGCTATTATGCCTTTCGAGGTTGTAAGGAAATCGATCAAGTGGAGGAAACTGCCACGTCCATCGCTAAGGAATGCAAGGGGCTTCCTCTTGCTATTAAGACCATTGCAGTAGCAATGGTAGGAGAAGGAGATCATCGACAGTGGAGGTTTGCATTGGATCAGCTTAGAAATATAGACAGAAATTTTTATTCGACTCGTCCACAGGCAGAAACAGAGTTGTTCGCGAAGCTAAGATTGAGCTACGATGCTCTGCCTCTATGTCTTCAACCCTGTTTTCTTTGTTGTGCTGCTTTGCCAGAAGATGAGGAGATCGATACAGAATATTTCATACAACTCTGGATTGTCGAAGGATTACTAGGGAGTGCCACTGCCAATAGGAGCTGCTCGGATGTAGAAGAGATTGGGCGATATTACTTGAATATTCTTATTCATAAGTGTTTGATTGACATCGCCACAAAAGACTGGGAAGGACGTGCAGTGAGTTGCAAGATGCATGACGTGCTAAGACACATGGCTATTTACATTGCTGAAGAAGAAGAAAGATGTCTCTTCAGAGCGGGTATGGATTCCAACAACCTTCCAGTGCACCTGTTCGAGGAGGCATTGCAAGCGCTCTTGCAGGTAATCACTCACCTGTCCTTGCCCTTCACGCTTAGTTCTGTTCGCCAGTCCCCGGCACCGCCCTGAGCGGCTCAGAGCAATCAAGTCAACAGAAAGGAAGAGGACACGTGTCAAAGTTCAATTGAAAGGAGGAGGACAAAAAGTATACGCTCTGATACGCTATAATGAACCGTCTTTCCATAGAGAGAATGGCTTCGGTGTAATTATAGACGTAATAACTGAAGTATGGTTCATAAGAAAATGATGTAAAAAATATTTGAGTGTAGTGATGGAAGGTCAAGAAGTAAGTGTCGAGAAATTGAGGGTGGAGAAATGTGTTTTCTTTACACTCTGGTACAAAAATGTGTTTTCTCCTTACTCCCACACAATCAATTTCTACGCACATTATTAAAAAAGTTTAAAAAAAAAATATTAATTGTGGAAACCTCTTTATTGGGAAGTTCAACACCAGCTAGCAACATATGATTTAACACATTTGATTATGATTAATGCCTTTGTAATGTTTTACGATTTAGAGGTAGGGGTATTTGTTGACTGATCTCTCACGAGTGCACTTGTCCGAGGTGTTAAAGGTGTTGTCAAATTAACACTGTGTTGATGATTATTATTAATAGTTCGGATCCGTTGAATATGCCTCTTTATGTACATTGAATTCTAATTTATTCCCGTATTGTTTCTCAAATAGCGTCCAGGCCGGGATACGAGGTTTCACTCAGTACACCAACCTATTCGGAATTGTGATTCACTATACAATAGCTGCATCCATCAGTACGACGTGAGTTACTTGCATTTATGGTGGCTCTCTATAGTTGCTGCGATCATGTCATTCACCTATTCTACCATTGGACTTGGCCTCAGTATGTCCATCAATTAATTCTACTCTCACTTCAACTTTCACCCACTGCATCATTGCTTTCGATTGTGATGTTCGCAAACCATATCCACCCACCATCTACTGCTAATCACAGTTGTTTCTAACTCTTTTGGTGGGCGTAAAGGCTACTCGCATGAAATTAGCGATATCTCAGAGGGCAAGTGCTATTTCGTAGACTATTGCAACATTAATGTGGCCTGACATGGGGCCGATTTAAGACATTACAACTGATGAGAGAAAAAAAAAAAAGTGGGGTGTCGTAACATTAATGTTGCAATAGTCTAGGAAATAGCACTAGCAATCAAGTCCACAGAAAGGAGGAGTACACGTGTCAAAGTTCAATTGAAGGAAGGAGGACGAAAAGTATGTTCTGATTCGTCTTAATGAACAGTGTTTGCACAGAGAATCCCATAGAGAGAGAACGCCTTCATTACGCCTAGCCAAACGGATTACCCGATGTCCATACCACCATCCATCGTGTAGTTGATATATGTCCAATCCAACTTAGTCTTAGTCTAGTGGCGGTGGTTCAATGGTTAAGTAAAGAAATTTAGTATAGTCCAATCCCAAACAAAACTATATATATATGCTCGTGATTTCTTCTGTTGAAAAAAATCCCAAACTCAACTTGCATTCATAGATCAAACAATGCAGTGCGTCTCCATTGCTCTGTAAAAAAACCTGACATGGGAGACTCAGCTGCAAAGACTCCAGCAAGTGCACGAGCAACTAGTTTTACAGAGTTGACCGAATTGTCCAAGCACAACGCCACAATCCGCGCTCAGCAACAACAACTAATCAGTAAAGTAAGTCATCTTCAGGAAATGGCACATAAGTACACTGATTTATTAGGTTCCCAAGACGTAGCCACTAAATTAATTCAGGCAGCTTAAAAATTGAGGCCCTAGTCGCTAGCGCAGATTACTCTGGAGTAGGTCGTGACCTGCCAGAAGCATTTGCAGAATATTGAAGCTCGCCTTTAATTAAATAAACAACAAACCAGAAATAACTACTTTTTATTGACTATACAATCCACATTCTAGTGTGTGGTACATCGGAAATATACAAGTCGCTAAAGTGTGCAGTACATCGGAAATACATCAATCTCATGTATCTGGTTATGATAATTTCCACTGAGTTCGAACTCCATACATGGTCGCATTAAGCAAGAATGCAGAAGCAGTAATGTAGTGTCCACAGCTCTTATACCACCACATCGCTTTTCCATGTTCTGGTGAATCTTGGCTTAATGCATGTTGACAGTTAGCAAGGATAAACTTGGAGGTAACCCATTTCACCAGAACGAGACATTGCAAAGCACTGTATATCCATCTCCCGAAGGCTTTTATACCCACAACTCTTCCTATTGCGATGCACCCTACCATGTAAAGTAACTGTAAACCAATGATTGCACAAAACGAAAATATATTTGCCCGATCAATGATAATATGATAATGATCGAATGCATAATATATCGGCTTTCCCTCAATAGATCCATCGTTAAATAAAATCTAAATCCAAGCGGCAGTAGTTTTCCCAAACCTCTTAGGACTCAACTCTAACTTCTTGTTACGCCTGTAATGGTTCAAATTGGAGACCTTCGTCGAAGGAAAAGCTGTACTTACTCCATCAGCGGCCGTGATCACACTTAAAAGATGTTCTTAATCTCAATTGGAAGGGTATATATTTCTGCAACCCTTTTGTAACAAAAAAGAAAAAATACATTTCAATTTACAACGCTATATTGTTTTTATTTTTTTATTTTCAGTTAAATTTATTTTTATTAAATAAATTAAATTTATAACATTAATTGTTATTAGAAAATATCGCATAATGAAAATACCAAATAGAAAATAGAATCAAATCTAAAAATAATAAAGATTCACATAATAACAAATTTTATAAATTGTATTAATTAATTTCAAAATAAAATATTACATTGTATCCCAAAACCAAATTTGCACTTAATTGTTTTTCCTATCCTATTCCATGTATTTATACAGATATAATAACTCAAATTATAGATAATTTTATCTATTTAATATTTCAAACTCTAGTCATTTTGCTATTTTTTATTTTTTCCTTAATATTTTATCTTTAATTAGTGAAAATAGAAGGCTCCCATTTATCAAAATTCTACATTTCTCTATTTTAACATAATGACAATTTGCAGCAACCTTGTGGTTCCATAATTTAGAGCAACAAGAAAAGATCTACATAAAACCATAGTTTTAAATTCTGACTCCGACTCCGACACGGCCGAGGATCGACTCTGACTCCGACTCCGAAACGGTAATGACTCGGCCGGCTCGATTTCAATGACTCAGTCGTTGTAAAAAATACATTAAATATTTATTTTTTTTATAAAAAAACATAATTTTAAAGATTTTAAACATAATTTCAAAGATTTTCATTCATGTTTCCAAACACACAGCATTATATTATACATGGAAGACAACATATGATCAAAGTAGGCTCATGAACCAATCCATTATATCAAAATGGTACCCAATGGCAATACATAGTCAACTGTCATACATGATCAAAGACTCAAAACAAAAAACACATAACCAAGGAGGCTAGAAATGGCCTCTACAACAAAAGTAAACTGTGACCAAACTCCAGTACTAGTACTATAGCTACTGGCTAGTAGCTACTGCCAGAGGAGCCAAGATCATGTCGATCAATCTCTAGATCATCATCAGAGTCAGACAAGGGGCCCCATGGCTCCTCATCATCATCATCATCATCTCCAACTGCAACTGTAGAAGTGGTACCACTAGCAGGCTGTGCAACTGCAGCAGATGCAAGCTGAGATAGAGTAGATATGCGGCTGCGCTTCTGTCGTGGCTAAGTAGAGGAAGCACCTACAACTGGAGTCCTTGCTGCCTGTGAGACTGAGGCTGGTGGATTGGGATCTGCATTCAACTGAACAACATGTTCAAGTTCAACTGATGTCTCGATATCTAAATCTAAATCAAGATCCTCATCAAGATCAAACTCTGCTGGATGACTCTCCACTACCCAATTTGATGTTGGATCAATGTCTTCCAACACAATGGGATCTGAATAAGGTCTTTTGTTCAGCAAATGGTTTCGTCTGAGCCGGAGGTTGTATTGGACATAAACTAGATCATTTAACCGTTTTTTATCCAAAAGGTTTCTCTTCTTTGTGTTACTTGGGAGCAGGAGCGAGAACGGGAGCGGGAGCGACATTTTTAGAAGCTCCTGGTTTGGGAGCGAATCCCAGAGGAGCTCGACAACCAATGTCACTAACATCAAGGTACATAGAGGGATTGGTGCTCTTGATTAAATACGAGTTCCATACCCTAATACATGACAAAATTCAATGGAAACATTGCAATCTTCCAATCCTGAAATCCTGAAAAACTGATAAGTCTGCTGGATTTTGAATGAAATCTAAAATTCTACTTTCTCCATATGAAATCCAATGAGGCCGAAACCACTCTCAAACATCCTGATTCATTTCATGGTAATGTTAAAAATTTAAGTAAAATGATGAAAATGAAGATTAAGGAAAATGTCACTTTTACTTTAAGAATTTAACATTACCATGAAATTTGAATAGCATATCAATAGTAGAGAGCATTTGAGTGTGTTAAATAGGGTTTGGGAGGGCGAAATAGACCCCAAATAACATTTAGCTAATTCATAAAACACCTTTAAGTCCAAACCAATCAGCAAACCCCTTAAAATTTCATTAAAATAATGTTAAATCGCTGTTTTAGTGGGTTACGGGCCGCTGTTTGTGACTCGGCCGAGTCATTACGGGAAACGGCCGAGTTGGCCGAGTCATCGCTGACTCGGCCAACCGAGCCGTTTTTTGTACCGAGTCACTCTGGAGGGCAATGGAACGGACCAACTTGGCTGTTTCCGTTTCGAAACGGCCGTTTTTTAAAACTATGCATAAAACATAGGAATAGAAGAGAACCTAGTTAGACTGTAAATGGAATTGAACCAATATTTTCCAGGTAGATGGAAATTAGAATACAAACCAATGCCAATAGGGTACTTGTTCATCATTACGTTCATGGAGTTTTAGGTCGTCCACCAACATTTCAATCTATATGTCGTAGGCCCCGCCTAGATGCCATGAATTTTAAAGAGAAGTCATAGCATGTCAATTTTGATTTTCTTTTGAGGTGGACAGTGATCTACCACTGAGGTGGAGGTCTACTATGTTAAGTCATCCACAATGGTTCCATTCTAGAAGTGGTTTACCCCAACTTATGGAATAGGTTTCATTGGAAAGATAGTTGGTGCAAGTCATTCACTAATTATGATTTCACTGGTGATGTTGACAAAGTGAAATCAAAGTGAACCATGAACTAGGGTTCCATTAGCGACATTACATGTCCTACTAGGATGACATTAGTTTCAAAGGGATGAGACTGAGTGCCAATCCCATGTTGTAGTTTCTTAGGGCTTATTTTAACAAAAAATATGAAATCTATATGAATGAATAAATGAGTTGAGAGCTAAGAGCTAAAGCACCAACCATGATCTAGAATTCCTTTCATGGCTAAACTTGTAGCTAAAAATTGGTTAACAAATATTGCCTAAATTTGTAGGACCTGCGAACTACACTCAGACTCATCGTCAAACTAGAAAATGAACCTCAGGTTGGGCTTCACCTAGATGTTCAAGTGAAGTTGAGGACCCACTTTATAATCTTCAGCTGAGTTTTTCCCAATAGATAGCTACCCATTGTGGAACGCAACTAGCCTCTTGCGGGATCCCTCTAAGTCCATAGAAATGGATAATTCACCCAGTTCCTTTCCCAAGTTCATACCGTAGTTCAAACCCCAACGGCCCATGTAAACCATAATAACATGCAAATTTTTACTATAATTTATGGATGGCTATGAGGGCGGTGGTGGAGTCCTTTTTCTTTTCATTAGTGGATTTATCAAAACCAAAAAAAATGAAATCTATATGAATGAATAAATGAGTTGAGAGCTAAGAGCTAAAGCACCAACCATGATCTAGAATTCCTTTCATGGCTAAACTTGTAGCTAAAAATTGGTTAACAAATATTGCCTAAATCTGTAGGACCCACAGACTACACTCGGACTCATCGTCAAACTAGAAAATGAACCTCAGGTTGGGCTTCACCTAGATGTTCAAGTGAAGTTGAGGACCCACTTTATAATCTTTAGCTGAGTTTTTCCCAATGGATAGCTACCCATTGTGGAACGCAACTAGCCTCTTGCGGGATCCCTCTAAGTCCATAGAAATGGAGAATTCACCGAGTTCCTTTCCCAAGTTCATATCATAGTTCAAACCCCAACGGCGGCCCATGTAAACCATAATAACATGCAAATTTATACTATGATTTATGGATGGCTATGAGGGCGGTGGTGGAGTCCTTTTTCTTTTCACTGGTGGATTTATCAATCATATCCCTCCTTCCTTCTGGACCAGGGCATCTTGTTCTTCAAGAAGAGATTAAGCAGATCAATCTATTCCAAATTTTTATTAAAAATATAATGGGGTAGTCTTCAAATTTTTGGACAAATAGATATGTCGTTGTTTTGTCTGTAAAGCAAGTTGTTGGTGAAAAATGGGGCCTTCCTGCACCCCTACTATGTCTATAATATGAAGGTAGAGTTCTTCAAAACTCAAACCAACTCAAGGACTATGGTATCTCAAAAAATTCCTCCATACTCCTGTCATCAAGGTTGTGAGGGGGTTTTAAGGGTGCTAGGAGTACATCTGGAAAATCATTTTATTTCAATGAAGTTGTTCAAGGGGAGTCTTAAACCACAACATATTCAAATCAAAACCTACCAAGCCCCTACATTCTAGATCAAATGGAGTAGAACCCTTCTATGGAAGTCAATATTCCTGAGGTATCTTCCCTTTTTTTGGTTCTCCATTCTAAAGCTATTATTTTCATATTTAATGGTTATTGGCCAAAACTAGAAGCTTTATACTAGTGGGTGTTCTCTATGTGGACACCTAATGATGACATTTATTTTTTCTCAAAAGGATTCTTTATATTCCAATTTTAAACCCAAGAGGATCTGGATTTTATTCTCAATGAGAGCCCTTGGTTTTGGGGTAGGGCTGATTTATTTATTATATCATGGATCCCCAAGTTTGATGCCACAACCATGGTGGTCTCTACCATGACAATGTGGTTTAGGCTCCCAAATCTACCCCTCCCCTTTTGACATCACAAAGTCCTTGAGGACATTAGGAACACTTTGGGTAAATTTTAAAAAATGGACCTGGAAAGAATTGATAAAGGCATCTTCACATTCGCTATAATATTTGTGGAGCTTGACCTTAGTAAAGGTCTTCTAAATCACATAATATTCAAAGAGAAAAATTTCCAGTGGTCATGGGTTTTAGGCTATGAAAACACGACCATCTGATGTTGTGTTTGCTTCCAAATAGGTCACCTATAAAACATATGTCCACATGCAAAAAAGAATCCAAAAATGAAAAAGAAACAATCTAGCAGGCCAAAAGGTTGGCATTTTTCAGACCCTCATCTTTTAGATGATGAGGTTGATGATTTGAAGGAAATTCATCCTGTCCACATAGAAGATGGTGTTATGGTCTAAGTAGAAGCATAAACGAATGGGGAATCAATGGCACAGTCAGGTGCAACTATTTTTCTTTAGAAATGCAGTAGACCCGAAGACACACATGCATTAGATGGGAATGAGGGAACAGAGCATTCCCATGTTTTAAAGACTTTAGATTCATACAAAGACTCTCCCCATATGGATAAGGGATGTGAATTAGCTTTGGATCCTTTTGAACCAAATTCAAATGGTTGGAAAAAAGTTTAAAAAAGGAAAAAGGAAAAAGAAAAAATGGATGCAAAATGCTAGTTGTAAGTTTTTTCTTTCCCTTTGATCTATGCTTTAGTTGTTAGATTATTTTCATAGTTTCCTATGTTGAGAGGCGTCTTTATTCAGGAATGCTTAACAACATATGCAAAATGTTATTTTATTTTTCCTATGATGAATAAAATTACCCGTCTTCTTCCTCGAATAAAATGTTATTAGATTTATGATCATAATGTAATAAAAAAATATTATGTAACAATAGTCATATGACAACTATTTTTAATATAATCCTTAATATGTAATATTGATTAGTCATAGAACAATTATTACATGATATGTATTTACTATATTATAGTAATATTTCTAATAATATAACTTAGGTATATTACAGAAACATTCCTCAAATTTAAGAAGATTACTTAAATTTGATGATATTTTTTGAAATTGTTAAGGAAAATGAGTTATTTTGTAAATTTTTTCAATTAAAAATTTAATTAGAAGAAATTTCAGCCTTAAAGTGGCCTCCTAAGGAAAAATAGTAAAACAATAGTTAAAATAATAAAATAAGAGTTATGAATTTTGAAGGGAAAAGAAGAAAACTATTTTTTTAAATGTATTGTTGGCCTATCTCTTTATATGTTTACTCAAATTTCAAGTGTAGGCACTCGTTGGATACACAATTAAATTTCACATCCAATGAGTACCCATTATGCATACTTTTAAGAAGACTCACAATGATAAAAATTGAAGGTACATTAAAAACGTGTGTTGAACTCACTAACACACTTTTTAATGTATCTTCAATTTTATCATTGTGAATCTTCTCAAAAGTATGCATAGTGGGTACTCATTGGATGTGAAATTTAATTTAATTCCGCATCCAAAGAGTGTGTACACTTGAAATTTGAGTAAACCTATAAGAAGATAAGCCAAAAATACAATTTAAAAAATAGTTTTTTTTCTTTTCCCTCCAAAATATTTACATGTATTTCTTTTTAAATTTAAATGATTTTGACTCATTTACATATTATGACATGGAAATTACATAAAACGATCATGAGAACTTTTAGCTGAAATTTCCTCTAATGTTATTATCATGGATATGCCTCCTATTAAGATTCTATCCTTCAATTTGAACGGATTCCTAGATTTTCAAAAGTTTATCCACAAAAAATATGAGGAACCTTTTAACTCGATTTGAGGTTTCTAAAAATTAATTCTATACAACCTCCATTACTTTGAGAAGGTTATTTAAAATATATTTTGTGACACCTCCTATTCTTAAATTTGGAGAGGGTTCCTAGATTTCCAAGAGTTTATCCACATCAAATTTGAGGAACCTTAAATTATAGTAAACCTCTTTTGATTTGATGAGGTTGCTCAAAATGGATTGAATACAACCTCCTTTAGTTTGAGACAATAATTGTCAGGAAATTTAATTGTTTAAATTATGTTACATTCAATTGTCAATCTATGGTCATAAACTTATAAACACCAACATTGTATGTGCCAAACTAACACATAAATGATTCTCAAGATATGAAAGAAATTTTACAATCTAATGTTCTAAGACATGCATTGGCAATATAATTCTATTGGATTGGAAATTAAAGGGCTACAAAAGTTTGTTAGATCATCGGACTTATGTTTTCATGAGCACTTTGTGAACTCCAATCATAAATTTCCTTTATTTGGCATCACAAGCATTAAATGGTTCTATGATTCCCTAAGAATCACTTTCGTTCTTCAACCTTCAATGCCTAACCTTCAATCGCTATATTGCTTTTATTTTTTATTTTCAGTTAAATTTATTTTTATTAAAAAATTTAATTGTTATTAGAAAATATCACATAATGAAAATATCAAATAGAAAATAGAGTCAAATCTAAAAATAAAGATTCACATAATAACAAATTTTATAAATTGTATTAATTAATTTCAAAATAAAATATTACATTGTATCCCCAAAACAAATTTGTACTTAATTGTTTTTCCTATCATATTCCATGTATTTATACAAAGATAATAACTCAAATTATAGATAACTTTATCTATTTAATATTCAAAACTCTAGTCATTTTGCTATTTTTTATTTTTTCCTTAATATTTTATCTTTAATTAGTGAAAATAGAAGGCTCCCATTTATCAAAATTCTACATTTCTCTATTTTAACATAATGACAATTTGCAGCAACCTTGTGGTTCCATAATTTAGAGCAACAAGAAAAGATCTACATAAAACATAGGAATAGAAGAGAACCTAGTTAGACTGTAAATGAAATTGAACCAATATTTTCCAGGTAGATGGAAAGTGGAATACAAACCAATGCCAATAGGTTACTTGTTCATCATTAAGTTTATGGAGTTTTAGGTCTTCCATCAAGGTTTTAATCTATATGTCGTAGGCCCCACTTGGATGCCATGAGTTTTAAAGAGAAGTCATAGCATGCCAATTTTGATTTTCTTTTGAGGTGGACAGTGATCTACCACTAAGGTGGAGGTCTACTATGTTAAGCCATCCACAATGGTTCCATTCTAGATGTGGTTTACCCCAACTTATGGAATAGGTTTCATTGGAAAGATAGTTGGTGCAAGTCATTCACTAAGTATGATTTTACTGGTGATGTTGACAAAGTGAAATCAAAGTGAACCATCAACTAGGGTTCCATTAGCGGCATTACATGTCCTACTAGGATGACATTAGTTTCAAAGGGATGAGATTGAGTGTCAATCCCAGGTTGTAGTTTCTTAGGGCTTATTTTAACAAAAAAAAATGAAATATATATGAATGAATAAATGAGTTGAGAGCTAAGAGCTAAAGCACCAACCATGATCTAGAATTCCTTTCATGGCTAAACTTGTAGCTAAAAATTGGTTAACAAATATTCCCTAAATCTATAGGACCTACGGACTACACTCGGACTCATCGTCAAACTGGAAAATGAACCTCAGGTTGGGCTTCACCTAGATGTTCAAGTGAAGTTGAGGACCCACTTTATAATCTTTGGCTGAGTTTTTCCCAATAGATAGCTACCCATTGTGGAACGGAACTAGCCTTTTGTGGGATCCCTCTAGGTCCATAGAAATGGAGAATTCACCCAGTGCCTTTCCCAACTTCATACCGTAGTTTGAACCCTAGTGGCCCATGTAAACCACAATAACATGCAAATTTTTGCTATGGTTTATGGATGGCTATGAGGGTGGTGGTGGAGTCCTTTTTCTTTTCACTGGTGGATATATCAATCATATCCCCCCTTCCTTCTGGACCAAGGCATCATGTTCTTCAAGAAGAGATTAAGTAGATCAATCCATTCCAAATTTTTATTAAAAATATAATTGGGTAGTCTTCAAATTTTTGGACAAATAGATCTGCCTTTGTTCTGTCTCTAAAGCAAGTTGTTGCTGAAAAATAGGGTCTTCCTTCACCCCTACCATGTCTACAATACGAAGGTAGAGTTCTTCAAAACTAAAACCAACTAAAAGACTATGGTATCTCAAAACATTCCTCCATACTCCTGTCATCAAGGCTGTGAGGGGGTTTTTAGGGTGCTAGGAGTACATCTAGAAAATCATTTTATTTCAATGAAGTTGGTAAAGGGAAGTCTTAAACCACAAAATATTCAAATCAAAACCTACAAAGCCCCTAGATTTTAGATCAAATGGAGTAGAACCCTTCTATGGAAATCAATATTCCTGAGGTATCTTCCCTTTTTTTGGTTCTCCATTCTAAAGCTATTATTTTCATATTTAATGGTTATTGGCCAAAACTAGAAGCTTTATACTAGTGGGTATTCACTAGGTGGACACCTGATGGTGAAATTTATTTTTGCTCAAAAGGATTCTTTATATTCCAATTTTAAACCCAAGAGGATTTGGATTTTATTCTCAATGAGAGCCCTTGGTTTTGGGGTAGGGCTGATTTATTTATTATATCATGGATCCCCGAGTTTGACACCACAACCATGATGGTCTCTACCATGACAATGTGGTTTAGGCTCCCAGATCTACCCTTCCCCTTCTGACATCAAAAAGTCCTTGAGGACATTAGGAACAATTTGGTAAATTTTAAAAAATGGACCTGGAAAGAACTGATAAAGGCATCTTCACATTCACTAAAATATTTGTGGAGATTGACCTTAGTAAAGATCTTCTAAATCACATAATATTCAAAGACCAAAATTTCCAGTGGTCACAAGTTTTAGGTTATGAAAACACGACCTTTCGATGTTGTGTTTGCTTCCAATTAGGTCACCTACAAAACACATGTCCACATGCAAAAAAGAATCCAAAAATGAAAAAGAAACAGTCTAGCAAGCCAAAAGGTTGGCAATTTTCAGACCCTCATCTTTCAGATGATGAGGTTAATGATTTGAAGGAAATTCATCCTGCCCACATAGAAGATGATGTTATGGTCTGATTTGAAGCAAAAACGAATGGGGAATCAGTGGCATAGTCAGGTGCAACTATTTTTCTTTATAAATGGAGCAGACCCAATGACACACATGCATCAGATGGGAATGAGGGCACAAAGAATTACCATGTTTTAGAGACTTTAGATTCATACAAAGACGCTCTCCATATGGATGAGGGACGCGAATTAGCTTTGGATCCTTTTGAACCAAATTCAAATGGTTGGAAAAAAAATTAAAAAGGAAAAAGAAAAAAGAAAAAATGGATGCAAAATGGTAGTTGTAGTTTCTTTCTTTCCCTTTGATGTATGCTTTAGTTAGATTATTTTCATAGTTTGCTATGTTTAGAGGCGTCTTTATTCAGGAATGCTTAACAACATATGCAAAATGTAATTTTATTTTTCCTATGATGAATAAAATTACCCATCTTCTTCCTCGAATAAAATTTTATTATATTTATGATCCTAATGTAATAAAAAATTATTATGTAACAACAGTCATATGAAAGATATTTTTTAATAATGCTTAATATGTAATATTGGTTAGTCATAGAACAATTATTACATGATATGTATTTACTATATTATAATAATATTTCTAATAATATAACTTAGGTATACTACAGGAACATTCCTCAAATTTAAGAAGAAAAATATTTTTTAATATAATCCTTCATATGTAATATTGGTTAGTCATAGAACAATTGTTACACGATATGTATTTACTATATTATAATAATATTTCTAATAATATAACTTAGGTATACTACAGGAACATTCCTCAAATTTAAGAAGATTACTTAAATTTGATGATATTTTTTGAAATTGATAGGGAAACTGAGTTATTTTATAATTTTTTTCAATTAAAAAGTTAATGAGAGGAAATTCCAGCCTTAAAGTGGCCTCCTAAGGAAAAATAGTAAAATAGTAGTTAAAATAATAAAATAAGAGTTATGAATTTTGAAGGGAAAAGAAGAAAACTATTTTTTTAATTGTATTGTTGGCTTATCTCCTTATATGTTTACTCAAATTTCAAGTGTAGACACTTGTTGAATACAAAATTAAATTTCACATCCAATGAGTTCCCATTATGCATACTTTTGAGAAGACTCACAATGATAAAAATTGAAGATACATTAAAAACGTTTGTTGAACACACTAACACACTTTTTAATGTATCTTCAATGTTATCATTGTGAGTCTTCTCAAAAGTATGCATAATGAGTACTCATTGGATGTGAAATTTAATTTAATTCCGCATTCAAAGAGTGTGTACACTTGAAATTTGAGTAAACCTGTAAGAAGATAAGCCAAAAATACAATTAATATATATATATATATATATATATATATATATATATATATATATATATATATATATATATATATATATATATATATTTTTTCCCTCCAAAATAGCTACATGTATCTCTTTTTAAATTTAAATAATTTTGATTGGTTTACATATTATGACATGGAAATTACATAAAACGATCATGAGAACTTTTAGCTGAAATTTCCTCTAATGCTATTATCAAAGATATGCTTCTTATTAAGATTCTATCCTTAAATTTGAACGTGTTCCTAGATTTTCAAAAGTTTATCCACAAAAAATATGAGGAACCTTTTAACTTGATTTGAGGAGGTTGCTCAAAATTAATTCTATAAAACCTCCATTACTTTGAGAAGGTTATTTAAAATATATTTTGTGACACCTCCTATTCTTAAATTTGGAGAGGGTTCCCAGATTTCCAAGAGATTATCCACATAAAATTTGAGGAACCTTAAATTATAGTAAACCTCTTTTGATGTGATGAGGTTGCTCAAAATGGATTGAATACAACCTCATTTAGTTTGAGACAATTATTGCCAGTGAATTTAATTGTTTAAATTATGTTACATTTAATTGTCAATCTATGGTCATAAACTTATAAACACCAACATTGTATGTGTCAAACTAGCACATAAATTATTCTCAAGCTATGAAAGCATTTTTACAATCTAATGTTCTAAGACATGCATTGGCAATACAATTCTATTGGATTGAAATTAAAGGGCTACAAAAGTTTGTTAGATCACTGGGCTTATGTTTTCATGAGCACTTTGTGAACTCCAATCATAAATTTCCTTTATTTGGCATCAGAGGCATTAAATGGTTCTATGATTCCCTAAGAATCACTTTCGTTCTTCAACCCTCAATGCCTAACTTTTGTAGGGAGAACCCACACTTCACACTTAAAAGATAAAATTCAATGAAGAAGAAAGTAAAATGCTATAATTTTTTTGGATCACAAGGATTATGTTTACAAAAGAATTTTATGAGCTTTGATCATAGTACTTTGTTTCTCATTAAAGGCATCAAATAGTTTTTCAATTTCGTAAATCACTTTTGTTCTTCAACCTTCAGTGCCTAGCCTCTATAGGGAATCCACACTTTTGCAATGAAGGACATATGAAAGTTCATGAATTAAAATGACAGTGATTTAAAATATTAATGTATAGTATAAAAATAAAAATAAAAATATATCTAATTAGCTAATCCAACTAAGAAATAAAAGAATTTGCAACACAAACTAGGTAGGGAGGTCTCCCTGATGACTTGCAATACAAAGTAGAACTATAGTATAAGTAAATTGCTATGAAATAAAACTCAGAATAATAAAATTTATATTAAAAGAGGAATACAAAGGTTCACATTACAATTATAAATATAGTCTGCATAGATTCAACATGGATCCACATATACTTTTTCATCAAACTACAATATACATGAACATATGGCCTTCAATTTGAACCATTTGAACAACTTTGCAATACACAAATTGACTGTTTTCTTGATCAATCCTTTAATATTACAAGCATTGAACTTCAACCTTTACTTGTTATAGATCTTATATAATATAGGGGAGGGTGTATTAAACCATGAATAACTCCAAAGGATATAGAGAGTTGTTAATTGCTTACATCCCAAAAATAGAGTAGGGGGTAATGCCATTAACATATAGAACTTTTGCTAACATGGGTAACTACTTGTATGCTGGAATACGATATTTTCATGACATGGCATGCATGAAAATATCCATGCCACTTTCCAAAACCTTCAAATTGATTAACTATTTAATTGTTGTTGTGTTTTATGCATTGTCACCTTGTGTTTGACTTGAGCATTGACCGTGAGTTGTTGCCTTCCTTGTTTAACCTAAAAGCAACCCAACCAACACTGATCCATCTTGAGCCACCTATAAATGAAAAACACATGGCATATTTCACCTTGGGGGTGCATAGATATGACAAATAATTATTTGGGTTA
This sequence comes from Pinus tabuliformis, assembly GCA_031772625.1. Classification (NCBI taxonomy): domain Eukaryota; kingdom Viridiplantae; phylum Streptophyta; class Pinopsida; order Pinales; family Pinaceae; genus Pinus; species Pinus tabuliformis. The sequence goes on from CM062817.1 coordinate 1,583,068,649, forward strand.
CTAGATTTTGACTAGTGCTACACGATCTGATACTCACATTAGAAAAGGTGAGCTCTAGCTGAAATAACTCATTAAAAATAAGGAAAATCATTGAATTTAAAACCATCACACCTTATCGGCATGTGATCAACATAATGAAGTGACTGTGACAAAATGGGAATGATAATGGGCTATATGAGGGAGTAGAAATGGAAAAAATCACACTTTTGATAGTAGTAAATGTTATAGACATTTTTGTGTCTTACAACTCTAAGCATGAAATGTCCATAAACCAAGGGCTCCTAAGTCCCTAAAAGTGTTGTTCTAACTCCTAAAGGAACAAGGTCAACAAAATACAGCTTCTCCCAGAAGTTCTCCACCAGAAACTGCTCAGAATCAGTCAAATCAGGATCATTTCAGCTGCTCCACTGGCTAGCTGCGTTGCATAGCACCCAAATACACTAGCTAGGTGCGTTGCAATGCACCTAAATGCACTACCAGGGTGCGTTGAGCGGGAAATGACAAATGGCAGAGTCATTCCACGAGGTGGACAGACAATGGAAGCTTCCAGAATCTTCTCCAATGACACTTGCCTCACTGAATTCGACCAAGGATGAGTAAGAGGCTCTCAGTCTCCAAGTGGAAGCAAGAACTGACAGAGAGAAGCCACTAATCAATTCATGAGCTGACTCATCCTCTTTGCATACATCTATATATGGATCCCTCATCCCAGAGATCCAGAGGCTAGAATATTGTACATTGCAAAGAATTGCTGTTGGTTTTGAGATAGATATCAGAGTATTGGGTGATTTATGCTTTGTTGGAGGTGAAGAGGGGATTCTCTGCTGGGAGGTTGATGCTAGATCAGGAATCATCGGTTGTAACTCCTCCTGGATCTTCTTGTTATATCAATAAAACTATTTGAGTTTCTCCTACATGCTTGTGTATCATTGATGTCTGTTACATTTGTATGTTTAGCTTAAATCTGATCCTAAGCTTTTTATGAGTATGAACCCATGTCTTTGTATAGTTTCCTTCTTCTGTGATCTTGCAGGTACTTGGTGAAGCGGGGCAAGTAAGGGAGCAGGTAGCTGGAAGCTGTCAAAGAGGAGAGAGATTGGATCAAAGGACTAGCGCAAGACACAGGTTGGTTCATGTTATGAAACCAGCTCAAGAAAAGATAGAAAAGATAGATCAACGCCTTAGAATTCATCCTCTTCAAGGGGGCAACCTCCTTTACATTACATAAATGAACAATTCTTTGATGATACAAATGACAAAACCTCCTTTCTATATATAGGAGTCTAAGGAGTCACAATATAATCCAGCCGACCTAACAATAATAATATAAAGCCACAAAAATAACAATAGAGGGATTCTATGGGGCACAGAAATAATAATATGGGGGTAATAGGGGCACAACAATATAAATAAGGGGTATAACTACAATAGTAATGGGTAATCACTAGTATTATAGGGACCCAACATGCCCCTCTCCTTCAAAAAAGTGTTGTCCTCAACGCTTGAGTAGTTCTGGATACTTCTGCATAAAATTCTCATCCTCCCATGTGGAATCTTCAGCGGATAAGTTCTTCCACTTGATAAGATACTCTGAAATTGATCGATTTCGTAGCTGTCGAGTTCTTGTTTCTGTGACTGCTTCCGGTTCCAATATAATTTTTCCTTCCTCGTCAAGTTCTGGCAATATTGTTTGAACTGGGAGCTTGTCGCCTATAACCTTCTTTAAACATGAAACATGGAAAACTGGGTGCAATCGAGAAGCTGCAGGAAGCTCCAATTTGTATGCCATAGTACCAATCTTTTCCAACACCTTGTACGGACCATAATACTTTGGTGATAATTTATTATCCTTCTTAGCTTGCTTTAGGGACATTTGCTTATATGGTTGTAGCCGTAGGAATACCCAATCACCTACATCAAAACTTCTTTCACTGCGATGTTGATCTGCCTGTTGTTTCATTCTATTTTGTGCCAACACGAGGTTATCCTTTAAGAGTTGGAGGACTTGTTGTTGATGTTCGATGTGATGTTCCACTGCTTGAACCTTAGAATTTTCTCTTAAATATGATGTGATGGATGGTGGTTGATACCCATAAAGTGCCATAAATGGGGTCATTTTTGTTGCTGTATGGAAGGAAGTGTTATACCACCATTCAGCCAGAGGCAACCATTTGACCCATTGTGTCTGTTTATCAGATACAAAGCAACGAAGATATCCTTCCAAACATTTGTTTACTATCTCAGTTTGCCCATCAGATTGAGGATGATAAGATGAGCTATGAGCTAACTGAGTACCAAGACAAGAAAATAATTCTGTCCAAAAATTTCCAGTGAAAATGGGATCTCTGTCACTTACAATAATCTTTGGGTTTCCATGTAGCTTTTGAACTGTTTCCATAAATGCAGTAGAAACTGTACTGGCTTTAAATGGATGTGATAATGCACAAAAGTGTGCATACTTGGTAAGTCTGTCAACTACCACCATGATGACACTCTTTCCCTCAGACTTGGGTAAACCTGTGATAAAATCCATTGAAACCTCCTCCCAACGTTGGCTTGGAATGGATAAAGGTTGTAATAGACCCGGTGTCTTAATTGTTTCAACTTTATTTTGTTGGCAAACCAAACATTCCGCCACAAACTTTTGAATATCTGATTTAAGGCCATCCCAAAAAAATTCCTTCTTAACCCTGTGGTAAGTTTTTAAAAATCCTGAGTGCCCTCCTAAGGGAGAAGTGTGCAATTCCATAAGAATCTTTTGTTTTAGCTGGGAATTCTTACAGAGGTATAAGCGATCTTTGTACCATAACGAATCATTTTGCCAGCTAAATGTATCAGAAGTACTGGAATCTTGTTGTAGCTTTCGAATAAGTGCCCACACTTCTTCGTCATTCTTCCATTCCTCCCTTGCTTCGTTTATCCAATCTGGTTGGATAATAGAAATGGCACACAACAATGCTTCCACATCCTCATCCTTTCTTGAGAGTGCATCTGCCACCACATTTTGCTTCCCTTTTTTGTAGATGATTTCAAAGTCATAACCCAACATCTTTGTGACCCACTTTTGTTGCTCTTCAGAGGATAATCTTTGTTCTAAAAAGTATTTAAGGCTATCATGATCCGTTTTTACCTTGAAGTGTCTTCCCATTAGGTAGGGTCGCCATTTCTTAAGTGCATGGAGTATTGCCAACATTTCCTTCTCATAAATAGCTTTGCTTAAAAACTTTCCCTTGATTGGACGACTTTCAAAAGCAATGGGTCTTTCATCTTGCATTAGAACAACACCAATTCCATTTCCTGAAGCATCACATTCCACAATAAAGGTTTTTGTGAAGTCCGGTGTAGCTAAGACCGGTGCTTGGCACATTGCCTCTTTAAGATGTTTAAAGGCCTTTGTTGCTTCTGGAGTCCATGAAAATGAATCTTTCTTCAATAATGTTGTTAGAGGTGCTGCTATTCTCCCATAATTCTTAACAAACTTGCGATAATACCCTGTCAACCCAAGAAATCCTCGCAGATGCTTTATGGATGTGGGGATTTTCCATTCCTTAATGGCTTTAATTTTGCTAGGGTCTACCTTAACTCCTTCATGAGATACAATATGACCCAAATATTCCACCTCCTGGACTCCAAAGAAACATTTGGATCTTTTTGCATATAATTGTTTCTCCTCCAATAGTTGTAGCACCTTGTCAACATGTTCAACATGATCCTTCCAAGACTTGCTGTAGATTAGTATATCATCAAAAAATACTAACACAAATTTTCTAAGGAATGGTTTGAAAATTGAATTCATCAAACCTTGAAATGTTGAAGGTGCATTGGTAAGGCCAAAAGGCATGACCAAAAATTCATAATGACCCTCATGAGTTCTAAATGCCGTTTTTGGAATGTCTTCAATCTTCATTCTGATTTGATGATATCCCGAACGAAGATCCAACTTGGTGAAGTAAATTGATCCATGCAATTCATCCAGTAATTCATCAATGACAGGAATGGGGAACTTATCTTTAATAGTGAGCTTGTTGAGCTCCCTATAATCTGGACACATGCGCCATGATCCATCCTTCTTGTGCACCAATACTACTGGAGCTGAGAAAGAACTTTGACTCGGTTGAATTATACCAGCCTCTAGCATTTCTGCAACCATACGTTCAATTTCACTTTTTTGGACATATGGATATCTGTACGGCCTGATGTTTGGAGGAACACTTCCTGGAATCAGATGAATAGCATGATCATGATCACGCATAGGTGGGAGACCTTTGGGAGTCTCAAATACCTTGGAATGATTGTCCAGGACTTTTTGGAGATCTGGAGAAATAGATGATTCCAATGTGGAAACATCTAGCGAACATAATTGTGCAATTACACCTCTTTGCTCCTTTTTTAGAAGCTTTGTCATGCCATTAGAGCTGATTATCTTTCCTGGTTTCCCTGCAATACCCCTTAATTCAACTTCCTTTCCTTCCACAGAAAATTTCATGAAAAGTTCTTGAAAATTAAAAGCTATTGTACCCAAGGATTGTAGCCATTGGACTCCTAGTACAACATCAACACCTCCCATTGGAATGGAAAGCATTGGGCTAGTCAATACATATTCTCCCATGGATAGCTTGATATTATGGCACTTTCCAGAACAATTTATTGTTCCTCCATTTGCAATCATCACTTGACACTCTGGTGCTGGATATAGGAAGCAATTCAATTCTTTTGCTACCCTACAATGAATAAAATTGTGGGTGCTTCCTGAATCAATCAACACTATTACCTTTTTCTTCTTGATTTGTCCTTCTATCTTGATGGTTTGAGGAGTGGTAATTCCCGCCAATGCATTACAAGATATGGTCGGATTTATTTGTTCTTCATCTAGGCTTTGTTCCTGGAATATATTCTCTTCTTTTGACCTTTCTTGCTCCTTTTCTTCTTCCTCTTCACAATCTATGTAGAATAATTTCTTCTCAGCACACTTATGACCTTTTGTGTATTTGCTATCACAATTGTAACAAAGCCCTTTTGCTCTTTTTTCTTCCAATTGTTGTGGTGTCAACCTTGTAGGTTGTGGAAGACTATGGGCAACAACACTTCCGTCTTTATAGTTGTGAATGGTATGCTTCCTAGTTGCCATAATTTTGCTTTCCATTTTTCTTGCTAACCTGAATGCCTTCTCTAATGAATCAGGTTCCCAAAGGCACACATCATGTTGGATATTATCCTTTAAAGACCCTATGAACACATCAATCCTATGCTCCTCTGGAATATCTTTTACCCTTATGTTCAATTTTTGGAACTCCTCAATGTGCTCCATTATTGAACCCTTTTGTTTGAGACTTATCAATTGGCTAAAAAAAGTGTTGCTTTTTGTATCCTCATAATGTGCTATCAATTCTTCCGTAAAAATTGCCCAAGTGATAAATTGTTTACGAGAACAAAGCCATTGATACCATACAAACTGATTTGGTTCCAAATATAAATTTGCCATACGTACCTTTTGTGTGTTTTGCACATTATTGAGATCGAAGAATTGCTCCATCTGTAATATCCATGTGGCGGGATCCTTGCCATCAAACTTCCTCATATCGATTTTTGGAATGTGGTGATTCTTCGATCCAACATTAGCGTCTATGGAATCATGATTAACATTTCTTTTGTTCTCATCATGAGTTTCCTTTACTACCTTTTCACCATTAGTAAGTATTTCTTGTAAAAAATTAGTCAAATCTGTCTTCAAATCTGCCATGCCTGTCTTCAAATTTGTGTTCAAATCTATCTTCAAATTGTCCATCTTAGCTTCCATGCCATTCATCTTAGCTTCCACGCCATTTATCTTAGCATCTGTTAACTTTTGTGAGCGTGACATTTGTTGCACTTGTTCTTGTAATTTTGATATATCATGTAGCATTTCTTCCTCTTCTTCATGAGTCATGCTAGAGCTTTCAGGTTCCTTACTAGGTGTTTGCATTTTCTTTCCTCGGGGCATCAGTTACCGATAATAATGCTCTACTATGCCCTTTGAATTCCTTCAAAATAAATTTTCAAACCAAGCTTAAGTAAAAATTTAAAAAAATCTACACACCTTTTTTCACTTTGTAGGAGCTCGATATTGCTTCTGATGTATCTCTGTACTTTCCAGTCATCTAGTTTTGAACTTGTGACCTGTAGTAGCTCTCTGTGTCCTCTTTCCAATGCCACAAGTCTGACCCAAATTGGATTCTCCAAGGAAGAGTTATGCGAAATCTCCCACAGTGACTTGATTATAGACTAGTTCAGTAGAGCTAACTTGTACAACGTGCCGCGAGTCACTGTTTCAACCTTTGGATCTAAAAAACACCCACAAGAAACTAAAGTCCGTCCTCTTTTTGTACCTTTTTACGAAATTTCAATCTGATCCTCAGAGAGAAAGTTATGACGATTTTCCCCAGGTCACCTGTTTTGAATGTAATTCAGGAGTCTGCAAAAAGACCAACTTCCTCAGATCATATCTCCGAAAATATCACGCAAAACGCTCTGAAATTTGGACCCAAGGTTCAGCGCCAATTCTTCTCAAATGGGTTTTTTTTGCAACTTCTGAAACGTCACAGAAAAAAAGTTATAGCGAAAATTCCATGATGACCTGTTTGGAGCAGCGAAACCCTAGAATCCAAAGCTCTGATACCAAATGTTATGAAACCAGCTCAAGAAAAGATAGAAAAGATAGATCAACGCCTTAGAATTCAGCCTCTTCGAGGGGGAAACCTCCTTTACATTACATAAATGAACAATTCTTGGATGATACAAATGACAAAACCTCCTTTCTATATATAGGAGTCTAAGGAGTCACAATATAATCCAGCCGACCTAACAATAATAATATAAAGCCACAAAAATAACAATAGAGGGATTCTATGGGGCACATAAATAATAATATGGGGGTAATAGGGGCACAACAATATAAATAAGGGGTATAACTACAATAGTAATGGGGTAATCACTAGTATTATAGGGACCCAACAGTTCATCCTATTTCTCTTTGTTTATAGTTCATAAAGAAGAATACAAAAGTAGTTTTCTCTGTTTGTTTCTAAGGTCACTGTCACACCTTAGTGGGATAGGGTCGTTCTGAATAGACACTTTTCCCGTTAACAAAATGGCGACTCCGCTGGGGAACGTGTCTAGTTAGTTTGTTTGTGTTTCTCTTGTTGTTTGTTTCATAAACTTAGAAGTAGCAAATCGAACTGCATTTGCCATTAACAAATGCAAAGTAGACATCTGCTGCTTCAATCCATTCATTGGATCTGTTTCTGATTTGAACAGCTGATTCACAAATGATCTAATTGCCCTTTGTGATAGCTCTTAGACCTTCTTTAAATCTACCCTCCGATTGTGCATTACTGATTGCTTTTACTCGGCCAAAAACCATAGATTAAACTGCAAACCGTGACCCAAAACCCGGATAGAATTCTCGTTTCTGCCCCAGCGCAGGTACTATGAAGAGTTCCTGCATTTCAGCACAGTTCCTGAGAGGGAAACCTGAGTTGCAATCCAGTTTCTCTGTGTAACAGGTGCGCTGATCAGCCTAGCCTTGTGCAGCTGAGGTTCTTTGCTTCATTTTTTCCAGTTTTGTCTCTGATTTTTGCAGCCTGTGATCAGTGTATGTGTCTGTTTAAAAACCCCTTTTCTTTGCTGATATTCCACCTCAATTGTACAAAAGAAACTGTAGATTTTTTTGTGTGTTTGTTACGTCATTTACAGTTTTCCATTGCAAAAGTAGAATAGTCGTACTGTCGTCCTTTGATTTAGATCTATCGCAAGTGTCGATTTTGATCACAGGAGAAAGTTTATTTTCTGTTGACAGTCGATTATGCTTTTACTTTTACCTTTGGCTTGAATTTGTCACTTTCTAGTGTCGAAACGAGTATTTATTTTAAAATCTTAAAGTGTCGTAATCATCTCTACCTTTTGATTTCGAAAAGAAGCTTGTTTGTGTTTGTCACTTGAAAGAAAATTTAGATTTGTACAACAACTTTCTTTTTAGGCATCAATATTAAGAAAGTGAAAAACAAATCACATGCATGTGCATTTTCATATTGGCAGTCTATTTGGCTTGATTTAGGAAAAGTGCATCTACAGTGTGCTCTTTGCTCTTTGCGAAAAGATTGTGTCTTTCTTTTCCCTTAGTAGCTAGGATTTTCATTGTTGAAAAGAGATAAAAGCTTGTTTATCATCTTTAGATTGCATTTTAGGAATTACATATACACCTCGTGGTGATCCCGAAAGGCAAACTTCATAAGAAAGATCAACTTGAAATAAATTCAATGAACTTAACAACGCTTTGTAACTTAACGCACAACATTTAGAGGTCTAGGCTAGAGACGTATTCTGGCGTCGTAAAGCCTGGTAACTGTTGTCCTCACTGATGGTTGGGTGATTCCTCCACTTTGAGACGATAAGTGTCAGTACGGACTTGTGCTCCCACGTACCGTCGAGTATATATTGGGAGACCCCTATAGGCATAAAACCTTTATCCATAGGAAGCCGTGTCGGCCGCCCTACTGATCGCAATGCACCGAACACAGCATTCAGGAAGATCGACTGTCGTACCGTAAAAAGTATTCTGCAGTTTTGCGATTGGTTTGGTACTCCCTCTACTTAGACCTCCAGAGCAGTCCCTTTCGTTCCTTTTCAGACTCTTTAACGGAAAAGGTCCATCTGAGCACTTGTCACTTCAGGCTCATTAAAAATCGAAGGAGACTAGAGTCATCTTTTGTTTTTTCTCGACTCTTTAAAACTGAAAAAACAAGTTGTGTCAAAGCGTGTTAAAATTTATTTTAAACGGAATATTCATACCCTTTTCCTACGTTGATCTTTGGGTTGAGAAAATGGAGCCTACCAACCAAGGAATTCCCCTTGGTGGAAATCCTAGTCCTTTCTCCTCTTGGGGAGATGTTGGTGCGCCCCATATGGCCACATTGTCGCTTCCAGGACTGACAATTGGCTTGCCAGTATGGCTCTTCTCAACCAATGTCATTCAGAACACCACTATTCCTGAACAATCGAATCAGCAATTAGACGAGTCCAGAGTTACCCACCAGCCTTCTACTTCCTCTAATTCTTCCTCTCCTCCTTCCTCTTCGCTTGATGGAACTGGTAAAGCTAAAAGCCAAGTTCCTAAGGAGAAGAAGGGAAAGAAGAAGAAAGAGAAAAAGAAGAAGGAGCCAAAGGCGAATGGGGGAAAACGAGTGTCGTCTAACGAAAATCCACACACAGCACCGACCAGGCCTAAATCGCCATGTGTCATTTGCAAAGGAGACCACTTTCACAGAGATTGTCCTTGCATCCCCCGGATACTAAGGGACTGGTCTCCTCGTTTGCACAATCCGGTGTCATCAACCTCTGGAGATCATGTTGAAAGCACACCGTCGACTAGTGAAAGTGAAGCCCCAGGACAAAAAGGGAAAGCTAGATTTCCTTGTAAATTGTGCGAAGGCGATCATGCCCTCCACTGTTGTCCCTTCTTAGACGAAGCTAAAAGAGTTTTGGATGATCGTCCGGTTTCACCGTTACGACTTCCTCCTGGATATAAAAAACTCTTGCCGAGTCCGTCACTAGTTGAGAATCTAGCTGGCCCGCTCAGGTGGTCGGCTGAAGCGTCTATCATTGGAGATAAACCAACTGAATCCATACCAGACGAAAGTCAAAAGGTCGAGGCGGCAGTTGACCCGGTCTTGCCTTCAGAGATTTTATCTTCGGATGATACAGTCACTGAAGAGAACAAGGATGACACCATCCAAATTCTCTTCATCAACACAGACTCCGACGAACATGGGGGCAATCCACCCGTTCCTTTACCGCAGGAAGGAAGTTCGTCAGAGCCATACCCGGTTGTCTACACGGTCCCACCTCCAAGAAACTTAGTTGTCTCCTTCGACTGGAATCAACTAGGCAGACCCCGCCTACCAGCAAGTGTACCACTCCGAATTATCGTTCAAATATATAGAATGGTCATGGCTGGTACCATCATAGATGAGGGGGCTTCTGTGAGTATCCTTTCCTCTATTTCTTGGAAAGCGCTTGGTTCGCCATCGCTTTTGCCTGAGATGAGAAATCTGACAGGCTTTGATAAAGGAACCAGTCGACCTTTAGGGATCCTTCCCGATGTGCCCATAACATTGAGAGGGAAGACAGTTCACATGAATGTCATGGTAGTTCAAGGACCCTTGGATTATAACCTACTCCTTGGACGAGACTATATTTATTGCATGGGAGCCATCTTCTCCTCACTCTTTAGAGTAATGTGTTTTCCGCACGAAGGAAGAGTGGTCAAGCTCGTGGACCAGCTTTCGTTTCCCGGATCACGCATAGCAAATAGTCATATACCGTCCCTAAATGGTATCTTCACGCAAGAAATGTCTCGATCCCCAGTCCTTCCTCCCGATGAGCACGAGTAATTCAGAGGGATATGACTGAAACCCAGGGGACATGCGTCCTGGTCTACTTCGGCAGGAAAACTTTGGGTATAGGGTAGGTTTCCGCGGGAGAATAAGACTAGCTTGTACCCCGTCCGTCGGTGGAAGAGGGGTTATTCTAGAATAAGATTCTCTTGTCAAAGTTATGTGAGTTGGCGGACGTCGCCACTCACCTTTGTTTATCTCGGTAGACATCGCCGAAGAAGTGTTTTATTTGCTGTGTGAATAGAACAATCTTTGGGTAACCTGTAAGAGGTAGGCCTCTCTTGATAGAACAAATGTTTTGTCTGCAAATTGAGGGGTAACTTTGAAACTCTGTTTTATACCTGGGGGCATGCAAACCTTTTGGCATGCAAGCGAGGGGCGGCTATTTATTTTTTAAATTTTTAGGACCTCTAACCCTTTAAACTCGTAGGATTAGTCGTCACCAAACTTGCATAAAGAAAGGATGTGGGGCAAAAATCTAAAAGTTTCCGTTTTTATATGAGACATTCTTATCATATGACTGGATTAATCGAGCAGTTTTAGCACATAGTTCAAGCTCGTTAAAAAATAAACATAAGACTGAGCAAATGTTTCCACCCGCGTTTAAGCTCGTTAAAAAATGAACTATCCCCCGGTAAATAACCATCGTGAATGAAACATTTCAGTCATTAAAGCCTTGGTCGTGTTTGCACCGTCACCTCCACTTCTCCATTGGCCGATCATTCACCTCCATTTGATTGTTTACCCATTTTGAGGAACAGCTGCGAAGAGTGATTTCACTAGCCATCCTTGTGACACTACCGTGATTGGAAAATTCCAAACCTTACCTGGAATCAGCTGCTACCCATTTTATCACTCGTTCCTCAAAAGATGAGTCTTCTTTAAGCTCTTTTCAACTGACTTGTAAAATATGAAAAAATTGCCGAGTTTTGGCCTTCCAGCTCGTTAAAGCGACCGGAAGTGCTATCCCTCCTCTAGATTTTAATCTTTTTGGACCTGAGGGATTATTGCACAAAAAGATCGAGTGCTTGTTTTGTTCGGCTCGTTAAAATGATCGAAAATTCATCCCTTCTGTATTGTTTTATACTTTTTCGGACCTAAGGGATTAGATGACGAAAAAGGAATTTCGGAGTTACCTTTACGTACCTTTTCAGACTTTCTAAAAATGAGAAGGAACGAGTTATCTTTGTCGTTAGACTCGTTAAAAAGATTAATAGCGACAAACTTGTCTTTAGACGAGAACGAGTTTCACTATCGCTAGGCTCGTTAAAACATAGCGATGGGTTTGCCCGAAGGGAAAATTATAGAACAAGCATATGTTGTCCTCCTCAAGCTTGACAAAAATAAAGAGGTACTGGTCAGCAATGACTGGGGAAAATTTGGGAAGAAAACTCAAAGAAACTTTATTGGAAGCAAGTCGCTCTTGAACATGACACTTCCACTCTATGCCTGAGTCGGGTTGGGTTGTTTCATTCACCGGTCACATCGCCATGGTCTCACCATACCATCCACATTTGGGGTAAATGCTACCAATCCATCACATAAGTGTCGCCGACATGTTCAAGAGAAGTCACCTGTGTCCCATCCACTACCATACATCATACTTCATTCTTTCATGACCGCCACCCTGAACCATATATCATCAGATCGTTTTCACTTCCATCAAAATAATTTGCTCCGTTCCGTGTCATTGATGTGGGATTCATTAAGGCCCTCTTTTGACGGATCGCTTCTTGTCGAAATCAGCTCATTATCCAAGAAGTTGATCTAGGAACACCCCATTCAGTACTTTGAAGCTTGCATGCCTCAATGGCAAGTTTCTCACTTCCAGCGACAGGTATACATCAATGACCTTCGACCGAAAGATTTTGCGTGGTGTTCGACGCCAAGTCCTTTATTCACACCACGTGAATTGTACTGCAGTACCTTGAGGGTCATTATCATTACCGATGATTCCTCTCGCGCTTGTTAACAGTTTACATCATTGACTGGTAATCAAGCGATGTCTTTCCATGTTCGACTTCAAAACATTTCTCACATGGATCGACTTGTACTTCGAGTAAGATCGGACGAGATTGAAGACCTCGGATCTAGTTTCATCCATCCGGGCTGCGATATATATTCAGGAAAATAAAGACATTGAAATGTACAGCATTGCAGCACAGATACTCATCCTACCAAAAGGATGATGGCTCTATCAGAATCATCAGTCTACTATCAGACGATTGTGTGTCCTATGTACATAAAAATGAATTTATAAAGCTGAGCATGGGAATGCCCGCCTCAGCTAGATCATGAAAAAAGTATGAAGATAATGTATTGTATTGTATCTTATTACAGGTCTCCTCCCAGCATTGAAAGAACTTCGGATCCTCCTAATAAAGCATTTCACCTGATAAATGGCCTCATACTTTAGGGGGCAACTGTTATAGACATTTTTGTGCCTTACAACTCTAAGCATGAAATGTCCATAAACCAAGGGCTCCTAAGTCCCTGAACGTGTTGTTCTAACTCCTAAAGGAACAAGGTCAACAAAATACAGCTTCTCCCAGAAGTTCTCCACCAGAAACTGCTCAGAATCAGTCAAATCAGGATCATTTCAGCTGCTCCACTGGCTAGCTGTGTTGCATAGCACCCAAATACACTAGCTAGGTGCGTTGCAACGCACCTAAATGCACTACCAGGGTGCGTTGAGCGGGAAATGACAAATGGCAGAGTCATTCCACGAGGTGGACAGACAATGGAAGCTTCCAGAATCTTCTCCAATGACACTTGCCTCACTGAATTCGACCAAGGATGAGTAAGAGGCTCTCAGTCTCCAAGTGGAAGCAAGAACTGATAGAGAGAAGCCACTAATCAATTCATGAGTTGACTCATCCTCTTTGCATACATCTATATATGGATCCCTCATCCCAGAGATCCAGAGGCTGGAATATTGTACATTGCAAAGAACTGTTGTTGGTTTTGAGATAGATATCAGAGTATTGGGTGATTTATGCTTTGTTGGAGGTGAAGAGGGGCTTCTCTGCTGGGAGGTTGATGCTGGATCAGGAATCATCGGTTGTAACTCCTCCTGGATCTTCTTGTTATATCAATAAAACTATTTGAGTTTCTCCTACATGCTTGTGTATCATTGATGTCTGTTACATTTGTATGTTTAGCTTAAATCTGATCCTAAGCTTTTTATGAGTATGAACCCATGTCTTTGTATAGTTTCCTTCTTCTATGATCTTGCAGGTACTTGGTGAAGCTGGGCAAGTAAGGGAGCAGGTAGCTGGAAGCTGTCAAAGAGGAGAGAGATTGGATCAAAGGACTAGCGCAAGACACAGGTTGGTTCATCCTATTTCTCTTTGTTTATAGTTCATAAAGAAGAATACAAAAGTAGTTTTCTCTGTTTGTTTCTAAGGTCACTGTCACACCTTAGTGGGATAGGGTCGTTTTGAATAGACACTTTTCCCGTTAACAGTAAAGGCCTCAAAATGAAGGCCCAATGTCTCCCCCAAACTTGAGACTTTGCAAGTCCTTATGCAATCTTGGGGGAATAGCCAAAGTTAGATCCAAAAAGGTTCCTCAAAATGGATCAAAAATATGCTACCAACACCTCCCCTAATTATCATAATACAAGGGTATATTTCACACATCTCATCTTACTTGTCTTTTTAATCTAGTTTATTACATTTATAATATTTGTAAATCTAATTTAAATTTAGATCTATGGGTTATGGAAAACTACACATTATAAGTGTAAAATCTAACTAAATCATAATAGAAAAAAAAAAATTATAGTGGGAACCCAAGGATGATAATTCCCGTATCTACTTAAGGCTCCATTACCCATCCCTACAGTGAAAAAACTCCTAATCATGTTCATATAAATATTCTATGACAAAGATACATTTTAAAGAATCCATGTTGTGTTCATGGCCCTGATCATGGCCCTTTAGCTCAAGAAACTCAAGTTAGTGTCCCTCAATTTCTTCCTCGACCATGGTCTCAAACTCATCCCTAGTTCACAAAGCTTCAGATTATCCCTAGTGCACAAAACCCCATATCAATGCCCATATCCCACGTTAAGAATGATGATATCCTATACAAGGTATGTTTTGTGGTTTGAGGCCTTATTCATGTCCCTTGGTCCCTAGAGACTTCATCTAGAGCCTAAGGGCCTTATTTTCCTCCCATTACCATTGGAAAGGCCTTGAGACCCATTTCTACAATCCAAGGCATTTTAGGAGCAACCATATTCCACTTAAAGGCCAAATATCCTCATTTTCCAAACTTGTCCAATGAGGACCACCACTAGTAGACACAAATAATATGTATTCAATATATGTTTGTTGGTATATCTATTAGGTATATGTATCAATATATATGATAGAATATATAACAATAATATGTCAATATATATACTTATGTGTGTGTGTGTGTTTTGGTATGTATACTAGTTATATGTGTAAATATATGTGTTAGTATATATACCAACATATATATTGACATATTGCTAGGTGTGTGTGTGTACCAATCAACATATTATGTAGGTATATACATTTGTATATATACCAATAGATATATCGATATTACGTTCATATATATATGTCAGCACATATATATCAATATATGTACAAGTATATATACTAGTATATACACTAACATAATATTATATATATACCATATATTATATATAACAACATATTATGTCGATATATATACCAATATATATACTCACATATTATGTTGATATTTATACTAGTATATGTACCAACATACATGTAGTAGTAGTATATATATTGAATACATAATATGTTGGTATACTGGTGGTGGTCCTCATTGGGTAAGCACAATACATAGATATATTAAGAGATTAATACTTTAGTTTATGGTTGTAAAATCATCCTTACTTGGTATATTTTAATACTTTAATCATTATATTATATTCATCTATTAATAAATTGTTATGTGGTTGTCCCCAAGATGCTAGTGGTTTCCCTTACATCATGGTTAGGGCCCTAATACAAATCCCTGGCATGCCAAACCTCTAATGGTGTCCCTGTTATACTTGTAGGATACATATTCCATTACTTGTGTGGTGGTCCTCATTTTGAAAGTTTTCCTAATGAGGATCACCATTAATACACTGACATAATATGTATTCAATATATATACCACTAGTACATATATGCTGGCATATCTATATATATATATATATATATATATATATATATATATATATAGATATATATATATATGCTAGTCATAATATATGTTGACACATCTACCAACATAATATTAATATATCTATAAGTATATGCATGGACATATATACCAATATATATACTAACATATAATATGTCAATATATATACTAGAACATATACTTAGTAATATGTCAACATATATTCCCCCAGAGGGAATCTCGATTGGCAAGCCCATGAAAATGAGGTGTTATGATTAAAGAGATCAAGATTCAAATCCCCTCATCTGACAATTTTTTGTGGAGTGGGGCCTTCGTAGGCACCTAGGGGCTATAGTAATATCAGTTTGAATCGACCTCATGTCACGTGAGTACAAAATTGACCTAGTTTTCGATTCCCCTAGTCACAAAAAAAATGTGGGCAAGAATTTGTCGCCAAAATGGTGAGGAGCAGTGTATTTTTCATGACGAGCATTGGAAGGATATAGTGGAAATCTCTCAGGTGAAGGGAAGAGGTTCTCTGGATTCCAAATTTGGGTTGAGACCCTGTTCCTTTGGATTATTGACTATAGAGTGTTTAGGGAGTCTTCCAATGCTTGGTTGCAGGATTAATAACTATTTTCAATAAGCTTTGGACTCCTAGTTTAGGGTGGAGCCAATAAAATTATTGTTTCTTTGTTATTTTCAATGAGTGATGGTCTCTTGGTTTAGGGTGAAGCCATTGAAGGAATTATTATTAGGATGGAGGTGGTATAACTTTTTCATTCCTTGTATTAACTGGAGGGTGGAGATGGTATATCTATTGAATATTTGTATTAGTTGGTGGGTGGAGGCGATATAGTCTATGTATTCCCTGTTTTAGTTTGTAGTGTTGGTTATTTCCTTTGAGCACTCCTCCTCAAGCTTTGAGTCTAGCCTATATATGTGCATGTTATATAAATGTTCACAATGTTGTTGAAATTGTGTGTGTTAATAATGAGGAATGCTTATTTTCCTGTGTAAATGAAGAGGATGGCTAATTCATGTATTTATTATGATCTTGAATCTGTTCAATTTTCAGAGCATGAAAGGTGTAATTCTCTATTTATTTGGTTGTTCTTATCATATTAAAAAGGCTAGAAGTAGTAAGCCCTATGTTGTAGAACTATTGCAGGAAATTATGCCTTTCTTTTATGCATGACTATAATGTCTGGGATGGGCTTGAATCCAATTTAAGCTCAGAGGGATAGCCTACATATTCTAAGTATTAGAGGGGCCTTGATGTGTTTGTATATATAGATATATATGGTAAGCTCAACAGAGATAGCTTAGCCAAATGTCGAGAGTCCTCGACAAAGAATTATGTGTGTGTGTGTGTATTTGTCTATGTGTATGTTTGCTATAACCAATCTTAGGATGGAGTCACGAAATAAAATAAGTGTCGAAAGGAGAAAGGGGTTGAGATGGAGAAGCTTATCCAACAACTTATAGGAATAAATCCTTGTCTTGGGACATTGGGGTCTCGGACCTTGGGGAACCCTCGATTTGTGCACGAGCGCGGAAAGTCGAGAGATGGAGGCCAAAATAGAGCAATTTCCCAGTAGTTAATGTGAAGGGATCCTTGTATCGTGCCCGGGGTTGTGGATGGACCCCATATAATCAACCAATGATGGAAGTCATTGTATCAAGCTTTGACAATGAATATTGCATGGTTGCAAAGGATGAAGGCCTTAAGGCTGCAAAATGAAAAAAGTTGCCAACATATTTATAAAGGGAAAGTGTGATTTTACACTATGTATTAGGACTGGTGCGACCCAAGACAAGTGGCATGGTAAGGTTTAATCATGATGGGGTCACACCACGGTGACATTCCACATGCCAACCGTAATTGACCATATCGAAGATTCAAGGGGCCCAAAATCAAGTGGCACATGACACTCTCGGAGGAGGCCACGTGGATGGGATGACATCAGCATGACATCATCTTGGTCCTCAATCGGTGATCCGGATTTAAATAGGAATGCAACAAATTACAGAGATAACCATAAACACAAAGATGCAATAGAAATAATACTTCATTTCATTAATGTAAAATATTGAAATATGCTTACAAACAGAAATGGAAATAAACCAGCTAGGGCGATGGTAGCTTATCTCTGAGAAGAGATGTGGCAGCTACATGCCTCTGAACTGTGTTACAATGAGGCTCAAAGGCCTATTTATTGTTGAGAAATAATGGAAAACCCTTAACATCCCAAAACCTAACCCTAGAAGATGAAACGCCAAATTGTGGGCCCCGTTTTGGGTAAGTTGGTACATCAACTTCCCGGGGTCGTAACTTTGGCACCCGATCTCTATTTGATGCGTACAATAGCTTGTTAGAAATATCTATCCGAGCACTACAACTTTGGGAAGAGCAACATTCGTCCATGGACCCATGTTTCTCCCATATTTCCCAAAAAACGTCGTTTAGGGCCTCAAAACGGCTCCAGAAGTTCAAGACCTGAAAAACTACTAAAAATAGTAAATTGTGCTACAATTACAGAAATTGAAAAACTTAAAGAGACAGTTGTGGGGGTCTAGGTGGGATAGGTGGGTGGCCACCAACATCCACCTGGATCATTCCTCCCCCCTTAGGAAGCAATGATCCCCATTGCGTTGAGTTCCTCCATCTGCTGAACTTGGTCCCTGGTGAGCTGTTCTGCAATCTCTAATGTGTCCAATAATGGTGGGAAGCATGGTCGAGGGCGTTCCACATTGAACACTAGGTGTAAGCAAAGGAATGGAGGAATGTTGTGCTCCAAAGCATTGTTTCCCATAGCCTTGGTAATGATGTAAGGACCATGTCGGAGTGGTCTGAGCTTCTGATGGGTTCTGGTAAGGCATTTTTTCTGTCGATGCAACCAGACTTTGTCGCCCACCTGAAACTTGTGTGGTACCCCTGTGGGTGAGGAGAAGTTGTTCCTGTGTTCTTTCATGACCCTATCCCTCTGCTTCTGCTGCTGTGTGGAGGAACCCTTTGCGAGGGTCATGGATGTGGCGATGATCTTCCCCTTACCTTGGGAGCGAACCAGACAAAAAATGAATTTCCTAGTCTGGGAGATGAGCTTGCTGCCTTTCTTAGCAGTGATCAAAGAAGTGGCGGTAGGTGGGGCTACCTCCGGTATTCTGTATAATGAATTACCCAAAGAAATAATAACAGCACAAGGCCTTAATTCATACACAGCATGTTGCCTCCACAAGTATGGCTGGCCTAATAATACATCGCAAACATCCAGAGGTGTAACATCACACAATACCTCGTCTGTGAAAGGTTTGATGCTGTAGGGAAGGCGACACTATTGGCGAACTCGGAGATCTCGTCCTTGGTGAAGCCACCCGATATTGTATGGTTGCAGGTGTGTTGTAGTTAGTAGGCCCAACCGCTTCACGACCTCTGCTGAAATGAGGTTCTTTTGGCTGCCACTGTCGACAATCAATTTCAGCGGCGAACCCTTCACCCACATCTGTGAGTGGAAAAGACGCTCCCCCTCCTCTGGATCTTCGGGCTCATTCTTTTGGATCTTGGCGATGGAAACAGTGGCGCTGGGCTCCGCATCAATAATATGCTTCCCTTGCCATTCCCCTTGTCGGGTTTTGATTCAGGATTGGGACATGCATCTAATTCGGAAGCCTTCAGTTCGGCCACCAGCGACTGCTTGGTCTGACACTCACTTGTGTTGTGAGTGGGGCTCTTATGGAACTCACACCACTTTCCTGTGTCCTTCTTCGACTTCGTGGTGTTGTTCTTTTCTTGTGGCTTCGGCAGGCTGTCTTGGGTCACTCCGCCTTGGCTTTGTCCTTTGGTCTTCGGATTCGCACATCCAAAGTCTCTCTTCTTCTGTTTAAACTTTTGTTCGATCTTGAAAGCGTATCGGTACGTCGTGCTGAGCAAGGAGATGTTTAGGAACTCCATCTCTTCCTAGATGTATCTGTGTAGGCAGTCGCGGTATTTGAGTACCAGATGTAGCTCAGAATCTTTTTTACCCAACTGTGTGCGAAGGGCATGAAAAATGTTTGTGAACTCCGACACATCTTGGTTCTATCCCTGCCGCAGCGTGGTCCACTTTATGTATTTGTCCTCATAGCTTTTGACAAGGTAGTACTGCTCCTTGATCGCATCCCGGAAGGAATTCCAAGTGGGTGCGGCTGAGAACAGTGAGTTCGTACTTTCATTCTTTTGCTCGCAGTAGGTTTCCCACCAGTCCTTGACGTGGGGGGTTGCTTTGAGAAGAGCGAAAACAATCTTTTCCTGACTCGAAAATTCATGAACATAAAAATAACCCTCTAGCAGATTTAACCATTTATCTACAGCATCTGCATCTATCTGACCCTCGAATATGGGGATTTCAAAATTAACTTGTACCTTAAATGGTGTGGCATTTCCAGAGTAACTGTTGGAAGCTGATGCGTCGCCTCTGAGTAGCCGCTGAAGGATCTACGCAAAGTTGTCCATCATCACGTTCCTTTGTCGCTCGAGGGCTTCTTCGATCAAGATTTTGATAGGATCTCCTACCCCCTCATCTTTCTTTTCGTCCACCATGGGAGGTCGTCGAGATTTGCGAGGCTGGTCTTGCAAAGGTTCGACCAGTTCAAGCCCTAACTCCTTATATCCTGACCTCATTGGGGACATGCAAAGAAAAAAAGAGAAAGAGCAGACCGCTCTGATACCACTGATCCGGATTTAAATAGGAACGCAACAAATTACAAAGAACCATAAACACAAAGATGCAGCGGAAATAATACTTCATTTCATTAATGTAAAATACTGAAATATGCTTACAAACAGAAATGGCAATAAACCAGCTAGGGCAATGGTAGCTTATCTCTCAGAAGAGATGTGGCGGCTACATGCCTCTGAACTGTGTTACAATGAGGCTCGAAGGCCTATTTATTTTTGAGAAACAATGGAAAACCCTTAACATCCCAAAACCTAACCCTAGAAGATGAAACACCAAATTGTGGGCCCCATTTTGGGTAAGTTGGTACATCAACTTCCTGGGGTCATAACTTTGGCACTCGATCTCTGTTTGACGCGTACAATAGCTCGTTAGAAATATATATCCAAGCACTACAACTTTGGGAAGAGAAAAATCAGTCCATGGATTCATGTTTCTCCCAAATTTCCCAAAAAACGTCGTTTAGGGCCTCAAAACGGCTTCGGAATTTCAGGACCCGAAAAACTGTTAAAAATAGTAAACTGTGCTACAATTACGGAAACTGAAAAACTGAAAGAGACAGTTGTGGGGGTCTAGGTGGAATAGGTGGGTGGCCACCGACATCCACCTAGATCAATTGGGCTTTATGCATGCATGTGAGGGTCAGGGTGAGATGGATGGGCTAAGACAAGAGTAATTTTCCAGCAATCGACAGGAAAATTATCATCATGAGGTATTAGACCTCGACCCTCGACGGTGTAATGGAGGATCTTCACAGATGTTCGAAAGGGGGCAAGGAGAGATTAAAAGGGAGACACTAACAGGAAGACTTTTCTCGAAATTAAAATTATAACCCATCATCCCGGGACCTCAGGGTGGTAAGTGTTATACACAATATGGCAAGGGGCTTGAAGAGACGATGCACGGTATACATGGAATGGCTGTGAAACAATCCTGTGGGGTACCCGAGAAGGTTAATGATGTGGCAATGCCACTCGGGCAAACACGGCTACATGAACCTCCCCTAGAAGGTGGAGGGCTTCCACGTGGGTGACATGTGGTAGCACAATGCTGACATGGCTAGAGTTTAATGATGTGGCTTCAAATAGCCATATATTATGATTCATGAGTCAATTTTTGAAAAAATGTATATAACTGAAAATGTATCAAGAGCCAAATGTAATGGTGGTGTTATTTTCTTAGTTTTGAGGAGATTGAATTTTAAGGAATTTTGAGACCCAATTTCCATGATAAGTCTATTGAGGTAGGGTTTTATGGAAATAACACCCTCTTATGTGCTTAGGATGGTCTATGGGGTGTATGGAGGTGTTACAATATCCAATAGGCATATATTTCAGCCTCATAGTTTATACAGATGTAGATTGGGATAATAGTGTTGATGATAGAAAAAACACCTATTGGGGAACCTTCATCCTAGGTGGTTGTTTAGTCTCCTGACCCAACAAGCAACTAACTTCAATTTACTTATCCATAACTAAAGCAGATTATATTACACCAACATCATGTTGCACTTAGGTCTTATGGATGAAGAAAAATATCAAGGATCTTCAGGAATATTGTGATAAATTTGTTCCCATTATGTGTCATAATACCAACGCTATTAATATCTCTAAAAACTTTGTTATGCACTCAAATACCAAGCATATTACCCTCAAATATCACATTCTCAGAGAACATGTTATAGATCAGACTGTTAAGTTCGAATACATTCCAACAAATGAGCAAGTTGCATACATATTCACCAATACTATTTCTAAAGAGCCTTTTGAATATCTTAGAAAAAGGTTAGGAGGGATATCTCCTTCACTTGAGGGAGAAACCCACTAATTTTGCTCGTTCAGTTCTCTAGTTTTCAAATAAGAGGTCTTGTTGACAAGGGGATCTTAGATGCAATCAAAGGAGAAATAGGCAATAAGAGGAAGTCATTTTTTTGTTAGTTCGATAGAAGATATTGTAGCTAGAAGAAAAATCCATTTATGTTCATCAATATCAAGGGGGGAAATATGCATACATAAGAAGAGATAGTAGACAAGTGGAGTCCTCATTTCAAAAATGATGTAGCCATGAACAAGAGACGTTACAACCAGATTTAGTATTGGCATAAATGCCAAAGTGGGATATTGTTTGAATTATATTGCCATTGATCTCAAAGGAAGTATTATGTGTTGTCATTGACGTAGGTCAATGCTAAAATGTCATTGATGTCTAGGAAATTCCATGTGTTTGCATTGATTGTAGTGTTATTAATGAGAAAAGAAAGGAAAAAAGGAAATATGGCCAAACCCCAAATTTGTTAAGGATTGCGCAAGTTTGAAGGGTGCATTGTCGACTAGTCAAGATTAATGACCAATATGGATTGTTTCGAAGCCTTCAATGTGATCTCCAGTTAACATGAAAGGGGAAATCCCTGAATTTTTTAGATAGTGTGCATATTTGTTGGCCATATCTTCATTGTGCCAGGATCATATAATGAGGGTCCATTTCAGGACCTAATAGATTATCCACTAATTAACTTGTTTGGGGGGGGGGGGGGGGGGGGGCGTTGATATGTCCCTCGGGTTTTAAAACACCAGGACACGTGCGAGAAACCTAGGCATATTTGGGGGGGCCTAGTAGATTTCAGAAACCAACATCGATCCCCCATTTGACACATTGTTGATGTGATGTGACAGTGAGGCCTAATCGATTTCAGGCCGATGTGATGGGAAGCCAAACCCAATAGGAAATAGACAAGTGGAAACTAAGTGGCATACAGAAGGATCATTTTTAGCATATTATCATCATATAGTTGGTAGCATGACATAGAGACAAATGAAAATGTTAATGATATGACAATGTTGATGACATGGCAATGTTAAAGGTAGATTATGAAGCAAGTCAAAATATCTAAGTCCACATTCATATTCAAGCCCCTAAAAGACTCATATACCAAATTCATTTGGGTCCACATTCATATTTGAGTATCCAAATATCTGGTCAAATGTCATAGTACCTTTTCTCTGGAAAACCCTGATTCTGGATTCTTACATTGGCTAGTGGATGTACAAGTGGTGCCCAATTAGCACACAAGTGGTAGAACAACACTAGATAAGTGGCACTGATGCGGAAAAATTGATAATGTGGTAGCCTGAGGTGGCAACATGTGGCACTCATTTTTTTCCTTTTTGGATGACTAACTAGATGGTTTATGAATGACATGTGGCAAAAACATGTGACACGTTGAAGTTTTACTGTGTTACACATAGTAGATGTTGTGGTAGGCTTCGAGTTTGGTATTCGTATGTCTAGAAATATGATCATACGACATTGGAACCCCTTCAATGAACTCAGACTCGTGATTCAACGTCAATAACATAAAATAATTTGAGATTCTGAGTGCTTTCATGAGTTTCCTTTTTAAAAGGGATTGATTACTGATTTTTCAAAACAATTGTTTAGATTTTGGCCTTGGAATGTGCTCATGATGGCTTGGTGACTTAACCCCTAAAGGTAGGGTCAACGATTGGGTAATATGAGTAATTCGGGCCATTCAAATATCCAACCCCCTTTAGTATTTTCATTTTGGTGTGCGAAAATTGCTTAAGCACATGGTCTCAACCCATGGTTTTTTGACAACTTATGGTATTAGCCCCATAAGGGACTCCAAGGCACCTTATCTGCCTAGATCTCATTTATACTTATGCCAACCCATATCCGAAGCATATTTTTGTGGCCCTTCATCAAGCCATTCACATATAAATAAGTAGATATGGAAGTTGCAAGTGTGAAAATGGAATTGTGTAATATGTAGAACATCTAATGCAAAATAGAAGAGTTGAGAAGTTTGAAAATATGTGAGGAAGAATACAAAGGAGTTTAAGGATGAAATTTGATGAAGACGTTTAGGGTGTGGGGAGCCTATCCATGAAACAAAGTGTAACTGTCAGAGAGATAAAGTGTTGTAGCTAGCAAGAAGAGCACTATTGAAAAACTTTGTGGTATGTAATAATGTTGTCTAAAGTGAACACATTGAGAAGAATATGCTTGTGTTATAGTAATTAAGGGTGTTGTTGACTAGATGAACAAGAAGTTGATTGAATCTCAAAAAAATGAAGTTGATTAGTTCTGAATGGACCTATTGTGGAAACTCGAGATGTTGATAATATATAGGATGGCATATGTTATTTGATAATTTGCATGGTACTTTTATGATTGTATTAAGTAAATGTGAGAAACTAAATATGGATTTAGATATGCAAGTTATTTAATATTTCAAATCCTATTTGTTGTTGATGAGGCAACTAGAATGTGCTAACCAAAATAGCCATAGAAATTAAATGTTTGGTAAAATACAATAGGCATCAATCCATGAGAAGTATCAAAACACCTATTTCATGATACATTTCAAATTGTCAAGACTAAAAAAATCATAAAAATTAACTAAATTCTAACTTAATTTTAAATTATTATTATTATTAAATAATATAAAAAGAATCAATATATAAGTTAAACATATAAACATTTAGAAAAGCATGTAACAATATCCTTAACCCTCTCACTTTACCATCTAGAGTGTTAACCTATAAATAAGCATACTTTGTTACAATACTATGTGTTAATAACATGGCTTATCAATACCACATGCCCAAAAAACCATAACGCATTTCATATGATACTTGTTGATATAACATATGTTTTAATTAATCAAATTAGTTAGAAGACCAAAGGACTATGACTACTTCTGAGATAAATTTATCCTACTACTAAGAATATTCTAGAATATTACATAGAGATTAAATCTCTACCATTTACCTAATAATTATAATAATTAAATTAAAACTATAAAAACCTTATTTTAAAATAGACAAATCTATTAACATAATTAAGAAAACAATCAATCTATTGATTTCCAACAAAAATCTACTTGATGACTATAGTTCACATTGAACCCTTCAAATGTTGAGAAATAAAAATTAGAAACCTTGAACCATGCTAATAGACAAAATGATGCAACATGCATTTGGAAAAATACACGAACATCCCCAAAAATATATAAAAAACCTCAGAGACCTTTACCTAGAGAGATCAATTGAAGCCAGATGTGCATCTTTGTCTCTTGGGATGTGTTTGGCTTTAAATACCTCAAATCTCATATGCTACATAGGAGTGGGAAATATTTACACCTACCTCATATCTCATATGCGACAGGGGAGTGGGAAATATTTATACCAATTTATATTGTTGCATGTTAGCATTAATAAAACAATTGGCAATCCGATTGAGATTGATACCTTTCAACCTTTTTCAATACTTAGATATTGTGTTTTTGCATAAATGTGATACCATGTTTGCATATATTTCTGCGGATGCCTTAAAAAGGAATGCCAAAATAGTTAAGCTCAATGGAATATATTTATCAATGATGCAAATCATGTAAGACAACCTCAACGATTGACAATGGGATGTTGAATGAGATGGAAAAATATGTAAGAAATCACTGAATATAATTAAATTTGGTGTAATTTGTGCAATCAATTATTAAACAGAGAATAAAGTGATTCAATTGCTTTTTTCATAGCTGACCTCTTTTAAGAGTACTTCACATATCATAATCACACTTAACAATCCTTCCAAAATTATCATTTAAATGGCCCTACCAAATGCATCTTTTAACATTGCTTCATAACTAAGCTTATGTAAAAATTAGGCTAAGATAATCAAGATACAATAATAATAAAAAATGCATAGAATATTTTATAATATGAAATAGATACTCGATGCAGATCAAATTTTTCTTGCACGAGATTTTTCATGTTACAATTACATAGTTATGTGAAACATTCAATCCATGAGTTAAAGACATAATATTTGTCAATTTCTTTTATGTTGCAACATAAGATTGTGATCTTGTGACTTGTAAATGTTGTAGAGAGAATTTCATACACCTTTTGAGCTACACGTATACACCTTTTGAGCTAAACGTATAAAGTCAAAGTATATGTTTGTCTATGCAGCAAGGCAAGTGAGAGGAGTAAATTCATTGTAAATGATCTCAAATTCAATTAAACCAGTGACAACATTCAGTGACAACATTCCTCAATAGTGACATCAAACTTAACATCAAAATTAAGATAAACGATATTGATTACAATTATGTTTATGCTCAAATTGAATATTAGGGAGAATTTTGTGTGAAGTCCATAATGAGGCTGTGATAATTAAAAGAAATAATCTTAAACCCAAGAAGGATTGATTTCAACTGTTTGACCACTATATTTCACCCTGCACTGAATCCAAATGCAACCTTGTTAACTTTTACAACACAATCTCCTTTTCTCTCAAGATAATGCAATGTTCGACCATGATTTTTCTACAAATGAAGTGAAAGTGATACAATTGCATTGAAATAAAAACCATGGCAGAGTGGGATGACCAAAAAGGAAAACTAACAGAATGGCAAAACAAGGACCACCTTGTCATTTACTGGTGAATATAGTGCAGATCAGTAAGCTATGAACAAACCTTGCAAGCTCCACTTCTACATCCTTACGCTATCGGGAGTGGCTATCCATTGAGAGCATCTTCAAGTGGAATCTATTGTGCTACATGCCCATCATCTCTTACATTATAGACTCTGATGTTGGGAGAAGATTTTTCGGCCATACAAAAGCCACGGGTTTCATGCCATGGCAACAATGCCTGATCTCCACTACCTCTTTAAGAAAAATCCAGTGGAGGGATGGTTGAAAAAGATTGGGAGCAGTGATATCAATCTTGGGGATATACAAGGATTGAACTAGGGTCACCTTGGGCACTACTATAATAGGGGACGATGTGGACGCTGGTGTGCAAGAGGTCGGGCTTATCAATCCCAGGACAAAAATGAAGCAGAGAACCATTGTGCCCCTATTCAACAAGTTGTTGCAAAAATTCTTTGCTCAATTTTTCAACTTGAAATCCCAGGTTGGTCCAGATGTAGCAACATTGTATGCATTTAAATTCATGTCTTATCCACCACTTGCATTAGCTTGTGGGAGTCTGAGCTATTGAGATGTCGACATTGGCGGTATGATGGGTATGTATGTCATAAACAACAAAGATAGAGAGGGGCCAAGCTGGCCACGTCGACAAGTCCAGAGAACCTGCAATCGAGATAAGTTCGACAAAAGTCCAGTGGGGTCATGATAACTGTGACAATCAGGTTAGCAGGACAACTATGCAAGAAAGATGTGTAAATATCAAGTTAGCGAAAATTAGGGTAAAAATTAAAATCTTAATATAGAAGAATCACTTCAAAAGAGGTAAACTTCCAAAACACCCAAGGATGATGATTTTCCGCAGATGCTTCCATCTTGATAGCCAATCTCATCATAGTGAATGCCACCATTGTCATTATAATTCCAAAACTAATGGGATATGAGACGAAGTATTTAGCAGGGTTATATTATTTTTGGTTTTGAGTCAAAAAGCTTTGACTTATATTAAAACCAAAAATTGCTATAAAAATTTAGTAATGTTTTTTAAAAATTATATTAAAACAAATATTTGAAAATATAAAATTATTTTCTGACTTTTTAACAAATGAAATTTTTTGTTAATTTTTATGTGGTTTAAAATACATTTATCATAAAAATAATTTAAAAAATAAATAAATAAAAAATAAAAAATAATAATTATACTTTAGAAACCATTGTCATTGAAACAAACAGAGTCTTCAACATAAAAATCTCACCACTTGCTCATAATATTTCGACATTAAGCCCTAACAAACACTATTCAAAAGTGGTGGTTATAAATATAACCATAGTCAACCTGGAGAGAGTAGTTGCCTGCCCCATTTTTTACTCTTAGAAGAGTTGGTGTCTAGCATGGCCGAAATCCTTGTGGACAACTGGATTGACATGTCATGATATTTAATGCTGCTTTTGACGTGAGCATGTACAAGGACTGCACATGTTGTAAATATTCGTTGAAAATAAGTAGCGTGCTAATGTGCATTAAATGAGATGGGGTTGAGTGGGTGTCTAACACGACTGAAATCCTTGTAATATTTAATGTCGTTTTTGACATAGGCATATACAAAGACTTCACACACGGTAAATATCCGCTAAAAATAAATAGCTTGTTAATGTGCATTAAGTAGTATCGAATTATCTAATAGTAAACATACACAACTCATGCTAAAAATAAATAGCTTGTTAATGTGCATTAAGTAGTATCAAATTATCTAATAGTAAACATACACAACTCATGCATATTTAATACTTATTAGCAAACTACTTATTTATTGTCATAAATATCGATGGGACTTCTTTATTTTGCAAAAGTCTTAAAATGAAACCTGGGGCAGGCACTTATTGGTTCACATTCGTATAACATACTTACAATTGAAGTAGGGTGTGGATGTCTACTTTATATTTATATTTATATTTATATTTATATTTATATTTATATATATATATATATATATATATATTTAATTAAAAGAATAAAATTAAAAATAAAGAATTAAAAAAATCGACTTTTCCAAATATTTATTTCAATGATTTACGACAACTTTATGTAATGCTTACGTGGCATTAAGGTCTTTATATTTAAGACTGTTTCATTTGATACCTTTGATGATAGATTAGATTGTGAGGTGAAACAAGAAAGCGTATTCCGTTTGTTTTTTCATTTTTCTCCTGATGTGAAACAGGTACACATTATAGAAATTATAATTTTTCTATAGTACACATATTCTTTCATCACAAAAGTATATATATATATATATATAAAAGGTACACATTATAGAGATTATAATTTTTGTATAGTACACATATTTTTTCATGACAAAAGTGTAAATATATATATATATATATATTAATTACTCAAGTAAAATAATTTTAACATAATTAATCATAATTACATTTTATGATTTTGTTAGTGTGTAATTAAAATGTATCATGATTTTAATCCTATAAAATCAAAATTTTATTTTATTGAAATTTTTTATTTTAGAGTTTGTGGTTTTGTTGTTTTGCTTAACTAATTTGTGAGTTTATTGAAACTTTTTATTTTAGAGTTTGTGGTTTTGTTGTTTTTCTTAATTTATTTTTGAGTGGGATCTTATATTATAGTTAAAAAAAATTATTTTAAATATTAATTTAAATTGTAATTTTTATGTATTATTTTTTTTAATTAAAATATATTTTTTTTTATCAATTTTGTGATTTAAATTTATAATTTTAATATTTTTAATTAAAAAAATTTATAATATTTTTTTGTTATTTTAATTACTAATGATTTTTATTATCAATTACTTTTTACATAAGTACTACGACTTCTTTGCTTTGTTTGGTTTAAAACCCAAATATCTATATAGCTATATTCCAATCGAAATTTTGGACAGTTAAAATGGAGACTTTAAATTTCACAATTTATGGTAAAATATATCCATTTTTTATCAAGAAAATTAAAATTCCACACTGCGTTATTTTATTTCATATTTTCACCATTCTAAGTTCGATTATTCATTAATGTGCTTGAAAATCCCACATATTTTGGTTAAATTTAGATTCGATTACTCGCTAACGTGAATCATCTATGGTCACTAAGATCCCGGTTTTGGCTCAAAGTTCAGTGGGAGGCGACTATTATAGGAGAAAGACGGGAGAAGCGTTTGGGCATTACGGAAAATCAGGAGAGAGGTGACTGTTGGAAATTGACGGCAAGAACGACTTTTGGCAGGAAAAGGATGGGTGCCTCCATCAATCTGACAATCCGTCTTTTCCAATCGCCCTTTCTAACTACTACACCTCTCGCCAACAATAGTGCCTCCATCACCGAGCAATCCATCCTCCAACTATTTCCCTACTCCAAAAAGTGTTAACCCAACATTCGTCTCCTCCTCTGTTATCATGTGTAGTGGTCACATCTCTCTAATCATTTCCCCTCCCATGGGTATAACACTCTAAACTCCTTTGGTCCCTTGGTGCTTCATTGCCACTTCTTTGAGGAGACGGTATTTTGTTGTTGGCTATGGATCTTATTTTGTTTTGTTTTTTTTGAGATAGTAGCTATGGCCATGACTCATGTAGTTTTTTTTGAGATAGTAGTTATTGTCATGACTCATGTAGTGAATGAGGAGTTGAGCATAGATTTGTTTTAAATACGGATCTAACATGAGTTGTGAGGGATCCAATTTCTTCATGTGTAATTCTTTTTTTTATGAACAGACATTAATTAAAAAAAATTGTATAATTATTTTTTATTTTTATTTTTATAAATTTTTGTTTGAGTCTACATTTTCAAAATTTCAACTTTGATGACGCCATAGTGTTACACATCATACTGGGTTGTAAAATGAGCCTCTCTGCTCAATGATGTAGATGGAAGACGTTAATGGAGGAAAACCTTAGTTGGGTACTTGTAGGTCTCAACATATTGTCATAGAAAGAAAAAAGCATCCCTATGAATATATTATTTTATAAATAATTAGTTCTCTAACTTTGAAAGCATCCCCATGCCTTTTTTCATTCTCCATACTACTGAGATTTCATTGGGAATAATAAGGTACCATTTGTGTTCATATTGTGGATATATATTGAGGAAAAAATGATTTAAAATATTGAGCATATAATAGGGGTAAATGACTTTTATATTGGAAGGTATAAAAAATGGAGCTCAAAGTTAATGGAAAAATATAAAAGGGTATAAAAAAATGTTTATGAAAAAATGGATACCTACAATATCTGAAAGTAGGGGTTTTTTTAATTTTAAAGAGGTATTGGGGTCATATTTGTAAGGGGTTAAATAATATGATTTTTAGAGATATTTTTCAATATGTAGTCAACTTAAGGGTATTATTTAGTATGTCACAAAAACACGTGATATGTGAAAGGTTCATTGAGTGAAGCCCCCATGACATATACAAAGTAGATCGCACAGAGCATGATGTAATAGATACAAGATCCCATTGTAATGTGATAAAGAGAGCATATGATCCAACTATGACAAAGGATACACCCTATAGAGCCTTCATCAGACAATGCAAAAAACCTAGAAAGATTCCAGTAGGAAATTAGTTCACATAAAAATTGACAAAATTGGATGAAGTGGGAATAAAAACTAGTAGTGACAAAGGAGACACCCTGTTGAGCACTCATGAGATGGATAATGGATATGGTATTAAAATAGGTATTGCAAAACATATGCTTCACTTGTTGAATTGAGGCTTCACTTACATTTGTCATTGTATATATACCTCCTCTCCATGATCAACGACTAAGAGATAGCCCACTGCTTCCTCTTCTCTCCATAAAATTGGTTCCATGGAATCCCAATTTCAAAAGAGACCATTTGATTTGTATATTTGAAACATGGAAATAATTTTAAAAATGTTTAGGGTCAGTGTTATGGTGATATATCCAAGAATAAGGTAAAATGAGGCAATTAAGTATGCATTGTGGATTGCCCAAGTGGCACAAGGAAGAGGATGAAGAGAATGGTTACATGTAATAAATCATGGTTTTCCAACTAGCTCATCAATCTCAAGCTTTTTATTGAGCTTCATTTTCATTTTTTATGTCTATAGTGAGGTTGTAAATGATTAAAGA
Organism: Pinus tabuliformis; assembly: GCA_031772625.1. NCBI lineage: Eukaryota > Viridiplantae > Streptophyta > Pinopsida > Pinales > Pinaceae > Pinus > Pinus tabuliformis. The sequence goes on from CM062817.1 coordinate 1,583,100,542, forward strand.
ATTTGTTTAAAAAAAATCTTGTTGAGCCATTTTCTTATTTTTTTTTTTTAAGGAAAATACGCTTATGACCATACTTATTTTTATCAAAATAACAATATTATGTGGATCAAATTATGAACATAATTTATATATTTAATTGAAATCAATAAAACTCTGCAACATAAATTATTATTGTTATTTAAAATAATGTTTAACTTTTCAGGTTGTTATTGTAATATTGTATTTTAAAGATTAAGAATATGAAATTTTACAAACCAAAAGGCCATCATTTTGATAAAAAATTTTTTTACCAATATTTAGTTTTCATTTCATACAAGTCTTTGTATTAGTCGGCGCAACCAAAAAAAATTAAAGCTATGCCACTGATTCCCTGGTATTAAAAGCAGAGTTCAATTTACTTTAATAATTTTTAACTCTTAATTTTTTGTCAAAATATTTTATGAAAACCTATTTTAATTTAATATTTTAGAAATAGGAAGTTTAACACCTGGATGGAAAGGCATTGGTCAGTTTATTCCGTTCCAAGAAAATTCTTTCTATGATAGAATCTGAATCAAGAAATGATCCATTTAATGTTTTAAGTTAATACCATGTCAATTCCGATATAGCCCAAAAAAACAAAAGAAAGGAAAAAAGAAAGAAAATAAAATTTATTAATGTCAATGACGTAATTACCCAATGATGCTTGCACTGGTAACCCCCGCAATTTAACTACTCACAATTTTACCTGGAAAATCGGTCCAAGCAAGCAACCTCGAGCAAAGGTTTGCCGAGCGACCTTTAGCGTACATGTAGGTGATGTCAATATGGGTCAAAATTGCGTGACGGCCTCCATGACTAGTCTGGTATGTATATTATGACATCCTTATGGGAATAACTAGCATTTGCACCAAATGTTGCAAAGGAAACGCCGTAAGGCATAAATTGAGGAACAATTCCGACATGGGAATGGGAAAATGTACATAAGACGCAGATATGTAGCATAAATGAGATTCTAAAGATGTATAAATTGAAGTTTATTTAGGGTGCTTAAGTCTATATTTTTTTTTTAATTATTGAATTAATATTGCATATAAATCTCATAAAATTCAACCAACTTATAATTGAGACCTCTGATCTCTAAGTTTGACTTTGGGTCATTAACATGGTAATGCACTGTCTCAACCACTAAACCACATAACAACAAACAAAAGACTACAAAATGTTACGATCATTACTATAGTAAACCCAATGACTCTACACACAATAATTTATTCTGTACTCGAAGAGAATATTGCTTAACCATATCAACAAAAAGATTGCAAGGTGGAAAGCATTATGCAGAACAGAATCTCTGTTATTATAACTTGTAAGTTGTAGCATTGTTCCAACCAATAAAACTATCTTCACATTTTGGAAGATCAAATGGAAATAAGTTTTGAAGAATTCAATAAAAAACGTCCAAGATCATTGGATCACATGATTAATGGTACCCTGTCCTATGAATCTAATATTTTTATGCACTTACAATTAAGGGAGAAAACAAGGTCCAAACAATGTATACCACAGGGACCAATAAATAGTATATTTGCTAATCCTTGCTAGGATCAGAAAAAACAACATTACTTCTCCTTAAATCCTTCACAATCAAATTATACAATTGTTGTACAACACAAGGCCCATGTTGTTGTCAATAGTTCTGATTGAGAATGCAACCAGATTCCTTCAATCTCATACAGTGATTAATGCACCAATTATACAATTGTTGTACAACACAAGACTCATGTTGTTGTCAATCAAGCAATAGTTCTGATCGAGAATGCGCCAGATTCCTTCAATCCCATATAGTGATTAATGCATCAAACACAGATGTACTAGTTGCAACGACTTTTATATCATTTTGCTAATGTTGTCATGTCAAAATCAATGTGATACAATTAAGTCACCTTTAAGAAGAACCTCATTGCAATTTCTATACAAGGATGTCTGTCTTATCATTACTCATTCTAATTTCACCTCTTTTATTGTCAGACTTCACGAATTAGCCTCCAAATGCTTGCTTCATCCACAGACCAGTCAATTACCTTTTATAAATATTTTGTTTGAGCATTGGAACTCAATAACATTTACAAAATTATAAAAAGTTTATCTCCAATCAATTTCTTTTCTTTTCTTTTTCTTTTTCTGATTTCCACTTATTATTGTTATATAAATATCTAAACTCATTTTATAATACTTTAAAAATAGAAATTTTCAGATATTATAATCCCTAAATCCTTTCTTCCCATTCTTAATGACTTTTGCAATTGGAAATAGGGCTTTGCAATGAGGTTCCCTCTGCATTAAACTCTGCAACTGACCCACCACGGTTAGTGTTGGAGTCCTTGGAGTCCAAGGACCCTCCAAGTGACAAGAAAGAGTCTGGGCTCCCGGCTCTACGCCGGGCCTGTACATTATTACTGGAATCTCTTGTACTTGTTTTGGCAGATCCTATTTTGGGTGTTGAACATCCAGTTCTGCCCTTAAATATAAAGGAGCAAGCCAAAAGTATTGCACATGAATGGAAGTCGAAGATAAACCTTGAAGGTGGTGTTGCCAATGGCAATTCGTTGGAGGCCCAGGCCTTCTTGCAACTTCTAGCTGCTTTTGGAATTACGTCAGAGTTTGATAAAGATGACTTATGCAAGCTTGTTCTTGCAGTTGCACGGTGCAGGCAGACACCTGAACTCTGTCATTCCCTTGGACTTGAATCAAAAATGCCAAGTTGGTTGGCTGGTGTTCTATAATGTTAGCCTCAGTGGCTAGGCTGGCAAAATTTCCATCCATTTTGGTAGATAGGTTTTTTGTTGTTTTTCTGGCATTCATGGCTAGCTTGGTTTTTTTGAGGGACTGGTGGATTTTATCAGTATACTTGGTTGTGGCTGATTGAGTTGAAGATAAATTTTGGTAATCCTGGTTGTAGTAAACCTTCCCAACGTTTTTTGTTTAGTCCAGTGAACGGGTTTCTAAGTTGACGGGGTTGGTAGTCTTTTCTTTAGATCTCAACATTTCATATGCAAGGCAGATATTGAGTGGCCTCTACTAGGTAGACATCTTTTTATGAGGTAGAAAGTTGTATGTAAGTTATTTTGTTGATATTAATAAAGGCACCTGAAGATGATCAGCTATGGTAAAGTGTCATAAGGCCTTTCATGAGTGGGGAACTGTTTACTTACGAAAATGGTCTCAAGCTGACATAGCTGTTATCTTTATTGACAAATCTGTTGAAGTTGTCTGTATTGTTTTTTCTTTCACAGTAAACTGTCTTTTGGTATTTCAAATGTTTGTGACATATTCAGATTAACTGAAAATTTTGTGACAATTTCATGCAGATGTTGTAGAAACCCTGGTCAATAGTGGAAAACAAATTGAGGCAGCCAACTTTGCTCATGCATTTGGGCTGACAGAGAAGTTTGCACCGGTTCCTTTGTTGAAAAAAAATTGAGGCAGTCAACTTTGCTCATGCATTTGGGCTGACAAAGAAGTTTGCACCTGTTCCTTTGTTGAAGGAATATCTGAAAGATGCTAAGAAAGCTTCTCAGGCAAGTTTAAAAAGCGGGAATAACTCTACTGTTGCACAAGTACGATTTTATTACTGTTATACAAAATGTCTTGTTATGTGATGATCATTTTGGCTTAGTATTGTTGGTTATATCGAAAGTTCCTTTTTTGACCGATATTTTTATTTGCTGCTACAGAATGAAGTAAATACAAAAGAGCTTTCTGCTTACAGAGCTGTTATAAAGTGCATTGAGGAGCAGAAACTTGAATCACAGTTCTCACCAGATCCTCTTCAAAAGCGTGTAGCTCAGCTAGAGAAAGCTAAGGCTGATAGAAAAAAAGGTCTGCAGGTGTTGTTAAGTCTCAACCTAAGCGTCCTCGTGCTAATGGAGGAAATGTTGGTGTATATATGCCTCCGTTAAGTGCAGATGAAAGAACTCCGACTCTTTATGCTTCTTCCAATGGTGCAGACAAAAGCTTTTATAGGTCTTTGGATAGAGTACAATATTCTGGTGCAGCTCCAGGTGTTACATCCTACAACTTACAGGGCCAAAATGCATATGACAGATCAAACCAAGGATTATATGGAGCAGGCTATGGTGTTGGAAATAGGACTCCAGTCTCGCTCTCAAGGCCATATATGTATCCATCAGATAACATGGGGCCTTCGTTGTTGGGTTCCGGTTCTTACAATTCCTTTACTAATTACAGCAACCATCACTTTGGTAGTAGACTGCCTGCCCCTCCTCCAGCTTATCAGTCTTCTTTTATACATTAGGTAGGTACGGTGCTTATCTTACCGTGGTCAAGCAAGTTTTGATCTTATCAGGCCCCATAAAACCTTTTCTATTGGATGTGGCTGGTAGTAAGCACTTAGCTTTGAAGAGGTTTTTTGACTTTATTTCTGTAAATCTAAAAGATTGGCAAAGTTCATTTGGCAGCTTTTCACAATTTTCAGTGGTGTTTTCTTCTATTAAGGAATTTTATTTTTGTATGGTATTGAGTGCTTCATCACTTTCCCAGGTTACTATATACTATAGTGTTTACAATTCAAAGATGATTCTATGCATAATTATGGTATTTTTTTTTTTGTTTGACAAATCAGAGAGGATCAATCTGTCTCTTTGTGGAAGATTAAAATTTGGTGAATAATATATCATTTGTGATCTTGTTCGGAGCTCATAACACAAGACTTTCAATTGCATTTGTATGCCGAGGGTTGGTCTTGTGCTGAATATGATTTAATTGTCCACTTGCACGTTACCTCATTGGTACCTGTTTACTCTACGCCTATGAAGCGAATCAGATTTTATTTTGATTAGTCCAATTGTAAGGCTATTTTTGAAACTGGACCCTGCCCCTCTTAAGCTGGACCCTACCCCTCTTAAGCTGCTGCATGATTTAAATCCCCCTTTTTGAGCAGAAATGATTTGTAGTACTAGTGGTATAGTTGTTATACCCTGCATTAATATTTTTGTGTTCTCTGTAACGAGGACAAAGCACATTGGAGTTATATGTCCCATCTAGAACTAGCAATTGTCTCAAAAGGTAGAAAGAGAGGCCGATAGGATTATTAAATTAGAATTGTTGAATTTCTCTAGAAGAGATGTTGGTTCAAGCCTACAAGGAGCAAAGAGATTTGATGTTTGGAGTTCTATGCTTTTTAGACACCATATTTCTTTAAATACAACTTAATTTTAGAAAAGTTCAACCGCAATGCAGTTCTGCCATGCAGACATACACTTAAATCGCTATTGGGCTTATGATATTGACAAATTCAAAGTAAACTGGTATACAAGAGAATGTACCAAGCTAAACCACAAGTTACACATCTTCAGACCTAAAAAAGTACATAACAATGGTTTGGCATATCAATAGCGATATCATAATTGCTTTTCCTTTCACATACATACAATTGCTCCAAAGGCTAGGACAAGAAAATTGTCAGCTCTAGTGAGCACCAGTGGGTCACCAAAACGAGTGACCACTAATGGCTTTCACATTTATACAAGGAATTGGCAAGGGACTTTACATGGACTCCACTCAACTTCAGACACAGCTTCAGCCAATATGGAGAGTGATTGAAATTGAACATAGCTAAGTAGTGGCATTGGCTCACAGTAATACACCAAGTATAAAATATTGAAGCTTTTACAAAAGCAAGGAGTAAGAAAAATTATGAAGCTCAGAGAAGTAGATTTAAATCAATCAAAGCTTGTTGAACGGCTATAATGTCCATAGAAATAATCTTCCAATGTTCTGCTCTCATGTACAAGATTTACACTTTGATCTAGACTACTGTTTGATACCAAATCATCATCAACTCCAAGCATTGCAAGTGATAGATGAGTTTGAATGTCACAACTCCCAGAGTTTTCTCCAGATTCATCCTCAATCAATTCATCTAATTCCATGGACATTGTCAATTACCTCTTGGTCCAATAAGGTAGGTCATCTCCTTCTCCTCGTAGTAATTTCAAAGTCTGCAATAATAAGTTACAGACAAACAATGAGGAAGAATAAGTTCACGTTCTTACATTAACATTTATCCATTGTTTGAAATTTCACAAAGTCAGTTTAATGAAAAGGTAAGCCACTTTATTTGGGGAAACCAAAGCTTTCAATTCAAATCTTGCAATCCAGATTTCAGCTAGGATAGCGATTCTCAGGAAAGCTATATACTCTCTTGATATTGGAGCGAAAGCAGATATGTTGGCTCTTCTTGCCTATTCAGGGAGGGGTAATTTGCATACTGAAGCTTTGGTTTGAGATATGATGTAATCTCTTTTGCTAATATTCAAAGAATATTATATTTCATTAATGGAAAAATAGATTATTGGCAATTGAGGCTTTGAATATTTTTCCATAATCCACCATCAACATTTAGGGCTAACCTGTTTAAGGGTGATGATTTTACAAATTGAACTACTAAACAAATGTTTAGATTACAACCCTAAACACTAGGTCTAAACACCCTTTACTCTATGTCAGAAGGATATCAACTCGATATTTCATGTGCCATTCTTCGTTATGGGAAAAAACAATTCTAGCACTAACTCCTCACAGGAAAGGAAATGTCTTCAAGCAACTAAATTTGACATAAGATCAGAAACTGAAACATATATATGCAACTAATGAGAATAAGAGTAATTACTCTGTTCATTCGAGGTCGAAACTAAGCTGCCTGTCTCAGACAACATGCTACACCAATGACCATTCTCTTCATCTTCCTCATGTCATAAGCATCTTCCAAAAGTGGATCTGCAAGTTCTTTTACAGAGCCAGCTGCCAGTAATGGCCTTGCCTAAATTTTGAAATTTACAAGAGATTAAGATTCTAAACCAAGACAAAGAAACCAAAAGAATCCAAAATTATCAAATACAAAACAAGCAGCCTTGCCTAAATTTTGAAATTTACAAGAGATTAAGATTTTGAACCAAGACAAAGAAACCAAAAGAATCCAAAATTATCAAATACAAAACAAGCAAGGACACTAGAGCCCTACCCACATAACCAAGTTTTCTTGGCCTTTAGGATTCTTGTCATTGATTGGTTTTCTTCCAGTTATTAGCTCTAGAAGAACTACTCCAAAGGAATACACGTCCATCTTCTCATTAACCTTGCCATACATGAAATATTCTGGAGCCAGATACCTGAAATATGATAGCAGCTAGTTTTATGAAGGCTTGATTATAAATGACATTTATTTTCCTAAGGAAAGAGCTGGTGTAAAGAAAGAAATGGATATTTACCCAAATGTACCTACAACATCACTACCTATTATTGTTTCTCACCCCCTCGAGAATAGATTCACTAATGGATTCCCACAATCTGAAATAGAATCCAAGGCATCAAAAGGTAAACCTAGGATACCCACTTATTCAAGACATGTTCTCTAGAGACTGTCACTTTGCATTTAAGTAATATCATTCATCCTCTTATGCAGATCTCAACAAGTTTCCTTCAACCGATCATCTTGGGTACCTGCTTGAGGTACTGGAGAATAACGAAGATGAGCCTAAGCGGGACAATGATGATCAAGAAAGGTAGAGACCCTCATCCACAGTCTGCAGTTCTGTAAAATAAAGAACATGACAAAGATTTTACTTAGAAAACACGCTGTCAATAATGGGTTCCTGGAAGTAGTTGAATAGAAGCTACTTTGTTTTGTTTTGGTGATTATTATAAAAAGGTAATGATCAGTGAGTTTCTTTCCTTGCAACAGCTATGGACATAACCTTCCAGAGAGTCCATTTTCAAATCTTAATGGATCCAATGGTATTAAAACAGTATTATATACTACAGAGAAAACAATGGGGAACATGCCCACTATTTCCAAAGTTTTAACACAAGCATCATCAACATCTGCTATCGATAAGGAACTTACTTGTTCTATATGCCTGGGTACTTAGAATATTCATTTTTTTTACATTGTTATTTCAATGATTTATCTGTATTCTAACAACAGACAACAAAATCTGAACCTTCCAGAGAGTCCATTTTCAAATCTTAATGGATCCAATGGTATTAAAACAGTATTATATACTACAGAGAAAACAATGGGGAACATGCCCACTATTTCCAAAGTTTTAACACAAGCATCATCAACATCTGCTATCGATAAGGAACTTACTTGTTCTATATGCCTGGGTACTTAGAATATTCATTTTTTTTACATTGTTATTTCAATGATTTATCTGTATTCTAACAACAGACAACAAAATCTGAAACTTCTACCCATAAATCTATGTGCAGATGCCGTTGTGGAGCCGAAGCAATTAGTGTGTAGCCACTTATTTTGTTTCAAATGTGTGCCAAAGGTGAGATAAACCAAGCACTCATTTGCATTATTAAATCAATATATTTTTGAAAGAACATATATAACTGATTCAGGCTGCCATTTCTGTGAATTCTGTTGGTGCAGGTAATTAAATTGTCTGAGGAGTGCCCTATCTGTGTGCAACACAAGGGCAACCAGGTCTTTAAACTTTCTGCAAGGAGAGATTTACAATTTGATTATTACCCTTGGGAAAGAGAGCCAGTCCCACACCAAATGTGTGGTAGTTATACAAAATATACATCATGATACTCAGCTTGGTCCATTTCTCAGATGGCACCGGGTCTAAAATATAAAACAATTTGAAAATGGTGCAAATGCAATCCTTTGTACCTATATGAAGATACAGATAATGTACACAGTGCCCCGGGATACATCAAGGTTCTGCCCTGGGGCCTGATTTATATTTTGTTTTTTCCGACTGAGATCTGCATCCCCACTGAATTGGGATTTTCAAACTGAGCAGGCAGCCAGGAAATTTGTCTACAGATAACTATAGAAAATTCAGAAGATGCCAAAAAAAGTATAGTTTACAGGAAAAGTGTTGGGTATTTTAACCTAGGGAATAATTATTACCTAGTCTAGTGAACTACTGCTGCTACTATTGCTATGACTTGCAGTTTTAGAAAACAACTATAGCCGTGATCAAGTTGTAATTCTTCAGTATAGAAAAATGTGTATAGAAAACAAAAAAGCATAGAAGAATTATGGAAAAGCTCCCTTTCATTGTGGCTCAAAGTATCATTTGTTATAAAAAGTCTTTGAATAGTACAATGAATGACGAAAAGATTTTTCACATGATGTGTATACAACTTTCATACATTTGGTGCTGATGGTGATTTTTATGTGGATGAATCATATTTGGTGATATATTATTTGTTTGAATGGACTTTGTGGGACACATATATATAGATAGAAATTAGATTCTTCAATTCACAGACCAATTAACACACGTACAGTTATCACATGCTGGGCTGACCTGCACTCAGGCACCACAATTTGTAGTGCAAGAAAAAGATATTGTTCTGCACGGTTCTCTTTTGAAACTTTCCGTCGTTGGGTTTGCTGCAGAAACTGAATGCGTTAGTAGTTACAAGTATTGTCATGATATGTATCAACAAGTGAGTGTGTGGTGGAAAAGGCATAGTTGAGTTGAGACTTTAGGCCTCCCTCTGGCTGTCACAAAACACCCCATGACTAATGCACATTGAGCACCTTTGTTACATGGTTAAAACGATTGGTAAATTAACTGTCATCCACTTTTTGCAGCCACTGAAGGGACAGAATGAATCTCAACATCTCTTCTGTGTACCATCTGACCCACCTTCCACAAAGCATTCTTACCTTGATGATACCGCAGCTGGCTCTTCTTGCCTATTCAGGGAGGGGTAATTTGCATACTGAAGCTTTGGTTTGAAATACGATGTAATCTCTTTTGCTAATATTCAAAGAATATTATATTTCATTAATGGAAAAAGAGATTATTGGCAATTTAGGCTTTGAATATTTTGCCATAATCCACCATCAGCATTTAGGGCTAACCTGTTTAAGGGTGATGATTTCACAAATTGAACTACTAAACAAATGTTTAGATTACAACCCTAAACACTAGGTCTAAACACCCTTTACTCTATGTCAGAAGGATATCAACTAGATATTTCATGTGCCATTCTTTGTTATGGGAAAAAACAATTCTAGCACTAACTCCTCACAGGAAAGGAAATGTCTTCAAGCAACTAAATTTGACATCAGAAACTGAAACATATATATGCAACTAATGAGAATAAGAGTGATTACTCTGTTCATTCGAGGTCGAAACTGAGCTGCCTGTCTCAGACAACATGCTGCACAAATGACCATTCTCTTCATCTTCCTCATGTCATAAGCATCTTCCAAAAGTGGATCTGCAAGTTCTTTTACAGAGCCAGCTGCCAGTAATGGCCTTGCCTAAATTTTGAAATTTACAAGAGATTAAGATTCTGAACCAAGACAAAGAAACCAAAAGAATCAAAAATTATCAAATACAAAACAAGCAAGGGCACTAGAGCCCTACCCACATAACCAAGCTTTCTTGGCCTTTAGGATTCTTGTCATTGATTGGTTTTCTTCCAGTTATTAGCTCTAGAAGAACTACTCCAAAGGAATACACGTCCATCTTCTCATTAACCTTGCCATACATGAAATATTCTGGAGCCAGATACCTGAAATATGATAGCATTTGCATTATTAAATCCATATATTTTTGAAAGAACATATATAACTGATTCAGGTTGCCATTTCTGTGAATTCTGTTGTTGCAGGTAATTAAATTGTCTGAGGAGTGCCCTATCTATGTTCAACACAAGGGCAACCAAGGCTTTAAACTTTCTGCAAGGAGAGATTTACAATTTGATTATTACCCTTGGGAAAGAGAGCCAGTCCCACACCAAATGTGTCGTAGTTATACAAAATATACATCATGATACTCAGCTTGGTCCATTTCTCAGATGGCACCGGGTCTAGCTGGCTCTTCTTGCCTATTCAGGGAGGGGTAATTTGCATACTGAAGCTTTGGTTTGAGATACGATGTAATCTCTTTTTCTAATATTCAAAGAATATTATATTTCATTAATGGAAAAAGAGATTATTGGCAATTGAGGCTTTGAATATTTTGCCATAATCCACCATCAGCATTTAGGGCTAACCTGTTTAAGGGTGATGATTTCACAAATTGAACTACTAAACAAATGTTTAGATTAAAACCCTAAACACTAGGTCTAAACACCCTTTACTCTATGTCAGAAGGATATCAACTCGATATTTCATGTGCCATTCTTTGTTATGGGAAAAAACAATTCTAGCACTAACTCCTCACAGGAAAGGAAATGTCTTCAAGCAACTAAATTTGACATCAGAAACTGAAACATATATATGCAACTAATGAGAATAAGAGTGATTACTCTGTTCATTTGAGGTCGAAACTGAGCTGCCTGTCTCAGACAACATGCTGCACAAATGACCATTCTCTTCATCTTCCTCATGTCATAAGCATCTTCCAAAGTGGATCTGCAAGTTCTTTTACAGAGCCAGCTACCAGTAATGGCCTTGCCTAAATTTTGAAATTTACAAGAGATTAAGATTCTGAACCAAGACAAAGAAACCAAAAGAATCCAAAATTATCAAATACAAAACAAGCAAGGGCTCTAGAGCCCTACCCACATAACCAAGCTTTCTTGGCCTTTAGGATTCTTGTCATTGATTGGTTTTCTTCCAGTTATTAGCTCATAAAATCTCACCATGTTTCTTTTTAGTTTTTAGATGTCAACTGTCTCCCACAGCAAAAGCATATACCTGTTTACCAACCACAAGCCAACTACATCTCAGATTCTTTTTTAACCTCCTGGCTTTCATCATTTTTCGCACCTTTCCAATGTCATTCCACATACCAACGGTAGCATAGATATTGGACAGTTGAACATAAGGTGAAGGGTTTTCGGGATCCAATTCAAAAAGCCGTTCTGCTGCATATTCTCCTAATTCTATATTCTTATGGATTCTGCAGACACCAAGTAATGAACCCCACACAGTAACACCAGGTTCTACTGGCATTTTCTTGATAAGCTCTTGGGCATCATCAAGCCTCCCAGCACGGCCAAGGAGGTCAATCATGCAGCTGTAGTGTTCCATCACAGGTGTAATGTGATAATGCTTACTCATTAAATCAAAGTACTGGCGGCCCTCATCCACCAGCCCTGCATGACACCAGGCAGACAAAACACCAAGAAATGTGACATGATTTGGGTTCATACCCAACTGTAGCATTCCTTCAAATAGCTCAAGGGCTTCCTTAGCACATCCGTGTATGGCATACCCTACAATCATTGCAGTCCACAAGACAACGTCTCGGTAATGTATGTTGTCAAATACTCTTTATGCACTCTCTAGACACCCACACTTAGAATACATATCTACAAGAGCACTTCCCACAAAGGCATCACAGCTGTATCCACTTCTAATGATGACTTCATGGATCTCTTTGCCTTCTTCGAGAGCTGCCAAGTCGGAACACACCGGGAGAGTAACAGCAAACGTCTCTGCGTTTGGGTTCACAACGGCCAGCAGCATTTGTTGAAACAGCTTCAGGGCATCCTCTGTGCGCCCAGCTTGTGCATAACCAGCAATCACAGCATTCCATGAGATGACATCTTGTTCGGGTATCTCCCAAAGCAGTTTCAAGGCTTCATCATGATACCCATTCTGTGCATATCCTGTAATCATTACATTCCACGATACCACATCTCTTATGGGCGTTTTCCAAAAGACTTTCAGTGCCTCTTCAACATATCCACTCTCAGCATATGCTGAAATCATAACATTCCATGAGACCAGATCTCTTTTTGGCATTTTGTCAAACACAATCAATGCATTGTCAATACCGCCGCATTTTGCATACATATCTATGAGGGCATTCTCAACATTGACATCATATTGAAATCCACTTCTAATTATTTCTTCATGGATCTCTTTCGCTTGTTCAAGTGAACCCATGCTCGCACATGCCCCTAGAAGACTGGCAAATGTGATCTTGTTTGGCCTAACACCAGATTGCCGCATCTTACAATAAAATGTCAAGGCGTCCAGCCCATACCCTTGTCTGGCATAAGATGCAATCATGGCTGTCCAAGACACCACATTCGGCTCGGGCATTTGCCAAAAGAGATCCAAGGCTTCCTGAAAATATCCATTCTGCGCACATCCCGTAATCATTGCATTCCACGAGACGTCATTTCTTTCAGGCATTTTCTCAAACATTTTCAGGGCTTCCACAAGCTGGCCATTTTGAGCATATCCAGCCACCATGGTATTCCATGATACCACATCTGGTTCGGGAATTTTGTCAAACACACGGCGTGCAAACTCCAGTTCTCCACATTTTGCAAACATGTCCACCAGGGCATTTTGCACAAAAGCATAAGACTCGAATCCACCCCTAATCACTTCTTCATGGATCTCCTTGCCTTTTTCAAGATCACCCATGTGGGCACAAGAAGACAAAATACTGGCAAAGGTAAACTCATTTGGTTTGGTACCTACCCGTTTCATTTGATAAAACAGATCAAAAACCTCCTCGTTATGATCATGCCTACTATAAGCCACAATCATCACTGTCCATGACATAACGTTACGTTCAGACATTTGATCCAGAACCGTGCGGGGTAAAACTACTGATTTTACCAGTATTGGCTACGGCATTCGCTGAGGCCATTCCTAAAACAAAAATCTTAGGAGGCTGAAGCTACATTTGGCGCATTTCTGAACTAGATTTGGAATGAAGAAAGAAAATTTTCGTAAAATGCCTAAATAAATTTTTCACCGAAAACAAGTTCTCAGGTGTAAATTTTCAGGTTAGCTTGGAAATAAATATTTCACCGAGCTACATACATTTTCTGGCCAAAGGAAGGTTACACAGCTACATTTGGTGCATTTCTGAACTAGATTGGAATGAAGAAAGAAAATTTTCGGTAAAATGCCTAAATAAAATTTTCGCCGAAAATAAGTTAAGTTGTCAGGTGTAAATTTTCAGGTTAGCTTTGAAATAAATATTTCACCGAGCTACATACATTTTCTAGCCAAAGGAAGGTCACACCACTAAAATTTAAAGGCCAGCAAATTATCTGCAAGTAATGCATGTAACTTTGAAAAGGAACAGGTTTTGCAGGTTAAATGTTCGAAAGAATCTGGAACTTGTGCCGATCCGCGTAATGCCGAGGTCCTTCGAAGGTTAATTCGCCTCGATCAGTCTCCGATAAAAATACAAAGGAAGCGAAAGCAAATTTAGACCAAATCCGGATGTACACGGTCCTAAATGATGACAAAGTTGCAGAGATGATGATTGCCATTGTGAAAGATTCAGATTGAAGGCCAAGGAAATCGAAACTCCAGCGAAGCCATCACCACTGTCTGTGAAGGGTTTCGAGCGGGTAATCTCTCCAGCATGAGATAAACAGGGAGTTCAACCAGCGCTGATTAAAATTCCAACTATAATGATCTGATCCAACGGCACAATCTCTTTTAATCGTCTAACACATCAGATCAATGGTCGAAAATAGGACACGGTGGCATATAAGGGAGTTCTTCCCAGAGGGAAACGCCTTACGGCGTAAAAATCTACTCCAACAATAATAAGTTTATGGAACAATAACACTCTAAAAGTGTCCAAAGAATCAAAAATGCAACGAAAGACTTTGAGCATTTTTTCGGTTATAACTTTATCTATTAGATATAGTGAATTTACACCTTATTATATATAAAAAATCTATATGTTAAAACGAATAGAATTAAATATTTTTAACATGCAATATTTTAACAAGCATGTTATCTTAGAAATTGTGCATGGGTGGGTTATTAAGTATGGAAATTAATAAATATATAAAATATGGAGTTTTATTTTAGTTAGTATATTTTATCAATTAATAATTCATATTTATTTTTCGTATTATGTTTTAGTTTAATTATATAATTAGGTTTAATGTTATTGGATATTTTTATTATAATTATTGGGAAGGGATATGTTTTTGAATGGAGATGTTTTTAAGGGTAGATATTTTTATTTAATAAATTTTTATTTTAATTTTTGGATAATTTTTTGAATAAATTAAAAAAACTGTAATAAGTAAATAAATTTAGTCATAGGATTTTGTCTATCTAAGTGAAATGATAGTGATTAGGGTATGGAAGGGCCAAGGGACTATAACAGATTCCATGTTATTTCATAATATATGTTTTGTGCTATGATGAGTACTTAATGATTGATGAGATATGAAAACGGCATCTAGCAATAAATACATGATTTGAAGAGAGTAATTTAGTATTGATGTAAATGATGGATACTAATATATGGGGGATCTAGGGTTTCTAAGATTGATCCCAAATGTTAGTGGTATATGTTCGATGACGTTATCTAAGAAGGAATGACAAAGGAGGAACTTACAAATTTCTTATTAATGATAATGAATGGTAGTCATGGTCACTATGACCAACACAGAATGAGTGAATGAATTAAAATGAGTAATAGATAGATACTTTAGGTAAGTGAGTGGGAATTTCACAAACAAGTCAACCATAAGCAACAACTACCATAGAACATGACTGGAGATTTGGATTTATGAATAATCACGATGAAATAACTTAGCTTAGATAGATACTTTTATGGAGCATATAAATAATGTCTTGTATACTTTTGTGGAGCATCTAAATAATGTCTTATTGTTATTGATACATCTAAATCATACACTATGATCTTAGTTATGGTTTTAGTTAACTCTTATGTCAACATAGGACTATTGAGTATAATGTTGGGATGAGATTTCATGATATGATGGTATAAGGATAATGATGCACATGTGGTTCTTATTTATTTAGTTGTTATAATAATGATGTTGTACGCTCATGTTGGATATGATATGCATAATGTGGCATATGGATTATGATGTTACGATATGAGGTTATATTGACACGTGGTTAATTTATTATGTGATGATATGTCTTTGATGTTGATATGTTGATATTATGATGTGAAGCACATGGTAATTATATGAAGATTTATGACATGCATAATTTTGTGATAACAATGATGTTATGTTCTCATGATGACATGCAAGACTTGACATGTGGATTATTTCTATGATACTATGGTTATTGTTAATTCATTGGATGTATGTTGAGATGTGGTGATGGACAGGAAATCCACAAATGGGCCGATAGGGCCGGTTTATTTGATGATCTTGTAGGAGCCTATACTTGCGAGGGAGAATATGTAACACCATATGGGCTGGGGACAAACTCAATCAACACTACATATGCCAGTGGTTCTTTTGTCTTGTATAACTCTTGATGGATAGCCCTTGAAGGGCTATGGGACCATCTTGAGGAGGCCAAGTGCCTGATATTGTAGGTTAGGTGCCTAGTATTGGATTGGGATGCCGAAGTCTAGTGGGGGTGTAAGGACTTCGATGCCTGGGGCTGTGTGCCTTAGTAGTTGTGGAGGGAGTGGGCCAGCTTTGCGAGATGCCCAGAGTCATTCAGTACCGTACCGCATGCCTGCCTTGGGGCAGATGAGGTCTGAGTCAGGCGCGAGCCTTGGGGCCAGCCTTGGACTAGGATACAGACTAGGGGGCATATGCCTGGTTCCGAAAGTGGGAAAAAGGACAGAGATTCCTTGAGATTTCCTGTGTGTTGTGAAAACTTTCGATGCCTTCTGGTATACTAGTTCAGCAGAGGGTGTAGGGTAAACATGAAGTAATAACTAACTAACTAAATACAATGTTAAATAATTCAACTTAACTTCGGGACGAAGTTCCTTAAAGAGGGCGAGTATGTAATGTCCCCTAATAATAATAAAAATAATAATATAATATAATATTAGAATATAAGGAAATAAATGATAAACAATAAAGAAAACATAATAATAGTAAATAAATAATAAATAATGAAGAAAATATAATAATAATAAATAAATAAAATAGTAAATAACAATATTAGAGTTTTAAATAAATATAAATAAAAATAAACTATAAAAATAGTAAAAATAAGTAAAGTTAACAAAAAGTACAGTAAAATAAGAAAGAGTTAAATTAAGAGAACTATAAAAATAGTAAAAATAAGTTATCAAAAGTAAAAAGGAATAAAATAAGAAAGAATTATATTAAGAGAATTACTAAATTAAGTTAAACTTAAAACAAATAAATAAAAGTTGCATGTTGACACATGGAGTGTGTGCATGCGGTTACCCTTCCAATGTTTGCTCTATTTAATAGACGGTGAGGAAGATGAGAGATCATTCCATGATTCCATCATCCATTCTCTTGGGAGAAAAGTGTTGTGAGACAAAGGATTCCTTGGCAGTAGTACGTTGATTGAGGGCTCGGGGGTGGCCAGTTGTAGCAAGATTATATGCAGCTGAGCCTATAGTTGAGTGGAGAGTCGTCTCCAAAAATTTGTTGCGGTTAGCAGGATTCAAATAGTGTTCAACTCCGAAATCACAAGTAAGGAATACTATCGCCACAGGTAAGTTGTCTCTGCTCATATTTTCGAAATTCTATGTTAAATAGTTGATTAATTGTGTGTTAATTATAAATCACATAATTGATCTAATTAGTTGCATGTTTTAATTTTGGGGTCGTTACAGCTTTTCATATACAGGAATATAAGTATGTCTATAATACAACTAAAAGATGTAAAACTAATTTACAATCTTAAATTTGATGGAAATGAAACATGATACACCTGCACAATTAGAAAAATCATTGTCATAAGGTTGTATATATAAGTTAGCAATCTACAAACAAAAAACAAAATCATGATTTCAACATATGCATATAAGCTCTACTTATAAAGAAGTTTCTCAAATTAGCCCCAAGAGTTAGCTCAATTGCTTTTGATGTGAGATGCATGAACTCTCCCTTAAATTTGAGGAGGTCACAGGTTCAATTCTCTTGCTCCTTGGCTTCTCTTTGGAAAGGCTAATGGTTTACCCCACTTACCACCCAAAGATGATGGGGATATAATTGGTGGGTATTTTGTTACCATCCTAAAATACCACTACCCGGTGCTACTATCAACCTTCTTGGAATCCTACACTGTATGGTTTTAATTGTGATAGTATTGAGGTGAAGTATGATGGATATTTTGTGGCTTAATATGCTAAGTGATTAATTATTCATGTCTTCTTGTTGTGAGTTTAAATGGGCTAAGTTGAGTCAACATATTAGTATTATAATTATTATAATTAAAATTCAATGTAACAATGTCATCCATGCACCAATGTAACAATGAAATTCATGTAGCAATGTAGAATTAATATTATGTATAACTTTACTTAAGTAATCATATAGTCCTTGTTAAAATAATCTTATATTAAGAGATATTTTCTAATTAATTACCAATATATTTAGAATTAAAGATAATTAAAAAAAAAATGCAAAAAAAGAATAACATATATATTTCAATGGGTATATTGTTAAGTTAAGATTGGTTAATTATACAAGTATCTAAAACAATAAATAAATGTGAAAATTGAATCAATGGGAAATAGTCAACAAAACTATTATATTTAAATTTGAGTTAAAATTATTAACTAAGATGAAAAACTATACTTTCTTCTCGCTGTTTACTAAGTAAGTTGTACACATGATATTTCAAATATCTTGCTCTCTGAACCAACAATTTTTGGAAAAAAGTAATCTATACTCAATTAAGATATCAGTTTCATTATTTAACAAGTCAATATTATTATTCTAATTTTATTATATTGAACTTAATTTAATTACAAATTTAAAAAATATTAAAAAATCAAATTCCTAAATATTTTCAAATTCTACTATCAAAATAAAACATCATTGTCTAGGGTCACTCTTTCGATACCATGCATCCACACATCCATCTTCTCTTCTTTTCTATTCCATCTCGTTTTATTTTATTCCTTTTCAGTGTCTTTTTTTTTTTAACCACATGGTGAATGTGTAACTGCCAAGCCTAATCTCAGGAAGACCCATGATCAAACCTTAATATTCTTACAAATGCATATCGCTATAGTTATAGGTACACATTGTAAGAGGCGGAATTGCAGAAAGATGGACTGCACCTGATGAACATTGGAGATGTACCTCATGAATTGCCGCATATTGGCGGTCTCCTTTGAAAACATTACAACGCCTCATTTCCCCTAGCCATTGTGGACACGTGGTTAGTGCCGCACATTGATCTGTGGTCATGCCCCAAATTCATTTACGTTCTTCAATTTTTGACCTGTTAGGATGGCTAACACATCTTTAGCACCAATCTCGAACTTATGCCTGCCTCTTAACATATATTTATAGAAAACTGTTAAATTTCCTTTGCGCATCATTCCTAGAGCAGGAAAGGCAACCGAGCTTGTCACAGTATCACTTAGTTAAACCTCTCAAAAAGCAAGGCTATACAGTCGACTCAATCAATGAATAAATTATCATGTTAATATGTACGCTTTTTTGGAAATAGGTTTGTAAAATTATTAATTGAATAGTAGAAATTTAATTTTTACTCTAAAAATTGAAATTTATTTCAAAAATATTTATTTTCTTAATTAAAGTAATTAATTAAAAATTTATTAAAATAAAGTATTATATAAAATAAATTAGTTTTTTTTAATATATAGTAGTGATAAATCATAATATTGACCTGTAACATTGTAACAAATATTCTTTACAAATTAAGAATTTCTCTCATAAAATAGGATAAATGTTCAAGATAAAAAAATTTGTTGCATGCAAATATTTTTAAATGTATATTTATTTAATTTATATAATAATTTTTCATTAATTAATAAAAATAATTTAAAATAAAGTTGTTAGTTTGAGTGAGGTTTACTCCCTATCAAAAGGCTCAAATTTTATGGGAGGGGTTGAAGATGGAAGTTATTTTCGGGCAATTAAATAATCCCAAAGGGAGTCCAAACTCTACCTAGCTTCACACAATCCTAATGAAAGTATCCTACGAGTGAATAAATCATTCTTACCTCCAATAGAATAGCTAGACTTCTGTAAGCTCAAGCTCAACATAATTACACAATAAATAAGCAAATAAATAAAATTATATTTTAATTTTCCAATAATTAATAATAATAATGTAAAATAAAATTATAATTTTTTTTTCCTAAACACAAATCAATTAAGTTTTTTTTATACTACATATATTGCCTGAAAGACACTCTCTAACCCAGTATGGAAGATGGAAGAGATGTTGTCATGCCTAGTCATGTTATTGTTATGTTATGTTATCTAAACATTTTTTTGTAGATCAAAGTTCTCTATTATATTATCATGGAAAAACATAGTACAAAATGTGTCTCAACGGCTCCCCTGGCTTCACTCTGACCAGATTTTTTAGCTAGGAAAGTCGGAGTATGCAAAAGATATAACCAATTAACCATTATTTCTGGAAGGCTGATTATCCATACAAAGCAAAAAGAAGAAAAAATAGACAAAGGATCTATAATCATCATATCACGAAGGTGGCTGAGAAGGAAGCACAAGAGGTGTAAGATATAAGCATTTAACCATTATTTTTGGAAGGTTGATTATCCATACAAAGAAAAAAGAAGAAAAAATAGACAAAGGATCTATGATCATCATATCATGAAGGTGGTTGAGAAGGAAGCACAAGAGGTGTTGCAAATAGGCCAGATCTCTCATGCATGTGGAAGTCAATATGCTCTACTTGGGCCTCCAACTCACCTAAGTGGTCATTGGTGTGACGGTGGCTCTGACGAGCATTTTCTAATTGTTCCAGAATTTCACTTTGGCTGAATTGGATATCATTCATGTACGCCACCAACTCATTTATGTCTTCATATATATGCTTCCTAAGGATGTCGAGGTTGGACTGGACTCCTCATAGTTGCTCAACAATTGATTCCAAAGAAGATGGTGCATCCACAAGACCCGGGGAGAGGCCATGTGCATGGGCTACCTCCCCCTCACACTCCTCGCTTGCTGAATATGCCATGTACGAGATATGATTGCTAGCTCAGTGCACTACAAGGCCTTGCTTCCCTCCTCCACAGTGAAGCTTGCCTCTCTGATGAGGCATTGGTAGCGACACAAAGCAAATCCTAATCGAGTACACAGAAGGGATCCCGACGATCCCGAAAGAGTTTCCCACCGAAACCCGACCAAGAAACCCAAGGACCCAAAAGATGTAGGGAACTACACCCAAAGATAAAACAAGACTCACACTGAACAAGGGTGGCTTGACTTATGATCAACCCCAAGCTAATTTTGCTACCCGAAGAGGAGAGGCCTGACTTCAAGAAGCGCAAACACCTTACTCCCCCAACCGAGGCCCCTAACACATTAGAACACAACCAGGACCAATAGAAATTGATGATGACCCTGAGGAAGAAACCAGGGGAAGATGAGGCCGAGGAGAGACTAGACAAAAAGAAACTTAGATTAATGAGATTAATGAAGAACAAAATGAGATCAGGCTCTTGGAACACAGGGATTTTACCACCCAAGAGCCAAACGATAAAACCTCCCCACCTCAGATACTGAGGACCCCCAAGAGTAACTGCACCAATATAAGCCCACACCCAATAGCTTTCACAAGCCCAATTCCACTCACCTAGAAGGAGATACAACCATAGCCAGAAACCGAACACGGCCATAACTAGAATTACACATGAAGGCCATAAACAAGGAGACAAATATACATGTACTTTATAGGTGGCTTGGTTGGAAGGTTCACCGTGCCATTGTCTGTAGCCAAATCTCCCGCAATCATAGCTAAACCAGAAACAAGACCATGAAACTCCACACAGTTTCGCCCCACGGTCCCAAATAAAAACTTGGGAACCCAACTTGAATCTAGCTTATACAAGGCTAGTTACCGCTACGTTATGCCAACCATCCCATATCCCTAGCGAGCACGCATGGCAATCGATGCTCGAACTCACCACCCCACAACCAACACTCATCACCCATACTGTTAAGTCTGCACCTCATTATATCAACCACGAATGCTTCTAGATAGTTCGGACGACAGACGTCGTGTCTCATCACTTGGTTATCTTCATGGAGTTACCCGTTGAGTGCCTCGAGGGGAAAACCCTGAGGCCAGTTGGCCACTTGTTTTCCCACCCTCATCAGGGGAAAAATAAAATTAAAATAAAAATAAAAAATAAAATCAAATAAATAAATAGAATAAAAGTATTAATTAAAATATTTTGACTCACTCAAATTAAATAAATAAAAAAATATAATTATAAAGGATAAAAAATAAAAATTATAATTATAATTATTTATTAATAATAATTAAACCAATCTAGATTTATCTTAATTATAGATCTACCAAATGCAAAAAAAAATAAAAAATATCTTTTCACTTAAAAGATAAATTGACACCTCACAAAGTCTGATCCCTGATGATATTTAATAAATTTAAAATTACTTTAAAATTAAACTGATAATAAATTCAAGTGCATCGATCAAATCTCCACTCATTTCTTGATATTGCTATTTTACAAAATAGATTTTGTAATTTTATCAAACAATATATAAATAAGAACTAAGTACTCTCACCATTACTCCCAACAACATCATCTCCATCGCCAGCGATAATACGCAAACCAACGTCACGAGATTACTGATGCAATGATTTCCATGAACATTATTTTTTACCTATGTTACTAGTATTTTAGTAAATATTAAGCATAATATTTGGTTTATTTTTTTTCATTTTATCTATTGGATGAAAATAAAATAATATTAAATTAACAAAATGAAAAACTGCCACACCGATCATTAGCTTAGCATAGTATATGATGCTTTATAACAAGTGAGTTGTTTTGTGCGATTGATGATAAATATTTCAACGTCGGTTTAATGCACACTCACTGGTGAATGACACCCCATTTATGGAAGTGTTTTAACCAAATTTTCAGTTTTAATCCATACACATTTACACTATTTGGTTGCTCCAATTATTATTAAAACTGGTAGTTGTCTATAATGCGATTTTTTGGAGATTTCGGTGACGGAATCCGGCAGAAGAAATTGAGGTTAAATCTTGATTTGTTGCAGTTAAAATGGTTTTTTAACTGCATATTTGGATTCAGCACCCTGGAAAACCCCTAGGACGCTTTGATTATGCAGAAACTAGCTATCAAACTTGCGATTCCAATAAATTGCTGCCGGATTTTGACCGGAAAAACCCACCGGAAAAGCTTCCAAAAAATCGCATTATATACAACTGCTTAAAACTGCTCCAATTATTATTAAAAAAGTTTTAGTGCATGGATTGGCGGGTGAATCACATTCATGCGGGGAAGTGTTTCCCTTATTTTAAAATAATTTTTAATAAAGACATATAGTTAATATTTTTTGCCGCTTAATATAATTATTAAGCTTTGAAAGATATAAATTAATTATCACATTTGAACAATGGTTATATGGTAGATATTTTGATTATTTTAAGTATAGTTAAATTAAATTTATAAACAAGGAAGACATACATGAATGGAAAAACAAAGCCTAGTCATACAGTGCCATATAACACTGATAATGACCTTAAATTTATAGTATGTAGATCTTGGAATCAAAATAGTAAAACTATACTTCAAAACCAAAAAATATTTCAGTTTAATACACTGAGAGAATATTGAAAACTACAATGCCATACAATACTGATAATGACCTCAAACTTATAGTATGTAGATGTTGGAATCAAAATAATAAAACCATACTCCACAACCAAAAAATATTTCTAGTTTAATACACTGAGAGAATATTAAAAAAGTGTAAAAAATAACCTCCTGTATATCGTTGGGTGACATCTGATTTACAGTGCCATACAACACTGATAATGACCTCAAACTTATAGTATGTAGATGTTAGGAATCAAAATAGTAAAACCATACTTCAAAACCAAAAAATATTTCTAGTTTAATACGCTGAGAGAATATTAAAAAAGTATAAAAAATAACCTCTCGTATATCGGTGGGTGACATCTGATTTGTAGAATGATAGTGATTTTGAAATTTTATTCTTGAAAATTTAATTGAAATATATATCTTTTAATTTGTAATTTTAAGTTGGGAAGTCTTTTCAATTTTATTTTATTTTTGAAATTTTTTAGAATATTGAATTTATTTCTATACTCATACTAATTTATTTAAATAAGAATTAATTTGTTTTATAATTTATTTAAAAAAGAATTGATCTCCCAGACGGAAAAAAAAGCTCTGATGCAGAACTCTGCCAAGCGCTGCCAAACCCTAGCCAGTCGCCGCCCCTGACCGCTTACACTGTAGCCGCCGCCGCACCTCTGCTGGTCGCTTGCAATGGAAATGGCGGTAGGAGGGGAGAGCTCTGCCTCCCCTCCAAAAAACTCTTCAAGCTCTGACAAATCGCAGCACGTACAGCTTCTGTTCCCCTCTGGCGCAGGCCCAGACGAAGGACAAAACGGACACCAGAAGAATGAAGACAAGACACACACGGCCCCGACAGAAGAAGAAACTGCAGATAAGGAGATGCATAACAAAGCCAAAGCGTCGCAGACAAAAGCAACTTCGGCCACCTGTATCCCAAAAGCCGCTGAACCCATCAAGGTTGACTTGCCTAGCCACCGCATCAATGGTGAGATCCAGTACATGCAAGATCACGCACTCATCGGAAAGTTTCTAGGTTTCTGGCCCACGGAAAAAGCCTTACAAGGCTGGATAGCTTCAAAATGGAAGCCCAAAGGACAAATCACTCTGCAACTAGGTCCAAAAGGCTTTTTCACAGCAATCTTTCACTGTGTGGAGGACAGAGTGCGGATATTCGAAGGAGGCCCATACTTCTTCAACTCTTCAGGTCTCTATCTCACAGAATGGAAACCAAGATTCAACCCCGACAAGGAAGATTTCAGCTGGGCTCCGGTCTGGATCAGGATGTACTCCCTCCCAGTGGAATACTGGAAAGAAGAAACGCTGGCGGATATAGGCAACAAACTTGGCACCTTCATCCGAGTCGCGGCTGAGACAAAAACCCGCAAATATACCTCATATGCCAGGATCTGCGTCCACATGCACCTGACCAAAGCTCTAGCTGATACGGTAAGACTCTATCACGATGATTATGAATGGACACAATCTTTAGATTATGAGCATATTCCCTTCCGCTGTCGCAAGTGTCATGAGCATGGCCACCTATTCCGAGATTGTCCATTGAATTCTCAGTCCAAAGCAGCTGATGCTGTCTCTGACAAAGACTCTGAAGGTTTCATAAAAATTCCCAACCGCCGTAGGCATGCCAAAAAGAGTCAGCCAGTCATAGACAATGCTCTCAAAGCTGACTCCCAGAACAGATTCTCTGTTCTTGCTACGCATAACAAGCAAGACCAACCCAGTTCTGAACCCCCACTTAATACCTCTTCGCCCTCTTCCTCCCTCAACCCCTCAGACCCCTTGCAGCCCTCTGATCCTGCTCTCTCGAATCTCCATCCAAACCCTTCTTTGGAGAAAGGAAAATCGGTGTCAAGTCTCAGTCCCTTCTCCTTCTCCCAAGAGAAAACTTTACTAGACAATAAGCAGCAAGACTATGATATGGAGACAGATGCTACTCTGGCTCTCAGTCTTCAGCAAGAAGCAGATGAGGAAGAACTAGGTGATACTATTGTCATGGAGGAAGATCAGGTGGATGTTAGTATAGATGGTTTAGACATCTTCACACTTGAAACGGCATGCAAACAGAGAGAATACAACTCAATTCCCCCCTGGCAAATAGACAAGCTGGAAGGAGTCTTAACCAAGGTGCAGCATAATAAAAGCCTTGGCATACAGGGAGGCAGCCCATGGGACGGAAAAAAGGTGCTCAAAGATCCCAAGAAACGAGGAAGAAAGACAGACCTTCAAAGAACCATAGCAATAGGTGAAATACTTATGGAGTCGGGGCGATTCCCTAAGTTGACAAAGTTCTATAAACCCAAATCTCAGTTTACATGAAGTTAATATCCTGGAATGTGAGAGGACTCAACAGCCCCTCAAAACATAGAATGATCAAAAACTTGATTCAACAAGAAAAACCAACCATAGTTTTTCTGCAAGAAACAAAAAGCAGCACTGAAGCTATTGAAAGAATTCGCGGCAAAGTCTGGGCAGGAAGCAGCGCTATCTCAGTAGACGCCTCTGGAGCCTCAGGCGGTTTAGCCATTATGTGGAACCCGCAAATCATCACCTTATATGACTTCCATGCCACTCTCCATCTTATTCAAGCCTCCTTCCACCTTATTGGCACCGGAATCCATGGGCATCTCACAAATGTATATTTTCCTCAGACAATTCAGCAAAAACTAGAACTTCTGGAAACGATCTCTATCCTCAATGAAAATAGGCAATTCCCGCTATGGATTGGGGGCGGCGACTTCAACATAATAACATCCATGGCAGAGAAGCAGGGAGGAAGAATCAGGCTCGACAGTGACAGTGAGGGACTCAGAGAATTCATTCAAAACAATCAACTCATGGACATACCAACCTCTAATGGAATTTTCAATTGGACTAACAAGCATCGAGGTATTCATCACATTGCCTCCAGGCTTGATAGATTCCTTCTTTCTGACAATGCAATCCACTTGGGAGGAGATTTCAATGCTTCCATTATTTCCCAAAGTGGATCTGATCACTGGCCAATTTTGCTTCAATGGTCCAGGCCAGGTAATCGCTGCAACAGACCTTTCAGATTCGAAGCATTTTGGTTCACAAATGCCACTTTTAAGACGGTAGTCAGCGATGCATGGGCAGCTTACATCCCGCCAGAGGGAGCCAAAATGTATCAATTCCAACAAAAATTAAAAAATTTGAAACACGTCCTCAAAGTGTGGAATCGCACAAATTTTGGTAACATTCAGGAGAAGCGCTTACAATTGGAACAGCAAATGCACATACTTCAACAAACTCTCATTCTTGAAGGCAGATCAGAAGAACAAGCACAACAGGAACAGATACTCTGGAACCAAATTGAGGAACGTAGGAAACAAGAGGAAATACTCTGGCGGCAAAAATCCAGAATCAATTGGCTCAAAGAGGGGGAGAAGAACACAAAATTCTTCCACAAAGCCACCATTCAAAGGCGAATGCACAATAATATCACGTTCATCAACAACCAACAAGGTGAAAGAATTGAGGAACATGAGGACATGGAAAAGGAATTCACAGGGTATTTCAAGCAAATTTTAACGGAACCCATTGAAAACAGGGATGCAGCAAGCAGAGCCATCACGCAACATATTCCAAGCATCATAACCGAGGATCACAATAACAAACTACTCCAGCCCACGACCTTGCAGGAAGTTGAAGAAGCCATGGCTCAACTCAAAGACGGAAAAGCGCCTGGACCTGATGGCTTTACAGCCAATTTCTTCCATGAATTCTGGGAACTAATCAAAAATGAGGTATGGGACCTCGTTGAAGAATCCAGAAGCATGCATTGGATCCTCCCAACCCTCAATACCACCTTCATAGCTCTCGTACCCAAGGGAGGAGAACCCAACAGGCCAGAAAATTACAGGCCAATCACATTATGCAATGTAATTTACAAGCTAATCTCAAAGGTCATCGCAAATAGGCTCAAACCTCTCCTGCCCTTACTCATATCTCCGGAACAAACAGGATATGTGGAAGGACGGCAGATCATGGATGGAATCATACTATCAAATGAGGTAATACACTCATTAAAGATTCTTAAGAAACCAGGTATGATTCTAAAACTCGACCTCTCCAAAGCTTTTGATAAGCTTAGTTGGAATTTTATTCACAAAATGCTTTTAGCCTTTGGCTTCAGTGCAACCTGGACCAGGTGGATTATGAACCTCATCACTTCTCCAAGCTTCTCTGTTCTTTTAAATGGCTCTCCCTCCTCCCCCTTTCGACCCTCTCGCGGCATTAGGCAAGGGGATCCTCTTTCACCTTTTCTCTTTGTTCTAATGGCCGAAGGCCTCAACAGACTTCTCAAATCAGCCGTTGCCTCACAAGAGCTTAAAGGTATTTCTATCCATGGTCTCAATCCTCTGTCTCATCAGCAGTTCGTTGATGACACTATGCTATTTGGTCATCCCTCCTCGAGAGAAGCCTCTGTTTTTAAGTCTCTCCTCTCCCTTTATTCTGATGCCTCTGGCACCTCCATCAATGCCTCGAAGTCTCAACTCTTCTTTTTTAACACCCCCCCCTCTACTCAAAGGAATATTGCCAGAATTCTGGGATTCACCATATCCCATCTGCCATCTAAATACCTTGGAGCTCCCCTCTCTGACTCAGCTATCAAACATGCTTCCTGGCGGTCTCTCCTTGATAAGCTAGAATCAAAACTCTCATCGTGGACCTTTCGTGCTCTCAACATGGCAGGCAGATTAGTCCTGATCAAGTCTGTCCTTCAAGCTATGCCGTTGTACCTCTTTTCCACCATGGCAGCTCCAAAATGGGTCCTTAAAGCCATTCGCAACCTCCAGCGCAACTTCCTATGGGGCTCCACTGGTAGGAATCGAAAATGGGCTCTTGTTAATTGGAAAGAAGTGTGCAAAATCAAATCAGAAGGAGGACTAGGACTTCGGGATCCGCTTCAAAGTAACAACACAATGGGAGCCCGAATGTGGTGGAACTGGATCTCCAAGCCTCATTCACCTTGGGCTCGATTATGGCAAGTAAAATATGCTCTGGGAAGTAACTGGAACGATCTCATCAGAATTAACTCCACAGCCCAAGGATCACCAATCTGGAATGATGCAAAGACTCACAGTCACTTCATTCAGGAACACAGTTTCTGGGAAATCCACTCCGGCAAGTCAGCCAAGTTTTGGGAGGATTCGTGGTAGCAGCTCCCCAAACTTGCGAATCTATTCCAAAAGCCCCTCTGGCAATCTT
Organism: Pinus tabuliformis; assembly: GCA_031772625.1. NCBI lineage: Eukaryota > Viridiplantae > Streptophyta > Pinopsida > Pinales > Pinaceae > Pinus > Pinus tabuliformis. Next base: position 1,583,129,311 of record CM062817.1, read on the forward strand.
ATATGCAGCAAGAGAACCTTATTCAGGTTCACCAATTTTGGCAACAAACAGAGCATCATGGATACCAATCATGGAAACCAGCAAGAAGCTGGCAGAGGGATTGGGAGGGCGAAACATACTCAGACATGGATTAGGAACTCACCCATCGCAGAATCTGTCACTCAAACCAGCAGGATAAGCTCAGATGGGGTCATATGCACAAAGGCACATTCACCACCAAAGAAGCACATCAACTGCGCTATTCAGACACCCAAGCGGATAAAGACCAAATTTGGGCACGAGTTTGGTTACCAGGGCTATGGCCTAAAATCTCTACCTTCTTATGGCTGCTAAGTAAAAAGCGCATTCTTACCTGGGACAATTTGATAAAAAGGGGATTCATTGGGCCTTCTAGATGCCCAAATTGCAATCTCAACTCTGAGACAATCAGCCATTTAATGGAGACATGTCCGCTAGCAAAGCAACTTTGGGAGAAAGTGGAGAAATGCAACAAGAGAACAGAACCCAGGGGCGAGGATGTAACGGAAAATATCAGGAATTGGGACAAGAACCCATTCAAAATCCAACTTCTCAATACTTTATGGGGGATAATACCAGGCTTTTTGTACTGGATTCTCTGGAAAGAGCGCAACTCCAGAATCTTCAACAACACTTCCCGGACAATCGACACTCTGTGGCTCATCTACAAAAGAAATATCCAAGAAACCTTAGCCATAAGAACCTGGTATGATTCAGACATGCCAGAAGCACAGCAAGAGAGGGACATTTTGAAAGAATGGAACCTTGACCTTTCCGCCTTTGCAAAGGTCATTACCCGTCCCCCACGCAGCTCCACCTCCTCGTCCTCCTGGTCCCCACCAGCTTACAACTCATTCAAGCTCAATTTCGATGGGGCAGCTAAAGGTAATCCTGGTCCTGCAGGATTCGGAGGAATCATCAGAAGCCATACAGGAGCACTTCTGCATATTTATTCTGGTTCATTAGGCAAAGACACTAACAATGTAGCTGAGCTGGAAGGACTCTGGCAAGGGATCTGTCTAGCAGAGCAAAAACACTTCTTCCCTCTTGAGGTTGAGGGCGATTCTCTCATCCTAATAGCAGCAGCCAAGAAAATTCAGGCAGGGGCAACAGCAGTCAAGTTAGCAACCAGCTGGAGATTGCTAAGCAGGTTGGAATCCCTGGAGGCAAAGCTTAAGAATCCACAAAGCATAACCTTCCAGCATGTGCGAAGAACAGCAAACCAGGTAGCCGACAGAATGGCTAACCAAGGTGTTTCTCAGTCATCACCATACTTCTCCGGCTCCTTGGACATGGTTGATGATGAACAACTTAAAAAGGACTGCATCGCTTTGGTGCAAAAGGACCTCTCCCTCCCGGATGCGGGTGGTTATAATGCATAACAGGTCAGTGGCTCGTCATAAGGGCATGTGTCAGCCCGGACGAGCCACGTATACCAGGACGATTCACATATGGTCTAGCCGCGTGATGCATTTAAGAATGGAGGCGATGGTTTATTGCAGTGGAGTCCTCTCGGAATTTACTGCCCTTCTTGGTAACCGGAAAATGGCGTTACAAAGCCATGGTATCTCTGTCATTCTCCCGCAGTTTGTGTTGGCCCACGTTCTGGTTCTTAGGGAGGTTGTGGTGGCTCACTCTCTGGTTCTGAGGGAGGTTGCGAGGGGGTATTCTTGCTCTCTGAACAATTTGGGGATGTATGACATCTCTGTCATTCTCCCGCGGTCTGGCATAAGGTTTGGGCGCTCAGAGGTTGTATAGGCTCATGCTCTGGTTCTGAGGGAGGTTGCGAGGGGGTATACCTGCTATTTGCACAATTCAGGGATGCAGCATGAGCGCCAAAGGATGATAAGTCGGCGTGGCAGTTCCAGAGGTCGGGCTTCGTCTCAGAGGCAAGCCCCCTCCCCCTCCTCCTCAATCGAGGTTTCTTCCGACCGCAGACGCTCCAGGGGACGGGCAGCTGGCAGAGGTAGAGCAGTGGAACACCGAGAAATTATGGACTGTGGGCACTCTGCGCATCCCATGGTGAGATATCGTATTCCTTGTACTCTGTCAAATTCTACTTTCTTTGTTACGGTTTCGGTGGAGCATTGCAGCAATCCTGGAGGTCAAGACGATGCTCTTCAAGCCAGCCCTCCGCGGATTCATGGGTCGGCTCCCTCAATTGATATGCAAGTTCCCGCCATTGATATGTTGCGCCCTGTCCAAGAAGGCTTCTCCCCAGATCCTGGGGCAGGCCCAAGTGAACCTGCGCAGCGAAACATTCTCACCGAACCGGACATCCACAAGCTTCCCAGATGCAAAGCGGAGGAAGATCCGCACACCACTGATGATGACTAGCTCGCTCTGCAGTTCGCCTCAGGTCTCTGAGAAAGGAATTTTTTCACTGTCTGCTCTCACCGCTATCTTATATGTGTCAGGTCTTTGTCCTTATGTAATTCTGTCCTTATCTATTACAGTGCCGGATATCTATAGTTGTTCCAGTCTCTATGTGTTTCAGTTTCGGCTAATCATGTATGTTCAGTGTCGGTCTCATGACTGTCGACTTGGTTCAGTGTCGGTCTTATGTAATTTTGGAGATGATTATTCCTGAGCTTACTGTCAGTCCTTCGACAGGAATCACAGGGCTACGGCTCTGTTGTAACACTGATGATGTAAATTTTGCCTTTTTTGTAATATAATAGCTTAGTCTGATTCAGAAAAAAAAAAAAAAAAAAATTATTTAAAGAAGAATTAGTTTTTTTTATATTTTTATTTAAATAAGAATTAATTTGTTTTATAATTTATTTAAATAAGAATTAGTTTGTTTTATATTTTTAGTTTTTATTTTTCAATATAATTCCTTTAAATAATGGTTAGTTTGTTTTAAATTTTAAATTTTTATTTTTCCAAGAAAAAATTCTTGAAATTATAAATTTAAATTGTAAAATGTATCGTAAAGGTTTTTCAAAAGTTTAAATCTGTTTATCTTAAATACATGTTAAAAAAATTCAAAGTAATAAAGTCAAAAACTCAATGTTTTGAGTGACCCTGTTATTTTTACCCTGACTAGTTGGAGGTCGAGCTCTTGTCTTACTGGACAACGCCCAAGGGGAAATTGATTATGACCTCGACTAGACCTAGGATTTGGTTTGCATGGGCCTACAGTTGTTAGTTTAAATGATGTCAATACGAGGTTCGAAGTATAATTAATAACCATTGTATATGCTAGGGTGTTAATGGCCACATGGGTATAAATTGAAGTTTCTTTCATTTAAGTTATTTTCTCTCCCCATGAATGGTTGGGCTGGACTCAAGTCAAGTTTATCCGCTAATGAATTGGTTGGGAAGTTTACGCCGACCAGTCTCGCGAACTTAGGGACCCACGACCCCAAGTCGGTGTCGGTCTAGGGTTTTTTTTTTTTCCTCCGCGGAATTGATACTCCTTTGCTTTTACTAGAAGTTATGTGTTGATTGCAAAGAATTAACCAATAGGGAGGCTTCATTCAATAAATATCATATATAGAATGCATGAGATCATGTCATGTCTTACCAATTTATATGAGCTTGATACCATGAATAATTTATCATCCTCTATATTTCGAAGCCTCCCTTTGTAATTATGGGAATTCTTGCTTACCTAAAAGTCTAAATTCAAGTCTAGTGTGATCTCACAGTAGTTGGGAGTCAGACTATAATTGGCCTTAGGGGTTTAGATCTAGGTTTAAGTTACTCTGCACTAATCAACAAAACCTTATATTTCTCGTCTTTTCGGTAACAATCTGCATAGTGCAGACATCAGTCTCACTCGAGACAATATTGGGGATGCTAGAACTAGGTTTCTGCATCTAGAGGGGCTATGTAGTGTGGTTGTAGGGTTTCTTTTAGTTTAGGGATTAATCCGACCTTCACGAACCGTTAATCTTATTGTTATAGTTCTAGAGAGTTTTCCTACTTAACAGACTTGCAAGTTGCGCGTAACTAGTCTAACATGCATTATTTATCATAAAAAATAGTAGTTGAACCTTCGCAATGCAATTAAAGAAGGAATATACAAATGAGAATCATAGTCAAGAAAAAACACAAAAACTATGCGAACATATAAAAATACACAGATTTGTTCCAAATTCTTCTTTATTAATCCAAAGCTTCACTGATACAATATTTTTGACCCTGCACACACAGCTGTAGACTTACCAAGGTTTCCGCACACATAGTTGCAGGAGCCTTCCCCTTCGCCCAAATATAGAAAGATATCACAATTCCAAAGCCAAAATCATATCATAACATGAATTGTTGCCTTTGACTCACTAAGACAACCCTTTATATATCTTTTTCCCTTACAATACCATGGTTTGCAAACCATGGGCGAAGCTCAATATAATCGAATTTATCCCATCCCCTTACAAAATAAGGAGCTTTAACCCGCCCTAAAACGCCTTTGACTCCTAGAACTCTGCATGAATCATGCTCCGCTCCTCAAAATGCAGAGGCTTTTCATGACTTAGACAAAACTTGGACCTATGGGACCCCTACCCAACAAGCCCCCAACACAAAGATGTGACTCGTCCTCAAATCACTCAGACAGTATGTCCTAAACCTTTTCTTTGAGGCTGTTGTATGCCAATTTTAATGGATGAAGTGTCTCTATGCACTGCGTTGCAACCTGTCAAACTTCCTCTACGAGCTTCTTTGTTGTCGGCCCTTCTATTGCTAGACCAATTGTTCTTTGAGTCTGTTGCATGCTCTTTAACTTGATCTCCATTGTTTGTGAGAGATGAAGGACCTCATCTTCCCAAGGTTGCGTTCGAGTGGAGATTATCTGTGCCTTCTGCTGCAACTCATCAATTTGTCCTTGCAGAAGTGTTCCCTCTTGAAAACAGGAAAATCGTTGCATAGGTGCTAGGGTTCCCCTTGTTGCTTTGATCTCATCGAACTACAGTTGTTTGTCTCGGATTAATGCCTCGATCTTTTATACATGTGGGTCCTCTTGCAGCGAGGCCCATATCTCCATTGTATCCTAAAAAATTTGACCGCAATCCTTGACTGCAATGGCGATTTTATCCTTGTCAGCTTTTATTGCAGCTTCACGGTGCTCTCGAACTTCAAGTGGTGTGGTTGGCTGTAGCTTCACCTGGAGTTCCATAATCTGCATCTCAAATCTGATTTTGTCCACCTCTGCCTTTGATTCCCTGATCGCTGCTGTAAGATTCTGAAGCTTATCTTCTAAGGTTGCTTCTCCCTAGATTTGTAGCCCTGGAAGCACACTGCAAGCCTTAGTAATAGCCTCTTCCAACTACGGTCTACGCTCAACTGCCTCGTAGCGATCCTAGAGTGCTTTATTCTTCTCATCAAACATCTGTTGGTTGTCGTTTTTGACTTCTTTTATGACCAATAGAGCTCGTTAGTCTCGTATCTTCATTTCGTCAGAGGCTCCTTGGTGTAAATCGTGCAATGCCTAAATGGGGAACGTCGCAAGGTTGAGACTTAGATTTTTCCAGTACTACACGCACTCCTTGTCTTCAACTGTCTCAAAATGTAGAGAGCCCCCTGGTAGTTGCACAACTCGGAACTCATATATGATTTCTGTAGTGGTACGAAATTTTTTCATGCACGCTTGACCCATGCTCGTTTGAGTCACACTCACTTGAACCGCACTCGCTTGAACCACGCTCGCTTGAACTTCCAACTTCTTGAGGCCCTGTTGGACCTCTATCAACATTGCTTTGTACTGGTCCTTAATGTTTCCCAGAATTCCCCCGTCACAACCTAGACTCTGTCTCCTATCTCATCGATGTCCCCCTTATTGAGGACCATCGGCTCTGTGCCAGTAGATCTATCTGACTTCTGCTTCTTCCGCGCACCTCCAACACTTCGCTTCTTCCACCTTTTCAATATAAACAAGGAATTGAAGTCCTCCGTGTCCACAAAAGGGTCTTCACCACCCTAATCTCCCTCACTAGTGGTTGATTCCTCTTGTTCAACTTCGCACTCTAGTTCCTGTGCGGTGTTCTTCTCAAGGTCAATTGTGACCTTCTGAGGCACCTTCTCATTTGCCGCTAGATTTTCGGTCTACGCACCTCCAGTGGCTTGCATTGTCTTACATGTGCTAGCCTACTCTAGATCCTCTACAGTGGGAGTGAGCCAATTACTAGACCACCTACTTATTATGAGCAGGATGTCCTCCTCAGTAACTATAAATGGTAGCTCATACCATACTGCCTCCAAATATTTCTTCACGCGGATATATACATGGTGAAAATCTTCTTTAAAGTTGGCAATGCTACGATATTCTTGAAACAAACTTGGTGATAGCCATGGCTTCTGGATGATCACCGTGCACAAATCCATCTCAAATAAGACCCAGAATAATTTGTTGTTTGTAAACTGGGTCGGTTCCTTAGACGCCCATAGCGAGGCATACTTTGCAGCCTCGCACACATCAGGGTCCACAGTGGGGAACTGTGACTCGTCCAACATTCTCCATGCTGTTAGTTTGATTAGGAGAAATAATTATGCGTAGTGGAATTTCTTCCCATCTTCTTGCGCTTCTCGACAATCGTTCAAACATTGTTGAGATAAATACCCTACCTAGTTAAACTGGACCCCCTTGCTGCATTGTGCAGCCAAAGATACAACTGGGGTCGACACTTCGTCCACCTAATACTTCCTCATTATCTTACCAGCCAAAATGTGTGAGGAAAAATTCATAGCTGGACCACTGATAGAGCTAATAGCATATCCCTGGGATTTCTTAACCAGGCTGAAATCGTTCTTCGTCTGATCAACTAGCTTTTTCTCCTGAGACTTCCCGACAAATGCATCAACAGGGTTTTCTCCTTGATAAGGCAACACAGTGATCCTTCTAATTAGCATATCATCATTGGGGATATTCGTCCCGAGCCAGAGACACCCATCATGTATTAATGCTAACAACTAGTGCACACAAATTGTATTTATGTTACTATGCCCAAAGTGTGGAACATAGAGCATATTTAGCAACCCAACTTGTTGAATTCTACTGCCCACAACAATGCTTCGACCCTTGTGACTTCAGCTTCCTCATAGTAAACGACTTTCAGATACTTGTTGGGCTCGAATTAGGGATACTTGCTTCAATCATTCAGATCCCATTCCTCCATGTGTAGTTGTGGCACCATTGCTAGCAAGTCTCCCTCAATCCGTACGTCCTTTGGTAACAAGGGTGTAAATACCTTAAATTTTATAGCATCTGGGTCCTTGGTCACCTTTGAAGTTGGCTTCCATAGCGGCATATAGGGTGGAAACTTGGAGAATGGTTCCACCTCGTCGGCACTAATATCCTCTATTCTTCCAACCACTTATTCCTCAACCAAATCTTCAAGCTCCATCAGTTTCTTCAGCTTATCCATTCTCTCCTTAGACCGTTGTTCCATGGGGATTTTCTGTGGTGATTGCCTAACTGGAGGCTTTTGTGGCTTCTTCTGCTTCTTGGCTGCAACTGCTACGACGACAGTAGGATTTGTCCTCAGTGATCTTGGTGCAATGGCATGTACTGGTGGTGTAGAAATCATAATGAATCCTATCTCTTTCATAAGAAACTCTTGCTCAATCTCCTTCCAACTCCAACCAGACATGCAACAAAACGCTCGGCTCACAGTTAGGCGAAAAATCACACTTCGAATTCTCAACAAGAAAAGTGTCTAAATGTGGAGTGGGGTGCCATATTTATAGCCTTTTTCAAATTCAAACACCTCAATTTCCTTCAGATCCTCCTCATAAATGTGAATTTGGCAGCAGATTTGTCTAGATATGCTCCTTAAATGCATTTCCCCCATTCCTTTTAACAACAATTTCTTTGTCAAATCAACTGTAGCAACCCCAATGGTCATATTCTGAGAAGACTGCGTCAAACCCTTCCCTGCAATGCTGTTACCCCTTCTTCATCACAACTTACTCCATTTGCGCCATCCTCCTGAATACCGTGCAACCCTCCCTCTTTGACAAAGTCCTTCTTTGACAGAGTACTTTAGAGTCATGTGCTTTCTTCCAACTGCTTGTTGCACTAAGATTGTCCTATGTTTATATAGTCATCACGCAATCCCAAGGAAGGAATCGTCCTTGTAGATCTTGAACCTACTCCCATTTACTCGCACAACAAATAATTCTCCATTCAGCTTCACGAGTTAAACTGTGCCACCACAAGAATTGAACTCGTGACCTCCAAATTCGCAGCACAACACCTTACCACTAGGGCACAGGTGTTCCTTAAACGTGGCGACGACCACGCTGGAGAATATCGCAGGGGCATTATTCGGCCCAAACAACATGATTGTATACTGAAATGATCCCCATTCAGTAGAAAAAATGGTCTTACTCCTATCCTCGGGCGCAATCTTGATCTGATGGTACCCTGAAAACCCATCTATGAAGGAGTAGGTCTCTTGTCCTCCAACATTATCTAAAAATTCATGAGTAAATGGTGTTGGGAATGGGTCATGCACACATGCATTGTTCAACTTTATTAAATCAACACAAATCCTTATTTCTCCCTTAGTCTTTTTCTCCTGCACTACCATTTGGCTTACCCATTCAGATTCTTCCACAGGTTCAATTATTTCGACTGCAAGCATGTTATCAAGTTCTTGCTTCACATTTTCCTTGTATTTTGGGTTTAGCCTATATGGTCGTTCTTTTACGAGTTTCACATATGGCTTCAAAGTGATCTTCATTACACCCAAATCGCCTACAATGCCTTTCATCTCTGAAAATTTCATCGGAAATAGATCCTGGTACTCATGCAGTAATTCAACAACCTTTCCTACTATATCCTCATCCCAATAGTCATCGATGTGCACAAACTTGGGCTTTTCCTCTGAGCCTATATTGACTTACTTTGTCTTAACAGGCTGCGATATGTCAAGTATCTCAACATTTTGTTCCGCAACCTCGTTCTATCTTTCCAATTCAGGGATGTTGATGTTGCATGGGTCCTCCTCACTTTCTTCCATGGTTATATTATAGCATTCTAGAGTGTGTTGTAACTGTGCATTCCATTCAAGCTGTACCCAAGTTGTAGGCTCTTTCGGTGTCCGAAAAATTGCTGCTTTGATCTCCTGAAGTGCATCATCTATACACTGAAACCCATCTCCGAAACTAAAAGTCAGTAGGAAGCTTTTCTTCATATCATACCAGTTAGCGATGCCATGGCGCAGTTCCATTTCCAGAAACCAATTCATTGGTATTACATCCAAAGTATGATAAAATATGTGTACCCACTCTAGTTGAGGTTCTTCGCCCCACAGTTTAGCCCAAGGAGCCAAATGTTCTTGAGGATCATCCCTACCATTATATTTCTCTGCGAGCCTTGTGTTTGCATAACCAAACCTCAGCCGCATCAATTGGCGATACTCCCTCCAATCTCCTATATTATCTTTATTTGTGCCCCAACATCATGTAGGCGTAGCCCTCAAAGCTATATCCAAGGCCTGTAATTGTTGTTCTTCCGGTACATCCCTTTCAAACTCATCAAGAGATAAACTCACATCACTTATCTGATCATATTATGGAAAATTACGTACCTCAGTGGATATGCAGCGAAAGGATTTTGTCAATATATTACAGCATATAATAGAAACTTCGTGCAACTGGTTCTTCCAGTTCTCCAATTCTTAATCCGAGCCTGAATGACATGAACTATCATTCTCCCATCTTATCCTTCCATCTTCAATGGGGTTGATCTAATCCTCATCTCACGTAGTTAACTTATAGATGTGGTCAATATCTTCATCATCATATTCTTCGCGGACGGGTTCTGTATATCGCACTCCTTCAGAGGGATCTAAAGGAACAACAACCTTGGTACCATTATTTTCAAACGCCATACTCCTTTTCTTCAAATTGATTATTGCATCCATATCGAAAGCCCAATCAAGTCCAAGTAACGCTGGATACAGGTTGTTGTCATCCACAATCTTAATAACTTCAAAGTATGCTACTACGTTTGCTCCTTCAATATCCATAACAACTCCATACAATCGACCCATCGGGATGATTTTTTGCTAATTGGACATGCACAGTTGAATCGGTGACCATTGCAACTTGGGTTGCCCCATTTTCTCCCAAGTCTGCTTCGACAATACATTTACATAAGATCCCAAGTCAAGAATTACCTGATCCATTTCGAACTCACCGATCTGCACAATCAATCACATCTCTCAGCCAATGCTTTTCGTATTTTTGTTTACCCTGTTTACTGTGCGTTGTTCAAGTTGTGGTGTTTCTTTACCAGCGCAATTATCAATTAGCTCTTGCAATCCTTCTACTGCTTTTTGATTCCGTAGCAACTTCATATAGGTCTACAGAAAAGACTTCAGAACGATTGGATCAGGGCTATCCATTATGGTAGCGCCATCATAATTATTCTTTCATGGCATTAGTTGTGTCCTGGATGTCGAAGCTCTTAGGTCCATGGAATTCTTCTTTGCTTCCATGAAGGTTTCTTTCTCTCTCTGCATATTGAACCTAATACTCTTCTCTCCTGCCTTCCTAACCCATGCATCCGCCACAGGATTTTTACCCTCTGCTTTATCTTCTCTTGTATCCACACCACTTCACATCACTATATTAATGCTTGGATCATCCTCATGTGGTTCGGATCTCATCATTTGTAAATTCTGTGCAGGCTGTTGATTCTTATTTTCCTGCATCTTAGCCATTAAAACAGGTAAATCCTCTATCACATGGTCAAACTATCTAGAATACTGACAGGAAGGGTGAGTGGGGTTCTAAAAATCCCATGCAAAATTTCCATCTTCACCATAGTTATAGCATATGATCTGACCCCGACCTTGTCCAGTGCCCCATCCTCGACCATGTCCTCGACCTTGAAATCCTCCGCAGGCCACAAGTGAACTATGATCTTCTTGCGCGCAACATTTAGCTTGCATCATATATGAAGAAGTTCGATCCATCATCAAATAATAGCTTCGACAATCCTTATCATCATGACACCTACTGATCGACAAAAGTTACAATATAATTGCCTTGGCAACTGCACATATTTCTGTAAGAAATAACAGTGATCAGTTAGGTGTTGGCCTGCAACTCAGAAAATACTACAACAAACACTCGGTCCGGTACTTGGTCTAGCACTAGACTCTAACTTCAAAGGATTTGGACCTCCGACAACCACATAATCATGATAAACAAGGCACTGGTCCTTAGAGTTTCCTTCTTCTTTACACTTTGTACACCAAACTTCGGAGCGCATCTCAGACCGAGCTTCCTTTCCTTTCTTCAAATCTTGCAGCTCCATATGCAAGCTTGCTAATTGGGACTGTATCTACTGAACCCCTATATGAGTATCATGTACCGATGAAGCTTCTAACTTCATCACAATTTCCAATGCTTCCGCGTGCATCCCAATCTTTTGTTGCGATAGTGGTAATCTGAGTTGTGGCAATAGTGCATCTATATACAACTCGTTGTGTTGCTCATCAAAGATCTAGAAGTTGACTTGTCCTAGCAAGAATTTTAACCTCTGATCTACATCCCAGGCAGTGTCATTGACTGCTTACTTAATTTCTTTTATTTCTGTAAAGAACTGTGATTGTGAATTGGGATTCTTAAACTCTACGTTTAGTGAGTTCTTTGTCGCAGCTAGTGAAGCAACAAGATTCATCATAATGTACTTGATATACCATGACAGTGCTCTATCCTGCAACTTTGTGACAAGCTATGCTTTCTTCATATCATCATCACTGATCTGTTGTGCTTTCCACATAGCTTCTGCAACAAACCAAAATTGATCAGGATCCTCTGATCCTTGACCCTTAAAAATAGGCATCTTCATTGTTTTAGCCATGTTAAATGGTGGAGGTCGAAGTGTAGGTGTATGAGGTGGAGGTGAAGGTGGAGATGGAGTGGTCGGATGAGGAATCCCCGAAGTGCCTTGATTATCTGACTGCGACGCACGTCTAGGAGTACTAGGGTTTCTCCTTTCTTCTTCACTTTATGATTCACCCAACAATGGACTCTACTCACCCTCAGCGAATTTATCAAGGTCTATTATGAACCTTTTTCCACTTCACATAGATCCACTCTGGCTTCTTTTAAACATTAATTCATAGGTAGTACACCCTTTTCACATAACATCATCTTAATCCAAAGCTTTAAAGAATTCAAATACTTACCTCGTGGACCTTTAAAAAATAGGCACTCAAATTCACTGTAGGATACTGATGTGTCAATCGTGAATTCAGTAATTAAGCCTTCGAGGATACTATCGATCCAGTAGTCAACAGATCTTGTGACCTTATTTTCATTCTCCTTAATTCACATGATCAACTTTGGGGTCCACACAATAGGATCATCATGTTTCCAATAGGGTTCGTTTGTGGCTAGTTTTGAAAGCCACTCGTGCAGCTCGTTAGCGAATGATGTGAAAAAGATCTCATGTTGTTCTATATAGCTATACCTATGCAACCACCTTTCTGTCAATTCGCGTGGATTTCTATTTTCATGTGTTGCAAATTTGTGCAATTTCAGATCTACCTAATCTTAGATCTCTTTTTCAGTTGGTCGCCACATCACACATCCCTCAGATAGATCCTTGTCCTAGCAATAGAACCATGTGTTGGCTTCAGGGGCTTAGACCCATGTTCAAGTTAGTTGGTGCTAACCAACAAAACCCTATACTACCGGCCCTTTCGGCAACGATTTGCGTAGCGTAGACTGCAATCTCACCCAAGGCAATATTGAGGGATGCTATAACCATGTTTCTACATCTAGAGGGGCTATTTGGTGTGGTTGTAGGGTTTCTTTCAGTTTAAGGCTTAATCCGACCATCGCGAACTGTTAATCTTATTGTTACAATCGTAGAGTGTTTTCCTACTTAACAGACTTGCGAGCTGTGCATAACTAGTCTAACATGCATTATTTATCATATAAAATAGTAGTTGAACCTTCATGATGCAATTACAGAAGGAATATACAAAAGCAAACCATATTCAACCAAAAACACAGAAACTACGTGAACATATAAAAATACACAGATATGTTCCAAATTCTTATTTATTAATCCAAAGCTTCACTGATACAATCTTTCTAACCCTACACACACAGTTGCAGGGGCCTGCACACATAGCTGCAGGCTTACCAAGGTCTTCGCGCACATAGCTGCAGGAGCCTTCCCCTTCGCCCGAATACAGAAAGATATCACAATTACAGAACCAAAATCATATCATAACATGAATTGCTGCCTTTGACTCACTAAGGCAACCCTTTATATATCATTTTCCCTTACAATACCATGGTCTGCAAACCATGGACGGAGCTCAATATAACAGAATTTATCCCATCCCTTTACAAAATAAGGGGCTTTGACATGCCCTAAACCCACTTTGACTCCTATAACTCTGTGTGAATCGTGCTCCACTCCTCAAAATGCAGAAGCTTTACATGATTTAAAGAAAACTTGGACCTAGGGGACCCCTACCCAATAACCATGGGCATTAGTTTTATAATTTGAAATTTTGCGCGACCTCCCACTGTGGGACCCTCACAAAACAATATACGTTTCTTATCTTCTTCTCCATTGATTAGCATATTTCTAGGGTGTTTGTTGCATTTTTCTAGGTGTTTTCACAATGCTTCTTTGTTTATATATATAGAATTCATGACATACAAATATGCTTATATATTTTTATCTCACAAGTGTGTAGTTGTATAGTTTTCATAGTTATTGCGACATTTGAACAAGGAAACAAGGGCTACATTGTAGATACTCTTGTTTACTTTAAGCATAGTTAAAGTAGAGTGAGAAACAATGAATACATATATAAATGGACGAACAAAGTGTAACCATACAATGCCATACAGTACTACTAATGACATCAGACTTATGTTAATATATATTACGGTATAATTTAGTTTAGTGTAGTGTGAAGATGATATATATATATTTTTTTCTTTATTATAGAATTGGATGTAATATTTAAAAAATAATTAGTATTTATATGTATAATATTTCAATATTCATTTTTAATATGTATGATTTAATATTCTATAAAATAATTTAAATAAAAGATATATATTTAATGTCAATTTTTACAGTGAAGGTGTTTCTTTGTTAATCTTTCCACTACCCACAATTGTCTACCTTTTTGTTTTCCACAGTTGATTCGTACTTTTGTTTTCCACCTTTGGATATGTAAAGACATGCTGACACACACTGCAGACTAATGATGCTTCATGAATTTACCTGCTAGCTTGTGTGCACTGTGCAAGACTAGTAAAGGTTTCCCGTCCACAGTACGCATTTCCTGGTCATGAGGGATGTAGAATTCAAGCAACAGGCATCCAATACTTGCCCACAGTTACTTGCTGAGCTTGAGAAGAAAATTCGGGGACACGGTCCCGCAGATAACCGGGGGATCATCTCCACTCCAAAACATATCCTCATCTTGCAATTGCCAAAGCCATGCTTCCATCTGACCTGTACGTTTAAGGTCTCCTTTTCTTTCTCTTCAAGGAGTTCGGTCCCCCATGAACATGGTTATGGCTAGGCTTTCGTTCGCGGTCATATTGGGAGGATTATGGGCAACTGAAGAGTTCACAACGTTAAGGTTACTGCTACTATTGTTGTTCATGTTGTTGTTGTTGCTTGCAGGCCTTCCTACTGCTGGTGCTGAGGACGAGGTATGTTACTGTTATTGATGTTGTTATTGTTATCGCCCCCAGACTGTCCAGACGACGGAGGCATCCCATTGAATATTCTCTTCCTTCCATATATATGATTTCAAAATACACACACTGCGCCACACCCTATTTTTTCCAAAGGATTGAACAAATGATCTCCTCTGTTCAAAACCTGCAGATAAAGAGGCTTTGTTTTCCGCTTAAACGTACATCTAAAACAACACTGCTTCTATTGTTGTTGTTTCAAATAACCGCCATTAATAACCGCCATTTCAGATGCGGATTTCAAAATAAAGACTTTGGTTTCCTATGGCGCTAAGAAAATGGCTACGCATTCAAAAAACATTTATAGGAGCATGAAATTAATAAAACATGATGCACTCTCAAATTACAATTGCGGCCTTTATTTTGAGTAAGAATTTTTATCATAAAGTGTCCGTGTCGTCTACTTCTGTTATGTCAACAACATGAAGAGCTATATGCAAATTATTTTTATAATATAATTTATTGTTGAGCTAGACAGAATTATCAACTCTCAAAGTTATCAGTACCTGCATGCCTTCAACGATTTATATGGAATTACTGGTTGAAGAATTAAAGATCTATTTCTGTTAAAGGATTTAAATTTTCAAGGCTGAACATAAAATATGTTTGAAAAAGAGTAAGGGAAAAGTATGAAAGTAACAATTTTTTAAATAATTTATAATTATGTAATTATATTGATTATTAATAGTTAAGGGATTTAAATTTTCAAGTAAAATTGAAAAAAAAAAATTTGTCAGGAAAGTATGAAAGTAACAAATTTTCAAATAAAAAGTTATTAATTATTTAATCAAATTAATTATTAATAATATATTTAATTATTAATAATATATCAAATCAAATCCAAGTTGTTTACGGGTGGTTGGGTGTCATATGTATCATGGTGGGGATGTAGCCCCTATGGCATGAGTGTTTGGAACTGGCTTTGTAAGGAAAAATCTAATTATTAAACATGTGGGTTTTTTTAAAGAATTATTTTGGCCTAAAGACATTTTCTATAACTCGTTGTGAGAAAGATATGTATAAAATCTACTTATTTTCCAATATATATATATATATATATATGAGAAATTAAACCAAAAGGAAAATTTAACAACCAAATTAATCGACATCAACATCAAACATTTTGAATAAAGCAATATAATTCGTCATTTTGATTCTTTTGCAAGAATCTGGAAATTTTTTTTTGGTTCTTATGTAGAGATGCATATTTTATAGAGAGATGTGTAAGTTGTATTGTGCTCAATTTCTAGTTATCACATCCATATTAAAATAAAAATAACATATTCTCTAAATAAAGAAATAATGTCTCTTATAATTAAAAAAATTAATATACATATTTCATTAGTTTTAATTAAAAACTCTAAAATATCAAGTTGACACATGCCCATATTAACAGTCTCTTACAATTTTTGGATAGTGCAAGGTATGAGGTTCTTAACATTATCATCCAATTTATATATTTTTTTTCTAGTCCTCTTGACCCATCAACTTTTTTTTTAGAGTGAAAAGCTTGAAAAAAAAGTTCACAACTCAAGAAATTTGATCCCTCTCAATAATTATAAATCAGGGATTAAATAGGTTACATTAGAGATGAATACCATGGGGAAAACCATGGGTTCTCATAAACCTAGAGCTTGAAAGTATTTGGTAATTTGACTGGGTCAATTTTACCTAAACCACCCTGGTATCCCCACCTTAAAATTGACTCAAGGAGATTAACTTGGTCTCAATCATTCATTAACCATCTCACATGAGATCTCACATTAGCCCCCTCAAGCTAGGATACCAGTACACCTACCACCCTAGTACATATACAAGTAGTCCATTCCACAACTTGATGACCATGCACCATTGCAGTGAATGTATGCTTGATCAAAGTGTTAAGGCCTTACAACAATTTTTGCTTATACATAACATGTATGCCTCAACAACAGGTCTTATAACTTCCTAGAAAAATACACCTACCTTTGATAAAAACATTAGGGTGTTCACACATCACTAGGGCTCTCATCACATGTTGGCTCCTTCACTAAACTTCAAACCATCGACTTCATCTTTGTTTTCTCATCAATATGACCACTCTCTCACTACATCACTAGGTCTGTTGATCATCTGACCAAGATTTGGAAATATTTTTCTTTCATTTTTGTGCTTGAAGTAGCAATTTTGTCTTTTGGTTATGCATATAACGTCTTGAATGAATTATCACCAAAATATGTGAATTGTGCATGCAGTTGTAGCAACTGTCCCAAATTTAAGGATTGGGAGTGCAGTACCCCGAAAATCTGCTACTACACATTTTAACCATGACCATGTAGGGCTTACAGATAATCTTGTTAATGCAATATCAACAACAAAGCATAAGGCTGAAAACCATGCTAATCATGTAACTATTGGAAATCAACTAGAACAACCATGTGACTGTGAGGACATGAATAAGTATGTTTACCGTCACTTGACTCAATGTGGTGATTACCTTGAAATGGTCCCTATAGAGAGTGTTGGTTCCCTGTCATCATTTGAGTCAATTCAAAAATGTCTTAAGTTTTCCATGTAACTAGTAGCAGTCAATTTATTTAATCTATGCCATGAATTTGAAAATCTTTAAGTAAAGATTTCCAGGCTAAGAAAAGTTCAAAAGTTGGTACTTACACTTTTCTTCAGATAAACATAATAGTGAAAGTTTACAAGCTATCCTTGAACCTGTAGTTTGAAGGCTTGTAGTCTATGGGGTCTAATTCTACTTATTTTTTGGATTTCGATTGTGAGGTCTATTTCCACTTATTTTCTGGCTTGCAATTTTTGGGGAAATGGTGCAGTTTTTGGTGTGGTTTCTTGTGCCATTTGGAAATTAAATGTTACTGGTTTGGATCATAAATGGTTTTTCCACCCTAGTGTGGTGAATCTAGTAACACAGTTGATCTGCTTATTGTTGGGATTCAAAGGCATTTCCTTCCTGGATTCTTTCACAGTAGACCATATTAAAAATGACAAGTGGGACTCAAGAGGCACATGCAATAGGATAGTTCCCTACAAAAAGGATGAGTCACATATTTTAGTGATAACAAATTAGGTTGTTGAATGCATAACCATAAGACAAACATGCTACTTCAAGCACACTGATGAAAGAGAAATCTTCCCAAATCTTCTATAACTTTTGTGTATCTTTTCACCTTTAAGGGAAATTGATAATATATATATTAAATAAAAATTTGAAAGTAAGTCCTACTTGGAAAGCAGAATGTTAAAAAATAGATGTAACTCGCACAATTGATGACTGGATTTCTATCTTGTGACTTCAGTTCTTCGTGAGGCTATTCTTATAGTTATTTTACCGACCTCCGACTTCAAGTCAGAGATTCTGGTGGGTGGACTTCAAATAGTCAAAGATTCATGGAACCTGAAAGAACGTGAGGAACCCATCCTTGACCAGTTAGAGGTCGGGCCATTAGATGCCAAGTCGTCGTGGAGGTATGATGATAGGTTCCAACCTCCGAGTCTTATTCGACCTTTGTGCCTAGTCCCCATTCTTCTAATAAATGTTTATTTTTATTGATGGGTTGTTGTGACAAAGTTGTGTTGATGTCGATGTTCCTGTGCTTCATGCGTGACACTGTTTCGGTAAAGGTTTCCACAGAGCTTATCAAAGCTCGTGTCTACACAACAAGGAGATTTAATGGCTTTGAGAGATGCCCTCTCTCTGATCAAAATGAGCTCTCTGAGGATTTATCATTTTATTCTTGTTACGCCTTGTAAGGTAATCAGATTGAAATTTGAATAGCTTATATATATGTGTGTGTTTCAAGTCCCAATAGCACAACTGGTTGAGAAAAGGTTTCGTTAGTAATGTAGCTTGTGTTAAAACCTCACCGGGTCGCTACGCGTGTGCACTGGGGGTAGTCATTTGACTTATATATATATAGTTTTGCTTCTGTTTCATATAAATCACATGATCCATGTGACTACCTACTAATACTGGAAAACTCATTTAGGTGTTGAGATTTATTTGGGCAGAATTGTTGAGATTTATTTGGGCAGAATTCAAAAAGTGGAGGCAATGTTCACAACCAAATCAATCCCTAACTTGTACAATATTATAATTTTTTCCCAATCTTCCATTCAAACAAAATATACATAATAGCTAGTAACAATCAAGGTTATGATATTACTGATGACTAGTTGATACATGACAACAAATCATACGACGATTTCAAACAATATACGCTAATGACATATGATTCCCGTGTTGGCTCATTGTCACCTTCCATGGATTTTTATCATAGAATTTGGTTCATTTTTTTGTCTTTGCAATATATACGGATGATGTTGCACAAGTCCAAGGATGGGATTGGAATTGAACTATTATTTAACATTTGTAGTGTCTCTGTGGATATACTGAGGGTCAGATATATTACAATGTATTCACACATATATTGATTGGTTGAATCTCATAGAAGGAATGAGAAATCATTTTAGTAATTGCAAAATGGGTTTCTCCACGAGTGTGGGTAAATATGAGCTAGGGCATGAGCTCGGAGAAGGAATGTTTACCAAGGTGAAAGTGGCCAGGAACATTGAGACAAACTTAAATGTTGCATTCAAGATCATAGATAAGCATATGATATTCTGCTACAACCTTATGCATTAGGTAGGATTTTATTTTCTTCTATGCATGATCAATTCTCATTAAAAAAAAAACCTTGATCTGATGAGATTTTTCTTGTCATTAGATTTTCAATTTGGTAATTCAATGCCCTAGCCATACTTGTAAGTGAGTGGACTTGTTCTGATGAGATTTTTCTTGTTATTAGATTTTCAATTTGGTAATAAAATGCCCGAGCCATACTTGTAAGTTTTATTTTGAGTGTTTTTATTTTATTTATTGATTTTTTAATAACAATGTCATGCTGATTCAGAATTCGTGTACCAGAACTTTCAGAAATCATGATGAAGCACTACACATATTATCGGGTTATTTCTCACATATGCCATTGATTGAAATGCGACTAGATAAATACAAAGAACTCTAGGAAACATTATGTTATTGGAGGACATGAAGCACTAATTTTCTTAATTAATTTATGGAAATAAAAAATCTGTGATTAAATACATTGTACGTAGTCAACCCTCTGTCACTTTATTCATTGGGAGCACAACACCGGAGGGTTCTCGTATCAATTTCTGTCACTTGTTAGAGAGAGCACATAATTTTGGAGATATTTGACTTCGGGAACGCTGAGAAGATTAGAATCATGGACCTCTGTCAATGCAGAAGTCGAGCCTATTTTCGATGCCGCGAAGATATATAAGTAATCGAGTCTCGACCTCTCTATATGCCCTGACTTCCGACTTGGTCGAGGCCTACCAGCGAAGTCAAAGTGGACGCAAGTGGGCCATAATTTGCCAAAGTGAGTTGGTCAGACTGTGAAGAAGGAAAGAAGGTCTGTCGAACATTTCCGACCTCCGACTACCTCCAGCGAGACCCATGATATATATAATGTACATATATATGTCTTGGGTTGGGAGTTTCTTTAATTGCTAAGAAATTCAAGAAAGAAAGTTATGATATTTTTGTACTTGCGATGTATTTAATGAGATTTATTGAGATGTAGTGGATCAACATCCAAGTACTTCATCTTGAGTGCATTGTACACCACACACACCTGCAAACATACCATCCAACACCACAAGTCATGATTCCTAAATAAGATTCCAACACTCTCAACCTTTGACTTCAAGTCAGAGCCGAACTCTGACTTCCCCTAGTGAGACCTGTGATATGTACATATATATGTCTTGGGTTGGAAGCAGGGGTTAAATTTGACGCGCGTATACCCGTTTTGTTGGAGGTACTACACACCTAGGACCTTCATTACTGGAACATGCGGACACTTAGTTAAGCATGGGACTAAATGCAAGATCCTTTCTGCATGATTTAAACCCTGATTTGCTCCTCTTTTCACTCCGCAACTAGCTAGTTCTTCTGCATGATTTACTCCCTGATTTGCTCCTCCTTTCACTCCGCAACTGGCTAGTTCTTTGAAACTTGCTGTAGGTGTTGAGTCTTCTCATTGATCACCACTATGGTGCATTACCTTGGGATCTTCACCCAGTAATGTTATATCATGAACATTGTAACCTATTTTCTGAATCAATCATTCTTTTTTGTTCTTTCGATTCTTTTAGTGTTTTTGCTCTGCAAAGCTGTGTGTTCAACCTTTACGAGCTAGATTCATATGTGCAGGTTTTCTAACACATTTACATGGTATCAGAGAACACATGTTGCTAGATAAAAGGTGCACCAGTACTTTATTTTGTAGGTATTATAGCTTGGAGATCGAAGATCGACAGAAAATGGAGTTTCCCAAAGAATCGATCCTAACACCGTACAAATATCACAAATGGAAGGACCAAATGGCTTGATACCTTCCTCAGAAAGGGTTGTACATGATTACCATGCTTGCAGAAGTGGAACCCACTTCAGCCATAGAGAAATCCAAGTACCTCAACCGCATGGATGAGGCCCACGGATCCATATGCATGTGCATCTCCCCAGAGTTGCAGTTTCATCTATCTGCGTGCAATACTTCCAATGATATTTGGAAAAATGTTGAAGAAATCTATAGGAAACAAGATGAGATGAAAGGACATATGCTCGAAGTGGAGCTGCTCTCATTGGATCCACGGAACTATGACAGAATTCAAGACTTCTTCACCAAATATAATGATCTATTGCTGCAACTCAAAGGTTGTGGAATTGACAAATCCAAGGAGGAGAGTCACCAAGTTCTCTCTATTATGTCAAATCTCGGACTAGAATACTCCATATTTGTGTCTACATTTCATTCAGTAAGACTCGCAATAGGTAAATCCTACACTATGCCTTCTCTCAAAGAGTTCATGGAGTCCCTCACTTTTGAGCAAGATAAACTCATTGGCATGGGGAAAATCAAACCTCCAAAAGCGCATGCACTTGCTGTGCATGATGGCAGCCACAATAAAAATCACAGATCTGATTCAAATCATAAAAATCAGCAGCAAAAAGACAAGGGAAAAGCACATTCCCATCTAAAGAAGGAAGGGTACACCAAGCCCTTCAATGACTCCTCCAGCTCCAGAAATGAGAAAGGGAAGAAAGGAGACAAATGCACCTACTATCACTAAGGATTCAATCTAGAATCCTCCTACATGAAGAAACAAATTGACCAAATGGCGGAAATCCTTCAGAAGCACAACCTTGGGGACCACATCCCTCAAGGCGCCAAGAAGAAAACTGAGGATCCGCCACATGGGAAAGGTAACAATTTTCATGCTTTAGTTGCAATTAACTCTTCCCTTGATGCATGGATTATAGATTTTGGTGCATCACATCATATGGTTGTTGCAAAGGAAGTCTATTCCTCTTTGGATGCATGCAAAGGACCTCCCATTCTCATGGGAGATGACTCACCTATTGAGGTCATCGGAAAATGTAGAGTGGAACTTTTACACAGAAGCTTTGAAGATGTGCTTCATGTTCCAAAACTTTTGGGAAACTTGTTTTCAGTTTATCAGATCACTCATTCCAGCACCAGAAAGAGAGTGGAATTCACTCCAGATGCAGTGAACATATATGACCTACATAGCAGCTCCAAAATTGCAACCGGTGAGGTAAACAATGGAGCTAGACTGTATACATTTTCTGAATTTATTGAATCTGAATCCTCCTTATTGCTTACACATGCTGATGATAGTAGTAGGCTTTGGCATGAGAGGTTTGGTCACTTAAATTACAGGTATATGCAACAACTAAGCAAGCATGAGATGGTGGAAGGCTTGCCAAATATCAGTTTCTCCAAAGGAGTTTGTGAAGGGTGTGTCGTTGGCAAACATCCTAGAGAAAAGTTTGACACTGATAAGACTCCTAGAGCACCCTCTCCTCTAGATCTGATCCATAGTGATCTCATGGGTCCTTTTCCTCATTCTTCCATCAACAAAGCAAGGTATGTGCTTAAATTTATTGATGATTTTTCACGGTATACTTGGGTGTATCTTCTCAGGGCCAAATCTGAAGTTTTTGCGCACTTTGAAGATTTCAAAGCACTAGTTGAGACACAGTCAGAGAGAAAGATCAAAGCCCTCCGTACAGACAATGGGGGGGAATATGTTAACACAGCACTTCAGAACCTTTGCCTTGAGTTCGGCATACAGTTGTAGCACATAGTTCCATACACTCCGCAGCAGAACGAAGTTGCTGAGAGAAAGAACCGATCTCTCAAAGAGATGGCTTCCTACATGCTGCATGCTAAGTCACTACCTCATAAGCTATGGGCTGAAGAACTTAATTGTGCTAACTACATCTAGAATAGATCTCCTCATAGATCTGTCAAGGATTAGAACCCCTTTGAGGCTTGGAGCGGCACTAAACCGGAGGTCACCAACTTTCGTGTTTTCGACTCCTGAGCATGGGCCAGGATCCCCTTTGAAAAGAGGAAAGCTCTTGATCCACAGAGCACTGAATGCATCTTTGTTGGATACCCTGATGGTGTGAAGGGATACTAACTCCTGATTTCCTCTACGGACAATCTCATCATTGAGCGAAGTGTTAAATTTGAGGAAAGTCTCTCGCATGCACCTCAATTGCCGCATGCAGACACCTTTTATCTACCTCATGTCCAATATGATGACTTAGTACACTCAAATGCAGATACAAAGCATGCAAATGCCAAGGTAGAGCATGAAGATGCAGAGACAGAGTCTTTAGATACAAATCTAGTGCATGCATATGATGATCCACATCCAAGCCTATATCGGGCTTCCAACAATGAATCAACTTCCCCTATCATAAATCAGAGAACAAGGAGCTTAAGTGAGATATATGCAAAAGACCACCCAGCTGCTAGAAATGGTCTTGTGGGGGATAATTCCGATCCATAGAGGACTAGCTCAGAGTTTATTGAGCCTCCTCTTGCCCTCACTGCCACTGAACCAACGTCATCCCAGCATTGTCATTTGGTTCAGTCTTCTGATCTGAAATCTTATGCTGAGGATGCTAGGCATCCCTCTTGTAGGGAAAATTTTAAGAACCCCCCCTAAATTTACATGTATAATAAATGGGCGAATCTCCATGGTATATAGGAAAAATGGAAGGCAATTTTATCAATAATATGATATGTATATATAATTTTTTGGTGAATCTCTCACTAGGCATGGCGAATATTTTACTCAAATATAAAATCATGTGTTTATTGAATACACAAATGAAATCATTACATTTCTTTAAAATATCTTTTGAAATCAAAATTATCGAAATTACATATTGATAACCTAGTGGGTGTAGGATAAAATTCACCCATGCCATTCACAAAAAGCATGAGAAAAAACCTAATACTATATATAAAACCAAGAAAAATTCAAATTCATCACTTCTAGGGACCTTGTAACCACCGTGCCAATACACATACACAAGTATGTTCCTGTTTGCAATTAGAAAAATTACCCAAATTACAATCTATTTACTCCAACATATGTTGGAAAGTTATAGAAGGATGACTAGTGCAATCAATCCATTCCTTTTATCCCTGGATTTGTTTCAGTTTAAAACAAAAGTATACAAATATACTTGTCCAATGTCTATGCTTTAACCATTCACCTTAAGATGTTTTTACAATATAATTTCCTAAGTCTATTTAATATCTTCATTATCATGAAAACCAACCTATATCCATCTTAACTCCACATCTACCACTCTTAGGGGGGTGAAATCTATTTATCCCTCCGAGCACTTGGTAGACCCAAAATTAAGATGGATCTAAGATGATAGAATTTCCCCTTTAAATAGTCTATGCTCACATGAATACCATGGTATTACCATGGGTCAATACCATGGGTTATCATAAACCTGGAGCTTAAATATTACTATTAGTAATTTATAAAAATTAATAGTTGATTTTTATTTTATTGTTTATTTTAACCAAGCTAAAATGTTTAACATACATTAAATTACAACATCCATTTTTACTCTTGATCGGATCAAATATTTTTTCACTCTATGCTAGTTTGCATATCACGATATTTGATACCTCTCGGGGGTTAGTAGATCCAGCGTAAAGATGGATCTATGCTGGTTTAATTCCCCCATTTAAATAGGCTACATTCCAGGTGAATACGCCAGTCATAGCCATTGAGATTTTGATTTGGATTTATTTAGGAGTCTGCTGCTTCCCCAAACCAAGAGCCAACCCATAACCTTCTTATAGACCCATATTCTTATCTTCTTCTTATCTTCCTATATTCTTATAGAAGGATTCTAGAGATAATTCCTATTGATTGAGTGAGTTGCCTACCCACTTCACTACCTTTCGAGAAGATCGAGACGAGAATCACAATCGAAGTTGATCAAGAACCCATTTCAGTTTACCCATAGGCAGGGGCCATAGAGGCGGGGGTTCGGACAAGGGGGCCATAATGAGCGGTTAAGGCAAAAGGATGGACATGGAGGGGGTGGATTCATGAATGCTGACGCTATGAATTAATGCTTGCAAGTGAGATGGCTCACTTTCACACTCGGCTCTATTACGCACTCTCTGCTCGACTCCCTCCCTATACCATGGGTCAATACCATGTGCCATTTTTATTTTTATTTGGTTAATAATGTTTTTTTGCATGGTATTAATAACAATCTAGTCCATGGTATTTGTCCCATAGGTTTCACCTAAATATAATGCATTTTTTGAGTGTTCGTAAATATAAGGTGACTTATGGAGTAAATATAAAAAAATATTTTATTTGTTTACCATACCTCTCATTGATTTATATTTTTATTAATTTACCATACCTCTTTTACAAATATGGTATTGGGCCCATAGGATTCACTTAAATAAAACCTCTTTCTTGAGCCATCATAAATAGAATGGGGGTTATGGACTAAATATAAAAACAGGTTTTATTTATTTACCGTACGTCTAGTTTATTTATATTTTTATTTATTTACCATACCTTTTGAGTAAGTATAAAAAGACGTTTTATTTATTTACCATACCTCCACTTTACTTATATTTTTATTTGTTTACACCCTTGCATGTATATAAGGTGACTTATGGAGTAAATATAAAAAATGTTTTATTTATTTACCATACCTCTCATTTATTTATATTTTTATTAATTTACCATACTTCTTTTATAAATATGGTAATTGGGCCTTTGGCCCATAGGATTCACTTAAATAAAACCTATTCTTGAAAATGGGCGAATAGATTCACTTAAATAAAACCTATCCTTGAAAATGGGCGAATGGAAGGTTGTAACTCCTAATTTCAAGGGCTAAATTTACCTTTTTTACCCTCTCCATTAAAATAAGGTGGGCTATTTGAGGTGATTTGTAAAAATGTACTATGATACAAAATATTCGCCCACTAAAAATTTAAAACCCCTTAATTTCGCCAAAGGGCGAACATTCGCCCCTAAAATTTTCTATGCCCTCTTGGGAGTTCACTGTGGAGGAGGAGTACAACTCCCTCCTCAAGAACTGGACCTGGGTTCTGGTCCCCCTTCCTTCAGGAAGGAAACTTATTTGATGCAAATGGGTCTACAGGACCAAGAGTGCTGCAGATGGGCAAATCACAAGACAGAAAGCCAGGCTAGTAGCCAAAGGCTTCCAGCAAGTGCATGACATTGATTATGATGATACCTTTGCTCCAGTAGCAAAGATGGATTCCATACGCCTTGCACTTGCCATTGCGGTTGCCTAGGGGTGGGAATTACATCAGATGGATGTGAAGAATGCCTTTCTTCATGGAGACCTATCTGAGGAGATCTACATGGAGCAGTGACATGATTTCATTCAGGATTCATCTTTGGTCTGCAGACTGAAGAAGTCTTTCTACGGCCTTAAGTAGGCCCCAAGAGCTGGGTATGCGAAGATGGATTATTTTCTCTTATCACAAAACTTCGAAAGATGTAAGTCTGATCTGAATGTTTACATGCTCAGGACACATGATATTATTCTTATCTTAGTTTTGTATGTGGATGATCTCCTGATCACGGGAAGCTC
Organism: Pinus tabuliformis; assembly: GCA_031772625.1. Lineage (NCBI taxonomy): Eukaryota > Viridiplantae > Streptophyta > Pinopsida > Pinales > Pinaceae > Pinus > Pinus tabuliformis. Next base: position 1,583,156,060 of record CM062817.1, read on the forward strand.
GGCTTCAATGATTGCTGCAATCAAGAGGGCCTTGCATGATAGGTTCTTGATGAAGGAAATGGGTCCATTACACTTCTTTCTTGGTATTGAGATCAGCCAGGATGCCACAGGAATCAAACTCTCTCAGGCTAAGTATGCACGGGATCTCCTTGAGAGATTTCACATGACTGACTGTAAGCCAGCACCAACTCCTTTTCTGTCTGGGGTTTTCCTTGAGGATGGAGGCGACACTCCATTAGTTAATAGTACTCTCTACCGACAACTAGTGGGGAAGCTTACTGCACCTCACTCACTCCAGACCATATCTCTCATATGCAGTACACACAGTTTCCAGATACATGCAGGAGCTGCATGAGCCAGACTAGAATGTTGCCAAGCACATCCTCCGATATGTGTAGGGCACCATCACCTTCGAGATTCACTATGCAGTAGGCATTGCATTGAATCTCCTTGGCTTCACAGATTGTGATTTGGCGGGCGACAACATTGATCGCAAGTCCACCTCTGGATATTCACTCAATCTAGGGTCTGGCCCTATCTGTTGGTTGAGCAAGAAGTAGGATGCTATTGCTCTCTCTTTAGCTGAGGCTGAGTACAGAGGAGTAGTCAACATCACCATTCAGGCACTGTGGCTACAACACTTCCTCACTGAGTTGGGTGTCTAGTTCCACCAGCCCACTGTCATCTGGTGTGACAACCAGAGCACTCTCAAATTTTGTAGGGATCCAGTACAGCGACAGTGGACGAAGCACATAGAGATCCATATGCACTACATTAGAGACTTAGTACATGATCGGGTCATTGATTTGTAGTTCTATCCTTCAGCAAAACAGACTGCAAACATCTTCACCAAGACATTCACTGAGCAAAAGTTTCACTCTCTACACGATCATCTTGGAGTGAAGGACGCAGTTGCTTAGCAACTATCTTTTCTTCCTCTTTTCTTTTGATTACATTGTATTTTGAGGGGGGGGGGGGGGTTTCCCACGAGGTTTTCCCTCTTTCCTTAATTTTAGTACAAGTTGCACTATATTTTGGGTGACCTTTGTTCTTAGTTGCCAGGGCCCATTTTCTATTTTTCCCCATAGTGGTGTTTAGGGGGGGTGTTGGAGGTACTACACACCTAGGACCTTCATTAATGGCACATGCGGACACTTAGTTAGAGCATGGGACTACATGCAAGATCCTTTCTGCATGATTTACTCCCTGATTTGCTCCTCCTTTCACTCCGCAGCTCACTAGTTCTTCTACATGATTTACTCCCTGATTTGCTCCTCCTTTCACTCCGCAACTGGCTAGTTCTTCTGCATTATTTACTCCATGATTTGCTCCTCCTTTCACTCCACAACTGGCTAGTTCTTTCCGGAACTTGCTGTAGGTGTTGAATCCTCTCATTGATCACCACTGTGGTGCATTACCTTGGGATCTTCACCCAATAATGCTATATCATGAGCATTGTAACATATTTTATGAATCAATCATTCTTTTTTGTTCTTTTTATTCTTTTAGTGTTTTTTCTTTGTAAAGCTGTGTGTTCAACCTTTACTAGCTAGATTCATCTGTGCAGGTTTTCTAGCACATTTACACATTTTTTGCGTTTTTACACATTAAATATTATTGGTTTCCAAATTTACACGTCATCGCCGACTAGCCAATAATTTTTGAAACTATGAGATGACTAGCCAATAATTTTTGAAACTATCATATTGACTGGCGTATTGAAAATTGACCAGTGTAATTTTATTATTATTATATATGTTATTATATATATACCTGCAGTGATAGCAGAGTTTAATAGAGGTTTCATCTTTTAGATAATGTTGACTAAATGAGAGACCCAGAATGCTTCCTTCCTGCTTTTTTCGTGCCCTGTTTATTTTTATAATATTGGCGTGCTTGATAACTACCCCATGATAAAATTTATTTTTATAATATTGGCGTGCTTGATAACTACCTCATGATAAAATCTAGATTCTAATATGATATGTTGAACAAAAATTCCATATCCCATATGTAATGATATAAAATTAATTGTTTTGACAGGTGAACAAGTTTAACTTAATATGAAGTATGTGCAGCTTTGTATAACTATTTTTTAAAGCGCATGAACTTATATGCAGACATTTCATAAAAATATGGACAAGGGGAAGTGATTGGTACGATAAAAGCCTAACCTAACATTAAAACAAAAAAAATTAGTAATTGGTACGATAAAATCCTAACCTAACATTAAAACAAAAAAATAATATAATATTCCCCTAAGCCATGAACCCATGATGAAAAGGTGTTATATAGTTAAACCTGCAGGACTACGCAATAAATTTTAGCATTAAGCGTGAATGCCATCTCATGTAGCATGAATTAATTGGGTTGGTGAGGAGTGACCTCGAGGCTTCCAACTAGTAGTTACCACCCTACCAGTTATGTTCACAATTTCCAGACTCCAATTCAAGTTCCAAATTCTAGCCATTTTAGCTATCATAGTTTGAGAACAGATTGCAGAACACTCGCAGAGTTTGAGAACATGGATATGTTCAGTGGTTCTTAGGCTTCTTGTTGGTAGATTTCGCTATAGGTAAGTGGTTTCTGCACTTCATTCTTTTGTATTTTTATTTGAAAATTCTTTTGCTTTTTTATTCAAAAATTTTGAAATAATGACTTCATTGAATATATTTACATTCTTGATCAAATTTGATTTTAATATATGAACAAAACATTCTTGTGCTTGTCAGAATCTTCTTATGCTTGTTCTTGCGGGACTTTTCTCTGCTATTCACATGGATTATTAAAAAAATTATTTACAATTGTAAAAAATGAAGGACTATTGATTAGAAGTAAAAATCAATTTATAAAATTCAAGGTCGTAGGAAAAATTAACTTGTCTACTTGCCTTTCTATTCAAAGATAGGTTTTCTTTACATTTTTTTTTAGTAAATAATGGATTTTTTACAATTGTAACAAATGAAAGACTATTGATTAGAAGTAAACATCAATTTATAAAATTCAAGGTCGTAGGAAAAATTAACTTGTCTGCTTGGCTTTCTATTCAAAGAGAGGTTTTCTATACATTTTATTTCAGTAAATAATGGATTTTTCCAATTCATATATTAGGAATTACGCATTCATCACCCAAAAATAAACTTAAAACAACCAAAAACTCAATTCAGAAATACAACTTTCTTAAACCCAATTCAGAATTACAACTTTCTGAAACTAATTTTAATTAGAAACCTACAACAATAATCAGTACACCAAATTAAAATGATAGGGGAATTGTAGAATGGTAACTAATTGCCATAATTTATGATCCATCAAAAGCATTGATCATCACATATAATCAAAAGCAATACAACTGATTGATCCATCAAAAACCAAAACCAGAGAGATTTCACCCTGATCATTACTAACCAGAGAGATTTCACCCTGATCATTACTTGCAGGCAAAAGCAATACAACCGATTACAATCAAAGAGGGTAAAAATGGCCATCTATTTCATTATTTCCACAATTATAAACCGTCAACCATTTACATTTAAGACTACCATGTCTTTGCCACAAGGGCTCTACAGTACCATCTCAAAACCCAAACCCTCTAAAAATCCAAAACAAAACAACCCACTAAATAAAAGGTAAAGCTATATACACAACTGCCATTTACAAACATTTTCCATTCAGTTAACGAGAGATTTCAATGCCCTAACTTCGAGTTTAGGCTCACACTGCTGCCCTAACTTCGAGTTTAGGCTCACACTGCTTTGGTACAATGACAGTTAACACGTCGTTTTCCATTGAAGCCTTCACCTCATCCATCTTGGTATTCTCTTGATATTATCTGGTAGCTGGAAACGATACAGAAATTAGTGCAAAATAAAGTCAACAGTTGCTTTTTTTTAGTAAACACTTATATCACATAATTTGTATTGATGACCTCAGTTACTTGGGCTCTCAGATGTTCAATAAATTTTGAGTCCATAAGACTTTGAAGTGTTTTGTCTGTTTTTCTTCTACAACCATTGACAATAGCTACATTCTAAATTTCTACATGGAGGCTTTCATAATTAGTTGGATTCGTGTAAAGAGGTCATAAGGAAAGACGAAATTAGGTGCTTTGCTAGTCAAATATAATTAATTTTTTTACAAAATCCTAAACTTTTTTCTTTGAAATTGTGAATATGGGTTATTAAAGTGTGAAAACTATGATATTTAATAAGTGGATTTCTTTTGAAATTCTCAAGTTGATAAAAAAAAAATTATTCAAATTTCAAGACAGTCTATGTTTCTCTGAATTTTTTTCAATGAAAATGAATTCATTATTTAGATGAAAAATATTAATTACCGGGCGAGATAGCTGCATTAGAGTGAGAGATAATGTGTGTTTCGTACCATCATAGCCTAAGGATTGATTATGCCAGTAGAGGTGATTGGGAACCTCTAGAATTAGATTTAATAATCAATGAATATAAATCTGTCACCTTTGCATATTTAACTAGATTTACTAATTTTCATAGATATAAGAGAAGTCAATTTATTGATATTTCAAAATTCAACTGTTTGATTTGTTTATATTGATTGAATTTTGAAATATATAATTCAATTACTCTAAAATATATAATTATCCGCTACCATGAAATAGTTATAAGCTGATATAAGCAGAACATATCCATGAAATAGTTATAAGGGGATATAAACAGAACATATGCGTGAAAGATAGAAAGTTAAGAGTGACGATGGATATAAACAGAACATATCCATGAAATATTTATAAGTGGATATAAACAAAACATCCGTGAGTGATAGAAAGTTCAGAGTGACGAAGAAAATGTGTGATTTTTTTTGTCTAATTTTAATTGCAATAATATTTACAGTCACTATTTTCATATGAGAGTAATTATATCTATCTATATATATATATATATATATTCACTTTATAATATATATTTTTGTTATTTTTTAGAAATAAAAAATTTACATATATGTAGATACATATTTTCCATTTATTTTCTCACTATTTCTATTTAAAAAAAAAAAGATGAACATTTCAACAATTTGGAAAAATCACAGAGAAGTTTCATCAACTAATCTAAAATGAAAGTGTAGCTATGACACTTGAGTTGATTGGTACAACGCATCATAGAAATTTTGCAAATTACAGAAATTAAATGAAACTTGTACAAAGAAATATTAAAAATCATATGATGAGCAATTTAAAAATAAAACCTTCATAAAAAAATTCACTAAAGATGACCTTACCCGTCAAATTTAACCCCTGATCAGACAATTTGTTCAAAGGCAGCCCCATAAATTCCATCAGGTTTGGAAAGCTTGTGTCACATTAGTGGAAGGAATGAATTATTTGTTCAAATGCAGCCCCATAAATCCCATCAAGTTTGGAAATCTTTTGTCACATCAGTGCAAGGAATGAGTTACTGTCAGACCATTTGTTCGAAAGCAGCTCCATAAATTCTATCAGGTTTGGAAAGACCGCAAGGAATGAGTTACTATCAGACCATTTGCTCAAATGCAGCCCCATAAATTCCATCAGGTTTGGAAAGCTTGTGTCACATCAGTGGAAGAATGAGTTACTATCACACCATTTGTTCAAATGCAGCCCCATAAATTCCATGAGGTTTGGAAAGCTTGTGTCATATCAGTGGAAGGAATGAGTTACTATCAGACCATTTGTTCAAATGCAGCCCCATAAATTCCATCAGATTTGGAAAGCTTGTGTCACATAAGTGGAAGGAATGAGTTACTATCACACCATTTGTTCAAATGTAGCAGTTAGGAAGATGCAAATCAGTCAGAATCATTGGAAAGCAGTAGCTGGACAAAATATTATCTAAGTTTGAAATTTGATTTTTTAAGAGTTCAGAAAATTAAGATTTGAAATTTATTTTATCCTTTAAATAAAATAATGCAGAATGAATTATCTTTGGGCGAAGGTCTCCACCAGTTTCCATCCAACATCCCGCTAATCCCACTGATAGAGTAAGGTACAGATCATCCTTCGCCGAAGCTCTCCACCAATTTCCAGGAATGTCTCCAATTTCCACCAACTTAGAGTAAAGTACAGATCTTCATTCTCTCCACCAACTTAGAGGAAGGTCTCCACCAATTTCCATCTACCATCTTGCTGGTAGATTAAAATATAGATTTTCCCTGGACGAAGTTCTCCACCAATGTCGCTGAAGGTCTCCAGCAATTTCCATCCAGCATCCCGCTTATAGAGTAAAGGATAGATCTTTTTTATGAAGGTTTTTACCAATTTTGTTTTTATTTTTGGTGGTTGGATAAAAACATAGATCTATCTTAAATATGGATCTAACATGAATTTAGATGGATCCAATTTCTTCCAGTGTATTTTTTTATGAGTCATATTCTTTAAATATTTTGTACAGTTATTTATTTATTTTTATTTTAGGGAACATGAGTAAAATTTCAATTTTGACTACTAATAGATACAGACTGCGTTGTAAAATGAGTCTCTTAGCTCAATAAAATAATATTAAATAAAACAAAATAAAAAAAAGCCATAATCAAAATATCTAAATTCAATAATTCCATTTTTATGATGCGCTAACCAGCAGGTTGGAATATTTGACCCTCCGGACTAATATAAACCGCAATATATTTATGGTCAGTATCCAAACAACTATGCCATAGAAATTTGGAGGCACGATGAGAAGTTAGAGTTGAGTCCTGGGAGGTTGTTATGGTTTATGCAGTTAGGGTAAACTACTTGCGCTTGGATTAAGATTTTATCTAACGATGGATCTATTGAGGGAAAGAGGATATACTATGGATTCGTTCATTATCATAATAGTGTGCTGGTTGGGATGGCTATGCGGTCTTGCATTTGGACAGGTTGGTGAAACGTTTACAATTTTTTTTAATTTTCCGGATGTAGGACTCACATGCTTAGCCAATTTAGTAGTTTTCTTTACATTCATTTCACGAGGCAAACATTCGTATGAAGCCCGTGCTAAACGTAGAGAGGCCACCATCAAACACCTGAAGCTGAAGAACATTAATGGCTTCTCAGTAGTGACTACGTGTGAGGAAGAACTGGAGGAATGTACATGAACTAAGATCATACTATCATGATCATGAACTAAGATCATGTAAAACATTCTCTGATTAATATAAGAATGTTTCATTGAAAAAAATAAAAACAAACAAACAAATAAACGAACTTACATTTAACTTTTTATTTTTATAATTTATATTTTAGAATAAAAATGATCATATTAAAAATTGAAGTGCATTATATCCCCCATCATCTAACATTAAAATTGTATAAGAATTAACAACTATAACCGTGTTATATGGCCCTTGTTCAGAGTCTCGTCCTTTTCCTCTAAAAACATAATACAAAAGGTCATCCCTCTCATCCTTTTCCTCTACAAACAAATTCCAAAACTCGTCTCTCTCATCAATTTCCAATTGTTGCCCTTCCTAATTCTCTACTTGCTAGCATAATTGTCTCTCCTATCATTTTCCTCTGACATCTACATTCCAATAGCCGCCTCTCACTAAACTTCAAGACCATGAGATTGGTGGCCGGTTGATGCATGTTAATGAGTAATTGAATCTAAATTAAAACCAAAAGATGGGAGAATTCGAGTCGTGCATCAATTTATAAGAGAATTTAGAACAATGAAAATATGAGATAAAATTATGCAATGTGAAAGTTTAATTTGAAATGTAAAAAAATGATATATTTTACTTGGAAGGGATGAAATTTAAAGTATGGAGCTTAAACGTGCAAAATTTCAATTGGTGTGCAAATCTATGCACATTTGGCCTTTAAACCAAATAAATACTTTGTCCCTTTGTTTTTGGGATTGCAATGGCAATGGTGTTATTCAACATAATGAGATCAATTGTCAAGGCGACATTGTTGAAGGAAAATCATCGTCCTTGGAAGGTGGTTGAAGTAGGGTGTTTTGAAGAGTCCAGTTTCATCTAATCGAGAACATGGTTTCCCTCTTTCGAAGTGATTCCTCCGTAATGAGATTCTAATATTTACCCTAATTTTCGCTCACTTGATTCTTACAGTTTTCTTTATTTCTTGCAAAGGGGTCCTGCTAACCTGATTATCACAGTTATCTTGGCCTTACTGGAATTGTTTGTGTTCATCAGCAATTTCATGGACCTATCTTCCTTAATCAACAACGAATTAGTTGTATTATAACTTTGGTGGACGGTCTCTGTTAATTTCAATTAGCATCTAACTGAGAGAGTAAGTAAATATCTTCCTTCACGAAAGGTTTCCACCAATTTCAATCAGGCATCCAGCTGACAAAGTCTCTCACTGATTCTGATCCAGTATATGACTTACGTACTAAAGTAAAGATCTTCCTTCTCAGTCTCCCACTAGTTTTCATCCAGCATCCAACAAGTGGATATTGACCAGTAGAATATATTGGTGGCCTGCATCGAAGCAGTGTTGCAATAGAAATTTGAGTACTAAGAGTGTTCTCATCTATAAAGTTCGGGAAATTTACTTCATCCATGGATTTGGATTTAATTTCACAATGGTTTTGTTTCGGGAAAGTCGATATGTTATGCATTTGTTTACTGTAGTACTAGTTTGTTGGATGGGATGGTTGTGTGGTATTTTATTTGGACAAGTAGGTGAATCTTTAACAGCTTCTACTAATTTTGCAGATATAGGACTCACATGCATTAGAAATTTAGTGACTTCCCTTACATTTATTTTACAATTCAAGTATTGGTACGATTATGATGATGATGATGATGGTTAAAGTCCACTGAGACCAAATTGGTCTATCGGACCTACAATTTTCTTAATTTTTACTTGTCTGGCTCCTCGTCTTTCTTGGCGAGATTGGTGTTGTAGCTTTCTTTCTTTTCTCTACGGTCTTCCAACTTCCTTTGTCTTGCATCTCCTTCATCTCTTCTGGTTCTTGGGACATTGGTGTCTTAGCTTCGCGATCTATAGTCGGAGAAGTTTGGTTTAGGAGATCTGCTTTGCTGTTAAATGAAGTTATATGTATAGAGGCATGGAGGCTAGCCAAATATGCAATAAATGGAAGGACATAAATAAGTTGAAAGTCCTTACCATGAGCAAGGGAGAAGAAATGAATGTTGTGTCATAATGTTATCATTTCAGAAGTCCATTTCCATTATTTTTATGAAGCAATTCATGAGGCATATCTCCAATCTTTATGATCTGCAGTCCCTCTCTCTACAATGCTTCCCTTTACAATCTGTTGTAGAGGTAGCTATAGTGATGTGTAGAGACACCTACACAAAAAATGGAAAGGGTAGGTGCATATGCATTGTATTCAATACATTGGAATACATCACAATGGTTCTTGCTCGTTGGATGCTGGAACACTAGAAAAATTGTATGATTCTCGAAGCCTACTCCCATCTTTGTGCTTCCTGAGAAATGTTTTCCATCGCTACAACCAGCGGTTGTTGTATGTTGAGAATGGTAGATTAACTGAGGGTGACTCCAAGGTGGAATCCCCTGTTGTTTTTTGTGAAATACTTGATCAACTTGAATCTATCCATAAAGTGAGTGCTAGCATCTGTGTTCCAGTGTGTTCATTTAATGATGATGAGTGGAAAAATAAGCTAATGAAAAATTTGAAGCCTAAGGATGAAGAATTCAGAGGATCCATAATCAGAAAAGGAAGAACCAATTCTTAGGCTGCACTCAAAAGTTACAAGAATGGGAATGGAGAATGCGATGCAGATGAAAAATACAAGTTTTCTTTGTTGGAAACAATGTTAATACTGAGAGGGGGGTGAATCAGTATTAAGGCTAATTTAAACTTTTATGCCAATTCATTTTTACTCATTCAAACTTGACATACATTATATGATAGAAACCATTAACAAACCATAACAACAACCATATCAACCAATGCAAGCATACACATCATGAGTAGAAAACACATGAGACATTGAGGTTTTACGTGGAAACCCTTTCGAAAAAAACCACCAAATCCCATTGTTGTTATTGATGTAAAAATAAGAGCACCTTCACTATTACATCAATTTGTTTGTGAGTTGCCACTGACAGGAAGCACCAACTCCCTTTGATTGTTTGCTAGCACCAACTCCCTCCTTTTGTAGACACCTGATTAGCCTACTAGAAGCACCATATGAAACACCAACTTCATGGATTGCTTGCAAGCACCAACTTGCAACTCCTTGGATTTATGCAAGCACCAACTTGAAAGAGGCACCAACCCCCAAGCCTTCCCATACACCCACTAGAGATGGAACCATCAACTTCCTATATGCAAACTCAAAAGCACACTCAAAGAGGTACTAATTTTATTTATAGATGGAAGCTACTCCACCTGATATCAGCTTTGTCCTCCTCAGCCCTTTTTTCCTATGCAACACTCTGTACTTTTCTCACTCTGCAACAACTCGTTTTTCTGCTCAACAACATTCACTAAGAGACAACTCTCTCAGTGCTTTGTCCACACCACAACATCATACTATTCTTGGCCTTTTGCTCTCAACAACATATGCTCAGCTCTTGGCCTTCTTCTTCTACTCTAGCGCTTTCGACCTTTCGCACAACAACATAGGCTATCTCAGGGTCTCTTTTCTCTGCACAGGAACACTCATCCTCTTCTCTGCAGAACAAGATCACTTGGCCTCACACAACAATGCACACACACCCACATAGCTCTTCACACAACTCACTGGCAACAATGTTTTCGAGCCCCCACATTTCTCAACTTCAATCCTGGGTTTTGTTTCACTCCCGCATTGTCTTTGTCCCCTATCACTCTACCATTCAAAATATCTGAGTGTGCTCCTAGCATGGTTCTCCATTCTGTTGTTACGTCAAAAACTTGACCACTACTCCTACATTAAACACTGGGAATGGGATACTGGACATTTCTCCATACTGAGAATTATTTCTTAGTCAAAACCGCACATCACAACTAGGCTCCGAATGCTAATTAATTTATCATAGAGATTGAAAGGTACTGTAACATGGCTTCTATGTTCTTCATTTAATTCAATGAGGCATGGATGGGAGATCATAGGTAGTTTCTTTCAACTGTGAGACAGGCCCAACACCCTTCCCTGAACATCGTGATCCTCATTTCCCTTGACTCAACGATCTTGGCAGCCTCTATTTATTCTAGCGACCAGCTCCTCTACACACATTTACTCTTTCTTCTGACTCATTCATCCTATATACACCTCTATGCTACAATATCATAACCCCATATCTCGTAACTTTATTAAGACAAATGTTACGAAATCATGAGATTCTGAGCCCCTTTTTCTTAGCCTCTTTTCCGCCATAGGACCGCTCCCTGTGACTGTTGGTATAAAACTTAGGTGTTGCAATCTCAGACATACACATTTTGTAACTTTTGTGAAGGTGACATTACGAAATCGCTAGATTCTGATATTAGCCTTTAGCCCCTTTTGCTTCACCCCTTATCACATTTCCACCATAGGATCGGGTGTCGTGACCGCCGGCATAGAATTTAGGTGTTAAGATCTTCAGAATCCTATCGGGGGCCTATCTTCTCATGTTCCTTCTCTCACCCTTAGTTCTCTAGGCTTCGACGACCAAGCTCTAACAACATCGGAGCTCTTGATATCATAACTTTTTGAAATTGCATTTATAGAGGAGTTATGAAAACTCCAACCTCTGATATTTTGACCTTTGAAATGTACTTCCCGCATGGCGTATTTACAACACTTATGTTCTAAGCCTTTCTCTACGCCCTTGGTTCTTTGGGCTTCCATGATCAACTGCTAATCAACATTGGAAGCCTATGATATCGAAACTTTTTTCAAATGCAATTAGACAGGATTTAAGAAATCCCAACCTCCAATATGTACTTCCTGAATGACACCATTCTCTCGTCGTCATCTCCATGTGGCATCTCCTTAGAGGTGACACGTGTCACCAATATTTATTCTATTAGGCCACCTAATAGTGTTGAATTTGACAGACACATGTGCTTCATACAATGAGGTCATGCTGACATCATCTTCCACCGTCAACTCCTGAGGGCCAATCAACTATCGCCATGTGTATTGTCTGAGGAGAGAGAAAGTGTCCTTGGTTCTTTGGTTTTGCATACAAATTCATTTGAAATATCTGCTCCCAGAAACCAAGCATCGAATTCTCCTTAGTTTCGGAAATCTTAAAATATTTCATTAATAAGAACTTACAAAATTTCAATGTTCCCAAGTTCTAGACCTTCGAGGTCCTGACATGTCGAGGTTCTAATATTCATCCTTCCAAGGTTCTAATATGCTGAGGTTCTGATATTCATCCTTCTAAGGTTCTGATATGCCTAAGTTCTGATATTCATCCTTCCGAGGTCGCAAGCCTCTGAACCTCCGAAATTCGAGGTTCCAAAATTTCGCCTGCTCCTTTCTATGTCATCTTGGTTTTTTTTTTTAATAGACCCTCGAGGTTCCAAGGTCTCTCTAATATCCCTAACCCGGAATATTCCTCAAACCCGAGAAAAATCTCAACTAGGAAAACGCACAAGTGGTATAGTAGCCGAGAAAATCACAGAGATATAATGATAGAGATATAATAGTAGTGCAGCAACAATAATGAACATATGAAATATAAACAGATACACACGAAATGCAGCGAGAAATGCTAAGCCATTTTATTATACTGAGTAAAGGAATGAGTACAGAGGTGATCAGAAGGATGGAACCTCGGCTTGCACAAGGCAAGTGAAGAAATGCACTCATAATAAAAAAGGAATGGCCTCACACTGATCTGCGTCCTAGCTGCTGGAAAACTGTCGTGTTGTTGCTACTGCTGGAAATCAAATGAGGATTTGGGGCAACTCCCCTCCTCAGAAAAGGCTGAAACTCTGGAATCGTACTCTACTCAAGAAACCCAGAAAAACCCAAAAAGCTTTTCTGAAATGGTCGACCCCCGAAAATCACCCCTGTTACACTAAAAAATGTCACCTTGACTACTTACAGTTAGTATGGCTCAAATCAACAGTCATGCTACCCTCTTAGGCAAGTCTCATGCCTCTGTTATCCATCTCAAACTCAAAGAAGAGAGAAAGTCTTGTAAAAACTATGTTTATCTCTGGGGTCGCAGGTTCTCTCTAGCCTTACCTGCGGGGACGCTGACCATGTTCACAAAATCTGCGTCCATGGACGCTCTGTATGTTAAGGGACAGGTGCGTCCCTCTGTAAAAGGCAAAATGCGCGAGTTTTATCTTGAAAAAGTTACTTGTGGTTACTTCTAGAACATTCTAGAGGTCGGTTTGATGAAATGGATGCGCCTCCAGTTGGTTCATGTATCTCTATTAAGGGGGAACTTATCCCATCAATAAGGGAGCTATCCCACCCATAGAGGGGGATGATCCCATTGATAGTGGACCTGAATAACCTCTTTACAGCACTATAAATAAAGGCATTGAGCCAGAAGGAGAAGAGGTTGGAGCTATACATTTTCTTTGGGTAAATGCTGCAGGATTTAGGTCTTCCATTAGAACCTTTGTGAGGAGAGATTGTCTTCACTTGATTCTACTTGGGAGAGGGTGAGCTTTGTCAAAGTAGAGGAAAACCCTTGATGGACCCTGGGAGGAACTTGCACAACACCAAGGCCAGGTTGTAAGAGTTTCTTTGTTTCGTTATTAATACAAACTGGTTTATTTTTCTCAATAGCTTGTGTTAATGAGTTATTTCATGTGTTCCTTGGTCTGCATGTTGAATATATATTTTATTATATGAAATGCAAGTGCTTGGTAATTGTTTGACTGTTTGTGGTTGCAGGAATTGACTTGAAGGAGGAGCTCATCCGGATCGTCAAGAACGGACTTCAACAACAGCGTTTTGGAATAAGGTAAGCCTAAACACTTGTAGTTTTCATGTTGTAAAAGGTGTATTTAGAGAAAGATCACTCCATTTTGTCTTGTTTGTCATTAGAACGTCTTAGACTTCTAGGAAGGTCAGTCGTGTCCGCACCCTTGACAGATTCCGTGTGACAACCCCCTTGGGGTTCTGCACAGTTCCTCAAAGACGCTATTGAAACTGCTGCAGAAATGCTGATGAAACTATTGTTGGAATTCCAATGGAAATACCTTGGCCGAGCAGGCACTCAAAGTCCCCCGGGGCTAAGGGTGAGATAATTAGCCATGGCTAATTGGAATATTCGATTTTGTTCAATTTTTGCCTTCTATAGTTATTTGTAAATAAAAAAAGTGAGGACGGGGGACATAACTCACTTTTAGAATAAAAAGTAACTTCCTAGTACCATGATGTTGTGACTTAGAGGGGAGCCAAGGGGGCCAAAGGGGGACGCGGAAATGGAGCCCACGCAAACACATGGAGGGACTGCGTAGGAGGGAAGAAACACATGGCAAGGGAGGAATCACACAGGAGGAGGTGAGCCTTGGGATTGAGAGAGGCAAAGGCTATAAAGGAGAGAGGAGCCCCCTCATTTTGATCGTTCCAGTTATGAGCATTTGTGATAGTCATTTCGACTTAGAGCACGCTGGCTATTTAGCTAGTCTGCAGCATTGTTTAGTGCATTGAGTGTCTCCGTTCGGAGATCTCACCCTTAGCACCGGGGGACTTCGAGTGCCTGCTCGGGCAAGGTATTTCCATTGGCATTCCGGCAATAGTTTCATCAGCATTTCAGCAGCAGTTTCATCAACGTCTTTGAGGAACTGCGTAGAACCCCAAGGGGGTGATCTTCGAGGGTCGGCTATTTCAGAAAACCTTTCTGGGTTTTCTAGGTTTCTTAAGTAGAGTCCGATTCCAGAGTTTCAGCCTTTTCTGAGGAGGGGAGCAGCCCCAAATCCTCATTCTATTTCCAGCAGCAGCAACAGCACGACAGTTTTCCAGCAGCTGGGATGCAGATCAGTGTGAGGCCATTCCTTTGTTATTCTGAGTGTATTTCTTCACTTGCCTTGTGCAAGTCGAGGTGCCGTCCTTCTGATCACCTCTGTACTCATTCCTTTACTCAGTATAATAAAATGGCTTAGCATTTCTCGCTGCATTTCGTGTGTATCTGTTTATATTTCATATGTTCATTATTGTTGCTCCACTACTATTATATCTCTGTGATTTTCTCGGCTACTATACCACTTGTGCATTTTCCTGGTTGAGATTTTGCTGGGGTTTGAGGAATATTCCGGGTTAGGGATATTACAGTGGTATCAGAGCATAGATCTAGCTCAGCGTGTGGAGCTAGCAATCTATGACACTGGGGGAAAAACCCTATATTAGTTACAGAGGTTAGAGATACAGAGACATTGGGCGTAGGTTGGAGAACACTTACAAAGAGGGAGACTGTGTTCCGGTGGTGGACGTAGAACAGGAGGAGCCTGTGGTGGACACGGAGCAGGAGGATCCGATGGCAGATGGTGACGGGAAGAGATTTGTGGATATGCTCCTCAAATCAGTGCAGGATTTGTCAAGGCAGATTGAGGTGATGGGGTAGAGATTCACGGCAGTAGAGGCCAGACAGCGTGAGAGCCCACGAGTTTTTCAGATTGGTGAGGGATCAGGTGCATCCCATCACTTGCCAGAGCAGTGTGATACTGCACAGCAGGTGGCCTCACATGCCCCTACACGCTCTACCATGCCCACTTTCTTAGGAGAAGACGCGGGGGCCGTAGCCCAGAAAGAGGCAGAACTCGGATAGATGGGCGATTATTTTGCAGAGTACTAGGCCTATGGGTAGAAGTTCAAGGAAGCCCTCTCATTCAGAGATTTTGTTCAGCTCTAGTGGGATAGTAGACCCCGCGACCATCACAGAGGGTATCGGCATTACCATGATGGTGACACCCACCGTGCAGCGAGTAGATTCCACTTGCCTAAGTTTGATGGTTCTTCAAACAGTTCAGCAAAGTCTTGTGTGGAGAAGCTGGAAAATTATTTCCAGCTTAACCAGATGTCGGAGATAGAGGCCATCAAGGTGGCAACATTGCATTTGGAAGGTGAGGCCCAATATTGGTGGTTTCATGGGATGGTTACACTAGGGCACTCCATAGTGATGACATATGTGTTATAGACATTTTTGGGCACTGCAACCCCAATCATACATGTCCATAAACCAAGGGCTCCTAAGTCCCTAAAAGTGTTGCTTCACACCCTAAAGGAACAAGGTCAGCTGATTACATCATCTCCCAGAAGTTCTCCACATAAAACTGCTCAGAACTGGTCAAAACTGGACCATACAGACTGCCCAGTGCAGAATGTGTGATGCATCTCACCTGCCTAGTGTAAAAGGTGCGATGCATACTGGATAGCCCTTCTATAGGGTGCGATGAGCGAGAGTGGACAAATGGCAGAGACAGTTTGCAAGGTGGTTCGAAATCGAATATTCCAGAAACTTCTCCTATGACACTTGCCTCTCTGAATTCGCCCAGGGATGAGTAAGAGATCATCAATCTCCGAGTGGAATCAAGAACTATCAGAGAGAGGACACTAATCAAAATCCCAGAAGCTGACTCACCCCCCTGCAATCAACTATATATGGATCCCTCATCCCAGAGATCCAGAGGCTGGAATTTTGTATCTTGTAAGGAAGTGTTGTTGGTTTCTTGGTGGAATATCACAGTGCTGGGTGATCTAAGCTTTTCATGAGGTGAAGAAGGGCTTTCATGCTGAGAGGATAACACTGGGTCAGAACAATTGGTTGTAATCCTCTTTTCTATTCAAGTTTTCCTCCACATTCTTGTATGTTTGATGATATATGCATTTGTGTGGTCAATATATATCTGATCCTATTGTTTATGATTGTAGATATATGTTCTTCGATAGTATTATGCTGCTTTGATTCCACAGGTGACCTTTGGAGTTGTGTAGACAACGGAGAAGCGGCAAAGATCTGTCAGAAGGGAGAGGAACCAAGCAAGGAACCAAGTGCAAGACTGAGGTTGGTGCCTTTTGTTCTCCTCTTATCTACTTCTCATAAAGGAAAGCAAAACTAGTTTTAGTTTGTTTGTTTCTAAGATAGCTACCAATCTTAGTGGGACTAGCAGCTCCGAGTGGACACTAGATTTCCCAATAACAAAATGGCGACTCCGCTGGGGAGCGAATAGCTTGTTTGCTTTTCTATGCTTGTTTGATTTATAAACTTACAGACGGAGCCTGAAGTCAAGCCAGCTAGCCTTCGAACTACATTTGCTATGCAAGTGCAAAGTAGATCAATGCTGCTTCAGTCCATCTCTGAGTTTTGTTTATAAACTGAACAATCGATTTGCAAACATCCTAATTCCCCTTGTGGTGGCTCTAGTAACCTCATTAGATCAACCCCTGTGATTTGTATTTACTGATTATCACTTGCTCGACCTAAATCCCCGAACTGAGATGCAAACTGTGATCAGAAGCCAAGTAAAAGTCTCGCACTGGTACCATCACACCCTCTCTTCAAGGATATCAGTATGCATCGCACTTCCCGTGTGCAGTAGGTGGGATGCATACTGGATTCCCTGTGTAACAGGTGCGATGGTCAGAGAAGGTTAATTTTGCCTTCAAACTTTGGTTTTTCTTCACTCTCTTCAGCTCTATTCAGGAGTTTTGCTATCTGTAGTCAGTATACCTCTATGGAAACCCCCTTCCTTTCCATTTTTCTGCCTCCATTGTGCAAAGAACTATAAATGTTTTTGTGTATTTTGTGCCATTTTCAGTTCTCTTTTACAAAGTAGTAGCATAATCGAACTGTCGTTTCTTGATTTGGAAGTGTCGCAAGTGTTGTTTTCAGTCATAGAAGAGAATCCTATTGTTCTGGATGGTTGATTATATAGTTACTCTTGTATTTGATTTGAATTAGTAGTTTTTCAAGTGTCGAAAACAATTTTCAATTCAAAATCGCAAAGTGTCGTCATTATCTTCCTTTCATTTTGAAGAGACATTTTTTAGTATTGTCGCTTTGAAAAGATAATTCAGATTTGTACCTAGCATTCTTCTTGTCATTCACACATTAAGAAGGTTGAAAACAAATACGTGCATGTGCATTTGCATTTAGACTTCTTGTTGGTTTGATTTAGGACAATGCATATAGTGTGTACTCTCTGCTCTATGTTGAAAGAATATCGTCTCTCTTTCTTTAGTAGCTAGGATTTTCATTGCAAAAAGAAGATTAAATGATTGTTTATCATCTCAGATTGCATTTTAGGAATTTTATATCTACATCACGTGGTGAACCTGAAAGGAAATTTTCTTAAGCAAGATCAACTGTAAAATAAATTTACTGAATCTAAAAACTCTTTGGAACCTAACGCACAACATTTAGAAGTCTAGGCTAGAGACGTATTCCAGCGTCATAAAGCCTGTTAACTGTTGCTTTCATTGCTGGTTGGGTGATTCCTTCACTTTGAGATGACAAGTGCCAGTATGGACTTGTGCTCCCATGTACCGTCGAGTATATATTGGGAGACCACAATAGGCTATATCCTTTATCCATAGGAAGCCATGTCTGCCGCCCAATCGATCGCAATGCACTGAACACATCATTCGGGAAGATTGACTGCCATACTGTAAAAAGTATTCTGCAGTTTTGCAATTGGTTTGGTAATCCCTCTGTCTAGATTTCCAGAGTAGTCTCTTTCATTCCTTTTCAGACTCCTTAAAGGAAAAAGTCCATCTGAGCACTTTGATGAGCCCCAAAAATGGATAATTATTTGGGCTCATTCAACCTCCTAATTTGACTTAATCCACCATTCTCATTAGTTTATTGCATGTTTTTTTATTATATTTATGCTAATAGAGTGAATTGGGTTAGTCATTATGCCAACAAGTCTAATGTGTGCTTTGTGTAGCCTTTTTGGTCAATTTGGAGACAAAATTGAAGGTTTTAATGAGCACTTGGCAGCCAAATTCGTGGGCGAACAAGGGAGAGGATTTGTAGGAAGGTGTCCCCTTCATTTATGGGCCCTTACCTCGAATTCTCCACCATCATCTCAGAGTTCAAGGGCCCCCAAATCAATTAACACAAGGGCAGCCAAGCAAGTCAAGTAGGACTGTTGTTAACTACAAGTTTTGGGCAGCCGAGTCCCTAAAGTTTAGGAGGACTGTTGGGTCCTCAATTTGTATAAATAAGAAGGCTTAGGGCCTCATTTTGGTTAGCTGGTAGTTAGCCAATGGTTAGTCATTTTGTAGGCAGAAGTTAGCTAGTTTGTATTTCGATTTTTAGGCAATAGATTAGCTTTTCTTTCAACTCATTTTCAAGTTCTCCTTGTGGAGAGTTTTGATGTAACTCTTCATTTCTTGATCAATAAAGATGAATCCAGCTTTTCACCAGCTCTAAATCTCTCTTAGGAGGCTGTAGCTCTTGGGGTTGGGCCCATCTCAAGCGTTCAGTACCTCCTTTGTTTACCCTTATGTGTCTTTGCTGCATTCTTAGAATAAAATCTGCCATTTAGATCTAAATCTTGTTTTGTTATTTAGATTGCTTTTGATGATTAAAGTATATTTTCATATTCATATTGATTTGATAGGTTGATAACATAAAGGATCCTTGGAAAAAGGGCTCAAGCACCTCTGATATTACCTCTCCCTCAGTGGGATCAGGAGCTGTGACTAGGATGACTTTGCTGCCCACAAAAACATTGACTTTGCTTTGCCATGCAATCATTAGTGTTTGGTTTTCATTTGCAGAAGTTGGTTACATGTTTAGATCTTTGAATGCTTCATTGCATAGTTAATATACATGCTTTCCTTTCAAATAAAGCTGTTGTCCATTCGTGTTACTGATAGCTAGATCATATTAGGGTAGCATGATTAGATCTTTGCTTTCTTGCATGTCTTTGTTGGTTCAGTTGGAAACACAAATTGCAGAGCACCTATACCACTTCTCTATCTACCCAGACTCCTTCAAACCCATCTTCTCCATCTCCTAACTTGGTTTCTTGCCTCACGTTGCCATACTTCCCTCATAACCCTACCTTTTGTGCAGCATTACTTCAGTCTTCTTGGAACAAGTCCAGCCATCTACACCTTCTCCTCAACTCCATCCTCCAAGTCTTGAACTCCCCTACACCCCTATTTCACCTCCATACTCATTCCTCCACCTTTTTCCCTCCATCCATGCTCCAAAATTCCATTACTAAACATCATGTAGAAAAATTACAGAACATCCTGTAGAAATCCCAGAACATCCTGTAGAACCCCTGCAGACTTCCTGTAGAAGCTCATAAACGCAGTTTATTTGCAGCCAAAATTTGTGAAACTCTCTGGAAGGGTGTTAGGGACCCCTTAGACCCTCTCTGAACCTTCCCAACCTTTCCCAAGCATTTCTCCCCTTGATCTACCCCTGCACAGTAAAAAGCCAGTTAGAAGCACATGCATGATAATTCTAATAACTTATTAAAAAATACAAAAAGATGTTTTCTTCAGATAGTGATAACTTAGAAACATGCATTTTACCTTCCTAGAAGTCAATGGAATTCCTTTCAGTAGCTTGCATCCTCTTCCTTGCATCAGTAGGACTAGCTGGTAGAATTAGGGTTTGCTAGGGTTTGCGGTTCTTTTTGGCTTTCAATTTCTTTCCACAAGTAGATTAGCTTCCTTTGAGTTAGCTTTCATCCATCAGTTAAAAAGCTTCTTCTAAGAGCTCATAGAAGTTGGCGTAAGCCCCTAGCGGACTTGTGCCAGCTGACCAAGTGACAGCTGCAACAAGAGCTAGTACTTGTGCATATAGCACCGTCGCTTCCAAGTTTGTTACGAACTACCGGGTTGATAAAATTAAAGAAGGGAGTTCCAGGAGTTGTAGCATTATTGCTGCAATACTGGAGCTCACCATCTTTTTGGCGCCGTTGCTGGGGAAGCATCAGAGTATTGGTGATTGCTGCTTTTCTTCTATTTTCCACTACAATCTTCTGCCAAGTAGTTTATTTCATTTCCATTATGCAATTTCGTTTATGCAAAAGTAGATTAGCATTTCCCGCTTTCATAGATTAGCATTTCAATTTCGCAATTTCATTTCTGCAAGCGTAGATTAGCATTTCAATTCCGCAAGCGTAGACTAGAATTTCATTCCTGCAATTTCATTTGAGCAAAATAGGTTAGTCCTTTCCTGCTTTCATTTCAATTTCGCATTTTCATTTTAGAAAGATAGTTAGTTGCAGTTCAATTTATTTCAGTTTTGCAGGTAGAAGTAGAAAAAAGCAAAAAATCAACCAAAAATATTTCATTTCATGCCTTGTAGGAGTAGAGATAAGTTAGAAAAATGATTGCACAACACCCCCACTACTTCACACAGCCAACATTCTCTCTTCTTCGATGGCTGTGACTAAAGAACCCTTATGTGGACAGCAAGACATATTTGAAGAACCTCAAGGGAAGAAGAAGAAGAAACCATTCCTCTGGAGCAAATGGCTACAAGCAGAAATGTTGGGAGCAGTACCTTGTCCAAAGATGAATTTGAAGATCAGATGGAAGATTTCAAGAGTGATATTAGGCAGTTTCTTGCCATGCAATTGGATACCCTGTGGATCTAAAATAAGCAAGAGGAAGCCAAGAGGGCTTTGGCCATTTTTTGTCCTAGGTGCACTAGAAAGCATCATAGGAACGAATGTCCATTGTACTCCATAGAAGTGTGTTTTGTATGTGAAGAATACCATCCTACAGATCAGTGCCCTTCCTTACCCAGAATCAAAGCTGCATATCAGAGAGCCAAAGGAGCCACTGAATCACTCTATTATATGAACCAAAGGAGGCCACATGAACCTAGATCTTATCAGCAGGAACTGCAAGGGACATTCGAGACCTATTATGACCCCTATCAAGCCACTTTCATGCCTTCTTGGGGTCCCCCTGCTCATCCTTCCTAGTTCACACCTCCTCCTTGTTCCTTCACAGATCCATATCATGCCCAACCAGCTGCTCATTCATTTCACTCTTATGCTCAGCCACAACCTCAGTGGAATGCACCTCATCAAGGGTGGAGGCCCCAATACAACTCTCCTCCCACTCCTTCGCCTCCACCACCTTCTTGTCCACAACCATCGCCTCCTGCTCCACCAAAGCAACCCCAAATGCCTACCCAACCACAACCCCATCCGCATCCATCTCAAATGCACACCTCCACTCAACTATCCGTACGACCATTTCCAAAACCATACCATGGAGCAGCTCAACCCAATTGCAAAGCTGAGGCACAACATGTCCAAACAACTGCTCTTGAGCTCAATGATCTTCACCATAGCTCAGGAAGAGTATTGCAAGAAAGAGACTATATTGAAAGCATTGAAGGACCACATCAGGCAAAAGAAGATTCAGAAGAGGAAATCAAAGAACCATGGGCTTTACTTGATGAAGAGAAGACATCAGAAGCAGAGATGAATAAAGATCCTTCATGGTTACCATCAAATCTTCCATGTATTCAAGAGAAAGATCAGCAAAAAGAGGAAGATGAGGAATTCATGTTAGAAGGTGACATGAAACTTGATCCAGATCAGCAAAAGAACCAAGGATATCAGAGCTATATTGAGATATGGTTTCAGACGGTCACTAAGTTGCAGCGGTACTATCTTCTTCAGCTATGTTTGATCCCTTCAAAGTCAGATCATTTGGTCTCTAAAATCTGGATACCTGTCAAAGCATGCATTTCGAGCCTTCACATCATCTTGTCTCTAATCTCGATGTGCACATGGATCCATTGGAAGTATTCTTACACTCGAAAATGATTTTGTTTTTCAAGTAGGGTAGGGTAGAGAAAAAAAAAAATGAGAAAAAAAATGAAAATAAGAAGAGAATAAAAATCTAAGGTGAAAACCTCCTCGGAGGTGCCTTAGATTGGCTCATTGATCAAAAACCTCCATGAGGCGGTCAATGGGTTGGGAAAAAAGAGAAAAGAGAATAAGATCTCTGGGTGAAAACCTCCCTTGGAGGCGCCCAGGGCAGACAATTAGGGTGAAAGCCTCCATGAGGCGCCCTAGTTGTTTTTCAAAAAAAAAGAGAAAAAGAAAAAGAAGAATAAATCTAATTTCCATTGAATAATTTCAGGTTGCAGCAATGACATTGCAGGTCAGGAGGATCACTCAAAACAAAGACAAAGGAGTTTTTGTGCCTTCTAGAGGAAGTTCTATATTTCTACAGGAAACATCCTGTAGAACCTTCAAGCGAGCCAGATTCGATTTTGGAAGGGGATCTAAAGCTTGGAATCCATCGGTTATTCCTGCAGGCATCCATGTTCCCATTCCTCACCCTTTTCCATCATCTTTTCCACCTCATTGTGCTTCTTCATTGTGCTTCTACAGGAAGTTCCTGTAGAAATTGTAGGAAGCTAGAAATGGATTTCAAAGAGGCGGTTTGGTTAACATGGTAGCTTCCTCAAGGGTTCAGAAGTCCTCCTGCAATCTTCAAACTCCTCCTCCATCATCTCCATACCTGCATCACATCCCAAGTTCATTTTTCTTACCATGCAACAAAACTGCAGAATGCCTTGAAGCAAAAATACCTAGAACAGAATTTGTTTTTTCCCTAACTTGAAAACCATGCATCCATTTGAAAAACCATTTTACAGAGAATCATACAGGGGTGATGGCAACATGCTTGAGCAGTTTCAGCCAATTCCGGTGCACGGTTTCCAAGAAATCAGCCTCCATCACCATCAGCCATTTTTGCATTTTCTCCATATCCGTGCATCCGTTTCAAAACCTATTTCATGGGGAGATGCATATGGGTGATAGTAACCTACCCAAGCAATATCAGCCAATTCCGATGCATGGTTTCCGAGAAATTGATCTCTGAAATCTTTAGCCATTTTCCATTTTTCTCGAAATCTGTGCATCCATTGATCACGATTTTGCTATGGGAGGTGCACCATGATGATAGGAACGTGCTCAGCAAGTTTCAGATCAATCCGGTTCACCGTTTGGAAGCAATGGCGAAAACAAGTTCTGGTCCGGTGAAAATTCAGCAACAGCAGCTTGAAGGTGCAGATTTGAACGTGGAAACAAATGCCTGCAGCTTAGATCTAGTCAGAGGACACCTGCACAAGGAAAAAAAACCAAAAATCATCAGCCAAGCCCTCATGCAACCAAAGGATCCACGCATACAGCAGCAGAATATGAGCATGCAGCAGCAAAAAGCACTTCACAGCAGCCATTTGACTTCAGGTACATGACTAAAACCTGTTCCTCTATTGCATGAATCTAATTAAAGAAATGCATGAACGAATGGAATGGTGAAATTGAGCCATGAATATAGCAAGGTTAAGCCGATTGCCTTCTCTAGAACTCAGCTGGAAGTCACGCAGTACACGTAGACAGCTGACTTACGTGAAAATTAAAGCAACCAGGAGTGTTGGCCGGTTAAACTTCAGTTCAATTCACGGCAGTGATTACAGGGGGAAAACACATAGTTCGTAAACAACACTTCCAGTTGCATGTGGCCACGTACACTTGGCCACTTCACTCTCTCATGCAAATCACGCAGCAATTAAAGACGGCTCAGCTAAAACATATGAACTGTTGTTCATCTGCACTGTCCACATCCTCAACTAAAGTGTGCACAATCAGTTAACCTATCGTCCTCCACTAAGTTTTTCTACCTGTTTTCAAAATTATCTCGTGTATCAGATCGTTCAGAGGTGCAGAGACATCCTACAGGTGTTTCTACAGGAAGTCTTCTACAGGAAACGCAGAAAACAACCATGAAAAAAGAAAAAACCTGGGATTTTCGGCGAATTCCAAGCTCCAAACGAGGTAGGATTGGGGAAACTTTGTTGTGCATGATCTGTTGGTGCAAAATGGTGAATTGAACATGGAATTAAATTTTAAAAATGAGAGGAAAAGTTTTCCTTCACATTGAAAAAATGTGAAAAGTCTGCTTGCATATTTTCTGAGTTCTACACAGTACTTTTTTCCTCTGCATTCTAAGCCTGGCTTCTTCCTTCTCACCTTCTTCTGAAAAGAGAGATGCAACCATAGGAACTAGGCTTGTGTGAAAGAATGAATTTGCAAGGCTGTCCACTTTCTAGAAGGAAAAAAAACTATGTTATTTGGTCTCTGATTTGTCAAAAAAATTGATTTCTTTTCAAAAACTAAGGAGCAAATTCAGGTTGGAAAAGTTTGAAGAGAGAAAAATTGGAAGTTGTTGTTGTGAAAAACACGAAAATTCCAGGAGCAATAACAAGTTTACAAGAGGGGCAATGAGCTATCTTTTTAGAAGAAAATATAGGTTTTTGCAAAATTTGTGGCTTCAAGAGAAGAAGAAAACAAATAGTTTTATTTGTTGCATGTTTATGCAAAAGAAGTGATGCAATTCTAGGGAAGAATCAAGCTTGAAGAATGTGGAAAAACCAATGATGAGGGAGCACAAATCATTCAAGCAGAGGGCAAAACAAAGGAAGAACAGAAAAGAAAAAGACTAAAGCAGAGAGGGCAGAGACTAAACAAGACGAGAAGAAAGCCAAAACAGAGCATGAGGAAGCAAGCTAGCAGAGGCAAAAAAGACCAAAGAAGAGGAAAAAAAGGAGGAAGAGACACACCATGAGATATCAGTGACAGTAGACCGAAACAGTTTCTACAAGAAACCAGAAAACAGCCACTACAGGACTTTCTACAAGAAGTTTGGGGAAAGGGCAGCAGAAGGAGAAATTGGCCGAGATTTTAGCTAGGGAGGCAGCACCTGTGCTGGCCACCCTAAGCACATCCATCCCCTCCATGAACACTCATTCTTTTCAGGGTCGGACACAATTTATTCATGGTTCAACCTTCTACAGGAAGCTACAAGACTTTCTTGAGGAAGTTCTGTATTTTTACCAGAAACATCCTGTAGAAGCCTTTGGGCAGGCCAAAATCAATTATGGAGAGGGATTTGAAGCTTGAAGTTTGTTGAGGAGGCATGAAAAAACTCTTTTCTTCCATCCTCCACTGATTTCATCTCCTTTCACCACCATTGCCACCATCAGATTGAATATATTTGCACAATCATACCAAAGCTGAGAATTCTCTAGAAAAAGGAGCAAGTAGTGGGAAGAAGCAAAGAGAAAAGCATGGTTTCATGACAGAGAAGAGGACATCACTTCAGAAGCTTGGCATGACAGGGAGGCCACCAAGGCCATCAAAGATGAGGAGATAAATTGGTTTCTCAGAGGATGAGCAACACTTTCAGTAGGGGGTGATGATGAGCCCCAAAAATGGATGATTATTTGGGCTCATTCAACCTCCTAATTCGACTTAATCCACCATTCTCATTATTTTATTGCATGTTTTTGATTATATTTATGCTAATAGAGTGAATTGGGTTAGTCATTATGCCAACAAGTCTAATGTGTGCTTTGTGTAGCCTTTTTGGTCAATTTGGAGACAAAATTGAAGGTTTTAATGAGCACTTGGCAGCCAAATTCGTGGGAGAACAAGGGAGAGGATTTGTAGGAAGGTGTCCCCTTCATTTATGGGCCCTTACCTCGAATTCTCCACCATCAACTCGGAGTTCAAGGGCCCCCAAATCAATTAACACAAGGGCAGCCAAGCAAGTCAAGTAGGACTGTTGTTAACTACAAGTTTTGGGCAGCCGAGTCCCTAAAGTTTAGGAGGACTGTTGGGTCCTCAATTTGTATAAATAAGAAGGCTTAGGGCCTCATTTTGGTTAGCTGGTAGTTAGCCAATGGTTAGTAATTTTGTAGGCAGAAGTTAGCTAGTTTGTATTTCGATTTTTAGGCAATAGATTAGCTTTGCTTTCAGCTCATTTTCAAGTTCTCCTTGTGGACAGTTTTGATGTAACTCTTCATTTCTTGATCAATAAAGATGAATCCAGCTTTGCACCAGCTCTAAATCTCTCTTAGGAGGCTGTAGATCTTTGGGTTAGGCACATCTCAAGCGTCCAGTACCTCCTTTGTTTACCCTTATGTGTCTTTGCTGCATTCTTAGAATAAAATCTGCCATTTAGATCTAAATCTTGTTTTGTAATTTAGGATGCTTTTGATGATTAAAGTAGATTTTCATATTCAGATTGATTTGATAGGTTGATAACATAAAGGATCCTTGGAAAAAGGGCTCAATCACCTCTGATCTCACCTCTCCCTCAGTGGGATCAGGAGTTGTGACTAGGATGACTTTGCTGCCCACAAAAACACTGACTTTGCTTTGCCATGCAATCATTAGTGTTTGGTTTTCATTTGCAGAAGTTGGTTACATGTTTAGATCTTTGAATGCTTCATTGAATAGTTAATATACATGGTTTCCTTGCAAATAAAGCTGTTGTCCATTCATGTTACTGTTAGCTAGATCATATTAGGGTAGCATAACTAGATCTTTGTTTTCTTGCATGTCTTTGTTGGTTCAGTTGGAAACACAAATTGCAGAGCACCTGTACCACTTCTCTGTCTACCCAGACTCCCTCAAACCCATCTTCTCCATCTCCTAACTTGGGTTCTTGCCTCACGTTGCCATACTGCCCTCATAACCCTACCTTTTGTGCAGCATTACTTCAGTCTTATTGGAACAAGTCCAGCCATCTACACCTTCTCCTCAACTCCATCCTCCAAGTCTTGAACTCCCATACACCCCTATTTCACCTCCATACTCATTCCTCCACCTTTTACCCTCCATCCATGCTCCAAAATTCCATTACTAAACATCATGTAGAAAAATTACAGAACATCCTGTAGAAATCCCAGAACATCCTGTAGAACCCCTGCAGACTTCCTGTAGAAGCTCATAAATGCAGTTTCTTTGCAGCCAAACTTTGTGAAACTCTCTGGAAGGGTGTTAGGGACCCCTTAGACCCTCTCTGAACCTTCCCAACCTTTCCCAACCATTTCTCCCCTTGATCTACCCCTGCACAGTAAAAAGCCAGTTAGAAGCACATGCATGATAATTCTAATAACTTATTAAAAAATACAAAAAGATGTTTTCTTCAGATAGTGATAACTTAGAAACATGCATTTTACCTTCCTAGAAGTCAATGGCATTCCTTTCAGTAGCTTGCATCCTCTTCCTTGCATCAGTAGGACTAGCTAGTAGAATTAGGGTTTGCTAGGGTTTGCGTTTCTTTTTGGCTTTCAGTTTCTTTCCACAAGTAGATTAGCTTCCTTTGAGTTAGCTTTCATCCATTAGTTAAAAAGATTCTTCTAAGAGCTCATAGAAGTTGGCTTAAGCCCCTAGCGGACTTGTGCCAGCTGACCAAGTGACAGCTGCAGCAAGAGATAGTACTTGTGCATATAGCACCGTCGCTTCCAAGTTTGTTACGAACTACCGGGTTGATAAAATTAAAGAAGGGAGTTCCAGGAGTTGTAGCATTATTGCTGCAATACTGGAGCTCACCACACTTGTCACTTCAGGCTCATTAAAAATCGAAGGCGACTAGAGTCATATTTTGTTTTTCTCGACTCTTAAAAATTGAAAAAACAAGGTGTGTCAAAGTGTCTAAAATTCATTTAATTCGGAAACATTTTCCCCTTTATTTTTAGTTGATCGAGTAATCCGCAATCGTGGAAGAAAGTCAATTGAAACCGCATCGTTCGCGGAGGCTTACAATTCAACCGTCTTTCTCACCAGAATCAAAGCGAACTCGTTTAACCGTTTCAAAGTCCCCTGGTCGGGTTAGAACAAGTGTTCCGACACCCTCGGAGACTCCGGTTACTCCAAACATTTCTGGTATCCCTGCCTTTATAGAAGAAGTTCCACAGCTACCAGAGGACAGTAGAACTGATCCTAGTGTAAAGGTAAAATCTTCTATTCCTCAACTGGCTCCATCTACAGCTGATTTGGAAAGTGTTATTCCCCAAACATCTGTCGCTGTAGAATCTATACCTTCTTCGGCACCGGAAATATTTTACGGACCTGACGGTCTACCTCTTCCACCTAGATTGATAGCTATAGAATAGATTGTGGAGGATCCCCCGTCTAGTACTCCATCGCATTTTGGAGTCGGGATCACCCTATATCCTTCTTCATCAAAATTTAGTCTACCGTTATCGGAAGCTCCTGTAAAATCGCTAGAAAATCTTTTGGATAGACTAGATATGTCTGAACAACCGTCGACATCTAGGACTGTGTCATCTAACACAACGACGACAGAACTTCCTGCTGTCACTCCAACAATGTTCACCGGCGTACCATCTGTCCCAACTAGCTCTCAATCGTTGGATGGATGCCATCCAAGGGTCGTTTTGACAGTATGGTCTGTTCCCGTTTGTTCGTCCAGAATAATATCTGGAATCTCTTATGTTGACTCTCAGCAATTGATCCTTCACGGTGTCAATTTGGGTAGTCCGGTCCTTAAAGGAAAATCATTCCTTTGAATACCAGATTATTGCCGTATGGGGGGCAATATACCCTTTCATTATCTCCTCCGGGAGAACAAACATACGAGAGTTCACAACAGAATTCAGGTTATGCTGGAATTACATCCAGTGGTTGGATGCCAATACTGCCTCAACAACCAAGAGTTGTATACTCAATGCAACAAAGTCTTCCTATGTCGAATATCCCCACTACACCGGCTATTGTGACAGTGTCACAAGTACAAGCATTGCCTATTGTATGCCAACCTCCTCAGGTCACAATTCAACAGCCCCTTGTCTCTACGATGCCACCACAATCATCGATTAGTGGCTCCCTAGCTGGAGCGACCCAGGCTCAAATGGGTATCATTACCCCTCATCTTGGTCAAACAACCAGTATTGGACAACAGCAAATGGTTTCACAACCATTGCTGGTGCAATATCAACAACCGCAATTCCAACAAGTTTACCAAGGATCTGAGCACCAAATATTTGCAAGTAATGGGCAGCCGTATATTCAAAACGGATAATATCAACCATTTCATAATGGTTATGCCCATCAACCTTACCAAAGTTATCAGCACCAAATGCATTATGCTGGTATGCAAAGACCCACTGCTCAGGCGATCCCATCTTATCCTGGGTATGCTTCGCTGAACCTCAATCAACAGTTGCCTTTCATGGCGACTTTAGAGTTACCGGATCTAAATCGACTAATGAATGATCCAATTGCTTACGCCCCTTGGTGGCCAGCGATTCCTCATAAACTTCCATCAGATATCCCTAAATTTAATGGAAATCCGGGCGAAGACCCGTCGAATCATGTGATGACTTTTCATCTGTTGTGTTCATCCAACACCCTAAACGATGATTTGATTAGGCCTCGCCTTTTTCAGCGAACGTTAACTAGTCCGACAGCAAAATGGTATATCGAATTGCCTAGAGCTTTGTTTGATAACTTTAGTACCCTAGCCACAACCTTTTTAACCCATTTTTAGTTACCCATAAGGTATGAAATGGGAACAGAACTTCTTACCAATTTCAAGCAAATGACGGCTACTCACATATCCGATCATATTCATGAGCAACAACGTCATCGTAGAATGGTAAAAACATATGTTCCTGATCAGCTGTTGGCTAAATGGCTTATTAAGTCACTATTACCTTCCATTACGGAAGATGTGGCAAAGGGAGGAGTCGTCACTGAAGAGCAAGTCATTGCTCATGCACAATATCTAGACTTGATTTATACTCAGTTTGGCACGCTCTACGCTAAAATCCCTGACGCTCCCAGACCGGAATTTTCCATTCCTCCTCCTCCTAAATCAAACAAATACTCTCATGCCGACGATGGCGTGATTGGTATGACAAGCACGAAATCAACAAAGGCTACATCTAAAAAAGCCCGTAAGATTTCTAATCAAAATGCAAATGAGGAACTTCTTGCCTCGAAAGTAAATGCCGTATCGACTGACAAAGGCAAAGAAACCAAGCAACCAGGAGGCAAGAAAAAAAAGAAAGGGAAGAAGAAGAAACAAGAAGAGTTATCCCATGAAAAATCTTTTGCAAACCCTTCTGGAGATAGGAAACCAAATCGTCCATGTCTTATATGTGATGAGGATCATTGGACAAGAGAGTGTCCATATAAAGCTGAGCTTAGAAAATTCTTCAAGAATTCGAAAACCTTGGTGGTATTGAATGATCCGTTTCCAAATCCACCAATCTGGTTGCTCGTGACAATGCTTCCCTATCCCAAGTGCTAAGGTTGTCAGTTTCGAAGCAGCAAAATGATGCTTTGATATCGAAAAGGAATAAAGATTACGGGAATCCACAGATGTCGAACAACAAGGCTAATGATCAACCTAGTAGTTCGACAACAACTTCAACCGAAGTTGTGCCACCCATCACTCTGGAGCTAACAATAAAGCCGTCATAGGGAGTAGTAAAAAAATCAACGTTTAATCCTCGTGCTAGAGCAGCACAGAATTATAATATAGTGGAGGATCTGGCCCAATCGCCATCCGCTATGTCGAATCTTGAGGTACTGCAAAATTTCCCCTCCCAAAAGCAGGCTTTGTTATCAGCAATAAGTGGGATTGACCCAATGGATTCCAATCTTGTGTCCTTTAATCACAAACGATATGACCCTCAGTTACCAGCTCAACTAGCTTTCCTCATTCAATTGAAAGCCCTCAACAAAATTTTTCATCAAACAATTATTGATGAGGGGGCATCTACATGTATTATGTCGATGAGTTGCTGGAAAAATTTAGGATCTCCACCCTTGTCGTGATCTTTGACGACATTAAAAGAATTTGATGGATGAACATACACCCCATACGTGATTTTAAGTAACTTGCAAGTCGAACTGGAGGGAAAAACAGTAGAAATAGATGTTGAAGTAATTGACGGAAACCTCGATTACAACATCCTATTGGGAAGGCCATAGATATATGCTATGGCAGCTATTGTATCAACATACTTCAGAAACATTGCATTTCCTTTCCAAGGAGGAATTAAAATCGTTGACCAACAAACCTTTCTCCCCAACAGTTCACAAGTTACGGGAAGCATTCTGATGATCCACAGAAGCCCTCATTTGCTTCAAAATATCGGAGTAGGCCTACTAAAAGACCCTACAATGATGGGTACTTTTGCCCTACCGCCTCCAAACAATCTGGCGGAAGTGGCCATGGTGGGAACCTGCAATATGATATCTTCTAGATTCGGAAGATTCCTGAACATTTTGACAGCATGGATCATCGCCATTTTAGAAATATTGTAGCAATCAATTTTCTTGGCCTGGGGGGCAAGCCCAAATCAACACTCATCGAGTGTTTGGATAAATAGGTCTAAGGAATATGGTACCTCTTCAGATCCTTGGTCGCATGTACATTTCACAGAAAAAGGAATCATTCAGTCAATGATGATAGGAGAGGCACCATGGGAAGATCACCACCATCGTTCCCGTCTTCCGGATTACCATGAAGATAATTCCAGCGACCTTAATCATCCTTTAGTTTTTGATTTTCTATCAAATATTGTAAATACGATGGATTCTGAGGACAGTTCTTATCTCATGTCGACCTCGTTAAAAAATGAAACAAGGAGTCATGAGGATAGTTCTTTTACTGTATCAAATTCATTAAAAAATGAAACAACTCCCTTTCCAAATGAAGTCTTTGATAACGATCTCGTAAAATCCAAGTCGAGTCTTTCAAAGATCTCGAAGGTAAACCTTCATTACAACAACCGTGTTGAATGCAATGAAGCTTGGGGGGCATGCACCTCGGTGTGCGTTATTATGTTGGGGGCATGCAAAGTTATCATGAGTAGTGTTACCGCAAGGTTCAAGCTCATTAAAAAATAATCCCGCCATGAGCAGTTTTACACAAAGTTCAAGCTCGTTAAAAAATAAACCTAGCCATGCGCAGTTTTTATGTGGAGTTCAAGCTCGTTAAAAATTAAACATAAGCAACGAGTAGTTTTTATGTGGAGTTCAAGCTCGTTAAAAATTAAACATAAGCAATGAGCAAATGTTCCCCCCAGAGTTTAAGCTCATTAAAAAATGAACCAATTTCCGGTAAATAACTATTGTGAATGCATTATCATCATCTTTTACACATTGGTCATATTCTCATCATCACCTCCACTTTCTTTTAGCCGATCATTCGCCCCCATTTGATTTTTTACCCCTTTTTGAGGAACAGCTGCGAAGAGTGATCCTGTTAGCCATCCTTGTGACACTGCCGTGATTGGAAAATTCCAAGCCTTACCTGGAAATCGCTGCTACCCGAAATTATCACTCGTTCCTAAAAAAACGAGTCTCCTTTAAGCTCTTTTCATTTGACTCATAAAATATGAAGCGATTGGCCTCTCCAGCTCGTTAAAGCAACTGGAAGTGTTATCCCTCCTCTAGATTTTAATCTTTTTGGACCTGAGGGATTATTACACAAAAAGATCGAGCGCTTGTTTTGTTCGGCTCATTAAAATTACCGAAAATTCATCCCTTTTGTATTATTTTATACTTTTTTGGACTTAAGGGATTATATGACGAAAAAGGATTATTGGAGTTTCCTTTACGTCCCTTTCAGACTCTCTAAAATTGAAAAGGACCGAGTTATCTTTGTCGTTAAACTCGTTAAAACCGAATAGCGACAAACTTGTCCATACAAACAAGAACGAGTTTCACTGTCTCTAGGCTCGTTAAAATATAGCGACGGGTTTTCCCGAAGGGAAAATTATAGAACAAGCATATGTTATCCTCCTCAAGCTTGAAAAAAATAAAGAGGTACTAGTCAGGAATGACTGGGGAAAATTGGGAAGAAAACTTGAAAAAACTTTGTTGGTAGCAAGGTCGCTCTTGAACATGACACTTTCACTCCATAACAGAGTCGGGTTGGGTTATTCCGTTCACCCGTCATATCACCATTAGTCCGTCACACCATCCATATTTGGGGTTAATGCTACAAATCCATGTCAGTGTCACTGGTATGTTCAAGAGAAGTCACTCAGAGAATTCACCTGTGTCTCATCCGCTGCAATACATTCACGCTCCATTCTTTCATGACCGCCACCTTGAACCCTGTATCATCATATCGTTTTCACCTCCATAAAAATCATTTGCTCAGTTCCGTGTCATAGATGTGGGATTCATTAAGGCCCTCCTATGACAAGTCACTTCTTGTCGACATCAGCTCATTATCCAAGAAGTCGGCCTAGGAACAGCCCTTTCAGTACTTTGAAGCCTGCATGCCTCAATGGCAAGTTTCTCACTTCTGGCGATAGGTTTACATCAATGGCCTTCGACCGAAAGATTTTGCATGGTGTTCGACGCCAAGTCCCTTTTTCACACCACGTGAATTGTACTGTCGTACCTTGAGGGTCATCATCATTATCAATGATTCCTCTCACGCCTGTTAACAACTTACATCATTGGCTGGTAATCAGGCGATGTCTTTCCATGTTCGACTCCAAAACATTTTTCACATGGATCGACTTGTCCTTTGAGTGAATATTGAACGAGTTTGAAGACCCCAGATCTAGTTTGATCCATCCGGGCTGCGATATATTCAGGAAAATAAAGACATCCAATGTACATCATTGCCGAACAGATGATCATCCGAATCAAGGGATGATGGCTCTACCAGAATCATCAGTCTGCGCACGACGATTGTCTGTCCTATGTACATGAAAATGAATTATAAAGTTGAGCATGGGAATGCCCGACTCAGCTAGATCATGAAAATATTATGAAGATAATGTATTGTATTGTATCTTATTACAGGTCACCTTCCAGCTTGAAAAAACTTTGGATCCTCATGATAAAGAATTTCACCCGACATCAAAAGATTAACGACCTCATGCTTTAGGGGGCAACTGTTATAGAGATTTTTGGGCACTACAACCCCAATCATACATGTCCATAAACCAAGGGCTCCTAAGTCACTAAAAGTGTTGCTTCACACCCTAAAGGAACAACGTTAGCTGATTACATCATCTCCCAAGTTCTCCACAGAAAACTGCTCACAACTGGTCAAAACTAGACCATACAGACTGCCTAGTGCAAAAGGTGCGATGCATCTCACCTGCCCAGTGTAAAAGGTGCGATGCATACTGGATAGCCCTTCTGTAGGGTGTGATGAGGGAGAGTGAACAAATGGAAGAGACAGTTTGCAAGGTGGATCGACATGGAATCTTCCAGAAACTTCTCCTATGACACTTGCTTCTCTGAATTCGCCCAGGGATGAGTAAGAGATCATCAATCTCCAAGTGGAATCAAGAACTATCAGAGAGAGGACACTAATCAAAATCCCAGAAGCTGACTTACCCCCCTGCAATCATCTATATATGGACCCCTCATCCCACAGATCCAGAGGCTGGAATTTTGTATCTTGTAAGGAAGTGCTGTTGGTTTCTTGGTGGAATATCACAGTGCTGGGTGATCTAAGATTTTCATGAGGTGAAGAAGGGATTTCATGCTCAGAGGATAACGCTGGGTCAGAAAAATTGGTTGTAATCCTCTTTGCTATTCTTGATATTAATAAAGCTATTCAAGTTTTCCTCCACATTCTTGTATGTTTGATGATATATGCATTTGTGTGGTCAATATATATTTGGTCCTATATTGTTTATGATTGTAGATCTTTGTTCTTTGATAGTATTATGCTGCTTTGATTCCACAGGTGACCTTTGGGGATGTGTAGACAACGGAGAAGCGGTAAAGATCTATCATAAGGGAGAGGAACCAAGCGCAAGAGTGAGGTTGGTGCCTTTCGTTCCCCTCTTATCTACTTCTCATAAAGGAAAGCGAAAGTAGTTTTA
Source organism: Pinus tabuliformis (assembly GCA_031772625.1). Lineage (NCBI taxonomy): Eukaryota > Viridiplantae > Streptophyta > Pinopsida > Pinales > Pinaceae > Pinus > Pinus tabuliformis. The sequence continues at coordinate 1,583,191,575 of CM062817.1, forward strand.
GTTTGTTTGTTCCTAAGATAGCTACCAATCTTAGTGGGACTAGCAGCTCCGAGTGGACACTAGATTTCCCGATAACAATATACTGATTTTACAAGGAGACTGATGGAGAGATTTGATCGGAGGGATCCAGAGCAGCATTTTGTTGAGCTGACAAGGCTCAAACAGACAGAGAGCCTAGAGACCTACATTGTAGATTTCTTTAGGGTCTCTATGATGGTGCTAGACCTATCCACGACACGGAGGGTCTATATGTATGTTGAGGGGTTAGTAGAGCCACTTCAGGGTTTAGTTCGATCCACTAAACCAGCCACACTCTAGGATGCTATCAGCAGGACCTGGGACTTACAGGATGTCTTACCCAGGACCCAGACACCTTACCCCCAGAGATAGACTTTCCAGTCTAAGGGGAATGATGTGAGGATTCCATCCCCAAAGGGGAATCCAAGATGAGTACATCTTGACGATGATGCCGGGAGGGAGCTGAAGAAGAAGCAATTGTGCTTCACTTGTCAGCAGCCATGGGCACCATGACATAGATGTGCTGTTGGTAAAGCACATTTTATTGAGGTCTTCTCCAAGAGTAGTGGAGAGGAGGATGACGAGGATGATGTGGAGGTAGGAGATAGCCATGCTGTACAGGGTCCTTTGCCACCACCACTACCAGAAGCAGGTGGTGCACCTTTTGCACCCACCGGAGGAGCCCTTGTAGCACTGCAAGGAGTTCCCAATTATGTGACGCTATGCGTACGAGGGACAGTACGTGGCCAGAGAGTATCAGTTTTGGTTGACAGTGGGGCGACCCACAACTTCATCGATGCCCAAATGGTTGAGCAAAGAGGTATATAGACAGAGAGCTTTGATGGGTTTTCAGTCTTGGTCCCAAGAGATTAGACCATGAGGTGTGCTCGTTATGTTCCAGAGCTTTCAGTGATGATGGGAACCTACACATTGACTTACCACTTTTTCATGGTCGATATTCTGGACACGAACATGATACTGGGTGTTCAGTGGCTTATCACTCTAGGGAAGGTCACGACAAATTGGAAGACCTTGGAGATGGAGTGGAATGATGAGAAGAAAAGGAGGCATGAGAAGATATGGGGACAGCACACATATCCGCCTCAGATTGTTTTGGCTCATCAGATGGAGGCAGTCTTCCGAAAGGGAGACATAGAGTGGGCAGTGGAGCTGCATGCATTAGAGACAAGGACTACAGGGTAGACGGTACACCCAGAGACACAGTCTATCCTTGATCGGTATGCCATAGTTTTTAGGGAGATTGCACAAGGACATCCACCGGATCGGGGGTTTGAGCACACCATCGAGCTTGAGCAGGGCATATAGGCCATGATTACCACCCCCTATAGGCACCCCAAGGCCTATCGGGATGAGATTGAGTGGGCTATCCAGGAGTTGCTGGCTCTTGGGCATATCCGACCAAGCACGAGTCCTTTTGCTTCTTCTGTGGTGTTAGTGAAGAAGAAGGACGGTACATTGAGGATGTGCATTGACTACAGGGCCCTGAACAAGAAGACCCTGAAGAACAGGTACCCCATACCCAGGATCGATGAGTTGATGGACGAGTTGAGAGGGGCATGTTACTTCTCAAAGATTGATTTGAGATCTGGGTACCATCAAATTCGCGTGAGGGAGTAGGACATTCCCAAGACCGCCTTCAAGTGTCACTATGGGCACTTGGAGTTCTTGGTGATTCCTTTTGGGCTAACCAACACCCCCGCTACATTTCAGTCCTGCATGAATCACATCTTCCATAGTCACTTGAGGAAGTTTGTGTTGGTATTCTTCAATGATATTCTTATTTACAACAGGACTTGGGAGGAGCATCTCCAGCACATTGAGACAATATTGCGTATCTTACAGGAGCAGCAGTTCTATGCCAAACTCTCCAAGTGTGAGTTTGGGTTGACGCAGATGTTGTATCTAGGACACATCATAGGGGTGGATAGAGTGAGGGTCCACGAGGAGAAGATCAGGACCATCAGAGAATGGCCAGAGCCGAGAAATGTGACGGAACTCCGAGGATTCATTGGCATTTGTACTTACTATCGGAAGTTTGTCAAAGGTTTCTCACAGCTTGCTGCACCCCTGACATATTTGACGAGGAAGGGAGCTTTCAGTTGGTCAGATACAACACAGTAAGTCTTTGATAGGCTCAAGGAGGTTATGAGAAGCTGCCCAATGCTTGCATTGCTAGATTTCATGCAGCCATTTGTTTTGGAGTGTGATACGTCGAGAGAGGGGATCGACGCAGTATTGATGCAGGGAGGTCACCCTATAGCCTTTGAGAGCTGGAAGCTCCTTTCGCACGAGAGGTTGTATTCTATATATGATAAGGAGATGCTGGCCATTATGCATGCATTGGCTAAGTACCGACAGTATTTGGTGGGTAATAGGTTCAGGGTGAGGACTGATCACAACAACCTCAAGTTCTTTTTGGAGTAGAGGCAGTTGCTGAGCAGGACAGTCCGGGAATTCTTGGTGAGGTGGAAGAATTTGTCGGATGAGGATGCCACTTGGGAGAGTGAGAAGATCTTGCAGCATCTATCACTTCAGTTGCTTGAGGACAAACAACATTTTGTCGGGGGAGACTGTAATATTCCTAATTAGCCATGGCTAATTGGAATATTCGATTTTGTTCAATTTTTGCCTTCTATAATTATTTGTAAATAAAAAAAGTGAGGACGGGGGACATATCTCACTTTTAGAATAAAAAGTCACTTCCTAGTAGCGCAACGTTGTGACTTAGAGAGGAGCCAAGGGGACCAAAGGGGGACGCAAAAATGGAGCCCACGCAGACACATGGAGGGACTGCGTAGGAGGGAAGAAACACGTGGCAAGCGAGGAATCACACAGGAGGAGGTGAGCCTTGGGATTGAGAGAGGCAAAGGGTATAAAGGAGAGAGGAGCCCCCTCATTTTGATCTTTCCGGTTATGAGCATTTGTGATAGTCATTTCGACTTAGAGCACGCTGACTATTTAGCTAGTCTGCAACATTGTTTAGTGCATTGAGTGTCTCCGTTAAGAGATCTCACCCTTAGCCCCGGGGGACTTCGAGTGCCTGCTCGAGTAAGGTATTTCCATTGGCATTCTGGTAGTAGTTTCATTAGCATTTCAGCAGCAGTTTCATCAGCGTCTTTGAGGAACTACGCAGAACCCCAAGGGGGTGATTTTCGGGGGTCGGCCATTTCAGAAAAGCTTTCTGGGTTTTTTTGGGTTTCTTGAGTAGAGTCTGATTCCAGAGTTTCAGCCTTTTCTTAGGAGGGGAGCAGCCCCAAATCCTCATTCGATTTCCAGTAGCAGCAGAAATAGGACAATTTTCCAACAGCTGGGATGCAGATCAATGTGAGGCCATTTCTTTGTTATTCTGAGTGTATTTCTTCACTTTCCTTGTGCAAGTCGAGGTGTCGTCTTTCTAATCACCTCTGTACTCATTCCTTTACTCAGTATAATAAAATGGCTTAGCATTTCTCACTGCATTTCATTTGTATCTATTTATATTTCATATGTTCATTATTGTTGCTACACCACTATTATATCTCTGTGATTTTCTCGGCTACTATACCACTTCTGCATTTCCCTGGTTGAGATTTTGCTGGGGTTTGAGGAATATTCCGGGTTAGGGATATTACAGTCTCGACCTTCCTATCTTCCAAGATTCTGAATTCCTACTCCATCGGAGCTTTGCGCATAGGCTCTGCCACCATCTCCGTTGAGTTTGGAATCACTACCAACTTTTTCTATGCACCAAGACTCCTCCAATCACTTTATAAATCTGCTATAATGGACTTAAGTCACCAAACTTTGACTAGTAGTAACACATGATCCGAGAGGCCATTTTCATACTTCCACATACCGTTGGAAATTTATTTCGGAGCACTAAACAACTATGATAACTCTAAGGGTATATAAGTTTATATCTTGAGGCAAAATATCTTATAGATCATGGGACTCCCAACCACCATAGTCATCATTTTATGGCTTCTCCAATAGGCCTGCTACTATAGTGATTCTCTACCAGATACCGCAACAACCATAGGACTCCCCCTAAGCTTATCACATCAACCACATCAATGCTAACATTTGCTTCCACAAACATCCATGCTTGTCTGGTTGACATCAATTCTAACACTCTTACCAACTATCAAACAATTCCAACTACCCAACACATCTCCCAGCCCAACACTCTTACAGCCACTAGCCATCCAGATAATGCCAAATATGCAACAATCTCCCCTTTTGGCATTGATGGCAACACCTCAACCTCATCACTTCTTCACTTTCATGGCCAATCCTTATGTTGCTTCCACACTTCTCCTAGCATAAGCCCCCAATGGCTTTATCTCCTCTCGATGGGCCATCATAGCTTCTCCAATAATTCTCTTCCCGTTTGACATCAATGGAAAAGAGCTACAAGCTGCCCTTTTTTTTCATGCAATCATTGACTGTCAATGATAGAGGGTTTGGTTTCTTCAAGGGTTAATAGCTATTGCTACTCTATAAATTGGACGTGTGTGATATTCTCCCCCTAAACATATATTACCTCTTCTTTAAATTTCTCTAGTTCTGAATGCCTTAGGTTATTGGTTGAATTCTCTCTCTGTCGACGATACATATTTTGTATCAATTAAAATGAATTGATACCAATTAAAATTGCTCATGGTATTGCTACTATTACAATTACAATCCAATAATGATGCATTTCGACTTGCTCTTCATCGTTTTTGTTGCTTCATCCTCTATTCTCACTTATCCTGAGAATCTCAATCACTTCTCCCCCTGAGATCATACGTCAAAATATGGAACACTACTTAGACAAGACCAATTGCACTAAGAAATAGGTACAAATGAGATAATGTACCAAACAAACTTTTATAGCTCCTTTTTTTTCCAGAAAGAAATGCTCACTTGCAAAAAAAGTTACTCAATATAAGCCCAAACTATTAACTAACATAGCGCTAGCAATTGAAAGTTAAGGTACACATACAACTTATACCAAGTGTGTTCATGAACATAAGACTACTAGGAATTATCGAATTCATAACTTAAATGAAATAAGGGTATTCCACCCATGGTGAAAACCTTTCATTTAGTCAGAAATATTTCTTCATAAGGCTGACTATTATTGCCTCGTACTTCTAAATAAAGCATCTCCCCCTAAGCCAATGCTCTATGATATCTTGCAGTTGCTTCTTCGCATATGCTTGGGGACTGATCCTATGGACCTGACTTGACTGTGCGCTTCATGTCATTCCACACTTCTGTTGCAGCTCATCTTCTTTTCACAACATAAAATGTTGTGTACTCCCCCTGAAATCATGTTGATTGCACTCCTCCTCTCTCTTTCAATGCTGATACATTTGAAATAAACAAATACATTATTGTCATCAGCAAGGGGACTTGATGATGACTTCAATAATCAGATGCACCTATCTATTTTTGTCTTCTATCTTCCTTCATTTGACTTATTCAACCTCCCTTGAGGCCATTTTCTTCCTTTACTGAAGAGAGGTAAATGATCTACTCCCCCTAGGAAGATCATCCTCCTTATTTTTCCAAAATTTCAATGACCGAGTCCTCAAGAAATCATTACCTTTAAGCTTCTTCTTTGCCCATGTTTGGGCTTTCTCTTGGCTGCACATGGCTAGAGGAAACCTCTCCTTCAAGTCCTCCTTCAACCAAGTCTTCTTCCTGCCTTTTTTCCTTACAGATGGGTCTTCTACAAGAGTAGGAGGATCATTCTTTTGATTTCTTCCTCCTATTTTCATCTTTCCCTTTTGACAGTGAGCACTGAAGAAAAACTTGTATTCCTCAACTCCATTATTTCTTCTTGTCTTCAAATCTTGAGTTGTTACATTTGCATGCTAATGCTGAGAATCATGCCATTTCTTCTCATATTTGCAGCTTTCTCTCTTCTGCCCAAGATTGCCACAATTGTAGCATTCAATCTGGCCTAAGAATGGGGCAGGGGAGTTACTATTATTGACAACAATATTTCAAAACTCCTATCAATTCCAACATGCTTTCTTCTAGCCTCTTTATGCTTTCTTGGGTTGCTACTACCAAACACATCTTGTTTTCTTGCATGCCATCTACATTCCATGGCTTTATGTCTGAAATTATTGCAAGAAAGACATTAAACATGAAATAGATTTTGATGATAGACGTTACCTTTTATTTGAAGGATTTGTCCTTGAGGGGGAAATGGCTTATGTTGGTTCTTTATGTGCCTTCCATGTAAGTTTTCATTATGTCCTTGCATTCCTTCTTGCTACTACTTGGATTTCTTCTGCTTCTCTCCTTCTTGTTGTTTCTTACCATTATGTTGTTTCCTTTTCTTACCTTGCATATGCTTCCCAACAATTTCTTTCCATTTTTTGTTGTTGGAACCTCGAACTACATTTACCTAGGAAGTTGAATTTTCAGCGTTCGCAATCTTGGAGCTTTATTTTTCTTTGAAACCCAAACTAGCTTTGATGAGAGGGGATCTCTACTTAACAAGCATATCATTCAAATCCTTTCTGGTCTCCTCACACTTTTAGTATTAATACAACTCTTTATTATCCATTTCTAGGTCATGTCTCAATGAGACTACTTCATTTCATAGTATCTTAGAGTGATATTCTCTTTCACCTAGTTGAATGGTTAACCTCCCATTTAATCTGTTAGCCTCTTCTTATTGATCATTTATATCAACTATTGTTTTTCTCAACTTTTCATTCTCAATCTCGTAAATTTCCAATTTCTCTTCTTGATTGAGATTTTCCTTTGATAGATCCTTGACCTCATTTAGAAAAGAGATCAACTTATTTCTAAAGTAGATCCTTTCATTAATATCCTTGTCTTTGCTATCAGAGGTGCTAGCAAAGTTACCACAAAGATCTAAATTCCTCTCTGTGTCCATGGAGTCTTCCACAGGTCTCAGGGATATCCCTTCTTCATCACTGCTAGGGGTACTCTTATTTTATCCTATGGATGAGCACGCTTGGGATCCCTCTTCTTCTTCAGAGGATCCCTCTTTTTCTATTGCTACTAAAGTAGGTATGTCTTCATTACTACTACTAGATGCATGGTTATCTCTATCCTCAAGTGATTCACATGAACATATAGATAATGAGTGACCTATTTGTTTACATTTCTCACAAAGCAATAACTTACCTTCTAAGCCGCATGAGATCTGAGTGATTCACCATCCTTGGAATGAAGATCAATAGTTTTCTCACAAGAATAAATATCTTCAATATTTTGAGAATCTTCCTTTTTATATGTCTTCTCCTTTTTCTTCCTTTTCTTCTTATCACTAGCAGCTACATGTTCTAGTTCACTGTTTGAGCAACATGGTTCTTTGACCTCCTCTTGAGTTGTATAGCCTTCTCCTCCATATAGACATTGCAATCTGTCCAACATTTCATTTGCTGACTCATAATGCCTCACTTTATTAGCATCTGGCTTGGATAACCCTTTCATGATGATTTCCTTGGCTTCTGTATTAAACTCATTCCTCTTTCCATATACCACACACAACCAAATGTATTCATTAACTATCGTCAAGTAGGCTTCCATTCTGATCTTCTAAAGCTCATAGTCATATCCATTTAAAAATGGATCTCCTTCTATTGTTACCCAAAATTGATTAGCCATTGTTTCCTTATGATCTACCTTCTAGAGATTAAGTTAGTCCTAAGGGAACCAGGCTCTGATACCAATTGTTGGAAACAATGTTAACATTGAGATGGGGGTGAATCGATATTAAGGTTAATTTAAACTTTTATGTTAATTCATTTTTACTCATTCAAACTTGGCATCTATTACGTGAGAGCAACCATTAACAAACCATAACATCAACCATATCAACCAATACAAGCATACACATCATGAGCAACAAACAAATGAGACACAGAGGTTTTATGTGGAAACCCTTTTGGGAAAAAACCACCAAAGTTTGTTGTTGTTATTGATGTAAAAATAAGAGCACCTATTGTATTACATCAATATGTTTGTGAGCCACCACTCACAGGAAGCACCAACTCCCTTTGATTGTTTTCTAGCACCCACTAGCAGGAAGAACCAACTCCCTCCTTTTGTAGACAGATGATCAACCTACTAGAAGCACCATATGAAGCACCAACTTCATGGAATTTTTGTAAGCACCAACTTGCAATTTCTTGGATTTATGCAAGCACCAACTTGTAGGAGGAACCAACCTGCAAGCCTTCTCAGACACCGACTAGAGATGGAAGCACCACTTCCTGTATGCAGGATCCAACCCACATTCAAGGAGGAACATTAGCTCATTGTTTCTCTCAACAACATTCACTAACACACAACTCTCTCAGTACTCTAGCCACACCACAACATCATACTACTCTTGGCCCTCTGCTCTCAACAACATACGCTCAACTCTTAGCCTTCTTCTTCTACTCTTGAACTTTTGGCCATTCACATAGAAGCAAAGGATATATCTAGGTCTCTTCCATCTGCATATGCACTCTCGGCCTCTTCTCTGTAGAACAGGCTCACTTGGCCTCACACAAAAATGCACACACACCCACAAAACTCTCCACACAAGTCACTAGCAACAATGTTGCCTTCCCCCATATTTATCAATTGCAATCCTAGGTTTTATTTCACTCATGTGTTGTGTGTGTCAACCATCACTATGCCATTCAGATTGCCCAAGTGTACTCCTAACATGGTTCTCCATTCTATTGTTAAGTCAAAAACTTGGCCACTGCTCCTACATTAAACACTAGGAATGGGCTACTACACATTTATCCATAGTGAGAATTAATTCTCAGTCAAAAATTCACATCACAACTAGGCTCCCCATCCTAATTAATTTCTCACAGAGATTGAAGGGTACTTCATCATGGCTTCTCTATTATTCATTTAATTCAATGAGGTGTGCACAGGAGATCAGAGGTATCTTATTTCAACTCTGAGACAGAACCAACACCCTTCCTTGAACATCGTGGTCCTCATCGCCCTTGACTCCACGATATTGATAGTATCTATTTATTCTAGCAACCAACTTCTCTATTCACATTTACTCTTAGCTACCCAATGCCGAATCATTCATCCTGCATACACCTATGTGCTGCAATATTGGAGCCCCATATCTCATAACGTTATTAAGACAAATGTTACGAAATCACGACATTCTAAGCCCCTTTTGCTTAGCCTCTTTTCTGCCATAGGATCAATGCCTGTGACCAATGGTATAAAAATTAGTTGCTGCAATCTCAGACTCTCACATTTCGTAACTTTTATTAAGGTGATATTATAAAATCTCCAAATTCTGATATTGGCCTTTAGCCCCTTTTTCTTCACCCCTTATCGCATTTCCACCATACGATCAGGTGTTGTGACCAACAACATAGAATTTAGGTGCTAAGCCCTTCAGAATCCTGCTGGGGGTGAATATTCTCATGTTATTTCTCTCGTCATTAGTTCTCTGGTGTTCCATGACCAAACGCTAACAACATCGGAGTTCCTGATATCAGAAATTTTTCAAATTGCATTTACAGAGGAGTTATGAAAACTCCAACCTTTGATATTCCTACCTCCAAAATGTACTTCCCACATGGCATATTTACAACACTTAGGTGCTAAGACTTTCTTTATGCCCTTAGTTCTTTGGGCTCCCACGACCAAGCACCAATCAACATCAGAATCCCCTGATATTAGAACTTTTTTCAAATGCAATTACACAGGAGTTACGAAATCCCGACCTCCGATATGTACTTCCCAAATAACGTCATGCTCTCATCATAATCTCCCTGTGGCATCTCCTTAGTGGTGACACATGTCACTAGGATTTACCCCATTAGTCCACCCAATAGATTTTAATCTCACTTCCACGTGTCCTAAGTACATTCACATTAAGTTGATGTCATTTTCCACCGTCAGCTCTTGAGGGCCAATCAACTACTGCCATGTGTAGTGTACAAGGAGAGAGAAAGGGTTCCTGGTTATTTGGTTTTACATAAGAATTCCTTTGAAATCTATGCTCCCCACAACCAAGCATTGAAAGCTGCTTGGTTTCTAAACTCTTAAATTAATTCATTAATAAGAAATTATCAAATTTCGATTTTCCAAAGTTCCAGACCTCCAAGGTTCTGATATTCGTCCTTTCAAGGTTCTGATATTTGTCCTTGCGAGGTCCCCATATGTCAAGGTTCTGATATTCATCCTTCTGAGGTCCTGAGCCTCTGACCCTCGAAAATTCGGGGTTTCAAAATCCAGCCTGCTCCTTTCCATGTCATCTCGGTTCTCTTTTGAATAGACCTTTGAGCTCCCAAGGTCTCGACCTTCTGAGGTTCTGATATTCTGACTTCCTGCTTACTCGGAGCTTTGCGTAGAGGTTCTACCACCATCTCCACCAAGTTTGGCATTGCTGCCAACTTTTTCTATGCGACAAGACTCCTCCAATCACCTTTTAACTCTGCTATAATGGACTTAAGTCACCAAACTTTGACTAGGAAAAGATCCTGATCCAGGATGCCATTTGCAAACTTCCACACATCGTTGGAAAGCTCTTTCATGGCACTAACCAACTGTGCTAACTCCAAAAGTATCTAAACTAATATGTTGAGGCAGCATATATTCTAAAGGATGGGATTCCCAACCACCATAGTCATCATTTTATGGCTTCTCCAATAGGCCTGCTACTATGGTGATTCTCAACCAGAGACTGCAAAAACCATAGGACTCCCCCTAATCTTGTCACATGAAGCATATCAATGCTAGCATATGCTGCCATAAACATCCATGCTAGTCTGGTTGACATAAATGCCAACACTCTTGCCAACTGTCAGGCAATGCCAACTACCTAACACATCTCCCAACATGATTGTTGACATCAATGCCAACACTCTTGCAGTCACTAGACATCCAAACAATGCCAATTGTCCAACATGCTTCTGTAAGTATGGTTCCAGATTTGACAATAACATTAATCATCCTTTGCCTAAATTTTGGGCTTAAAGTAGATGGCTTCTCTAGCTGGTTGCTAGTGCTGATGGCATTGGAACGTTTTTGTGAAAGACTCAATTCTGACATTTGTCCCCATTACTTTCTAACCAAAAGTTGCATCAAATCTAATGCAAGTAAGACCAACATATTCCAAGTGTTATTCTTTAGAGATACACTTCAAACAGGTGTACACTTAGTCGATTTGTAGTTGTATGTGGCCTGCATTTGTAGTATCAATTGGATGGTGCTTATTGGATTGGAAGGAGGCGCTAATAAATGGTATCATAACCATTCTATGCTACCCTCTAAACCTAGGATGGTTGTGATATTATTGGGAATTTTTATTGCTTTGGTAATGTATAGCTCTGATTTGAAATTATGTTTGCAAATCAGAAGAATGTGCCATTTTAGGGGAAGAAATCATAAGAAAATTACTTTTATCATTTGTGCAACCAATTTTTTGGGAATACATTTTATTGTAGCCTCCAGTGCAATAGCAAGAGTTGTGGGAATGGAATTTTTTGGGAGATGGATATATAGTGCTTTGCAATGCCTATATTGGATGAAATGGACGACATACCTCCTTATCTTTCAAAGTCGTCCATATTTACCGAAAAGAGAACTAAACTGGTGGTATGATAGTTGTGGACTGTACATCACATGTTCTGTAGTTTTTCTTAATGCGATCTTAGCTGGAGTTTGAGCTAAATGGGAGTTTTCATAATAATATGACTTAGACTCATATATATTCGATGGGTCGAAGGTTAAACTCTCAATGATTTGCACCTTTACTGAATAGTGCTTAACACTGATTTTGTTCATTACATCCTCCGACTACCAATCATCCAACTAACACCTTACAATGATTCTGGATGATTTGCATCTTCCAACTACTCCATTTGAACAAATGGCATGACGATAACTCATCTCTTTCACTGATGTGACAACGAATTTCAAATGATGGAATATATGGTGCATGACCTACATCAGTTAAGGTTCAATATCTTTAGTAATTTGCTCCACGCCCAATCCTCATTCCTCGAATTTTCAAAATTTCCTGGCCAACTCCCAAACAGACTGAAGCTTGGTACATGGAGAAGGAAACAAGGTAATCTACCAAATGTCTCAATTCTGCATTTAACAAGCGTTCAAGCATTGTCGCTGAAGATTAACCTGAATTGAAGGGTTTATCAGGCAGAGACTCATTTACTTGCAGTTAGATCTTCATACTCCCTTGGTTTACCTAAAGTGAAATATTCATAATTTAATTTATGAAATTATGAAATTTCAATGTTATGTCAATGATTTACATTGTATAGAGCTCTATACATTTATTTAGTTTCTATTTTTGTTAGTTTTGAATTGAATTTTCTTAATGTCAACTGTGTATGGATTCCCAAATATCTCAGTTGTTTAGGCATGGAGGTATGGGATTTTGAGTGAAATATTTTTGGGGTTTTAATTTTGACACCTATTGCAACAAAAAAATTGCATACATTATAATTGTGTTTTGGGAGAATTGTTTGAATTGAAAAGTTATGGCGTGCCTTTAAACATTTATTCAGTCTTTAATGGAGAAAATATTGAGTTATCTGCAAGTTTAATATGTTCTAGATATGAATATACAACTTGGTTATTAGGTGTTTCTTAATTTATGCATGTCAATTTTTGCATAATGTGCTTATTGAGGAAATCTCTTAGGTAAAAAGAAAAAAATAAAATAAAAAACATATTTCCCCCTCTAATATATTTCCTATTATTTAAACAGTGATAGGTTATATGCAAGAACTCAAATTGAAATTCAACAAATATAATAACAAGTCGCATACTTGTTATAGGTTCAATTGATTGGCCTATAGATGCAAAATCAACATTTTAGTCTAATTCAGATAAACCTGTAGTTTGAAGTCCTGATTCATGCTCTGTCATTCACAACTCAAATAACGCCAAATATCTTTGCAGAATGGCACACTGCCCATTTGAAAGTATTGACATGCATCCCTGCATGCCCCCCCACCTAACATTTTATTGTGCCTATGGGGTGTCATCTTTATGGGTGAGCTGATGAGAGACAGGTTGCCAGTGCATTTAGCCAAAGGCAGTGCTTAAAAAATCACATATTTCATTCACTATCATAGTCCATATATGTTGCAAGATTATATCCAGGAGTCTTGGCCTTTCACAACCAATTAGGTGAAGCAAGGAACAAGGGATTTTCCTACTGCTTTGTCAGCCAGAGATTCTATGACAATCTCCATGTTTCCAACACTTTTCTGTTTGGAGTCTACAATCCGCAAGCAAGGTAAGGTCTATGTGACACCAATGTTTAATAATTTTAAAGTATCCTTATTTCTACTAGTTAGGTATTGAAGGAATCGACACAAAGGTCTAGAGGTTCAAACTCCCATATAGACTGGCTAAATTTTGCAAGGAAAGGAATGGTGCCCTGATTGTTGATTTTGGTATGGCCTAGACCATGCTTCCTACATCTCTGCACAGAAAGTTCTTAAAACAAGATCAAGTCCACAGTTTGGTACACCAGGTCTCTTGACTATGAAGCTGCTTTGGGGCTAGATCTCTGCTACAATATTCCCATTGCATAGATGTCTTTTATTGTGTTGCCAACATTTTCATTGCACTCCAAGAACAATTCTACAATGACACTTCTTGTAGAGAATTGTATGTTTATAATGTATGATTTGAATGATGCTACTGCAACTTGTACTAGTGTTAGTATCGTTGCTATTGCAGTAAAATGCCTAATCATATTGAGCAATGGAGATAAAATGCATGGACCTGTTAGAGTTTTGGGTTGCTATCAATAACAAGCCCTTCATGATTTCAACCAAAAAGGTCCTTCATGATTTCAACCAAAAACGTGCATCCCAACAACTTCAATCTCAAATGCACAATTTACTCTTATCATTTACTCTTATTTTCAATTTTGAATAACTGAAGCTCTAGGCTTAAATTGGATTTCAATGGTTGGGAATCCTCAAAACCAGGGATCTTCATAGCTTGGATTTCAATGGTTAAGAATCCTCACATGACTAGAAAGTTTTGGCAAGTTATTTACAAATTCTAAATCATCATAGTAACTTAGATTGTATATATCATGTTTTTTTCAAGTATAGTTACACTTGCACAAACATACATTTTGTCCACAAAATTCTTCTTTCATAAAACATAATTTCTTTTGATCCTAGAGTTGTGAATAACATGAAGTATGAAATTATATTACCTGCAATTTACAATAAATTATAGTGCATTGCTTTCTACTTTCCAATAAACATTGGCATTCATTTAAAGAAAAAATGAAATAGAGTTTCTTGGATAAAGCAGCTTTCAACCGGCACTAGATGGGAGTAGGGTGAGAATAAAGATAATTATATATAAAATTTTCATCACAAATATCAGATTCGATCCCACAATCACTCCACCCTACCATATTGGAAGTCTAACTCAATTTAATTTTAATTTAAAAGTTAACTTTGTATTCTTTAACTTTTATAAATGTTATGTTTGTATTTATTTTTAAAGTTAAAATATATATTTTGTATTTACTATTCTATATTTGCTAATCCAAGTTTATATATACACTAATAATAAGAGTCTAACTAAAATATAATTATCATATATATTGAATTTCAAAATATATATATATCTATATATATATATATATATAATTTTAAAATAAAAACCTTTCGGTTGAATCTAATTACTCAAATCAAATATATTAACCTCTAAAAACTTTGACCGGTTACTAAATGCTATTGAGAGGTAGATATGTAGTTGTAATTTTCTCCAGAATTGATGCTTTTTATGTAGTTGTAGGCATGTTCATGAATCTATGTTTGTTTTTAGATGATATAAACAAGCGAAGGAAATGAGATTTTGAATAACATGAATCTTATTTGCGAAATTTTTTTATTTCTTGCATTTCATTTCTCCTTACCAATTAAAGAAAAAGGGTTGATGTCATGCAACACCATAACGAATATATATGAATCTTATTTTCCTGTGAAAATTAAGTTATGGGAGGGAAAATATTATTGGGAGTTTTTATTACATCATGGAAAATAGATATAAATCACATTTTGTTTTGATAAATTAAGAAAACATAATTTTTTTTGATGAAATGTTCATTACCATTTAAACTTTAATTAAAGATGGAAGTATAGAGTCTATACATGGAGTTGGGTTATACTTTTTAGTAATGGAGGGTGAATTTAAGTGAAAAAATGGAGCTCGATCGAGTCATTTTAATTGTTCGATCGAGCCACATTTATGCATTCTATCGAGTTTCTTGAGGGATAAGAAATAGATCGATTGAGCATTAAAACAAACCCTCGATGGAGCTCCTATGTAACCCGAGGTACAAGAGCTCTATCGAGCCATTAATTCTTATTAAAAACTCGACCGTGACTTGCACAAGCTATTTTGTGAAAACCACAAGGAAGAAGGAGATCAACTAAGGATTTCTAAGCTCGACCGAGATGGAGGAGCTCTGTTACACTAAAATTTGTCACCATGACTATTTTCAGTCAGTATGGCTCCATCAATAACCATACTGTCCTCCTTGGCAAGTCTTATACCTCTGCTCCTCATGTCAAACTCCAAAAAAGAGAGAAAGCCTTTAAAAAATCAATATAACTCCGGTTCCGCACTTTCTCTTACTCTTACCTGCGTGCACGCACCTAAAGTACATAATACCTGCGTACTTGTACGCTCTGTCTGTAAAGGGGTGGGTGCGTACCCCTATAAAGTCAAAAGGCGCAAGTTTTACTTCAAAAAACTTACTTGCGATCTATTCTAGAGCATTCTAGAAGATGGTTTGACGTGGATTGAGCGCCTCCAGATGGTTCATGCATCCCAATGAAAGAGGAACTTATCCCATGAAGAGGGGAGCTATCCCTTTGAAAGAGGGGCTTATCCCATTGATGGTGGACCTGTTTAACTTCTTCCAAAGCATTATAAATACAGGCATTGGGCTAGAGGCAAGAGAGGTTGAAAGCTGAACATTCCTAAGGGTAGATGCTGTTGAAATTAGGACTCCTTTATAGAGCTTGAGAGGAGAGATCACATTCCTTTCTTAGCTTCATTTGGAAGTGGGTGAGATGATCAAAGTAGAGGAGAACTCTTGCTGGACCGTAGGAGGGACCTGTACAACACCAAGGCATTGGTTGTAAGGTTTCTTTTGTTTCCAATTAATACAATTAAGTTCATTTTTCTCAACAAGTTGTTATATACAATTTGTTTCATAAACTCCTTGCTCTTTATGATGAATATGTTTTATTATATGAGTTATTCAGGTGCTATGTAATCATTTTCTTGTTTGTGTATGCAGGCTTCAAGGAGAGGAGCTCATCTGGATCGAAGAGGCTTGGCTGCTACAAACAGCGTTGGACTAAAGGTAATCCTTAAACACCTGGTTGCTCTTACTTTAAACGCATATTTAGGGAAAGATAGTGCTTGATTGTTTTGTTTGTCACTAGAAACGCCTTAGTTTCTAGGGAGGTCGGTTTTGTCCGCAATATTGACTCTTTCCGCATGACAAAATGGCGACTCCGCTGGGGAATCCATGGATTTGATTGATTTCTCTTTTGATTGATACTTTGACAAGAGAAACTGTATTTTCTGTTTCTGTTTTTGACTTGATGATTGTCGGATTGGGTGAATTTAGTTAATTTTGAGTTAGTTTTTATTTTTCATAGTTTTGGGAGAGGTACGCACCCTCTGAGTTAAGCACAGTGTGTACCTGTACGCACTTTTGCTTTGTGCACAGAGCGTGGACGCACCTGTGTAAACAGGTTGCCTGCGTACCCTGCCAAAAATTTGAAAATTTTAAATTTTTCTCTTTTTTATCAGTTTAGAATTTGTTAATAGGTTTTAGCCATTGCCCAGACCTGCTTGTTCCCTGTCAAAAACTTTCCATGGTTAATTCCATTGGCATTCCTTCTTTAAGCTTTCATCAATTGGGTGTTTTGAGTCTCTTTTTTGAGAAATTCTAATTTTGATTTCCTTTGGTCATTACTTGGAGGTTTGTCTCAGTCTTTTCACAATTTTGCATCTTTTTGCTTTTGTTTTTACAAAAAAATTTCCCCCTCATTCGCCGGGGGGGGGATAAAATTTGTATGAGTGTTAATCGCCTTTGAGTGTTCTTATTTTTGATCTTTGGAACTCTCACCCAATTTTCTCGAATTGCACTTGATTGGTTCTTAGATTACATTAGAATCATCTTGTGTTTGAGAATTCTCTTGCATATATCACATTTGCATAATTAGAATTCTCATTTTCAGAATATGAATGAAAAGTGTGCATAGATTACATTTGCATACTATTCATGTGAACTGTGCATAGATTACAATTGCATAGTTTACATTCTGAAAAATCAATCGTAGATTTAGATCAGTTTTCTTTGATTTGAATTTACACAAAAATAAAAATAAAAAAATATTTTGGAATTGATTTGCATTAGTTTTTCTTGATGAAATTAGTGCATTAGAGAATTTGTTATATTTTCTCTTAGTGATCAATTCCTTGCATTGTTGGAAGTGAATGGAAACTCTCTCCTTACCTTAGTTAGGATTCATCGAATTGAAAGGATTACATTATCATATTCGATTGCATTCAGTTTTGAGTCGGGTCATAACACCATTGGTTTCATATCCATTTACCCATTTGAGTAATAACAGCCTTAATAACACAGCGCTTAATTAAAATTTATCTAGTAATTTTTACATTTTTAGGGCTCTTTCCACCAATCTAGCTTAGGCTAGTGTCTTGGAATAGGTTTTAGTTAACTCTCCAAGACAGTAAAACAAACAAGTAGTTGTATCTTGTGGTAGGAAGAAATCCAATTGTTGCATTTATGCTCTGGGAAAGCTCCTCTTAAAGGAGAAGCACGAGATCGTGTCCGAACCAGTGTGGGAATCAATCCTTCCTCATTGGGAACGACGCCAGATATTCACGTATTAAAAACGGTAAACCTCGGATTAACCATTGTCGAGGAGCCTGGGGTCACTTGTTGGTAAACCTTGGATTATGTTAAGGAGCCTTCAAGGGGATTGAGCTTGCTACTCTGCCCTTGCGTGCGTATCGGATAGTAGACTATTCCCCCAGGTATACTTGTTTCAGTTGGTAACCTTAGTGGCCATATTCTTTAGAATTCTTCCTGAGGTGACAGTGGTGGGAAGATCCCACTGTACCTGGAGCAGACGTCGGCTAGACTCACTTGGATTTTCTGGGGGATTCACTTCACTCGAGACGGTTAAGTGGAGGAACTTGTGCCAGTCTATTCATTAAGCAGGTTGCCGGGGTAACTATTCCAACCGCCATTTCTGTATTGAACTCTGCGACGTTGGATTTCATCACCAACTAGTGTTTTCAGTATGGAAAGTTATTGTTTGTGTGTGGTTTGACTCCTAGATTTGATAGTGCGTGTTAATTTGTTTGTTTTTACTTTTAGAGACCATAGGTGCGAATTGTGAATTGTTAATTTTAGTTTTAAATTGTTAATAAAATTCACTGAAGTTGAATATAATGGCAACTGTTCCGGAATTTACCAACCTAGGAACCCCTCTTAACGAGGATCCTAGTACTTTTCCTTTCTTTGGAAATGTTGGTCCTCCTTATATGGCTACTTTGTCATTACCTGGATTTACTATAGGTTTACCGATATGGTTATTTTCAACTTCGTTGGCCCCAAATACTCCAATTGTTCCACCTCAACCGAATGCTTCACCTCAACAGAGTTCACCATCTCAACATCACCAACCTTCTGTTGACCCTTTACCTTCTTCACCTAATTTTTCTTCCTCCATTTCTTCCTCTTCGCTTGGTAAAAGCCTTGACGCTAGTAACCAGGTGTCTAAGAAGAAGAAGAAAGGGAAGAAGAAGAAGCAAGATAAGAAAGAAGTCAACCAACCAACCATGGCTGTAAGTGTTAGTTGTGTTGAGGAAACCTCCAACACACATCGTAAACCCAAATACCCTTGCAGGCTTTGTAAGGGTGACCACTTCCTTGTCAATTGTCCTGGGAAGTATGGTCAGAAAAATCTCATCAACTTTCCATTGATCCATCAACCAGTGATAATCAGGTTCCTGGGAAAAAGGGTAAAGTTAGGTTTCCTTGTAAGTTATGCAAAGGGAGTCATCAAACTCACATTTGCCCTCACATGGATGAAGCCTCAAAATTGTTGGAAAACCTTACTATTCCACAGCAAGAATTTCCAACTGGTTACCATAAACTTTCTCCCAACCTACCATCAACTGACGAAGTGATTGATCTAATTTCAAGTACAGTCGATCACACTCTTCCATTGGAGAGTGAAACTCATATCACTCAGGTTGATGATCCATTAGTTGATCAAGTGGTAGATTCAATTTCACATTCGGTCGATCACACTCTCCCTTTCGAGAGTGAATTTCATACCGCCCATGTTCTTCTTGTTACATCAGATTCTTCTATGTCGGGGGGCATTTCACCTGTTTCTAAAGAAACCCCTCCAAGTACTGAGGTCTTTTCCTTTGATTAGAATAGACTGACAGAACCTCGTCTTCCTTCCTCCATCCCTTTCCAAATCATTGTCAAGGCTGGTGGTAGGGACATGCATCGCACACAGGTAGATGAAGGTGCTTCTGTTAGTATTTTATCCTCAACTGCTTGGAAAGCTTTGGGTTCCCCTCAGATTGCGCCTATTATGCAGAATCTGAAAGCTTTTAACAGAACCATTAGTGAACCTTTAGGGATCCTTCCTAAGTCTTCTATTACCTTGGAAGGTAAAACTGTCTGTATTGATATTATGGTAGTTCGAGGTCCCTTGGATTTCAATTTACTCCTTGGGTGAGACTATGTTTATGCAATGAAAGTTGTCGTATCGACACTCTTTCGCGCGATGTCTTTCCCTCACAATGGAAATATTGTGACTGTAGACCAGCTTTCGTTCCCTAGTCTTGTTTCAACTACCAATAATATGAAAGCCCTAAATGTTCCTCATTCTCAAGTGGTATCTACCCCGCCACAAGTTAATTATGTGGCAACTGGTCCCATGTTTTCAGTTACCGATGTACGTGAGCCTCCCGCCATTCGCTCATCTTCCTTTGATTTAGATCCGGTAATTGACATGGAAAACTCTATGGGATTACTTGAACACGATGTTCTTATCCCTTTTGAGTCCCTTGACATGTGTTCCTTCCATAGAACTTTTCTTCCTTCTAATGAAGACATCTTGGAAGCCATGATCAAGGTGTGTCCATTGACATGTCTTTCTTCCAGTTGGAAGCCATGATCAGTGAGCAGCGAGGATAGTTTTTTCCTGTATCAACCTCGTTAAAAATGAAACAGGCTGTCTTGAGGACAATTCTTTTCCTGTGTCAACCTCGTTAAAAAATGAATCAGTAAGAGAGGAAAGTTCCTGTTACTGAGTCAACCTCGTTAAAAAATGAATCAGGTGCGAGGATAGTTTTTTCATGTATCAACCTCGTTAAACAATGAAACATGTTTTCATGAGGACAGTTCTTTTCCTGTGTCAACCGCGTTAAAAAATGAATCAGTTGGTCAGAGGACAGTTCCTGTTACTGAGTCAACCTCGTTAGAAAATGAATCAGGTACAAGGATAGTTCCCCTTTCCTGTGTCAACCTCGTTAAAAAATGCATCATGGTGTCAGAGGATAGTTCCTGTTACTAAGTCAACCTCGTTAAAAAATGAATCAGGTCTGAGGACAGTTCTTTTCCTGTGTCAACCTCGTTAAAAAATGAATCAGTTGGTTAGAGCATAGTTCCTTGTCTTTTGTCAAGCTCGTTAAAAAATGAAACAAGGAGTCTTGAGCATAGTTCCTTGTCTTGTGTCAAGCTCTTTAAAAAATGAAACAAGGGTAGGTTATTTAGGTAGATTGTAGAGAGTAGTCATGAGCATAGTTCCTTGTCTTGTGTCAAGCTCGTTAAAAAATGAATCAGCGATTTTAGAGCATAGTTCCTTGTCTTGTGTCAAGCTCGTTAAAAATTGAATCAAGGTTTTTTAGAGTATAGTTCCCTGTTAGGTAGATTGTAGAGAGTAGTTATGAGCATAGTTCCTTATCTTGTGTCAAGCTCGTTTAAAAAATGAAACAAGGGTTTTGAGGATAGTTCTTTTCCTGTGTCAACCTCACTTAAAAATGAAACAACTCCCACGAGTCTTTCCAAAATTTCGAAAGTAAACCTTCATTTCATCCATCTGGTTGAATGCAATGAAGCTTGGGGGGCATGTACCTTGATTTGCGTCATTATGTTGGGGACATGCGAACTTATAACAAGCATAGTTTTTCGTTTCAAGCTTGCATAAACATGAAACCAAATCCGAGCATAGTTCTTTTCCTCTGTCAAGCTCGTTAAAAAATGAAACAAATCCTCCTCTAATTGAGTCGAGAGTTTGACTAGATCTCATAAATGTTAAGTTATATATTTAGGTTAGTTATTTCAGTTTTTTGCATAATTTTCTTACAGTTTTAGGTCGATTCTTTCAAATGATCTCATAAATGAACCTTCATTCCATCCAACAATTAATTACCAGAAGTGTACTTAGTTGAATGAAATGAAGTTGGGGGGCATGCGCTCTAGCAGTTATGCTTAGGGGGCATCAAGCACAGTTTTCTCTCTGTTTCAAGCTTGTGTAAAAATGAAACTACTTTGAAGCATAGTTTTTCTTTGTTTCAAGCTTTTGTAAAAATGAAACCTATCTCGAGTCAATTTCAGTGATTTTCAAGACTCGTTAAACTCATGAAAATCTCGAGATTATTTTGCTATTTTTCATTCTCGTAAAACAAATGAAAATGTCGAGTTCTTTCCGTCTTTTCCTGCTCGTAAATTAAATTGAAAGTCGGACATATGAGTACATTTTTATCATTTTTTCGAACTCATTAAAACTTACGAAAAAGTAAAAACCATGAGTACATTTTTATCATTTTTTTGAACTCGTTAAAACTTACGAAAAAGTGAAACCTTGGAGATCTCTTTTAAGCCCTTTTCAGACTCTCAAAATATGAAAATATTGCCGAGTTTTTTCTTTTTAAGCTCGTTAAAACGGAACTAAAAAGATGGTCCACTTACAACTCTTTTCTGACTGTAAAAACATGAAAATATTGTCGGATTTTTGTCGTTTCAAATTCGATATTGGTTATAAAACGACGTGTCGTTGATCGCTTTTTTAATTTTTCGGATCAGGGGCACTAATTAGGAAAAGCACTCCTTGGTCGTAAAAGATCAAGCGGTTCTCTCAAGTATTATTTTATACTTTTTCGGGCTTGGGAGACACAAATTTACGAAAAAGGTCAAACCTGGAGTCTTCTTACGTGTTTTCAGACTCTCTAAAATTGAAAAACGTTGAGTTTCTCCTATACTGGACTCGTTAAAATTTCACAGTAAAGGACCTGTTCAATTACAAACAGGAACGAACCACTCCTTCTTAGGGTTCGAATTTAAACTAAGTTGGACTCATCCGAAGGATGAGCTTGTAATCAAGCAAATGTTATCCTCCTCAAGCTTGTCAAAAATAAAGAGGTACTTGCCAGAAATGGCGGGGGAAAAGAGAGAAAAATGAGTCTGTTTGTCATACTTTGTAACCACTCTTGAACACGACACTTTTATTCACCTGGGTTGGGAAATCCTTTGCCTAACAGTTGATCAAACCACATTGAAAGTCTTCAGCCGGTTTCTGGGTATTAACTTTGGGTCAATTGTCACCAAGCCATCTGTCGTGTCATTATGTGTTCATGAGGTCACTGCCAATAAGCCGTTCATATGCAAAATATATGTCATCCATCTTGACCATCCCTGAGTCAGTCCTTACAGCTACATTTCTTCAACTTGATCTATGATTTCGTGTTGTGGGCTTGCCTACAACGGATCGCTTTCTATCGACATCAGCACATTATCTAGAAAGATGATCTAGGAATCATCAATACCTTGGGATCTGCATGCCTCAATGGCAGGTTTCTCGCCTTTGACGACAGTTTACATCATTGACTTTCGATCGAAGGATTCTGTGACATGTTCGACATCAACACATCTACTCACATCTCATGGACTATACTGCGTACTTTGAGAACCATTGACATCACTGGTGGTCTCTCTCGCACTTGTTAACAGTTTACATCATTAACTGGTAATCAAGTGGTTTCTACCATGCTCGACATCAACTCATTTATTCGCATGGATAGAATCATACTATTTCGGGAAGCAGAAATGAAGACCCTGGATCTAGTTTCCGCCATCCAGGCTGCGAGGAGTTTTGTATTCATTATATAGTAGACTAATTATAAACAGATGGCTACGTCCATACTGTGTCTACATGTGTCTATGATTATGTATTGTGAAATCATTCCTATATCAGAGCAGTAGTTAGTTTGTTAGTTAAGTTTTTGATCTGAGTATGGGAATGCGTACCTCAGCGATGATATGATCTCATATATGTATTTTGTGTTGAATATTTGCAGGTTCTGACTGGGCTCTCCACAAGATAATCCTCGAAATGGTAAAGTGCTTCACCCTTCCTAGATGATATAAAACCCTGATCTACTACAGACCTCGCACTTTAGGGGGCAATCTGTTACACTAAAATTTGTCACCGTGACTATTTGCAGTCAGTATGGCTCCATCAATAACCATACTGTCCTCCTTGGCAAGTCTTATACATCTGCTCCTCATGTCAAACTCCAAAAAAGAGAGAAAGCCTTTAAAAAATCAATATAACTCTGGTTCCGCACTTTCTCTTACTCTTACCTGCGTGCACGCACCTAAAGTACATAATACCTACGTACTTGTACGCTCTGTCTGTAAAGGGGTGGGTGCGTACCCCTATAAAGTCAAAAGGCGCAAGTTTTACTTCAAAAAACTTACTTGCGATCTATTCTAGAGCATTCTAGAAGATGGTTTGACGTGGATTGAGCGCCTCCAGATGGTTCATGCATCCCAATGAAAGAGGAACTTATCCCATGAAGAGGGGAGCTATCCCTTTGAAAGAGGGGCTTATCCCATTGATGGTGGACCTATTTAACTTCCTCCAAAGCATTATAAATACAGGCATTGGTCCAGAGGCAAGAGAGGTTGAAAGATGAACATTCCTAAGGGTAGATGCTGCTGAAATTAGGACTCCTTTATAGAGCTTGAGAGGAGAGATCACATTCCTTTCTTAGCTTCAATTGGAAGTGGGTGAGCCGATCAAAGTAGAGGATAACTCTTGCTGGACCCTGGGAGGGACCTGTACAACACCAAGGCATTGGTTGTAAGGTTTCTTTTGTTTCCAATTAATACAATTAAGTTCATTTTTCTCAACAAGTTGTTATATATAATTTGTTTCATAAACTCCTTGGTCTTTATGATGAATATATTTTATTATATGAGTTATTCAGGTGCTATGTAATCATTTGCTTGTTTGTGTATGCAGGCTTCAAGGAGAGGAGCTCATCTGGATCGAAGAGGCTTGACTGCTACAAACAGCGTTGGACTAAAGGTAAGCCTTAAACACCTGGTTGCCCTTATTTTAAATGCATATTTAGGGAAAGATAGTGCGTGATTATTTTGTTTGTCACTAGAAACGCCTTAGTTTCTAGGGAGGTCAGTTTTGTCCGCAAAATTGACTCTTTCCGCATGACAAGCTCGATCCAACTGCCCAGCGACCTCGTTAATGTCCCAAATGTTCAAGCCAAAGTAGGTTTCTTATCACTTTTGTCTTTTTTATTGATTTTTTCTTGCAAAATAAAATAAATTAATTTGAAATAAAACCCCACCATACAAAAGCCACAAAAAACCACCAAGAAATCCCTTGAAAACTACAAAAAACAACCTAGAAAAACAACACGAAAACCCTTGAAAACAACAAAAAAGAACTATAATTTAGGTCTTATTTTTTTTCATTTCATCGTATAATTTTTCAATAATTGCAATGGTAGCATGTTTATTATGATTTTTTTTTTCTATGGTAAAAACATTATTGCGCTGAGAGACACTCTCTAGCCCAATATGGAAGTGATGTTGTAAGATGTGATGTTATGTTATGAAAATATTTTGACTTGGTCAACTTACATAAGAATTAAAAAAATACAATACAATTAAAAAATAAATAAAATGGGTGAATGCATGAAGATGGGTTACACTTTTGGGCCAAATGTAGCGATGAAATTTCAAGTTTTTCCTCTTTTATTGAATTGCAGTCCTCAAAATTCATATAAGAATTGTGAATTTTGATTTGGAGTAAAAATATAATATGTGGAGAATTATGTTGTTGTCCTAATGATATTTTTTTGCAAAAAAATTTAGTGTCATAAAATCTCTCAATATTCCATTAAATGCAATGTATGTCCTTGTAAATTTTCGGAAAACTTAAGAGGTATGTGTATGTTCACGTAGAATGACATAGTCCAAAATGTGTAATTTTAAAAAAGTATATATATGAGCATTTTATACACGTAGAGAACTAAGTTTTTCATATTAAAGATCTATTTTTTTATGCTAATTTTTTTTTTCAAAGGTGGCGAAGTAATATTTCAATTGCATTTTGGAGACACGTGTTCACATAAGATTTTTTTCAACTCTTTAAATAAATTGAAAAACCAAGAGTACCATTTTGAAGAGGACTCATAAACGAAGATAGTGGTATTTTTTGAAAATTTTTCGTTGTGTATATTTTAGGTTATTGATTTTTTATTCATCCCCTTTCAAGCTTTCCAAAAAAAATCAAGCATTATGTTTAAAAGAAATTAGATGAAAAATATAGTAGGAATTCGAAAGCGTTAAATTCATATGCCATTGGATAGAGAATTCTTTCTCGAATCCAACATGACCAACTCCACCACCTAAGGACAAATTATGCCTTAAATCTGTTAGGCTCCATAATGGGGTTGTAGAGAAAACTGCAGAAATGATGCTAAAACTGTAATTTTTAGGACTTCAGGTACTCGATCGAGCGCTTAAATTCAAAATTAAAATTGCTCAATTGAGCGTTAAATTAACCCTTGATCGAGCCGCATGTGTGGTTAACCAACAACTCGATCAAGCCATAGGTTCGATGGATCCATTAAAAAGCCTAGCATGCCAACCCCCCTACCAACTTTTATTAATGTTATTAATGGTAAAAAATATGGCTCAAGGGCTTGATCGTGACTCTAGATTATGAGGAACATTAAAATATTTATGTTATTAATAAATATGCATGTCTCAGTTTGATATAAAACATGGAAAGAGTTACACACACGCTTCATATTGGAATGTTAAAGGTGCAACAAATAATATATATATATATATATATATATATATATATATATATATATATATATATATATATATATATATATATTAAGTTCTTTTAGATAACCTCAAAAGAAATAAAATCGAATAAAACTTATTTGTAGTTTACATCTTGACATCTAAATTAAAATCATTGTAATTTAACATACATTGATTGTGCACTAAGAAACACTTTCTACAAGCCAATATGACAACTAAAATTGTTATTTTGTAAAATTTTACTTCTTGAATGTTCTTAAATGAAGGTCTTAAGATCAGGAATAGATTGAAATACTTGAATAGGCAAGTAATGTAGAATTTCTCATTGTAGATCAACAGATTATGCAATATACTAAAGCAAAATACCAGATCTACTTCTACAACAAACTTGCGGAAGCTTAATTGAATATGAGCAAGATCAAATAGAACACATACAATTGAGAATGAAAAAGCAATCACACATGAACACAGAAGAATACTCTGGGAAAAGCCTCAGCCTAAAACCCCGATCTCTATAATATCATACAAGTGGAAATATGTTTACATTACACAAAGCTTCAGCTCACAAGCCATCCATCTCTCAACATAATTGAACAATACAGCTCACAGACTAAATAAACACAACATATGCCTTCCTCCAGCCCTCCAAGCCTCCTATTTCCTTGCACAGTTTCTCTTGGGGTCCAATGCTGCCACCTGTGTGAATTGACCTCATCACAAAACCATCAAACTCAAAAGTAACTACGCAATCTCCAAGGAATGAATTCCTTCTGCATGCAAGAGATATCCTCCATGGAATATTCCTACAATTGATAGTGTACTGTCCCATCACTTGATCTCAACTGGGTCTCTGACTGAACTGACATGCATGAGTTATTTATGAAAGAATATTTAGTTATCTAAAGTGTTGCAGTTACATGCATGCATGCATTAACTAACTAAACTCACAATCAGTTCCACAAACTGTTGGAACTAATCTAACTGGACTTAACTCAGATAACTGAGCTAACTAATTACAACTCAAAGTAAAACTCATCCTGACCTCCTTAATCAAAGGATAACTTCCTCAATCAATGGAGAAACCGTTGCATGTCTTCACATAGACTTCATGTTTGATTTCCTAAAACTAATTAACTCAAGATGAATTAATTAATTATTTTACAAACAGCTGCTAAGATCAAATTCAATTTTTAATTCTCAATTTTAGTTCAGGGACTAAAATTGGAATGTATCCCGAATTATCAGTAACCCCAGTCCTATCTCTGTGGAACTCGAACTTGCATTTTGATAATGCCTTAGTCAAAATATATGCATCCTGTTCGTCAGTTGAAACACACAGCAACAACATGATCCTCTTGACCACACAATCTCAAATATGGTGATACTGGATATCAATGTGCTTGGACTTGTCATGAAAAACTGGATTCTCAGAGAGTTTGATACAACTATGATTATCTCAGTAGATCGCAGTTGGATCCATCCTCTGACCAAACAATCTTACTAGAATCTTTCGCATCCAAATGGCCTCACATGATGCCTGACTGGCAGCCATGTATTCAACCTCTGCTGAGCTAAGTGCAACTGACCTCTGTTTCCTGCTATACCAAGAAATTGCAGCTGAACCAAGGTTGAAGATTCCTCCAGAAGTGCTCTTCTAGTCTGATGGAATCCCTGCCCAATCCGCATCTCTGAAGCCCTAAAGCTTCACTCCCTCTGTCATTCTGTACCACAATCCATACTGAGATGTTCCTCTGAGGTATCTCAACACATGCTTCGCTGCCTTCCAAAATAGCTTGGTAGGCTGAACCATAGCTTGACTCAGCTGGTTCACCACAAAGCATAAGTCTGGTCGTGTGTTCACTCGATACATAAGTGAACCCACAAGCTGCTGATAAACAGTAGCAGCTACTACCTCACCTGAAGTAGCATCCTCTTTCCTCCAGTTACCAGCTAGAGGAGTCTGCATGGGCTTACACTTCTCCTTTTGCCACACTTCCATGCCTATAAAGTAGTGCATAAGACCCATGTCTTTCATTTTGAACTCTTTTGCAAGGTCCTCCTTGTAAGACTTGATCAGCTGATCATCACCTGTCAAAATCAGATCATTGACATAAAGAACAATGATCAATGGCTTACCTTCTACCATGATGTGGTAAAGGTTCGCATCTACTTCACTCTTGGTGAAGTCCAACCCAGTGAAATAGCTGTCGATCATGGTGTACTAAGCACGGGGTGCTTGCTTTAGCCCATAAAAAGCCCTCTTGAGTCGACACACATGTGACTCATGATCGAAGGTCTCGAAACCTTTCGGCTGCTCAATGTACACCTCCTCCTCAATCTTCCCATTGAGGAAAGTTGTCTTCACGTCCATCTAATGGATCTTCCAAACCATCTAAGCTGATAGTGCCAACATCGATCTCATAGATGAGCACCTTGGAGTAGCATGATCCGGGTTATCCACAGTATTATGTTCCTTATGTCAACGTTTCAAACCCCAAAGGGGGTCCATCATCATGACCAAAATTGATAGAATATGAATGATAGTTTTTTGAGAGAAGAATCTTCCAACCAGAGTATATCTACAAAAACCTAGAAAATGATAAATTTTTATATAGAAGCCGACCCTTACATATATGAATTTTTAATTTTAATTTTAATTTTAATTATTTTAAGTTTAATTATTTTAGTTTTAATTATTCTAATTTTAATTATTTTATTTAATTATATGTTAAATAAATTAATTATTAATCCCTAATAAGCTACAGGAGCAAAGGTCTCATCACAGTCGATCCCCTCGACCTATGAGAAACCACGGGCAACAAACCTTGCCTTATGTTTCTCAACACTGCCATTAGCTACCTGCTTTACCTTGTAAAGCCATTTGGAACTCACCACTGACTTGTCTTGAGGTCTTGGGACAACATCCCAAACACAGTTTCGAATGATTGAGTCATACTCCTCCACCATTGCATCGACCCAAACTGGTTGCTGCACTACCTCCTCGAATGATGAAGGCTCAGACTCTACACACTCCCCAACCAGGGTGATGTAACCAATGTACCGCTCAGGCGACCTCCTCTGTCTGCGCTGAGAAGATGGCTGTCCCACATTCTCCCGTGCATCCAACATCAAACTGTGAGCTTCCCTTGAGCGTTTTCACCCATCTTTGGAAGACTCAGCATGAGTGGACGTCTCCACTCCTGGATCCTCTACATGCAGCTGCTCTGCATCAATCTGAGGATCCTCCTCCTTAGGAACTGAAAGTTCCTCCTCTGCATGCAACTTGAGCTCCCTCTCAAGTGATACTGGCATGGCTTTCTGCTCGTTGAACTTCATATCTCTACGTACCACTATCCTCTGACTAGTAGGTAGGAACACCCGATAGTTGTGGGGTGTATCAAAGTACCCCACAGGTATTCCCAGCTCAGCTATTGGATCTAGCTTCTTCCAAACATCTTTGGTCACATGGAAATAAACCAATGATCCAAAGATCCTGAAGTGACTCACATCTGGTCGCTTCACGAAAAAGGCCTCCATAGGTGTCTTCATTCCCAATATATGGTGTGGGCTTCTATTCTGCAAGTATACTGTTGTATTGCATGCCTCAGCCCACAAATGAAGTGGTAGGCTTTGGTCATGCAACATCACTTGAGCTACTCCCACAATCGATCTGTTCTTCCTTTTGGTGACCCTATTCTGCTATGGGTTATGGGGTGCCGTTAACTCCCGTTTAATTCCTTCTGTAGCGCAGAAGTCCTTAAACTATTGGGAGACATACTCTCCACCATTGTCGCTATGCAAGGCCTTTATTTTCTTTCCAGATTCTTTCTCTGCCAAGGCTTTAAACTCACAAAACCTCAAGAAGGTCTGATCCTTCTTTTGCATAAATTAGATCCAACATCTACGAGAAAAATCATCAATAAAAATAACATAGTACCTTTATTTAGTGGTGGAGGGTATAGCGAACAGTCCACAAACATCTGTGTGAACTCGCTCCAAGATTGCTCCAGCTCTACTGTCTCGATCCTAAAAGGAAGATTTTGAATACTTACCCAAGGTACAACCTTTTCATGTATCCGTCTGCTCCAGTTTTCCCTTGGGAAGTCCAGTAGAAATCTGTTGCATGATCTTCAAGGCTCCATGGTGCAAGTGGCCCAATCTTCTATGCCATAGCTCGCCAACATCTTGGCTTTACACCAACTCAGCTTTGGAACTCAATGCAGCACAGTCGTCTACCTCTAGCTTGTAGAGATTCTTTACTTGAATCTCGATCCTCTTGGTCTGTCTAGTGCCGATATGCCTCAGGAATACCTTTCCTTTACTAAAGAGTACATCATAGCCTTTATCTTCTAGCATAGCAACGGACATAAGATTCTTCTTCAGACCTGGTACATACTTTACATCAGTCAGGGTGAGAGGAGCTCCATGCTCCCTCTGAAACACAACCGTACCTTCACCTGAAACACGATACTTTCCATCATCACCCATCTCGATCCACATCTGTAGATCCTTCTCCTCAAAGGTACTGAAAAGATTCTTGTCACCGGTCATGTGGAACAAAGCTCCATTGTCCAGGTACCAAACACATCCCACCATGGATGAAACCATGCATGTGATGAGAGAGAAATCCAACTCGAACTGTGAGGCCAGTGCCTCATTGTCTGATTCCTTTGAGGATCCCTTCTTGGTTTTCTTCTGTGGATAATTCGTAGCATAATGGCCCACCTCATGAAAATGAAATCATCGCACTTTCGATTTGTCAAAATTCTTCCCACCATGGGAAAAAATGGAATCCCATTCCCTTTCCTTGCCTTATTCGCTAAGGTTAGATTTTCCTCATCATCTTGCTTTGATGAGGATCCATCTTTGGTGCTTCTTCTTATCTCCTCCTGCATCAGATCCGACCAAAGTCGTTCCCAATCTGGCAGTTTCTCTCTTCCATTTACCGAGTGTTGGTAGCTATGCCAGCTCTTAGGAAGACCAAGGAGAGCTAGACTCACCATGTCATCATCGGTTGTTATGATCCCTACACTTCCAAGCTTATCCCTGCAAGTGGTGAGCTTGTTCAGATATGTAGAGATCGTGTCACCCTTTTCACACTTGATTTTTTGAAGCTTGTCTTTCAGTGTCGGCTTCCTCTGATCGTTGTTGTTCTGATATAGATCTTTCAATATTTTCCACATTGAAAATGGTGTCTCCTTCCCATGGAGACTCAAGACTATGTGGTCTCAAACTCCCTCCAGAAGGATTCTCCTTGCTAGCATTAGCTACTGTCGGCTTCGGGACTTCTTGATCAATGAAGTCCTTGAGACCATTGTCCTCTAATACTGCTTCCATGCAATCCTTCCAGGCTATATAATTCGAGCTGCTATCAAGGGCATACTCGAGTCTTAAACTGTTGAACGCTATTGGTGGAATTGAGATGTGATAAGAACTTGAATTCCATAATCAGGAACTTCAACCTTCGAACTTCTCCCTTCTTGTATATTGTTCTTCACTTTGATCACCTTTGCTCTGATACCATGTAGAATTTCTCACTGTAGATCAACAAATTATGCAATAGACTAAAGCAAAATACCAAATCTACTTCTACAACAAACTTGCAGAAGCTTAATCGAATATGAGCAAGATCAAATAGAACACATATAACTGAGAATGAGAAAGTAATCACACATGAACATAGAAAAATACTCTGGGGAAAGCCTAAGCCTAAAACCCTGATCTCTGTAATATCATACAAGTGGAAATGTGTTCAGATTACACAAAGCTTCAGCTCACAAGCCATCTAGATCTCAGCACAATCGAACAATACAGCTCACAGACTGAATAGACACAACATATGCCTTCCTCCAGCCCTCCAAGCCTCCTATTTCCTTGCGCAATTTCTCTTGGGGTCCAATGCTGCCACTTGTGTGAATTGGCCTCATCACACAACCATCAAACTCAAAAGTAATTGCACAATATCCAAGGAATGAATTCCTTCTGCATGCAAGAGATATCCTCCATGGAATATTCCTGCAACTGATAGTACATTGTACCATCACTTGATCTCAACTGGGTGTTTGACTGAATTGACATGCATGAGTTATTTATGAGATAATATTCAGTTATCTAAAGTGCAACAGTTACATGCATGCATGCATTAACTAACTAAACTCATAATCAGTTCCACAAACTGTTGGAACTAATCTAATTGGACTTAACTCAAATAACTGAGCTAACTAATTACAACTCAAAGTACAACTCATCCTGATCTCCTTAATCAAGGGATAACTTCCTCAATCAATGGAGAAATTGCTGCATGTCTTCACATAGACTTCATGTTTGATTTCCTACAACTAATTAACTCAAGATGAATTAATTAATTATTTTACAAACAGCTGCTAAGATCAAATTTGAATTATAATTCTCAATTTTAGTTCATGGACTAACTAAAATTGGAATGTATCCCAAAATGCTATTTATAGAAGTGCTATTTTTAGCACTTCTATTTTTAGCATTTCTTGTTGCTATTTTCAACAAGTAAATTCAGGAAAGTGCTTAGAATTCTAGAAACAAATCATTAATTGTTTAAATTAACATAAATTGGCTACACTAAAACACACTTTCTACAAATTCAATATTAAATTGAAGGACGTGATATATTTTAGTTCATTTTAAGTATCAAGTGGCTTGCATCATAGTAATATTTTACTTACTTCCTTGGTCTATGAAACTAGAATTCAAAATTGTTATTTTGTAAAATTTTACTTTTTGAATGTTCTTAATTTAATTTTTTAAATTAAGGAATTAATTGAAATATTTGGTAGCCAAATAAATTTCAGAAGGTTCATAAAATTATATAAAATTATCTAAAAATATATATTATTAATTGTTTTTTGGTATATTAAATTCCAATACATATGACTTATATCATGTGTTATGACTAAGCTCTTGTACATGACCTCAAAAGAAATACAATTTAATAAAACAAGTTATTAGTTGAACATTACTAGTTGAAGACACCTTTTAAAATTGAATTTAAAATGTATTTCAATCCTATTTGTGTTTTTTAATTGAACCATGAACACATATTTTAGTTCATTTTAAGTATCAAAATGACTTTCATCATAGACTAAGATTGTACTTATTTTCTTAGTTTATTTCCTAAGAAGTCAAAATTGTTATTTTGTTAGCTATGTATGATAATAAACTATCCATATGAAAATATATACAAATTAGATTATACACATGAACATCCACAAACTGAAATAATAAGCATACATAAACTAAAATAATATTCATGCATCCATAAATTGTCCATGTATGAAAATATACAAAGTTTATACATCACATGTGAATGTCCCCTATGAAATGGGCCTAAAAATATACAAACTATCTATGATCCACTCTAGAAATATTGCTTCTAGAACTCTTATGTGTGTTTTGATGCACAGAGTGAGCATCTATAATCTAGTGTTGCAATATAAAACTTTCAAATGCAAATTAATTAGAACATTATTTGTACAAAATAAACAATTTAGATATAAATGATTTTGAAATATGCATTTAAATAGGCCCCTACCAGTGAATCAGTTGAGTACAAATGGAAGCCATGTGGGATGGGGGACTGATCAATTTGGGTTTGGTGCTCCCTTGCGTGTGGCTCAATGACTCCACACCCAACATCTCACTAATCCAAATGGGATCCAAAAATTCAAATTCATCAAATTTGATCGAAACCCATCCCATTGCGTAGAGCTCAAAAAAATGATTCCAACACAACCTAAATAGGAAAAATCTGACCCCATATGCAGAAGTTATTAAAGGTCAAAGTTATGGTCAAATAAGGTCAAAATCAAAGTCAAATTGTTCAAAGTCAACTAATGATTCTGGGTAGTCAAGGGTTATGGTTTTAGCAGCCACATGGCATCAAGAGAAAGCGACAAGTGGCAATTTATGATTGGAGCAAGAAAATCAATGTAATGTTGACAAATGGCAGATTTTGGCTCGTTGCATAGAAACCAACCACAAGGCAACACGTGGCCTTTATGGATTGTTCAAAAAATTGTGTGGTCGACAAACCGAACTCCAAAGAATTCAACCACATGACCTGTTGAAAACAAATATTGGCTCTTACGGTTAGACTGCATGGTGTTTCTTGTTACAATAGTCACGTTGCATATATTTAAGGGATATGGATGATTATTAAACAACAAAACATGGCGGGAGCCCGCCAAGATGGGCGACCCCCTCCATACCTTATCCGTCGCTACGCCATACTTACTATAACATCTAACTTACCCCACATTTCTCCATTCAACGAATAGTCATGGTGGCACATATTATATAAGTGGGTGAATATTTAATATGGTGATTCTTTAAAGGCCACGTATAACATATTATATGCCATGGGATATGGCTTATTAAAAGCCATGAATTTTAATCATGGAAAATTTTAAGGGCTAATGTTTGCCCAGTGGGCTAATTTTCCATGATTTTTCCACAAAAAAGATTCACCAATTTCCAATTTTATATAAGACCATTCGCTCAAATTTTAAAATATAAAATTATTTTACCTTAAAAATCGTCAACATTATATAGAGACTATATATAAAATCATTATAAATTTGAATAATTTTACAAATATATCAATAAACATTTTGTAGTTTGCATATTAGGGATTATTGAGATTCGCCAATGTTTTTAAACTTCAAGAAAATTTTCATCCTTGAAATTTTCCTTGATTTTAATGAACTTTGTAATGTTTACGTGGAGGTTTATTATTATATGGAGGTATAAAGATTGTTATTATATGGTGAATATATAGGACTTAAAATGTGGAAAAGGTGGATATGGTATAACATTATATCTTTTCAAAAAAATTATTGTTATATAGTTTTGAATGCATTATTACAAGAGGCGCAGGGAGGTTGGAATTTGATCCTTGATTTCTTATTTTTAGACGGATAGGTTTTTTTTCTTAAATCAATTAATCTCAGATTTTCATCTACTTTTCTTGTGGAACATTCTTTTGCTAAAAGGCTTTTTATATTGGTAGAAATTTATAGTCACCCAAGAAGAGAAAAATGGAATATTAATGGGGAACCTGTATAAAAATAAAATAGAATGTCACTTTTAATAAAGTTGTTGTTGATGATATGTGGCAATGGTTGCAAATCGTCTAAGTCTCTAGAGGGCAAAGGGAGTTAAGTAAATTTGGTGATTCCTTTTATGGAATTATTTACTTAAATGAAAAGATAATTTGGTTGATTGAAATTAGGGTTAATTTTTTTTTGTGTTATAATAATTTTAATTTATTTAAAAAAATATTTTATTAAATACAAATTAAAATAAGTGGAAGAAAGATCATTGTTTTTTTAATATAAAAAAAAGACTAAAATTAAAATTTATTGTTTTTAATTTTTTCCATAAAGGAAAATATTGTTTATAGATTATAATTTTTTAAACAGAAGTTCATATTTAAAATGGTTTATTATTTATTATTTCAAATTAAAAAAAAATATAATTCTTTCTTATTATTTTTAGTAATAATAATAAATTATTTTTTTCTATTATTTTAAAAAACTAACTTAAAAAATATTATATTATAGAACTTTTAAATTACAATTACAATTATATGATTAGCACTAAACTCTCAAAAATATATTAGTGCCTTTGATTATTAAAAACATTCACTATTTCTTTTATTTAAATTATATTTAAGTTTTAATCTTAGAAAACACCTAAATAAGAAATTAATTAAAAGGTGGCTAATTTCATAATGATAATTTTAAACATGAATTAGATATTTTTTAAATATTTAAAATTAAAATTAAAATAAATCATGCTAATTATTCTTAATTATATATTAAATTTCCATTTATTTGATAAATTATTTTGTGGGGTGAATTGTATTACTTTTGGAAACTAAAATTTACATAGTGAGATGTATATAGTCAGGTCAGTCTCTCATTGGGGGACCTCACAATATCCAAAAATATATTGTCCTTAAAGAGGAGAGGAATAACTGAGTCCACCGACTTTCTTCATCTGTCGAGGACCTCTCAAACCTTGCCACTTGTATCTTATATGCAACCAATTATAACCTTCCAAGTATCATCCAAAAATATCAATCCCTATTGGTCTTTGCAAGAGCATCCTAGATGCTACTCATTGCCTCTTAAGCACTGAAGCTCCTATTTTCACTACTTGTACTATACATTTTGCTTTATTTTCATTACCTCGCGATCATCACCATTATGAATGAAATTTTGTACTTGGTCTTTCTTTTCATTATCCTTGTGATCATCCTCATTATCAATGCAATTTTGTACTTGGTCTTCCAACTGAAGATCCCCATAAACCTGTTGACAACATTCACATCACCAACTTTAATGTCAACTCTGATCTCATCCTCTATTCCTGAGTTCAATGTGAATCTCAGGGATACTTTCTTTTGGGTCTTGATATCTCTCATGAATTCAACATCACCATACCTCGACAAAATAATGAATGATGATCGATACTTCCTTTATCAAATGAAGTATTGATCTCAATTTTGAATTCTCTGCCAAGGATTTTAAGGTATCGAATGAAAATTACAAGAAATCAAAAGAGTTTCTTTGGCAATTTTGTACATTGAATCATTTGATTGCTTATATTTTGATACTTGCATGAGAGAGGGAATCACACTTACATACATTGTTGATATGTTCATTATGTTAACATCGATAAATTTTTATTGGTATAAGTATATATGTTATCAATCGATTAAGAAGGTTTGATTTACAACATCATCTTTATTATCAATCCATTTTCGAAAATGGCATACTCACATATCTAAAATATTGTGGAGCACTATGTCTATAACTAAAGTCACAGTACCATTGTATTTGTTTCATTTGACTAAATTTGGATGCTAATAAACAAAGCTATATGTGTGTGTGTGTGTGTATAGATAGATAGATATAGATATATATATGGATATTCCCCCACCTTTTGCAATAGTATTTGCTTTAAAAAAAAGGCAAGATAGATGGAGCTTTTCCATTTTGAGTGAGGAATGCGAAATTGGATTTGGCTCTATTTAGTTGCAAAATAAATTTGAATATGAGACTTTACCAAGACTAGGTTTGACAACAATCAATTAGTCCATAAGTTTTTGTTGTCATATAATTAAGAAAATATTAAGGTAGGGGAAAGTAATACATTCATCAAGAGATTAAAGTTAAATTAGTTATTCCATGTTTATCTCTTTTTTTTAAGGAAATGAAAATAAAAAATTTAATAACTAAAAAATTATGAAGTTTTGTTTGTTTGCGAGAGCTTAAAGTTTTTTTCACTTATTGTTATCCTATTATCATTTCCTCCTCCAACATGCACTAATTTCCTTGGGAAAAAATTGAAATTGAAGCAAAATGGGGTCGAGCCACCAATGAAGTTTGAGTCACCTAATCTCAATCTCATCCCACCATTGTTGTCATCCATCCACACAACTTTGGAGAGTTGCACGAGGCATTTCCAAGCTTTTGGATCGCCAAATTTTCATCTGATAATAGATGATTTTGGATCCCCCAATCTTCATCTGATAATAGACGATTCCCTTGGGAAAATATCTTCATTGATAAGTTTGAAGGGGTTTGATGTAAATCTACATGAAGGTAGCATGATTGTTCATTTAGAATTTTAGGATATATGAAATTAGGATTTTAATATATGTGTGTGTGTGTGTGTGTGTGGACAAGGCATCAGGGTACTCATGTTGTTCATTTAATGGGGGGCACTAACATTGGTGAAACCTTGCAATTCAGATGGAACAACACTGGTTTACTCACATGTTTTTATGGAATAATATAATTTTTTTCTATTGCTTAATATTTTATTGAATTGCCTAAAAATTGGAAGGAAAAATGTTTGTAATGAGATACTCTGTCTTTACATTTGATTCTAATTAAATCATAAAAATTATTATTATAATATAAATTATATTTAAAATGATGAAAAGATAAAACCTAGGTCAATGATTTCCAAATGATGCCCATCAATGTTTCTCCATAATTTTAAACAATAAGGGTGTATTTTCTTATGAGTGGAAATATGTTCAACTTACCTTTGAAGTAGCAAATTATTTTGTCGGTAGTGTAAAACATTAGGTGAATATCATACTAGAGAGTTCATACAAAATCTCCATGCATCTACGGGCCCATTAGATGATGTAGAATTGTTAAAGTTTCCATTGTTGGCAATATAAGAACCATCCTTTGAATAATTGTCACATATTATATTGTAGGTGACAAGAAGATCTCATTTCTCATTTCTAATGAAAGTGTGCATATGGCACCACCGCCTATTTGATATGTATAAACAAACTATGGGACTTTCATCATCTCATTATTTCAAATATTATTTTAATTGTGTATTACCAACTTAACATAAACACACTAAACAACCTAAATATAATACAACAATTATTATTTCAAACCAAAGTACAACTTTTCCAATTCAACAATTCCAATTTAACAATCCTATCGACCTCTCTTTGCACCTTTTGGGGCAATTGCTAGTTAATAAAAGTACATATCCAATAAATATATTCCAATGTTTTGAACATCACTGAGATATAGGTGATGTGATAGAGGTAAGCCAAGGGAGGTTGGAAAAGAGCAAGAGTTTGAGTTTTATCAACCCTGATTGGCTTCCAGATTCAGGATTTGATAAAGGGAAAACGAATTGTTTACCAATATTGATGATGATGGCTTTTTGTCGTTTTTCTGGTTTTGGTGGTGGTGCTAATGGTGTATCTGGCTTTTTCATAAGGGAAGAAGGAAGAAAACATGTGCAATGGGTTCAGGGTGGACAAAGTTAAGAACTTGTTTGAAAATATGGATTTGGAGGATTTTGTTATGACCAACTTGATGTCGGTGTCAATGAACTTAAGCTTTTAGCACATTGTTGTCGAGGAATTGTAAATTTAATATATATTAATAGTTTACTTTAAATTCTAATTTATATAAAAGTTACATTTAAAATTGATTTTATAAACCATAGAAGTGATTAGATAATCAATAAAATCTTCACGTTATGTTCTAATATAGAAAATATAATTTAAAAATAAATTTGAAAATAGTGATTTAAATGTAATTTTGTAATCAATTTTAAAAGCGATTTTATAATCAATAAAATATTAATATTATCTTCTAATATGAAAATAATTGTAACAATTGAATAGCAAAATTAATTTTTCTTAATAATGAAATAAATTAGTTAATATTTTTAATAATTAAATAATTTTATTGATTTTTTCAATATATTTTTGTTATATATATATATATATATATATATTTCCGTATATTATAATTATTTAAAAAAAATTACTCTCTTTTTTTATTTCTCGAAAAACAATTATCACTGCCTTCCATGTTTCCCCGCTTCTCATTTCAACGTTGTTTTACACCTCTAAATACAAATGCTAGTTATATTTATATCCAATGGCAAACAATTCACATCAACCCTCTGCGTTGCCATCAACCCTTTTTCTTTTATAAAAAATTAAATTCTCATGTAGATATAATTTGATTTTATGGGAAAATACAATGAACACATGCTTTTTTAACTTTTCTTATCAATTTTTAAGCTGGACAAAACTAAATTGGACATTGATTCTTTTAATAAAAAAAATATTTTTATTATATTTTTAATTGAAAGATACAACTTGAGTGGGTCTAATGGTTAAGAGTTTGTATTTTCTCGTAAGAGGTCACAAGTTCAAAACCATAGGGGTAGAGTATGTGCCTTCGTAGACTTAGCAGTCAAATCACTGCACGGAGGTGGGTCCCTTGTCCCACAAACAAAGAGGTCTCATACACCAATTTCGTGTCTGACTTGGCTGTGACCTTAAAAATAGATATTATTATGATTATTATTATTATAAAAACTCTAAATCCATTTTTTTTTTAATTTAAAAAGATTAAAAAAATACAATCTCAAAAATTTAATAATTTTATTTACGAATAAATAACATCTTTTAAATATCATTTTAAAATAAAGATTTTAAAATTTGTTATTGGGTCGACAAAAGACACCGCGGTGATAAGACTTTGGTCTTTTCTTGTTGTAACACTCTTATTTTAAAGATTTCATTTGGATGGTTTTGCACGGAATTAACAGATAAATTCAATTGGTATTTACGTATAATTTTTTATTTATTTATAAAATAATTATATTTTAAAATTGGTAAGAATTTACTTAATTTTTAAAATTGTCAATTTGGTGAGAAAGTTAAAAAAATTAATGATATTCAGATATAAGATTGTCAGCTAGGACATCACATTTTGTGACACTCACAATGTTAAGATGAGATTAGTGTTGAGATTTCAAGATAAGTGCAAATTACCTTATATTGATCTTTATATTTGTTAATAGTCTTCATCTCCACTCACATCATGCAATTTAGTACACACTTAAACCTAAATGTTGAACATTGAAGCTTGAAGCTCGAATCTCGAATCTCACAACCTATAAGGATAGAGTAATCAAACTTAAGGGTATTTTAGTTGGTCTAATAGAAATAATAGAATTGGATTTTCTTGTTTGTATGGGTGAAATAGTGTTTTTCTCTTTGATTTTGAGAGCTTTAATGTAGTTTCTTTAGTCTTAGTACACTGGTGATAGATCTCGGCTTTTATAAAATGGATCTATTCATTAGTTTGATTAGAATATAGATTTATTTCATGTTGGATATGCAATCTCAAATGTGTGGTTACTAAGGCTATCATTTGTTTGATTTGTTCATACTTTAATATGAATGCAATTGGGTTTGGGTCTTTCAAGTGTTTGGGTTACTTGTGAGAAGATTATGAATTTCTTCAAAAATGCATAACTTGTCTATTATTATCCCTTGAAATGTTAGAATTCTGTCAAATTCCTATTTAAAAGTAGGTCCAAACTTATTTTATTACTTGTAAGATCTTCCTTCATTCCAGCTCATCATGTTGAATGTTGAGATAAATTGTTCATCTTCAAAATACATTATAGTTAATGGATTGGACCAAGTTATTTGAGAACTGTAGAATTTCCTTGAAATTTTGCAACTGCTTAATGAATAATTTTGAAAACTAGTTTCTATTCATAAAGACATAGAACTTCCCTACTTATTTGCAGTGGAATAGAACAAAAATAAAACATGGTCACACGATAGCAATAGACAATATTTTTCTAGGAAACCCAACTGGGAAAACCCTCTGCTTGTTGTAGATTTTAATGATAGAGTTATGAGTAATTAGATCAAATAGATACAATTGTTTCAATTGAAAACTCACTTTTCTCACAACTATAGTAGCTAGAAACACCCTACCTGCAACCTTGACCTTTGCTCGTACTTGCTTGCAGCCTATTTCTTCCTATTTCCTAGCATTGGAATAGGATCCTATCATTTTGGAAAAACCTCCTAAATCCTAGCACACATTTGGTTTCAAGAAGTCTCTCTATGCTTTGTGTATTGGCTACTTCAAATGTACGCTCTCACTACAAGGCTCTCACACACACAACATGTGCCCTCTATTTTATTGTCTCACCAACTTGTGCTCACAAAACAATGAACAATTTTGTGCCTTCATCCTCCTTATAAGCTTTTTGAGCCATCTAAATTTGGCAAGTTTATTTTTGGAACTCTTAGACATGTGATTGACAAGTTAACTGAGTCTAATTTACTCACTTGACTCATCCTAGCCACAAATAACCTTTGAGACTAGTCACTTTTCCTTTTCCAAAGCTAACTCACACTAGAGACAAACAACTGAGCCTCCAACTATTTGCATGAGTTAAATTGCTTCATGAACTCTCCCTAATTTTTAGGAACTTGTCCTAAATTATAGGAACTTGTCCTTACTTATAGGAATTTGTCCTAGCTTATAGGAACTTGTGCATGTTAAGGACATGCCTGCTTGTGGTCTCTTTGACTAAGGCACAAGTCAAAGAAGACCTTCACTCACTACTTTTCAACACTCCCTCTTAGCGAGGAAGGTGCTTTTGGAAGAATCTCATCCACCTAGATCTGTCTCCAACACTACCATGTTCTCCATTGTTGCAACTGCTCCCTCTGAACTAGAATATTTCCCTGCTTTCTTCCACAAAACCTGATCTGGAGACCTGTTCTTTCCCACCATGCTCTGCGAGTTCATCACTTCAGTTATAAATGTCATGTACCATGTGTACCTGTGTGTTTGTTTCTTCCGATTGAAGGTGATACTAGAAGATATAACTCTCTCTTGATGTCCCTTAAATAAATCATCTACCCACTTGGCTCGAACTCTCCCTATACTGGGAGTCACCGACTGAGTGGTTGCCTCCACTCAACCTGGGTTATGGTCGTCATCATCTTGCTAGTCAACCCAACTGCCAACTAGCTTAGACTCAAATGAGATACTGGTTGAGGCTCCATCTTGATAACTCTATCCTTCTCTCTCTCAACCACTAGTTCTTTACTTTGAGCTCTCCCTTCCTTGCTACTCAAGACTACACCTGTCTCTAGCTGCAACATGTAGAGATTATTCACCCTCACACCTATCTACTTCTTACATCCAAAAGTGAAGTGTTAGTGGTAATCCTTACGTCTAATGAACATGACATCATAACCCTTATCCTCAAGGGTAGCTACCGAAACAAGATTTTTCCTCTATCATGTAACATAGAGAACATCTCTAAGATGAAGAGGATTACCTGGCTTACTTTGAAAAATAATAATGCCAACTCGTCTGGTTGCATATTGATCATCATCTCCTAGCTTTATTTGAAACAGCATGTCCTTCTCCTTCAGGTGGATGAAATTCTTCTTGTTCCCAATCATGTGGAAGGATGCTTCGGAATCAATATACCATATATTGTTATCTATTGTGCTTGTCATGCAAGAAATCAATGAGAAATATTTCTTGAACTGGGAAGAAAATGCATCTACCTTTGTTGATGTAACTACATGATCCTTACTGGACTCCTTCTTTCACTTAGGACACTTAGTGGCATAGTTCCCAAATCATGGCAATGGAAGAACTTGATCTTGCTTAGATGCTTCTTCTTTCCCTTCTGACTAGAATCGACTACTCCTTGACCATATTTCCCCTTGGCCTTTGCTTTTCCTACTAGGGAAATTTCTCATCTTCCTCTATCTTCATCGATCTACCATCTCTGGTTTCTCCCTAGATCTCCTCTTGCACTGTAGTCAGTCCATAACCTTTCCCAACTGGGAAAATTTTCTTTAACACCCTCCTCCCACATCCACCCAAGTAACCATGCCAATCAGGGTAAACATGAGACGAGAGACTACAGTGATCATATTCGACCTCCCAGGTGACCTTAAGGATGTGGAATTGACAAAACATCACACAGAGTCATCCAACATCCTCCCCAAAACCTTCAGGAGACAAGTCAGCCACTTAGACAACCTGACGTGGGTCCTACTATTGTTTTAACCAACTTAGGCCAGAATAACACTCCCCAGACATTTCCAAGGCGAGTTATAACGGTTCCCAAACACTACCCAGGCAAGTTATAAAACTCCCCAAACACTACCCAGGCGAGTTAGTCTCTAGGCTAACGCTCTGTTTTGCTAGCATTATGGGATTTGAGCCACCTTTTTCGTCCTAGAGCCCGAGACACTGCCCAAAATGGAATGGTCACTTAAAGTTGGTAAGAATACAAGGATGCAAGGATGCAAAAGCAATAAGTTGAACAAGACCATAACCAGAACCCTACTAGCCATGACAGGCATTTCGTCAAACATATCATCAACATGTAACCTACAGGTGTAAACAACATAATTAAGTGTATGGATATCGTACTTATCTAAGAATCGCCATGAACCATTGTTTCCCCATGTCATTCGTTGCCTTATCATTTATTAGGACATAGATACGTTATCCATTCATAAACAAGTAAAAACATGTCGAGAGCCATACATAGTTGTTGTCACAACATATACATATAGCCAACATAATAGGAACAAAAATACCATAAATATATCAACCATCAAAATCCATATATACCTTAGTACATTTGCACATGAAAATCAAGGGAATGGATTTCTCATTAATAATTATAATGAACCAACCGGAGATGGGACTACCACGTTCCACCCGATCGTAGAATGGCTGAGACAAATCTATCTTCATCTATAAACCCCTGTGTCATATTCCAAGCATGAATGTGGGATATCATAGAACACGTCAATCAAAAACTCATCCAGGGCTTCCAAAGGCCATCCGCCTCAACCCATTAAATAGTGATTCCACCTCACAGTTGGACATCACAAAATCATCATCAGATCGGTCTCTATTCTAGCCATCCAGGGCTCCAGAGAGTTTGTCCAACTAAGGCTCCAGGACTAGTAACTCAACCCTCAGCTTTTCTTGGGATCAAGAGCGTTTGTCCAACTAAGGCTTCAAGACTATTAACTCAACTCACCAAGGGCTACAGAGTGTTTGTCCAACCAAGGCTACGAG
Organism: Pinus tabuliformis; assembly: GCA_031772625.1. Taxonomy (NCBI): domain Eukaryota; kingdom Viridiplantae; phylum Streptophyta; class Pinopsida; order Pinales; family Pinaceae; genus Pinus; species Pinus tabuliformis. The sequence goes on from CM062817.1 coordinate 1,583,236,299, forward strand.
ACTAGTAACTCAACCCAAGCTGATATAGGGCTCCAGAATGTTTGTCCAACCAAGGATATGGGACTAGTAACTCAACCTAAGCTAAGGAAACATGAGAACTAGCCAAAAAAATATAATGAAAGTAAACCCACAATCACCATGGCTAACCAGGAAATGGCAAGGCTAGTCAATCCACTATCGATCTAGGCAATCCTCCATGCCAAGAACATATCATTACCAAAGATCCACATGCATATGCCATACATACAAAAACTAGTGAATAAATCATATATGCAACTCGGTTCCTGCAAACAAATCTGGTGTAGTCGTTGATCCTGATGCCCTCTTGTGCTTTCATGCTCTTAATTTGCCTTCTTACTCCAAGAATCCAAGTATGCCACACCCTCCAAGAGTTCTCCAAGAAAAATCTAAGTATCCAAGAGTATGAGAGAGAGAAAGAATAATGAGAGAGACCTCCAACACTGAACTGACAAAAATTTCACACTGAAAGGAAGAAGCTTGCCAACTGATCCTTAGAAGCATTTTTATTAATGAGGCCTCTACTTTATTCATTTTCCATTATTTTCCTTCATTTTCCTCCTCACATGCAACCTGTGGCCTTTTACCTTCCTTTTCTCCTAATTTCCTTTATTTTCATAAATAAAATGCCAATTAATGCCTCATGCCTTTCCAAAACCTTAGCCATTTCCTTTTCCAATTTCCTTAGCCATAAACAACCAAATGAACACCCCCTAGGATGTCTTGCCCAACATTCAGCTTGGAATACGTGTCCCATCATCCATGGTATTTATATATTTGTACATGGAATTTTCACTAGGGTTGTTACATAACCCTCCCCCTTGGGAGAACATCGTCCTCGGTGTTCAATGACACCTATAACCAACATGACTGTTGAAAACAAAACATACTACCCATGGAGCTTTATAACACAGTTCGTTGCAGTATTTACAATGAAATCCCTGCTAAAAACAAAACATCATGAAAACATGACAACATACCGCATATTGGAGCTTTCTAACATAACTCATTACGATATTACAATAACCACATATACACATATACACATATACACATATGCACATTTTCTCAACCAGCAAATAAAAGAATACAGTGTCTGCATCCGCAACAAGGGAATCCAAAGGCTCACACCTCCACCCTCAAAGTAATACTAGGATCCACCTCCTTCCCAGGAAGTCCAGAATACACTGCAAAGTCAAATCTGCATCCAATGTCCAACGCTATAATCCCATGCCACTTGTCCTCTCAGTGAACAATTACCAGCTCATTGTTCCAAGGCGCACTCCCAATGTGCATCTAATTCCATCCGGCAATGCTAATGACCAAAACAAATACATCTGTGACCTTCCCCTCTCTGCTACACAACCCCTTGGGAATCCCGTCACCCCTTCCATGCAGTCGCTCACTTTCTAAGTTCTGTTAGAACCCCATCTCGGGCAGTCCATCCCTTGGAAAGGCTTCCTCACATTGGAAGATACAAAAACCAAGACATGTACCTGCCTCAACACATCATATTGGTCATAGCATGCTCATGGAAATCAATGGACACTATTGGGTACCAGTGCCCCACAATGGCCCTTCTCCTGAAGTGCTTTACCAACATGCTACTACATGTTCCAATTTCTTTCGTTGTTGCTGCTAATTCTTGTAGTTGATTTCAACTACCCAACAAGGCATGTTCATGCTTCCTATACCACACACCTCTTCCATTAGATTTAAAATAAATTAAAATAAATTCACATCATACCTCATTGGTAGCTCATTAATAAGGTACATTTGTGATCTTGTTTGTTTCTTGTCACAATAAGCCAAACTAGCATATTTGACCAAATCAACATGTATAAAATATCACATCCGATTAGCTTGAAACATAACCATAAAAATCATAAATCACATGTAAGCATCGTAACCAAAATCATAGATCACATGTAATCATCATAAACCAGAATTGTAAATCACATGCATGATAAAACTGAATGGTATGTCTCCACTGTTGGTGAATAGTTTGAATGTTACAAATGCAACTTCTTTTATAGTTTTTTGCACTTAAATTTGATTGGTAGCAAGGATTGACATGGATTGCAATCAATGCATTTTGAACGTGTGATCTAGATTAAATTGGATGTGATCTAATGGATGGGAATTTGTTATGGATGATCCATGTGCTTTGATCTGATTTGTTTTGATGGTAAATTTAATGGGTTGGGTGTCATTTATTGAACACAATGGGATGAATTGTTGAATAACACAACAATTATGGATGACATAAATCATTTATTTAAGTGTGGAGGTATGAATGTATATCTAGGATAAATAGCTTCAGTTCATTTAATTGGGGTTGAAGTGATGGGTACTTTGTACTTATGGAGTATACCGTTTTGGAAGGATTTATAGTTTTATTTGTTTTATAGTTTGAACAAGATGTTTTATACTCTTGGTATTTAAAATACTATTTATGGATAGTTGTGGGCCCGGTATGTATTTTGGGAAAATTTGGACGTAAATTAAAAAGATATTTGCACTTAATGTTATATATTTTTGTTTAAAAACCGGTTGCACATCTCTCAATTTTTGGTGGCTTGGGGGGACCAGTACTATAGCAGCTACTGGTCCCTACACAACATTAGACATCTCTCCCCTATGTCATGAAAGAATTAAAACATGATCATGATGCCCTTTTGGGAAATATGATTTAAGTGTCCTATATCTAAGATATTAATATTTCAATAGAGACAACTTAAGGAACAATTAGATTGTCAAAAATACCATTTATTTCGGCATTATCTACCATGGCTACAATTTCATTAAGAAAAAAGATTTTTTTGTTCCCGTCAAATTTAGAAAAAATCAGCTGTGGGAATGTTTAAATCATTTTTTTGATGGTAGAAATGGATTTAGCACCATCAAAAACTCCTGGACACCCAAAATCTTAAAGCCAAAAATTTCTGCCAAATGTTTGTTAAAATCATACCCAATTTTCTATTATTTTCTAGGAAAAATTATAACCTATTTAAACTACATATAACACCCCTGGCCATGTAAATAATTAGCATTTAATTTTACTATGCAAGACTTGTTAGTTAAGTTAATTAGCAAGTAATTTTTAAATATGTTACTTTATTAAAAATTACGTTAAAAGGAAAATTATGCATAGTTAGGAGATGGCTATAGAAAGACTGGTAAAAAGAAAATCTTGATTCTAGACAGTTAAGCAATTTTTTTTCCTTCCCGGAAGAGATTAAAGGAAAATATTTTAGGTAGAAAGGCATGTTATGGTGGAGAGGAGTGCTTGAAGGAAAGAAAGGGAAAATTTGTAAGACAGGACATTATCAATAAAACAAACTAGTTGTTTTTGGGTCTTCTTGAGTTGTTCAGAGCCAGTGGAAACCCAAATAAGACATTCTATACTTGACTGGGAGTCGTGAGTTTAAAAAATAGTCACTGTTTGAACTGCTCTAATAATTAAGAGGCTCGGGGGGAGGACTTGGACGTAAAAGTTGACCTCACTGGTTCGGAGGAATGGGTCTTTCTTTGGTTATTTTCTAGCAAGCAAGCAAACATATATGTATTAATATTGATTATAAGGTGTGAACGGAAATATTTTGATGTATAATTGTTTTTACAGATAATTATATATGCTGACTGAAAATAAAAGAGATAGAGAATATATGTACATATCAAATCACTGTATTAGCTTCTGAAAGCTTTATTGAATACTATTAGCAAGAAAGAAAAATAAGTTCTTGAGAAAAGTCCAGCAAAATTTAATGTTAAACTTTAATGTTTGGTTGTGTTCATGGAAAAAAATCTTCTCCATGAAATATGAACTCTCAGGTTAGAGCAATATTTGTGTAGAAGGAAATAGGGGTATTATAAGTTCGAATATGAGTTGGGAGATATGTGTTATCATATCTTTATAAGTGAACATTACCCCGATAGTATAGAAGAACTAATTAATATCCAATTTCTAGTCAACAGTTTGGATGAAAACCGCGAAGCTATAAATTAATAATCATGCATTCCAAAAAAAATAAAAAATAAAAATTCATGCATATCTGTGAGTATTAAGCACAGGTGAGGAAGAATCAACTACCATAAATAAAAACCTTAGGTAGAGGAATAAATCTATGAACTAAATCATGAATTAATATCGTGTATAGATGGCAGAAATTGGGTAAGGAATCGGGTTAGTATCCTCATCAAGGAAGGGACCTCACTAGGAAACAGTCCCAGATCTATTATTAAACAACCTAGTATCTAGAATTTTCTCAGTAAGTAAACCCTCTCATTCATGTCATTGCCACAGGTAATAAAAATCAGAATTCCATATGGGTAAAAAAATGTAACCAGACTTCCACTGAGAAAAAATAAAATATATCGGATGACTGTACAATTTATTTACACAACCCCTCTAGGGTAAAGTAGAGCCAAATTCAGACAAACAACCTTAAATAAATGATGATTGTAACACTCTTACAGAAGGAGTTGTGAACAAAATAATCATGAAATAACATTATTGTACCTAATACATTGAGATTGTTAAAAGAACAGTTGCACATTTGAGAAGTAGTGCTCTCCGGGCACTTATCAGCAAAGAAAAGTACCAAAATACATTTTTAAACAATTCTTATAGGCATATGGTAATAATCATAATACATTTGTTCCAGAACCATAACAAATTTAGCAAGGAATATGACATAACCTTAAGGAATATTTTTGGGTTCTTTTAAACAAAAACTCTAGGTCTAAATACATAGGATGTTCCTCAAAACTTGTAGCATCACACTCAGAAAAGGAATAAATATTCAAGTTTTAACCCTAGTTTTTCAAGCTCGATTGGGAAATGAATAGAACCCAAGCACTTGGACAAAGAGCTCAGTGTAGTCAATGTCGTAGTCGAAAAATATAAAATTCGTAAAACCCATTTGAAAAGTTGCAACTAGGACTCTTACTTGGAAACCCCAGCACAAAGGGTAATTAGAACCTGGTAAAAATTTACTCAAAAATGCATAAAAGGTATAACGGAAACTCATTAGACTTGGTGGGTGAGTAAATATTACCTGTCAATATGACTAGAAAGGAAAGGGAAGACCGCAAGAGAAAGTCTTGAAATCAGATAGGGTTAACACCATAACTAGTGAAATTTGAATTCAAGAAAAAATAACAAAATTGGTTGGTGTGGTTCTCACGTGTGAGGAAGAATCCACCCACACTGGTGCACAAAAAAAAATGTCAAGGGCATCACACCTTGGAATGTCCAACCTACAATCTGGCCACAATTAGCTTTTAACAAAAATAAGGAAACATATCCATTGTGGGTGAAATGAGAGGCAAAACAATAAATTTATCAGATCATTCTCAATTGCATGGATAATTAAAACCCTAATCTCCTTTAGGTTGCAGAGTTGTGCGAGGAGGAGTAGAATGAGGGTGGTATCCAACGCATGGGGGAAAGCGATTGCATTAACCTAGCCAAACCAGTTTTCATCATTTGATTGGAATCCCACGATCGGACGATCTGAGACATGCCACTTAGATTCCACTAAGGCATGTGGACTAATATCTCCATAGACTTCTCTTAATTGTTAGGTGTGTGTTATATTCTTTCCATGACTAGTCGTATGCGTGAGGTAGCGATAACCCTCCCTATTCGTTGCGTCAGGCATAACAGGGGGGTCGCAGCCCCCCCCCTTGTCGGGAGGTTTCAGGGGAGCGATAGCCTCCCTGTACGGGGTTGGGGCAGTGGCCCGAGAAAATTTATTTGGACCCTATATTAGGTGGGCGGAGATACATATGGTTTTGTGCATGGGTTTTGCACATGGTTTTGGGCATGATGGTTTTCTGTCCATGGTATTTTGTAGATCCGATCAAAGGAACTATGGTTATGTTCTAATCCAGTGTTAATGGATTGGGGTTTATGAATGCTTCGACATGTATTTATATGTATTGTAACAATGAAAGGAACATAATGAAAAATCAATCTGGTAGTCTCGGTTTTGGGATCCAAGGGAAAATCTTTGTGTATTTGTTTTGTGTTTCTCGCCATTGTATATTTTCTGTGTTTTAAGAATTCATTTGTTGGTAATTTCTGTACAGGGTTAAAACCTACATTTGGTATCAAAGCAGTTTCCGCTTCAAGGGGACGCCATTACTGTTGAGGGGTTTTGCTCGACCTTGTGGTAGGCCCTGTTCAGTGGGAGATATGTGGGATCGATTCTTGTGGTGAAAGAAGATGACGAGCATTAGAAAGATAGAGATCGATAAATTTAATGGTTAGAGTTTTGAGTTATGGAAACTCAAGATGGAGGATCTGCTGGTGGATAAAGATCAGTGGGTCATGATAAATCTGGGTATTAAACCAATGACACTGTCAGCAGAACACTAGGGCAAAGCTAGATCGAAAGGAAAAGAGCACAATACGGTTGTGTAAGTCAGATTCAGTATTGTTGAATGTACCAGGGGAAGTTACAACGAAGGATTTTTGGGACAAGTTAGGGACTTTGTACCAATCTAAGTCTCTGGTGAATAAATTGTTCCTATGGAAAAAGTTGTATAACCTGAGGATGAAGGATGGAGACTAGGTGACAGAGAATTTGAACACCTTTAATACAATGCTAAGAGAGTTTTTATCTATTGATATTAAAATTTCAGATGAAGATAAGTGCTTCAATTTGATGTGTTCTCTACTAGATTCGTGGGATAGTATGGTTGTTGCAATAGGTAGCAATACAACTACTTTGAAGTTTGATGAAATAGTCTCATCCTTGTTGTCGAAGGAGATGAGAAAAAAAAATATGGAGGGCTACAATGGCGATGCCTTGTCTGTACGAGGATAGTCTCAGAACAGAAACAAAAATAATTCTTCGAGTGGGAGATCTAAATCTAAAGGGAGATCTAAATCTCCAGGAAAACTTGTAAAGGTGTGCTGGAAATGTGGAAAGGAAGAGCACTTCAAAAAGGACTGTAGATCTAAAGCTCTTGAGAAAGGAAAGGGATTTGATGATGCTCCTTCTACGTAGGTGAAAACTACATGAGATGAAGGTGGGGATGTGTACTTGGCTTCTTCTTCAAGTGCACATGTAGAACATGAGACATGGTTGATTGACTTAGGTGCATATTTTAACTTCACTCCCCATAGGGAGTGGTTTTGTGAGTATGAGAAATGTGATGCTGGTGATGTCTTCTTAGGGGATGATAGGAAGGATAGAATCGTCAGACATGGACAAGTCAAGCTGAAGTTGCAAGTTGGAAGGATTAGAAATCTTTTGGGTGTTCAGCATATTCTTGCAAGATGGTTCGGGGAGCACTGGTATTGATGGGGGGAGTTCGGATTAGAACTTTGTACAAGATTTTAGGTAGTATTGTTATTGATGGGTGCAACAATTCTGTGGTTCCTGAAAGTGGATCAAAAAATCTAGTGGTCTCTGGAGAAAAGACCATGCTATAGCATCAAAGGCTTCGTCATAGTGGAGAGAAGGGCCTTTAAATACTTTATAGTAATGGTATGGTAGAAGGTATGTCTAATTTCTCTTTGGATTTCGATTTTTGTGAACATTGTGTATATGGGAAGCAGAATCGTGTGAGTTTCCCCGCTGGTGCTAAGAGGGAGAAATGGATATTATAGCTTGTGCACAATGATGTGTTTAGACATATGTCAATTACATCACTAGGTAATTATGTGTAATATGTATCATTTATAGATGACTTCTCAAGGAATACATGGATATATTTACTCAGGAAGAAATCTGAAGTCTTTGATAGGTTTAAAAAATTTAAGGCTCTGGTGGAAAACGAGACTGAGAAGAAGATAAAGGTGATGAGAATAGATAATGGTGGAGAGTTTTGCAAGAAGGAATTTGAATATTTATGTAAGAAGTGTGGTATAGCACGACAGAAGACTACTTAATACACACCTCAATAAAATGGGGTTGCAAAAAGAATGAACAGAACGTTGATGGAAAAGGCAAGAATCATGCTCAGTGGTGTCAGGTTAAGACAAGAATTATGGGCAGAGGCAGTGGAGGCTGCATGTTACATGTTTAATAGATCACCCTCATCAGCGTTGGAGGATAAGACTCCACATGAGGTATGGACTGGTAAAAAACACTCTCTTTCACATCTGAGGGTATTTGGTTGTGATGCATATGTACATGTTGCAAAGGAGAAAAAAACCAAGCTGGATAGTAAATATGAAAGGTGCATCCTTATTGGGTATAATGATGGTTTAAAAGGTTATAAGCTTTGGAACCCAGAAACAAGGAAGGTTTTGTATCGCCAATATGTGGTGTTTATAGAGTCGAAAGATGTTATTAAACATGAAGTCCTACCAAAGGAACCTGAGAAGATAGAGTTTGAGCTAAAGGAGGAAGAATTAGACTCTACAACAAAACAAGAATAAAAGAATAAAGAGCCATAAACTCTAGCTGTGAGAAGATTAGTTTGAGAAAGAAGGAAACCAGAAAGGTATAGTCCATCTGATTTCTGTTAAAATTTTGCTTTATCTGTTACTGATTATGATCCTAGAACTGTTAAGGAGACAGTAGGTTCATAGGATGGAAAACTCTGGAAAGAGGTCATGGTTGATGAAATGGCATCTTTGGACAAAACTGAAGCTTGGGATTTGGTGGAGTTGCTGGCTAGAAGGAAACCCATTGGAAGAAAATGGGTTTTTAAGAAGAAGATGAATGCAAAAGGCAAGGTGGAGAAATACAAAGCTCGGTTGGTAGCAAAAGGTTATTCCTGGGTGCCGAGAATTGATTTTGGTGATATTTTTTCTCTTGTTGCCAAGGTAGCTTCTATTAGATTACTTTTATCTATTGTTGTTGCTTGTGATCTTGAGGTAGAACAGATGGATGTGAAGACAACATTTCTTCACGGAGATCTGGAAGAATATATCTACATGAAGCACCCTGAAGGCTTTGTGGTGAAGGGAAAGAAAGAACTGGTATGCAGGTTAAAAAAGTCTTTGTATGGGTTACACATCTCTACCCATCTAATGCCTAGACATCTAATATCTCTATTTTTTTTATAATTTATTTATTTTATATCTTATTTATATATATGGCAACTTAAAATATATAATATATAAATATTATGTATAAATTAAAATAATGATTTCATAATAATATTTGAATTTAATTAATAAGCATACAAAAATTTAATATTGACAATATAACAAGATTCTTAACCATGAATATTCACCCCATTTTACTTAGATATTATTAACTTCAAAATAGGATTTCCTACCATACCCCAATACCATCGCTCATCAATACCACATACCCACAAACCATAACTCGTTTAAAAATATATATATTATAAATATTTTATTTTATTTTATTTTATAATATTTTAAAAATTAAAACTTAACACTTACAATAAACATACAATATAACAAGATTCTTCACCATGGATATTCACCCATTTTACCATAGATGTTATTAACGTGTAAATAGGTTGTGTTACAATACCATGGGAAAATACCATGGCTTATCAATACCACTTTCTCAAAGACCATAACTCATTTCAAAATCAAATTATTTTATAAATTTTAATTTATAATATTTTTTAAGTTTAATCTAAAAGAAAAGCTATGGAGAGATATTATAGTAGTGTAAATGTTTGTAAACATTTACATGTGGGCTCAATTAAAATTTTTGACTAGATCAAAATAAAATAAAATAATTATTAATGTTAATTATTAATAGAACATTTTGAGTTGGTCAAATTACATAAGACTAAAAGTAAAAATAAAGATAAAATAAAATATAAAATATATAATTAATAATTATAATTATAATTGATAATAAAACGAGTCTAAATTCATTTGGACCTATGAAGGATCAAATTTCTTGAAATGCAAACTTCTTTTCAAATTTGATAATTTGATAGATCCATAATTATGATAAATCTAATATATATATATATATATATATATATATATATATATATATATATTAAAAAAGAATACTTTGTGATGAATATTAATAAACAAAAAAATACCGTGAAAACATGAAAATCATAATACATTATAAGATTTCCATCTTCGTTAGGCGAAGGTTTCCACCAAAGTACAAATCTTTTGTAACACTAGTGACACACGACAATTGTTTTTACCAAGTTTTATTTACCACTGTTATTTCTATTTAGTTTAATCTAAATTGTTAAAACATTTAGGCTGAAAATCCATACCAAAGGTTGTTAAATATTAATTAAAAGATTTTGATTCAGGTTATAAAAGAAATGGAAAATTAGTTATATGAACTTCTGAAAAACAATTACAGATAATTCTCTCACTCTCTTCCTTGAAAAGGAAAAAGGAGAGAATCATGAGGGGTTTGGAGAGGAGAGAAGGAAAAACTGCACTGCGATTATTTTCTTCCCAGAGCTCGACAAATTAGCCAGTGGGAAAGGAATTGAAATAACAGCTCGGGTACGTGACTTGAGGCTGGACTTGTTCCTGATGCCCAAGGTACCAAACTGTTTATCATTGAAAGAAGTGGAAGAGCTCGGAGGGGGATTCTGGATGCAATTGCAGATCTGAGGCTAGGTGGTGAGACCTTCCAAATTAAAGTAGTTACATGCTTGAATCACACTCATTCAGAGAAACAGATAAGTAATATTATTGTGTTAGAAATTTATTATTAGGAAAGTATATAATGTTTACTGTGATAATATAAATTAAGATTAACAGGCTAGAATGTTGTATCGTCATTACTCTGTTATTGAAACAAAACATAAATGTAGTATTTTAGTAAGTCATATTGCTAACAGAGGTACATAGGTCACTAGAGCATACAAGAGACAACAAATATTTCTACTTTCATGGCAGTATTATCTACAGTAAATATTCTCATGTTTGCTCGTAGAAAACATTCTAAGTCTAATAGCAAGGAAATTGAAACGAAGATTCAATATTTTGGTCTAGACTTTCTATACGTATCATATCTTTGAGCCCTATACAGTGTATTGAAAAATATTTGCAAAATATATAATATCAGACTCCTGGAATTTCCATCGTCAGTCACTGTTCATTTATGACAAAGAAGTCTATGCAAGATAGTCGACCCAAACTATATTACGGCATGGAAAAGTATATATTACTGAAGGGTTAGGGTTTATCAGCCTCGGTCGAGTTCTAAAGAGAACCCACCAAGTGCTAAGTACATAGACTCTATTTGAAGACTCGAGACCCTTAAGTTATTTTACCAAAGACTGTATTCGAACAAGTTCGGCACTCTGATAACATATATAAAAATAGAAAACGACAACCACTTTCATAATAACGTTTGAATCATTCACGGAAAAGAAAAAGATTAATAATGCTCAGTCACAAAATTAAAATCAATCACAATACATATAAATACCAGAAGACGAGATATCATGGCAATTTGGACACATCAGTCAAATTACAACATGTATGGAAAATGTACAGTCTGGTTCTCATAGAAACAGTTGGAACCAAGCTGAGAGCTAAAATTTAGCAGCGGTAACGCACAGGCCGACCCATTAAAAAAACTAAATAGATAAAATCCTTAAAGTATAAGTATTTCGGCTGCAAGGCCTAATCTCATTTTAATACATTTCCAAAGCTCTCTGTTTGCAGAAGAATGCCTCTTAAGAACTTGAACTAAAAGAGAGTTTCTTAGTTCAACCCACTTGGAACAAAAAACATGATATAACAAGCTTAGAATGTTGGTGCCCCCAAAAAGCCATGCCGCAAAGAAGAGTCTGAATCACCGAAATATTTACATGTACAAAGAATAATGAAATGAGAGCCTAAATCCGTTTATCAAATCACCGAATTGAAACTTATATCAAAGTAAAGATTTTACCTGGATTGAGATTAGCATCCCCCGGGGCTGCGATAAAAGCTTGTAAGATACAGGAAACCTTAAAAATTGAACTGAAAGAGGAATTTCAACTTAAACAAAGGGTGAGACATTACCTACTGCTTCCGCGTGAAGCTGATTTCTCCATCTGAAAGGCGAGTCCATTTCATAGCAGAGGCACCTACGCAAGGGCAGCAGTAAGAAGCCTCATTGGTTGCCCATCATATACGCACAGGTTCATCATAAAGATGTTGAACAGAAGCTCAAGCTAGTAGTGAAGGTTTTCCAATACCTTGAGGATGAAGGATTTGAGCATGGAGGATCATGAACTCGGTTACCCTTCCACCACAAGAGACATAGAGCAGAAAACATTGATCAAAAGAACCTTTCTTCGCTGCAGGAAAACCTTAATATATTCTGCCAACCTTGAATAACTAAGACTGTAGATCGGCCTAGATCCAATGGTGGAGATCATGCCATTTGCATCAGTTCCAAACTCTTCCGAACAACCGAGTTAAGGTTCATCAATGCGAGGTTAAGTGGCCAGCAGGGAAGGGACGACGATGATAGAGGAGGACCTCGTGGCTCTCCCGCCTTAATTAGATGGGTTACCCCGAGGTAAGTCCACTCAGGTGACTTCAATGCGGGTACAGTGACATGGATTACGTGGAGTCCAACAAGGACTGTGTGTTCGCGGTTTCCACCCTATGTCAACATTAATAGACCCATGATCCTTATGGGTAGTGCAAACTCCCGAAAAAAATTAAGGATGTTGGATTATGACTCGATCGAATTCATTAACTATTATATCTTTTATTTAGTCCAATAACTTGCTTTATTAGTGTTTAAAAAAAAATGGATACAGATGTTACAAATGGTATCAAATTCTAGGCTCACATACTGATACTTCTGGGTTAGTTAAGTACAATTAATTAAGTTTTTGATATATGTGTAATGATGCAAAAATGTAAACTGAGTTTGGATGTATATGAACACAGAGAAAGTGATAGAGAGAGAGGTTAGCACCAAGAATTAAAAATGTAGAGAAGCCGTAGATCAGCAAGCCAACCATAAGTGCCTCACACGAAGGCCAACCCAGAACTATGGGTACAACTGGGAGAAGAATCACGACAAGCCAACACTACCCCGCTGGAAACAGTGCAACAATTACGAGCAGAAATGATGAACTTGAGGACGGATGTTAGGCCCCTATAATACTAGTGATTCCCCCATTACTATTGTCATTATATCCCTTATTGTTATTATTGTGCCCCTATTGTCCCCATATTGTTATTAGTATGCCCCATAGAAAACCACTATTGTTATTTTTGTTCCCTTATGTTATTACTGTTATGTCGGCTTGATTATATTATGACCCCTTAGACTCCTATATATAGAAGGGAGGTTTAGTCATTTGTATCATCCAAGAAATGTTCATTTCTGTAATGTAAAGGAGGTTGCCCCCGTGAAGAGGCGGAATTCTAAGGCATTGATCTATCTTTTCTATCTTTTTGTGAGCTGGTTTCCTAACATTTGGTATCAGAGCTTTGGATTCTAGGGTTTCGCTGCTCCCAATAGGTCATCGTGACATTTTCGCTATAAATTTTGTTCTGCGATGTTTCAGAAGCTACCAAAAAAACCCGTTTGAGTAGAAATCAGTCTAAACGTCATGTCCAAATTTCAGAGCTTGTCTCACTATATTTGTGGAGATATGATCTGAGGAAGTTAGGATTTTTGCAAACTCCCGAATTACATTCCAAATAAGTGACATGGGGATAATCGTCATAACTTTTTGAGCATCATATTGAAACTTCATAAGAAATTTTAGAAAGAGGACAGCCTGTAGTTTTTGGTGTATCAGTTGTAGGTACTAAGGTCGAAACAGTGACACGTGACACATGACATGTCATACAAGTTCGCTCTACTTAACTAGTTTATAATCAGGTCACTATGGGAGATTTGGCATAACTCTTCCTTGGAGAATACAATCTTGATCAGAATTGTGGGGTTAGAAAGAGGACTCAGAGGGATACCACAGGACAATATTTTAGATATTCAAGATCCACAGTTATAGAGATACAACAGATTCAATATTGAGCTCTTACAAAGTGAAAAAACAAGGTGTGTAGTTTTTTTTTTAAATTTTGCATAAGATTGGTTTGAAAAATTAGTTTGAAGGAATTCAAAGGGAATAGTGAAGAATTATTAGCATTAATTAATGCCCCGAAGAAAGAAAATGGAAACACCTAATAAGCAACCTAAAAGCTCTAGCATGACTCGTGAAAAAGAAGAAGAAATGCAACATGATATATCAAAATTACAATACCAAGTACAACAAATTTCACTCTCACTAAAGGTAAATGAAGCCAAGATGAATGGCATGGAAGCTAATATGAATGGCATGAAAGTTAATATGGAAGCTAAGATGGATGGCATGGAAGTTAAGATGAATGGCATGGATGCTAAGATGAATGGCATGGACGATAAGATGGAAGAATTGAAGATAAATTTGAATAAGTTGCTAAAAGAAATGGTCACTAATGGTGAAAGGGTAGTAAAGGAAACTCATGATGGGAACAAAAGAAATTTTAATCATGATTTCATAGATTCTAATGTTGGATTGAAGACCCACCATGTTCCAAAAATTGATATGAGGAAATTTGATGGAAAAGATCTCGGAACATGGATACTACAGATGGAGCAATTTTTCGATCTCCATAATGTGAAAAACACACAAAAGCTATGTATTGCAACTTTATATTTGGAACCAAATCAGTTTGTATGGTATCGATAGCTTTGCTCTCGTAAACAAATTGTCACTTGGGAAATTTTTATGGAAGAAATTATAGCACATTATGAGGATACAAAAAGCAACACCTTTTTTAGCCAATTGATAAATCTCAAACAAAAGGGTTCAATGATGGAGCACATTGAGGACTTCCAAAAATTGAACATAAGGGTAAAAGATATTCCAGAGGAGCATAAGATTGATGTGTTCATAGGGACTTTAAAGGATAATATCCAACATGAGGTTCACCTTTGGGAACCTGATTCATTGGAGAAGGCATTCAGGTTAGCAAGAAAAATGGAAAGCAAAATTATGGCAACCAGGAAGCCTACCACTCACAACTATAAAGATCGAAGTGTTGTTGCCCCTAGCCTTCCACAACCTACAAGGTTGACACCACAACAATTGGAATAAAAAAGAGCAAAAGGGCTTTGTTATACTTATGATAGAAAATACACTAAAGGTCATAAGAAAGCTGAGAAGAAATTATTCTACATAGATTGTGAAGAGGAGGAAGAAAATGAACAAGAAATGTCAAAAGAAGAGGATATACTCCAGGAACAAACCCTAGATAAAGAAGAAATGAATCCGACCATATCTTGTAATGCATTGGCTAGAATTACCACTCCTCAAACTATCAAGATAGAAGGACATATCAAGAAGAAAAAGGTAATAATGTTGATTGATTTGAGAAGTACCCATAATTTTATTCATTGTAAGATAGAAAAGGAATTGAATTACTTCCTATATCCAGCAACAAAGTGTCAAGTGATGGTGCAAGTGGAGGAACCGTAAATTGCTTTGGAAAGTGCCATAATATCAAGCTATCCATGGGAGAATATGTATTGAATAGCCCAATGCTTTCCATTCCAATGGGTGGTCCTGATGTTGTACTAGGAGTCCAATGGCGACAATCCTTGGATACAATAGCTTTTAATTTTCAAGAACTTTTCATGAAATTTTGTGCAGAAGGAAAGGAAGTTGAATTAAGGGGTATTGCAGGGAAACCGGGAAAGATAATCAACTCTAACAATACGACAAAGCTTCTAAAGAAGTAATAACGAGGTGTAACTACACAATTACGTTCGCTAGAGGTTCCCACATCGAAGTCATCTATTTCTCCAGATCTCCAAAATGTCTTGGAAAACCATTTCGAGGTATTTGAGACTCCCAAAGGTCTCCCATCTATTCGTGATCATGATCATGCTACTCATTTGATTCCAGGAAGTGTTCCTCCGAACATTAGGCCGTACAGATACCCCTATGCCCAAAAGAGTGAAATTGAACGTATGGTTGCAGAAATGCTAGAGGCTGGTATAATTCAACCTAGTCAAAGTTCTTTCTCTACTCTAGTAGTATTGGTGCACAAGAATGATGGATCATGGCACATGTATCCGGATTATAGGGAGCTCAACAAGCTCACTATTAAAGATAAATTTCCCATTCCTGTCATTGATGAATTATTGGATGAATTGCATGGATCAATTTACTTCATCAAGTGGTATCTTTGTTCAGGATATCATCAAATCAGAATGAAGACTAAAGACATTCCGAAAACAACATTTAGAACTCATGAGGGTCATTATGAATTTTTTGTCATGCCTTTTGGCCTTACCAATGCACCTTCTACATTTCAAGGTTCCATTTTCAAACCCTTCCTTAGAAAATTTGTGTTAGTATTTTTTGATGATATACTAATCTACAAGTCTTGGAAGGATCATGTTGAACATGTTGATAGGGTGCTCAAACTATTGTAGGAGAAATAATTATATGAAAAAAGCTCCAAATGCTTCTTTGTAGTACAAGAGGTGGAATATATGGGTCATATTGTATCTCATGAAGGTGTTAAGGTAGACCCTAGCAAAATTAAATCCATTAAGGAATGGAAAATCCCCACATCCATAAAGCATCTGTGGGGATTTCTCGGGTTGATAGGGTATTATTGCAAGTTTGTTAAGAATTATGGGAGAATAGCAGCACCTTTAACAACATTATAGAAGAAAGATACATTTTCATGGACTCCAAAAGCAAAAAAGGCCTTCGAACATCTTAAAGCGGCGATGTGCCAAGCACTAATCTTGGCTATGTCGGACTTCACAAAAACCTTTATTCTGGAATGTGATGCTCCAGGAAATGGAATAGGTGTTGTTTTAATGCAAGATGAAAGACCCATTTCTTTCGAAAGTTGTCCAATTAAGGGAAAGTATTTACACAAAGCTATTTATGAGAAGGAAATCTTGGCAACACTACATGCACTTAAGAAATGGCGACCCTACCTAATGGGAAGACACTTTAAGGTAAAAAATGGATCATGACAGTCTTAAATACTTCTTAGAACAAATATTATCCTCTGAAGAGCAACAAAAATGGTTCACAAAGATGTTGGGTTATGACTTTGAAATCATCTACAAAAAAGGGAAGCAAAATGTGGTCGCAGATGCACTCTCAAGAAAGGATTAGGATGCGAAAGCATTGTTGTGCGTCATTTCTATTATCCAACCAGATTGGATAAACGAAGCAAGAGAGGAATGGAAGAATTACGAAGAAGTGTGGGCAACCATTCAAAAGTTACAACAAGTTCCCAATACATCTGATACATTTAGTTGGAAAAATGATTCATTATGGTACAAAGATCGCTTATACCTATGTAATAATTCCCAAATCAAACAAAAGATTCTTATGGAATTGCACACTTCTCCCTTAGGAGGGCACTCAGGATTTTTAAAAACTTACCACAGGGTTAAGAAGGAATTTTTTTGGGATGGCCTTAAATTAGATATTCAAAAGTTTGTGGCGGAATGTTTGGTTTGCCAAAAAAATAAAGTTGAAGCAATTAAGACCCCAGGTCTATTACAACCTTTATCCATTCCAAGCCAACATTCGGAGGAGATTTCAATGGATTTTATCACAGGTTTACACAAATCCGAGGAAAAGAGTGTCATCATGGTGGTAGTTGACAGACTTACCAAGTATGCACACTTTTGTGCATTATCACATCCATTTAAATCCAGTACAGTTTCTACTGCATTTATGGAAACAATTCAAAAGCTACAAGGAAACCCAAAGATTATTGTAGGCGACAGAGATCCCATTTTCACTGGAAATTTTTGGACATAATTATTTTCTTGTCTCAGTACTCAGTTAGCTCATAGCTCATCTTATCATCTTCAATCTGATGGGCAAACTGAGATAGTAAACAAATGTTTGGAAGGATATCTTCGTTGCTTTGTATCTAATAAACAGACACAATGGGTCAAATGGTTGCCTCTGGCTGAATGGTGGTATAACACTTCCTTCCATACTGCAACAAAAATGACCCCATTTATGGCACTTTATGGATATCATCCACCATCCATCACATCATATTTAAGAGAAAATTATAAGGTTCAAGCAATGGAACATCACATCGAGCATCAACAACAAGTTCTCCAACTCTTAAAGGATAACCTCACGTTGGCGCATAATAGAAAGAAACAACAAGTAGATCGACATCGCAACGAAAGAAGCTTTGATGTAGGTGACTGGGTATTCCTACGGCTAAAACCATATAAACAAATGTCCTTCAAGCAAGCTAAGAAGGATAATAAATTATCACCAAAATATTATGGTCCATACAAGGTGTTGCAAAATATTGGTACTATGGCATACAAATTGGAGCTTCCTACAGCTTCCCGAGTGCACCCAGTTTTCCATGTTTCATGTTTAAATAAGGTTATAGGTGACAAGCTCCTAGTTCAAACAATATTTCTAGAACTTGACGAGGAAGGAAAAATCATATTAGAACCGGAAGCAATCACAAAAACAAGAACTCGACATCTACGAAATCGATCAATTTCGGAGTATCTCATCAAGTGGAAGAACTTATCCGCTGAAGATTCCACATGGGAGGATGAGAATTTTATATAGAAGCATCCAAAACTACTCAAGCGTTCAGTACAACACTTTTTGTAAGGAGAGGGGCATGTTAGGCCCCTATAATACTAGTGATTCCCCCATTACTATTGTCATTGCATCCCTTATTGTTATTATTGTGCCCCTATTGTCCCCATATGGTTATTAGTATGCCCCATAGAAACCCACTATTGTTATTTTTATGCCCTTATGTTATTACTGTTATGTCGGCTTGATTATATTATGACCGCTTATACTCTTATATATAGAAGGGAGGTTTAGTCATTTGTATCATCCAAGAATTGTTCATTTGTGTAATGTAAAGGAGGCTGCCCCCTCGAAGAGGTTGAATTCTAAGGCATTGATATATCTTTTTATGAGTTCGTTTCCTAACAACGAACAATAAACGACTAAGGCAGGAACATAAGAAGATCCTTAAAAGTCTATCCGAACGACAAAACTAGCGTGGTCCAGACCCCAGTACAGAGAATAGGGAGAAGACCCCAACTGCCCATGTTACACTAAAAATTGTCACCATGGTTATATACAGTTAGTTTGGCTCTATCAACAGTCATGCTATCCTTCTGGGCAAGTCTTGTGCCTCTGCTTGTCATGTCAAACTCCAAAAATGAGAGAAAGTCTTTGTAAAAGTGTTTATCTCTGGGTACGCAGGTTCTCTCAACCTTACCTGCGGGTACGCACCCAATGTTCACAAAAGCTGCGTCTTTGGACGCTCTGTATGTAAAGGATCAGGTGCGTCCCCCTGTAAAGGTCAAAATGCGCAAGTTTCATTTTTAAAAAGTTACTTGTGGTCATTTCTAGAGCATTCTAGAAGGTTGTTCGACGTGTATTGAGCGCCTCCAGATGGTTCATGTATCCCTACCTAAGAGGAACTTATCCCATCAAGAGAGGAGCTATCCCATCCAAAGAGGGGATTATCCCATTGATGGTGGACCTGATTAACTTCCTCTTGATCACTATAAATACAGGCATTGGGCCAGAAGGAGGGGAGGTTGGAAGCTATACATTTCTATGGGTAGATGCTGCTGGAATTAGGACTCCCATTTAGAAGCTTGTGAGGAGAGATTACCATCTTTTCTTGTTCTATTTGGAAGTGGGTGAGCTTTTTCAAAGTAAAGGAGAACCCTTGATGGACCCTGGGAGGGACTTGCACAACACCAAGGCTCAGGTTGTATTTGTTCCTTTTGTTACCTATTAATGCAAATGAGTCCATTCTTCTCAATAACTTGTTATTTATGAGTTGTTTCATGTACTCCTTGGTCTATGTGTTAAATATGTTTTATTCTATGAGATTATCAAGTGCTATTTAATCGTTTGATTGTTAGTGTATGCAGGTTTCAAAGTGAAGGAGGAGCTCATCCGGATCAGTGGAGCTGGACTGCTACAACAACGTTGGATTACAGGTAGGATCTAAACACTTGATTCCTTATATAGTAAATGCATGTTTAGAGAAGGATTGCTCTCGTTTGTCTTGTTTGTCACTAGAGAGTCTTAGGCTCCTAGGGAGGTTGGTTGTGTCCGCACAAACGACTCTTTCCGCCTGACAAAATGGCGACTCCATTGGGGCTCCATTGATGTGAAAGTTTTTTCCTTTGTATGAACTTTGCTCTGAGAAAATTGGTTTATTTTTCTGGTTTTTGGCTGTGTGAATTTGTATTTGGGTGGATTAGCTTAGGATTAAATTAAATTTAGTTTTTCTTGAATTCTCCAGTAGGACGCACCCTCTGAGTATTGCACAGTGCGTCCCTGTACGCACTGTCGCTGTGTGCATAGAGCGGGCCCGCACCTGTTCTAACGGGTTGCCTGCGTCCCCTGCTAAAATTTGAGAAAATTTCATTTTTTACATTTTTCCTCTTAGATTTTGCTTTTTCTTAGTTTTTACTGCCCAGATCCATTAGTCTCCTGTCAAAGATCTTCACCTAAGCTTGTTTCATTGGCATTCCTACTCTAAGCTTTCATCAATTGGGTGTTTTGAGTCTCTTTCTTGAGAAATTCTTGATTTATTTTCCTTTGGTCATTACTTGGAGGTTTCTCTCAGTCTTTTCACAATTTTGCATCTTTTTGCTTTTGTTTTTGCAAAAAAATTTCCCCCTCATTCGCCGGGGGGGGGGGGCTAAATTGTGTATGAGTGTTAATCGCCTTTGAGTGTTTTTATTTTTTGATCTTTGGAACTCTCACCCAATTTTCTCGACTTGCGCTTGATTGGTTCTTAGATCACATTAGAATCGTCTTGTGTTTGAGAATTCTCTTGCATAGATCACATTTGTATAATTAGAATTCTCATTTTCGGAATATGAATGAAAAATGTGCATAGATTACATTTGTATACTTTTCAAGTGAATTGTGCTTAGATTACCATTGCATAGTTTACATTCTGAAAAATCAATCGTAGATTTAGATCAGTTTTCTTTGATTTGAATTTACACAAAAATAAAAAATGGTTTGGAATTGATTTGCATTAGTTTTTCTTGATAAAATTAGTGCATTAGAGAATTTGTCATATTTTCTCTTAGTGATCAATTTTTTGCATTGTCGGAAGTGAATGGAAACTCTCTCCTTACTTTAGTTAGGATTCATCGAATTGGAAAGATTACATTATCATATTCGATTGCATTTAGTTGAGTCGGGTCATAACACCATTGGTTTCATATCCATTTACCCATTTGAGTAATAACAGCCTTAATAACACAGCGCTTAATTAAAATTCATCTAGTAATTTTTACATTTCTAGGGCTCTGAAACACCAACATAGCTTAGGCTAGTGTCTTGGAGTAGGAGAGTAATTAACTCTCCAAGACAGCAAAACCAAACAAGTAGCTCATCTTGTGGTAGGATAAATCCAACTGTTGCATTTATACTCTGGGAAAGCTCCTCTTAAAGGAGAAGCACGAGCTTGTGTCCGAACCAGTGAGGGGATCAATCCTCCCTCATTGGGAACGACGCCAGACACGCACGTATTACAAACGGTAAACCTTAGATTAACCATTGTCGAGGAGCCAGGGGTCACTTATCGGTAAACCTTGGATTGTTGTCAAGGAGCCGGTAAGGGGATTGAGCTTGATACTCTGCCCTTGCGTGTTGTCGGAGTGTAGACTGTTCCCCCAAGTGTATTTGTTGTTTTTGGTAACCTTAGTGGCCGTAATCTTAGGATTCTACCCAAGGTGACGGTGGAGGGAAGATCCCACTGTACCTGGAGTAGACGTCGGTTATACTCACTTGGATTTTTTGGGGGGTTCACTTCACTCGAGACGGTTAAAGTGGAGGAACTTGGTCTAGTCTATTCATTAAGCAGGTTGCCGAGGTAACTGTTCCACCCGCCACTTTTGTACTGAATTCTGCGATGTTGGATTTCATCCCCAACTAGTGTTTTCGGTCCGGAAGGTTACTGTTTGTGTATGGTTTGACTCCTAGATTTGATAGCGCGTGTTAATTTGTTTGTTTTTACTTTTAGAGACCATAGGTGTGAATTGTGAATTTTAATTGTTAGGTGTGAATTGTGAATTGTTAATTTTAGTTATAAATTGTTAATAAAATTCACTGAAAGTTGAATATAATGGCAAATGTTCCGGAATTTACCAACTTAGGAACCCCTCCTAACGAGAATCCTAGTACTTTTCCTTACTTTGGAAATGTTGGTCCTCCTTATATGGCTACTTTGTCATTACCTGGATTTACAATAGGATTACCGATATGGTTATTTTCAACTTCGTTGGCCCAAAGTACTCCAATTGTTCCACCTCAGCCGAATGCTTCACAGAGTTCACCATCTCAACATAACCAACCTTCTGTTGACCCTTTACCTTCTTCGCCTAATTTTTCTTCCTCCATTTCTTCCTCTTCGCTTGGTAAAAGCCTTGATGCTAGTAACCAGGTGTCTAAGAAGAAGAAGAAAGGGAAGAAGAAGAAGAAGAAGAAGAAGCAAGATAAGAAAGAAGTCAACCAACCAACCACGACTGTAAGTGTTAGTTGTGTTTAGGAAAACTCCGACATGCATCGTAAACCCAAATACCCTTGCAAGCTTTGTAAGGGTGACCACTTCCTTGTCAATTGTCCTGGTATTCCAAAGGTCTTGGAAGTTTGGTCAGAAAAATCTCATCATCTTTCCATTGATCCATCAACCAGTGATAGTCAGGTTCCTGGGAAAAAGGGTAAAGTTAGGTTTCCTTGTAAGTTATGCAAAGGGAGTCATCAAACTCACATTTTCCCTCACATGGATGAAGCCTCAAAATTGTTGGAAAACCTTACTGTTCCACAGCAAGAATTTCCAACTGGTTACCGTAAACTTTCTCCCAACCTACTATTAACTGACGGAGTGATTGATCAAATTTCAAGTACGGTCAATCATACTCTTCCATTGGAGAGTGAAACTCATGTCACTCAGGTTGATGATCCATTAGTTGATCAAGTGGTCAATTCAATTTCACATTTGGTCGATCACACTCTCCCTTTCGAGAGTAAATTTCATACCGCTAATGTTCTTCTTGTTACATCAGATTCTTCTATGCCGGGGGTCATTTCACCTGTTTCTACAGAACCCCCTCCAAGTACTGAGGTCTTTTCCTTTGATTGGAATAGACTGACAGAACCTCGTCTTCCTTCCTCCATCCCTTTCCAAATCATTGTCAAGGCTGGTGGTAGGGACATACATCGTACTCAGGTAGATGAAGGTGCTTCTGTTAGTATTTTATCCTCAACTGTTTGGAAAGCTTTGGGTTCCCCTCAGCTTGCGCCTATTACGCAGAATCTGAAAGCTTTTAACAGAACCATTAGTGAACCTTTAGGGATCCTTCCTAAGTTTTCTATTACCTTGGAAGGTAAAACTGTTTGTGTTGATCTTATGGTAGTTCGAGGTCCCTTGGATTTCAATTTACTCCTTGGGAAAGACTATGTTTATGCAATGAAAGCTGTCGTATCGACACTCTTTCGCGTGATATCTTTCCCTCACAATGGCAGTATTGTGACTATAGACCAGCTTTCGTTCCCTAGTCTTGTTTCGACTACCAATAATATGACACCCCTAAATGTTCCTGATTCTAAAGTGGTATCTACCCTGCCACGGGTTAATTATGTGGCAACTGGTCCCATGTTTTCAGTTACCGATGTAAGTGAGCCTCTCACTGTTTGCTCATCTTCCTTTGATTTAGATCCAGTAATTGACATGGAAAACTCTATGGGATTACTTGAACACGATGTTCTTATCCCTTTTGAGTCCCTTGACATGTGTTCCTTCCCGAGAACTATTCTTCCTTCTGATGAAGATCTCTTGGAAGCCATGATCAAGGTGTGTCCATTGACATGTCTTTCTTCCAGTTGGAAGCCATGATCAGTGAGTACGAGGAAAGTTCCTTTTACTGTGTCAACCTCGTTAAAAAATGAATCAGTGTGTACGAGGATAGTTTTGTTCCTGTGTCAACCTCGTTAAAAAATGAAACAAGGTGAGCGAGGATAGTTTTTTCCTGTACCAACCTCGTTAAAAAATGAAACAGGTTGCAGCGAGGAAAGTTCCTTTTACTGTGTCAACCTCGTTAAAAAATGAATCAGTGTGTGCGAGGATAGTTTTTTTCCTGTACCAACCTCGTTAAAAAATGAAACAGGCTAGCATGAGGATAGTTCTTTTACTGAGTCAACCTCATTAAAAAATGAATCAGGTAGGTTTTAGGTTATATAGGTAGATTGTAAAAAGTAGGATTGTGTGAGGAAAGTTCCTTTTACTGTGTCAACCTCATTAAAAAATGAATCAGTGTGTGCGAGGACAGTTCCTGTTACTGAGTCAACCTCGTTAAAAAATGAATCAGGTTTGAGGATAGTTCCTGTTACTGAGTCAACCTCTTTAAAAAATGAATCAGGTATGAGGATAGTTCTTTTCTTGTGTCAACCTCCTTTAAAATGAAACAACTCCCTTTTCAAGTTAAATATTGAAAGTAAACCTTCATTCCATCCATCTGGTTGAATGCAATGAAGCTTGGGGGGCATGTACCTCACTTTACATCATTATTCCGGGGGCATGCGAACTTTATGAGCATAGTTCCTTGTCTTGTGTCAAGCTCGTTAAAAAAATGAAACAAGGGTATGTTAAGTAGGTAGATTGTAGAGAGTAGTCATGAGCATAGTTCCTTGTCTTGTGTCAAGCTCATTAAAAAATGAATCAAGGATTTTAGAGCACAGTTCCTTGTCTTGTGTCAAGCTCGTTAAAAAATGAATCAAGGTTTTTTAGGTATAGTTCCTCGTTAGGTAGATTGTAGAGTAGTTATGAGCATAGTTCCTTATCCTGTGTCAAGCTCGTTTAAAAAATGAAACAACTCCCACAAGTCTTTCTAAGATCTTGAAAGTAAAGCTTCATTCCATCCACCTCATTGAATGCAATGAAGCTTGGGGGGCATGTACCTCGTTTTGCGTCATTATGCTGGGGGCATGTGAACTTATAACAAGCATAGTTTTTCGTTTCAAGCTTGCGTAAACATGAAACCGAATCCGAGCATAGTTATTTTCCTGTGTCAAGCTCATTAAAAAATGAAACAAATCCTCCTCTACTTGCATCGAGAGTTTGACTAGATCTCGTAGATGTTAAGTTGTATATTTAGGTTAGTTATTTCAGTTTTTTGCATAATTTTCTTACAGTTTTAGGTCGAGTCTTTCAATGATCTCGTAACTCAACCTTCATTTCATCCAGCTGGTTGAATGAAATGAAGCTGGGGGGGCATGCGCTCTAGTAGTTATGCTTAGGGGGCATCAAGCACAGTTTTCTTTCTGTTTCAAGCTTGTGCAAAAATGAAACTACTTTGAAGCATAGTTTTTCTCTGTTTCAAGCTTTTGTAAAAATGAAACCTATCTTGAGTCAATTTCAGTTATTTTCAAGACTCGTTAAACTCATGAAAATCTCGAGATTATTTTGCTATCTTTCATTCTCGTAAAACAAATGAAAATACCGAGTTCTTTCCATCTTTTCCTGCTCGTAAATTAAATTGAAAGTCGGCCATATGAGTACATTTTTATCATTTTTTCAAACTCATTAAAACTTACGAAAAAGTGAAAACCATGAGTATATTTTTATCATTTTTTCGAACTCGTTAAAACTTACGAAAAAGTGAAACCTCAGAGTCATCTTTTAAGCCCTTTTCTGACTCCTAAAACATGAAAAGATTGCCGAGCATTTCTTTTACACTCGTTAAAACGGAATTAAAAGACGGTCCCCTTATAGCCCTTTTCTGACCGGAAAAATAGGAAACGATTGCCGGGTTTTTGTCGTTTCAAACTCGAAACTGGAAATAAAACGACGTGTCCTTGATCGCTTTTTACTTTTCAGGTCAGTGGCACTAACTATGAAAGTACTCCTTGGTCGAAAGATCAAGCGGTTCCCCCAGGTATTATTTTATACTTTTTCGGGCTTGTGGGACACAAATTTACGAAAAAGTTCAACTTGGAGTCTTCTTAAGTTTTTCAGACTCTCTAAAATTGAAAAACGCTGAGTTTCTCCTATACTGGACTCGTTAAAATTTCACAGTAAAGGACCTGTTCAATTACAAACGGGAACGAACCGCTCCTTCCTAGGGTTCGAATCAAAACTAGGTTGGACTCATCCGAAGGATGAGCTTATAATCAAGCATATGTTATCCTCCTCAAGCTTGTTAAAAATAAAGAGGTACTTGCCAGAAATGGTGGGGGAAAAGAGAGAAGAATGAGTCTATTTGCTATCCTTTATCACAGAAGAAACTTTATAACCACTCTTGAACACGACACTTTTCATTCACCTGGGTTGGGAAATCTTTTGCCTCACAGTCAATCAAGCCACATTGAAAGTCTTTAACCGGGTTTCGGGGATTAACTTTGAGTCATTCGTCACCAAACCATCTGTTGTGTCGTTATGTGTTCAAGAGGTCTGCAAACAAAACTTTCATCTGCAAAATACTTGTCATCCATTTGACCATCCCTGAGTCAGTCCTTACAGCAACATTTTCTTCAACTCGAACTATGATTTCGTGTTGTGGGCTTGCCTGCAACGGGTCGCTTTCTATCGACATCAGCACATTATCTAGAAGGATGACTTAGAAATCGTCAGTACCTTGAAGTCTGCATGCATCAATGGCAGGTTTCTCGCCTTTGAAGTTAGTTTACATCATTGACTTTCGATCAAGGGACTCCGTGAAATGTTCGACTTCAACTCATTCATTCACATCTCATGGATTGTACTGGGTACTTTGAGAACCATTGACATTACTGGTGGTTTCTCTCACACTTGTTAACAGTTTACATCATCGACTGGTAATCAAGTGGTTTCTACCATGCTCGTCATCAACTCATTTATTCGCATGACTAGAATCGTACCAATTTGGGAAGCGGAAATGAAGACCCTGGATCTAGTTTCCACCATCCAGGCTGCGAGGAGTTTTGTATTCATTATATAGTAGACCAATCATAAACAGATGGTTGTGCCCATACTGTGTCTACAAAAGTCTATGATTATGATGTACTGCAAGATCATTCCTGTATCAGAGTAGTTAGTCTATTAGTTAAAGTTTTTTGATATGAGTATGGGAATGCCTACCTCAGCGATGATATAATCTTATACATGTATTTTGTGTTGAAAATTGCAGGTTCTGACCAGGCTCTCCTCGAGATGATCCTTGAAATGATAAAGCGCTTCACCCTTCCTAGATAAAACAAAACCCTAATCTACTACAGGCTTCGCACTTTAGGGGGCAATCTGTTACACTAAAAAATGTCACCATGGTCATGAACAGTTAGTATGTCTCTATCAACAATCATGCTATCCTCCTGGGCAAGTCTTATGCCTCTGCTTGTCATGTCAAAACTCCAAAATGAGAGAAAGTCTTTGTAAAAGTGTTTATCTCTGAGTACGCAGGTTCTCTCAGCTTTGCCTGCAGGGACGCACCCAATGTTCACAAAAGCTGCGTCCTTGGACGCTCTTTATGTAAAGGGGAAGGTGCGTCCCCCTGTAAAGGTCAAAATGCACAAGTTTCATCTTTAAAAAGTTACTTGTGTTCATTTCTAGAGCATTCTAGAAGGTTGTTCGACGTGTATTGAGCGCCTCCAGATGGTTCATGTATCCCTACCTAAGAGGAACTTATCCCATCAAGAGAGGAGCTATCCCATCCAAAGAGGGGATTATCCCATTGATGGTGGACCTGATTAACTTCCTCTTGAGCACTATAAATACAGGCATTGGGCCAGAAGGAGGAGAGGTTGAAAGCTATACATTTCTAAGGGTAAATGTCATCGAAATAGAGACTCCCATTTAGAAGCTTGTGAGGAGAGATTGTCATCTTTACTTGTTCTACTTGGAAGTGGGGTGAGCTTTGTCAAAGTAGAGGAAAATCTTGAAGGACCCTTGGGAGGAACTTGCACAACACCAAGGCTCACGTTGTAATTGTTCCTTTTGTTACCTTTAATGCAAATTAGTCCATTCTTCTCAATAACTTGTTGTTTATGAGTTGTTTCATGTACTCCTTGGTCTACATGTTGAATATGCTTTGTTTTATGTTATAATCAGGTGCTATTTAATGGTTTGACTGTTGGTGATTGCAGGTTTTGGAGAAAACCTACCTGATTCATTTTTTAATGAGGTTGACTCAGTAAAAGAACTATCCTCATGCTAGCCTGTTTCATTTTTTAACGAGGTTGGTACAGGAAAAAAACTATCCTCGCACACACTGATTCATTTTTTAACGAGGTTGACTCAGTAACAGGAATTGTCCTCGCACACACTGATTCATTTTTTAACGAGGTTGACACAGTAAAAGGAACTTTCCTCACACAATCCTACTTTTTACAATCTACCTATATAACCTAAAACCTACCTGATTCATTTTTTAATGAGCTTGACACAAGACAAGGAACTATGCTCATGACTACTCTCTACAATCTACCTACTTAACGTACCCTTGTTTCATTTTTTTAACGAGCTTGACACAAGACAAGGAACTATGCTCATAAAGTTCGCATGCCCCCGGCATAATGATGTAAAGCGAGGTACATGCCCCCCAAGCTTCATT
The DNA here is from genome assembly GCA_031772625.1 of Pinus tabuliformis. NCBI lineage: Eukaryota > Viridiplantae > Streptophyta > Pinopsida > Pinales > Pinaceae > Pinus > Pinus tabuliformis. The sequence continues at coordinate 1,583,264,858 of CM062817.1, forward strand.
GCATTCAACCAGATGGATGCAATTAGTTATAAATTGTTAATAAAATTCACTGAAGTTGAATATAATGGCAAATGTTTCGGAATTTATCAACCTAGGAACCCCTCCTAACGAGAATCCTAGTACTTTTCCTTACTTTGGAAATGTTGGTCCTCCTTATATGGCTACTTTGTCATTACCTGGATTTACAATAGGTTTACCGATATGGTTATTTTCAACTTCGTTGGCCCAAAGTACTCCAATTGTTCCACCTCAACCGGATGCTTCACCTCAACAGAGTTCACCATCTCAACATCACCAACCTTCTGTTGACCCTTTACCTTCTTCGCCTAATTTTTCTTCCTCCATTTCTTCCTCTTCGCCTGGTAAAGGCCTTGATGCTAGTAACCAGGAGGCTAAGAAGAAGAAGAAAGGGAAGAAGGAGAAGAAGAAGAAGAAGCAAGATAAGAAAGAAGTCAACCAACCAACCATGGCTGTAAGTGTTAGTTGTGTTGAGGAAAATTCCGACATGCACCGTAAACCCAAATACCCTTGCAGGCTTTGTAAGGGTGACCACTTCCTTGTCAATTGTCCTGGTATTCCAAAGGTCTTGGAAGTATGGTCAGAAAAATCTCATCAACTTTCTATTGATCCATCAACCAGTGATAGTCAGGTTCCTGGGAAAAAGGGTAAAGTTAGGTTTCCTTGTAAGTTATGCAAAGGGAGTCATCAAACTCACGTTTGCCCTCACATGGATGAAGCCTCAAAATTGTTGGAAAACCTTACTATTCCATAGTAAGAATTTCCAACTGGTTACCGTAAACTTTCTCCCAACCTACCGTCAACTGACGGAGTGATTGATCTAAATTCAATTACAGTCGATCACACTCTCCCATTGGAGAGTGAAACTCATGTCACTCAGGTTGATGATCCATTAGTTGATCAAGTGGTCGGTTCAATTTCACATTCGGTCGATCACACTCTCCTTTTCGAGAGTAAATTTCATACCGCTGATGTTCTTCTTGTTACATCAGATTCTTCTATGCCGAGGGGCATTTCACCTGTTTCTGCAGAACCCCCTCCAAGTACTGAGATTGGAATAGACTGACAGAACCTCGTCTTCCTTCCTCCATCCCTTTCCAAATCATTGTCAAGGTTGGTGGTAGGGACATACATCGTACTCAGGTAGATGAAGGTGCTTCTGTTAGTATTTTATCCTCAACTGTTTGGAAAGCTTTGGGTTCCCCTCAGCTTGCGCCTATTACGCAGAATCTGAAAGCTTTTAACAGAACCATTAGTGAACCTTTAGGGATCCTTCCTAAGTTTTCCATTACCTTGGAAGGTAAAACTGTCTGTATTGATCTTATGGTAGTTCGAGGTCCCTTGGATTTCAATTTACTCCTTGGGCGAGACTATGTTTATGCAATGAAAGCTGTCGTATCGACACTCTTTCGCGTGATGTCTTTCCCTCACAATGGCAGTATTGTGACTGTAGACCAGCTTTTGTTCCCTAGTCTTGTTTCAACTACAAGTAATATGACACCCCTAAATGTTCCTGATTCTAAAGTGGTATCTACCCTGCCATGGGTTAATTATGTGGCAACTGGTCCCATGTTTTCAGTTACCGATGTAAGTGAGCCTCTCACTGTTTGCTCCTCTTCCTTTGATTTAGATCCGGTAATTGACATGGAAAACTCTATGGGATTACTTGAACACGATGTTCTTATCCCTTTTGAGTCCCTTGACATGTGTTCCTTCCAGAGAACTATTCTTCCTTCTGATGAAGATCTCTTGGAAGCCATGATCAAGGTGTGTCCATTGACATGTCTTTCTTCCAATTGGAAGCCATGATCAGTGTCCCGAGGAAAGTTCCTTTTACTGTGTCAACCTCGTTAAAAAATGAATCAGTGAGTACGAGGATAGTTTTTTCCTCTCTCAACCTCGTTAAAAAATGAAATTGGATGTTGTGAGGATAGTTCCTGTTACTGAGTCAACCTCGTTAAAAAATGAATCATTGAGTACGAGGAAAGTTCCTTTTACTGTGTCGACCTCGTTAAAAAATGAATCAGTGAGTATGAGGATAGTTCTGTTACTGAGTCAGCCTCGTTAAAAAATGAATCAGCTATGAGGATAGTTCTTTTCTTGTGTCAACCTCTTTAAAAATGAAACAACTCCCTTTTCAAGTTAAATATTGAAAGTAAACCTTCATTCCATCCATCTGGTTGAATGCAATGAAGCTTGGGGGGCATGTACCTCGCTTTGCATCACTATACTGGGGGCATGCGAACTTTTTGAGCATAGTTCCTTGTCTTGTGTCAAGCTCATTAAAAAATGAAACAAGGGTAGGTTAAGTAGGTAGATTGTAGAGTAGTCATGAGCATAGTTCCTTGTCTTGTGTCAAGCTCGTTAAAAAAAGAAACAAGGGTTTTGAGGATAGTTCTTTTCCTGTGTCAACCTCACTAAAAAATGAAACAGCTCCCACAAGTCTTTCCAAGATCTTGAAAGTGAAGCTTCATTCCATTCACCTCATTGAATGCAATGAAGCTTGGGGGGCATGTACCTTGGTTTGCATCTTTATGCTGGGGGCATGTGAACTTTTAACAAGCATAGTTTTTCGTTTCAAGCTTGCGTAAACATGAAACTGAATCCGAGCATAGTTCTTTTCCTGTGTCAAGCTCGTTAAAAGATGAAACAAATCCTCCTCTAATCGAGTCGAGAGTTTGACTAGATCTTATAAATGTTAAGTGGTATATTTAGGTTAGTTATTTCAGTTTTTTGCATAATTTTCTTACAGTTTTAGGTCGAGTCTTTCAAATGATCTTGTAACTCAACCTTCATTTCATCCACCATAGTTGAGTGAAATGAAGCTGGGGGGCATGCGCTCTAGCAGTTATGCTTAGGGGGCATCAAGCACAGTTTTTTCTCTGTTTCAAGCTTGTGCAAAAATGAAACTACTTTGAAGCATAGTTTTTCTTTGTTTCAAGCTTTTGTAAAAATGAAACCTATCTTGAGTCAATTTCAGTTATTTTCAAGACTCGTTAAACTCATGAAAATCTCGAGATTATTTTGCTATCTTTCATTCTCGTAAAACAAATGAAAATGCCGAGTTCTTTCCGTCTTTTCCTGCTCGTAAATTAAATTGAAAGTCGGCCATATGAGTACATTTTTATCATTTTTTCAAACTCATTAAAACTTACAAAAAAGTGAAAACCATGAGTACATTTTTGTCATTTTTTCGAACTCGTTAAAACTTACGAAAAATGAAACATCAGAGTCATCTTTTAAGCCCTTTTCTGACTCCTAAAACATGAAAAGATTGCCGAGCGTTTCTTTTACACTCGTTAAAATGGAATTAAAAGACGGTCCTCTTATAGCCCTTTTCTGACCGTAAAAACACGAAAAGATTGCCGGATTTTTGTCGTTTCAAATTCGATATTGGAAATAAAACGACGTGTCCTTGATCGCTTTTTACTTTTCAGGTCAAAGACACTAATTATGAAAGTACTCCTTGGTCGCAAGATCAAGTGGTTCCCCCAGGTATTATTTTATACTTTTTCGGGCTTGAGGGACACAAATTTACGAAAAAGTTCAACCTAGAGTTTCCTTAAGTTTTTCAGACTCTCTAAAATTGAAAAACGCCGAGTTTCTCCTATACTGGGCTCGTTAAAATTTCACAGTAAAGGACCTGTTCAATTACAAACAGGAACGAACCACTCCTTCCTAGGGTTCGAATCAAAACTAGGTTGGACTCATCCGAAGGATGAGCTTATAATCAAGCATATGTTATCCTCCTCAAGCTTGTTAAAAATAAAGAGGTACTTGCCAGAAATGGTGGGGGCAAAAAGAGAAGAATGAGCCCATTTGTTATCCTTTATCTCAGAAGAAACCTTACTACCACTCTTGAACACGACACTTTTCATTCACCTGGGTTGGGAAATCCTTTGCCTCACAGTTGATCAAACCACATTGAAAGTCTTCAGCCGGGTTCCGGGGATTAACTTTGAGTCACTCGTTACCAAGCCATCTGTTGTGTCGTTATGTGTTCAAGAGGTCTGTAAACAAAACTTTCATTTGCAAAATACTTGTCATCCATTTGACCATCCCTGAGTCAGTCCTTACAGCAACATTTTCTTCAACTCGAACTATGATTTCGTGTTGTGGGCTTGCCTGCAACGGGTCGCTTTCTATCGACATCAGCACATTATCTAGAAGGATGACTTAGAAATCGTCAGTACCTTGAAGTCTGCATGCATCAATGGCAGGTTTCTCGCCTTTGACGTCAGTTTACATCATTGACTTTCGATCAAGGGACTCCGTGAAATGTTCGACATCAACTCATTCATTCACATCTCATGGATTGTACTGGGTACTTTGAGAACCATTGACATTACTGGTGGTTTCTCTCACACTTGTTAACAGTTTACATCATCGACTGGTAATCAAGTGGTTTCTACCATGCTCGACATCAACTCATTTATTCGCATGACTAGAATCGTACCAATTTGGGAAGCGGAAATGAAGACCCTGGATCTAGTTTCCACCATCCAGGCTGCGAGGAGTTTTGTATTCATTATATAGTAGACCAATCATAAACAGATGGCTGCGCCCATACTGTGTCTACAAAAGTCTATGATTATGATGTACTGCAAGATCATTCCTGTATCAGAGTAGTTAGTCTGTTAGTTAAAGTTTTTGATCTGAGTATGGGAATGCCTACCTCAGCGATGATATAATCTTATACATGTATTTTGTGTTGAAAATTGCAGGTTCTGACCAGGCTCTCCTCGAGATGATCCTTGAAATGATAAAGCGCTTCACCCTTCCTAGATAAAACAAAACCCTAATCTACTACAGGCTTCGCACTTTAGGGGCAATCTGTTACACTAAAAAATGTCACCATGGTCATGAATAGTTAGTATGGCTCTATCAACAGTCATACTATCCTCCTGGGCAAGTCTTATGCCTCAGCTTGTCATGTCAAACTCCAAAATGAGAGAAAGTCTTTGTAAAAGTGTTTATCTCTGGGTACGCAGGTGCTCTCAGCTTTGCCTGCGGGGACGCACCCAATGTTCACAAAAGCTACGTCCTTGGACGCTCTGTATGTAAAGGGACAGGTGCGTCCCCCTGTAAAAGTCAAAATGCGCAAGTTTCATCTTTAAAAAGTTACTTGTGGTCATTTCTAGAGCATTCTAGAAGGTTGTTCGACGTGTATTGAGCGCCTCCAGATGGTTCATGTATCCCTATGAAGGAGGAACTTATCCCATCAAGAGGGGAACTATCCCACCCAAAGAGGGACTTATCCCATTGATGGTGGACCTGAATAACTTCTTCCTGAGCACTATAAATAAAGGCCTTGGGCCAGAAGGAGAGGAGGTTGAAAGCTATACATTTCTAAGGGTAAATGCTGTCGAAATAGAGACTCCCATTTAGAAGCTTGTGAGGAGAGATTGTCATCTTTACTTGTTCTACTTGGAAGTGGGGTGAGCTTTGTCAAAGTAGAGGAAAATCTTGAAGGACCCTTGGGAGGAACTTGCACAACACCAAGGCTCAGGTTGTAATTGTTCCTTTTGTTACCTTTAATGCAAATTAGTCCATTCTTCTCAATAACTTGTTGTTGATGAGTTGTTTCATGTACTCCTTGGTCTACATGTTGAATATGCTTTGTTTTATGTTATAATCAGGTGCTATTTAATGGTTTGACTGTTGGTGATTGCAGGTTTTGGAGAAAAGGAGGAGCTCATCCAGATCAACAAAGCTTGGACTTCTACAACAACGTTTGGACAAAGGTAAGAGCCACGTACTTGATTTCTCATATAATAATGCATGTTTAGAGAAGGATAGCTCTACTTTGTTTTGTTTGTCACTAGAGAGTCTTAGGCTCCTAGGGAGGTTGATTGTGTCCGCATTGTCAACGAGTCCGTGTTAATTTGTTTGTTTTTACTTTTAGAGACCATAGGTGTGAATTGTGAATTTTAATTGTTAGGTGTGAATTGTGAATTTTCCAAGACCTTTGGAATACCAGGACAATTGACAAGGAAGTGGTCACCCTTACAAAGCCTGCAAGGGTATTTGGGTTTACGATGCATGTCGGAGTTTTCCTCAACACAACTAACACTTACAGTCGTGGTTGGTTGGTTGACTTCTTTCTTATCTTGCTTCTTCTTCTTCTTCTTCTTCTTCCCTTTCTTCTTCTTCTTAGCCTCCTGGTTACTAGCATCAAGGCTTTTACCAGGCGAAGAGGAAGAAATGGAGGAAGAAAAATTAGGCGAAGAAGGTAAAGGGTCAACAGAAGGTTGGTGATGTTGAGATGGTGAACTCTGTTGAGGTGAAGCATCCGGTTGAGGTGGAACAATTGGAGTACTTTGGGCCAACGAAGTTGAAAATAACCATATCGGTAATCCTATTGTAAATCCAGGTAATGACAAAGTAGCCATATAAGGAGGACCAACATTTCCAAAGTAAGGAAAAGTACTAGGATTCTCGTTAGGAGGGGTTCCTAGGTTGATAAATTCCGGAGCCTAAGACTCTCTAGTGACAAACAAAACAAAGTAGAGCTATCCTTCTCTAAACATGCATTATTATATGAGAAATCAAGTACGTGGCTCTTACCTTTGTCCAAACGCTGTTGTAGAAGTCTAAGCTTTGTTGATCTGGATGAGCTCCTCCTTTTCTCCAAAACCTACAATCACCAACAGTCAAACCATTAAATAGCACCTGATTATAACATAAAACAAAGCATATTCAACATGTAGACCAAGGAGTACATGAAACAACTCATAAACAACAAGTTATTGAGAAGAATGGACTAATTTGCATTAAAGGTAACAAAAGGAACAATTACAACCTGAGCCTTGGTGTTGTGCAAGTTCCTCCCAAGGGTCCTTCAAGATTTTCCTCTACTTTGACAAAGCTCACCCCACTTCCAAGTAGAACAAGTAAAGATGACAATCTCTCCTCACAAGCTTCTAAATGGGAGTCTCTTTTTCGACAACATTTACCCTTAGAAATGTATAGCTTTCAACCTCCCCTCCTTCTGGCCCAAGGCCTTTATTTATAGTGCTCAAGAGGAAGTTAATCAGGTCCACCATCAATGGGATAATCCCCTCTTTGGATGGGATAGCTCCTCTCTTGATGGGATAAGTTCCTCTTAGGTAGGGATACATGAACCATCTGGAGGCGCTCAATACATGTCGAACAACCTTCTAGAATGCTCTAGAAATGACTACAAGTAACTTTTTAAAGATGAAACTTGCGCATTTTGACCTTTACATGGGGACGCACCTGATCCTTTACATACAGAGCGTCCAAAGACGCAGCTTTTGTGAACATTGGGTGCGTACCCGCAGGTAAGGTTGAGAGAACCTGCGTACCCAGAGATAAACACTTTTACAAAGACTTTCTCTCATTTTTGGAGTTTGACATGACAAGCAGAGGCACAAGACTTGCCCAGGAGGATAGCATGACTGTTGATAGAGCCAAACTAACTGTATATAACCATGGTGACAATTTTTAGTGTAACAGATTGCCCCCTAAAGTGCGAAGCCTGTAGTAGATTAGGGTTTTGTAAGATCTAGGAAGGGTGAAGCGCTTTATCATTTCAAGGATTATCTCGTGGAGAGCCTGGTCAGAACCTGCAATTTTCAACACAAAATACATGTATAAGATTATATCATCACTGAGGTAGGCATTCCCATACTCAGATCAAAACTTTAACACAGACTAACTACTCTGATACAGGAATGATCTTGCAGTACATCATAATCATAGACTTGTGTAGACACAGTATGGACGCAGCCATCTGTTTATAATTGGTCTACTATATAATGAATACAAAACTCCTCGCAGCCTGGATGGTGGAAACTAGATCCAGGGTCTTCTTTTCTACTTCCCGAATTGGTACGATTCTAGCCATGCGAATAAATGAGTTGATGTCGAACATGGTAGAAACCACTTGATTACCAGTCGATGATGTAAACTGTTAACAAGTGTGAGAGAGACCACCAGTAATGTCAATGGTTCTCAAAGTACCTAGTACAATCCATGAGATGTGAATGAATGAGTTGATGTCGAACATTTCACGGAATCCCTTGATCGAAAGTCAATGATGTAAACTGACGTCAAAGGCGAGAACCCTGCCATTGATGCATGCAGACTTCAAGGTACTGACGATTTCTAAGTCATCTTTCTAGATAATGTGCTGATGTCGATAGAAAGCGACCCGTTGCAGGCAAGCCCACAACATGAAATCATAGTTCAAGTTGAAGAAAATGTTGCTGTAAGGACTGACTCAGGGATGGTCAAAAATGGATGACAAAGTGTTTTGCAGATGAAAGTTTTGTTTGCAGACCTCTTGAACACATAATGACACAACAGATGGCTTGGTAACGAGTGACTCAAAGTTAATCCCTGGAACCCGGCTGAAGACTTTCAATGTGGTTTGATCAACTGTGAGGCAAAGGATTTCCCAACCCAGGTGAATGAAAAGTGTCATGTTCAAGAGTGGTAGTAAGGTTTCTTCTGAGACAAAGGATAACAAATGGGCTCATTCTTCTCTCTTTTCCCCCACCATTTCTGGCAAGTACCTCTTTATTTTTAACAAGCTTGAGGAGGATAACATATGCTTGGTTATAAGCTCATCCTTCGGATGAGTCCAACTTAGTTTAGATTCGGACCCTAAGAAGGAGTGGTCCGTTCCTGTTTGTAATTGAACAGGTCCTTTACTATGAAATTTTAACGAGTCCAGTATAGGAGAAACTCAGGCGGAAAGAGTTGACAATGTGGACACAATCAACCTCCCTAGGAGCCTAAGACTCTCTAGTGACAAACAAAACAAAGTAGAGCTATCCTTCTCTAAACATGCATTATTATATAAGAAATCAAGTACGTGGCTCTTACCTTTGTCCAAACGCTGTTGTAGAAGTCCAAGCTTTGTTGATCTGGATGAGCTCCTCCTTTTCTCCAAAACCTGCAATCACCAACAGTCAAACCATTAAATAGCACCTGATTACAACATAAAACAAAGAATATTCAACATGTAGACCAAGGAGTACATGAAAGAACTCATAAACAACAAGTTATTGAGAAGAATGGACTAATTTGCATTAAAGTTAACAAAAGGAACAATTACAACCTGAGCCTTGGTGTTGTGCAAGTTCCTCCCAAGGGTCCTTCAAGATTTTCCTCTACTTTGACAAAGCTCACCCCACTTCCAAGTAGAACAAGTAAAGATGACAATCTCTCCTCACAAGCTTCTAAATGGGAGTCTCTATTTCGACAGCATTTACCCTTAGAAATGTATAGCTTTCAACCTCCCCTCCTTCTGGCCCAAGGCCTTTATTTATAGTGCTCAGGAAGAAGTTATTCAGGTCCACCATCAATGGGATAATCCCCTCTTAATGGGATAAGTTCCTCCTTCATAGGGATACATGAACCATCTGGAGGCGCTCAATACACGTCGAACAACCTTCTAGAATGCTCTAGAAATGACCACAAGTAACTTTTTAAAGATGAAACTTGTGCATTTTGACTTTTACAGGGGGACGCACCTGTCCCTTTACATACAGAGCGTCCAAGGACGCAACTTTTGTAAACATTGGGTGCGTCCCCGCAGGCAAAGCTGACAGAACCTGCGTACCCAGAGATAAACACTTTTACAAAGACTTTCTCTCATTTTGGAGTTTGACATGACAAGCTGAGGCATAAGACTTGCCCAGGAGGATAGCATGACTGTTGATAGAGCCATACTAACTGTTCATGACCATGGTGACATTTTTTAGTGTAACAGATTGCCCCCTAAAGTGCGAAGCCTGTAGTAGATTAGGGTTTTGTTTTATCTAGGAAGGGTGAAGCGCTTTATCATTTCAAGGATCATCTCGAGGAGAGCCTGGTTAGAACCTGCAATTTTCAACACAAAATACATGTATAAGATTATATCATCGCTGAGGTAGGAATTCCCATACTCAGATCAAAAACTTTAACTAACAGACTAACTACATGGGTAAATATTTTCAGATTTATGAATATATTGAAAAAACTTAAAGCTCGGCTAGTAGTTTACCAATTACGGGGAAAGGCCACCCTTTGGTGGGAAGAAATTAAAATAGTGAGGAAGATTGATGAGGAGCAAGTAACATGGAAATAATTCCATAAACATTTTAAAGATAAATACCTAACTGAATGTTACTATGATGAAAAAGCAAAGGAGTTCCATGAGTTAAGGCTGGGAGCATTAACCATGGATGAGTATGTAAATTGGTTTATTGCCCTGTTACAATACATTTCGTATATGCAAGAGGAAAAAGCTAAAATTCAATGGTTTATTAGCAGCTTGCCAAACTTCATGAAGGAAAAATTAGAATTCGATTATCCTAGAACAATGGACGATGCAGTATGAAAAGCCCACATCTGTTATCAGCAGATGAAACATAAAAATGAAGGACCTAAAGGAGCCATTGGCAAGAAAATGAGGAACTTACCACCAAACAGGCAACTGAAACTCATAAATGGCAGAAATACTCAACAAAGGACTTTTGTAAAATTTGCAATAAATATCCCTAGAACTCAGACATATACTGAGAATAGACAGCTGGAGGGGATTAGCAAAACTGCCACTGACCAGCCACCAAAGCCACCACTACAATGTTGGGGATGTGGGGAAGTGCATTATTACAAGAATTTCCTGCACAAAGCTCGAACAGAATAACTGTTGAACATGTAAGAAGCCTCCACAGTGGGAGATATTGCAAGAAGCATGCCCAGAATTAATGCTGCCTTGGACGATCATCAAGCGGAATATCAACCGACCATGATCGAATGTGAAGGTATGATTGTTGATCATCATGTTTCTGTTTTATTTGATCTAGGTGCTAGCCTAATCTACATTAGTCCTAATGTGGTAGAAAAATTTCACCTGCAAAGCAGTGAATTTAAGAAGCCTTGGCTAGTTCAACTAGCCACGGGAACAAAAAGGAAGGTGTCTGCGAAAACAGAAAACTACTCTATAATAGTTTCAGGACAACCCATTCGTGTTGATCTGAACATCCTTCCCCTGGGTTCGTATGATGTATTAATAGGAATGGACTGGTTGGAAGGTCGTTGGTCCCTAGTGGATTGCAAAGAAAAATCAGTAATTTATCTTACCAAGTTAGGGCAACAAAAAGAAATTCAAGGAATCAAGAAGAATGTCAAATTATGCCCCATTACAGCCAACCAGCTCAGAAGATGCATAGGGAAGGGCTGCCATATTTATGTTGTCCAAGTAGGATACAACAATGACAGAAATAAGATGACCTCTTTAGAGAACATTCTTGTAATTCAAGAATTCTTAGATGTATTTCCTGAATCCATCCCTGGATTGCCACCAAGGTGTGATATCGATTTTACCATTGAGCTAGTGCTTGGAGTAGCTCTTGTTTTGAAATATCCTTACCGCATGAGCATTCTTGAGTTAACATAGCTCAAAATGCAGCTTCAGGAACTGTTAGATAAAGGTTACATTCGCCCTAGTGTGTCCCCTTGGGGAGCCCCTGTACTATTTGTACAAGGATGGAACCTTAAGATTATGCATTGATTATCGTTAGCTAAATAAGCTGACCATCAAGAACAAGTATCCTTTACCTTGTATAGACGATCTATTTGATCAAGTGCAGGGAGGTAGCGTGTTCTCCAAAATCGACTTAAGGTTCGATTACCACCAAATCAGAGTAAAGGATGAAGACATCTGCAAAACCGCATTCTGAAATCGTTATGGACATTACGAGTTCATGGTACTGCCTTTTGGCCTTACCAATGCTCCAACCACTTTCATGATCCTTATGCATGGCATTTTCCAGCCATTTCTGGTTAAATTTGTACTGATTTTTATTGATGATATTCTTATCTATTCAAAAAATCAGGGAAACCATGAGCAACACTTGAGAACACTGTTGCAGATTTTGTGAGATAACCAGCTGTATGCAAAATTTAGCAAGTGTGATTTCTACAAAGATCAAATCCGGTACCTAGGCCATGTAATATCAATAGAAGGAATAGCGGTGGATCCAGAAAATATCAGAGCTATCATGGAATGGACCACACCAAAAAATGTTGCTGACTCCTTCTTGGGCCTAACAGGGTATTATCACTAATTTATCAAAGGCTTTTCAAAAATAGCTTTTCCGATGACTTCACTTCAGAAAAAGGGGTGTGCTTTCCACTGGACAGCGGAATGCCAACAAAGTTTTGAGTAGCTAAAGCAACTTCTTACTACTGCCCCAGTGCTAAAAGTAGCAGATCCGGAAAAGTCCTTTGTAGTATGTACAGATGCAAGTAAGGAGGGCATCGGTGGAGTATTAACACAGGAAGGATAGGTCATAGCCTATGAGTCACGCAAACTGAAGGATTATGAGCAGCGCTACTCTTCTTATGATCTGGAGTTGACCACAGTAGTGCATGCATTAAAAATGTGGCAACACTACCTTCTGGGAAAGAAATTTATGTTATTAACTCACCACGGTAGTCTTACAAATTTCTTTAACCAGTCTAGTTTAAATGCTCGACAGGCCAGATGGACCGCATTCTTGAGTGAATTTGACTTTGACATGAAACACCTCAAAGGAAAAGAAAACCGGGTAGCAGACGCTTTAAGCTGAAAAGTACATTGCATTTATGAAGTACAACTCATCCAAGCACAATCTAACCTGCCATAGGTTATCCGAGAGGCATCCCTCAAAGACCCAGAATATACATTCTTATGGTAGCAAGCTTCGGAAGCTCGGGAAAACGGGAAATACTCTGAGTATGGAATTAGCCCTGAAAAAATGTTAACATTCAGAAATAGAATTTATATTCCTAACAAAAATTCTGTTAAGCATTTGTTATTAGATGAGTTTCATAGGAAGCCTTACACCGCTCACCCAGGATACCAGAAACTATTTTCTGCTATCAAGAAAAGTTATTTCTGGCCAGGCTTAAGAAAAGATGTGGCTGAATATTTATCCAAATGTTTAGAGTGCCAATTGGTGAAGGCAGAACATCAACATTCTTCCGGTTTGTTGCAACCCTTGCCCATCCCTGAATGGAAATGGGAGACAATCACTTTAGACTTCATTACTAGATTACCTCATACAAAAAAACAACATGACTCAATCATGGTTGTGGTGGAAAAACTGAGCAAGACCACTCATTTCATTCCTGTAAATTCCACCTATAAAATGGTGGAGATTGCAGACATATTTATGAGAGAAATCTTTCGATTACACAGGATACCTCGAGTGGTGATCTCCGACCGAGATGTAAAATTTACATGCGCATTTTGGAAAACCCTCTTTGTGGGGTTGGGCACTCAAATTCAATTCAGTACTGCCTACCATCCATATATAGATGGTCAAATAGAGCAAGTGAATCAAGTCTTGGAAGACATGTCTAGAATGTTTGTAATGCAACAACCATAGAAATGGGAGGATTACCTCCACTTGGTGGAATACGCCTACAATAATGGACATCGCGAATCATTGGGTATGAGACCTTTTGCACTACGGTATGGAAGAAAATGTTGGCTACCCATGGACTGGAATAGGCTGGATAATAAATTAGCATTGGGTCTTGATATGTTAGCTGAAATGGAGGCCACCATTAAGAAGGTTCGCCAGAATTTGAAGGTTGCTCAGGATAGGAAAAAGGTTTATGTAGATAAGAAAAGAACTCATAAATAATTCTAGTTAGGAGATCACGTGTATTTGAAGGTTAAGCCCTAGAAAAACACATTACAATGAAAGGGTTGTGCGAAGTTGGCACCATGGTACTGTGGGCCTTTTAAGATTCTGGAGCAGACTGGGCCCGCGACGTACAAGATAGAACTCTCGGACCACATTCGAGTCCACAACATCTTTCATGTATCCATTAAAAAAATATGTATACGAACCCTCGACATATTATTAACTGGGAAAATATTTAGGTAATGATAGAATGAAGTCTATATATTAATAATTGTTGTTTATAGAAATTCTTTGACAACAGATTATGAATGTGCAGGTAGAACGCAAGTGAGAATTTATGGTAGAGCCTCTTCGTATCCTCGATCGGATAGAAACCAATCTGCGGAGGCGAGCCATCGCCCAAGTTAAAGTGTAGTGGAAGCACCCTGGCCCGGAAGAGGTGACTTGGGAAGAAGAGAAAGCCATGCAGAAAGTCTATCCTGCATTGATTACTTAAGAGAAAGAACACCAGAGACGATGTTCCTCTCAAGGGGAGGGAGCTCTAACACCTAGTGACACACTGACAATTATTTTTACCAAGTTTTATTCACCACTGTTATTTATATTTATTTTAATATGAATTATTAAAACATTAAGGCTTAAAAGCCAGAACATAGATTGTTAAATATTAATTAAAATATTTTGATTCAGTTTGTAAAAGAACTGGAAAATCAGTTATATGAACTTATGAAAAATAGTTGCAGATATTTCTCTCACTCTCTTCCTTGAAAATGAAAAAGGAGAAAATCCTGGGGGGGTTTGGAGAGGAGAGAAGGAAAAATTGTACTGCGGTTATTTTCTTCCCAGGGCTGAGAAAGTTAGCCAATGGGAAAGGAATTGAGATAACAGCTGGGGTACGCGACTTGAGGCTAGACTTGATCTTGATGCCCAAGGTACCAAATTGTTTATCATTGACAGAAGCGGAAGAGCTCGGAGGGGGATTCTGGATGTAAATGCCAGATCAAAGGCTGGCTAGTGTGTAGAAAATCTGTGTAGGTTAACCCGATAATGCAATATAAATCAAAGCAGAATATTATAACCTACTTCTACTATCAATTTGTGGAAGCTTAAAGAACAAGCTGAACAATATAACAAGAAGAAGAAGAATCAAAATCATAGAACCAATATTGCAAAAATGTATTTTATCAAATTGAGACGGTAAAAATGTTTTTAGATTATTTCGAATGGAATTGAAATGATCATCTTTCATTGCATTTGCTTCCTTCCACAGTCGTTTTCGAATGGAATTGAAATGATCATCTTTTATTGCATTTTCTTCCTTCAATGGTCATCTTCCTGGATTGCAAAGTGTTCCCTTGCTCTCTTTGCAGGCAATTTTCCTTCTTCTGTCATTAAGAAGACTACGTTCCTTTGTGAGGCGCCTCAAGGATTTCTAAGAAGGAACCGACTAGGATATATATCTGTTTCAAGTAGATATATAATGAATTATGTATTAATGGGTTAATGTGAGGGGTTGGGTGATGTGAAAGACAAGTAGAAGGTTATAAAGTAAGTAGTTATCCTGTGTATATTATTAATTGAAATGAATTGTGCCCATAACCAAAGCAAAGTTATAATCAAGCAGTTTAGCCCAAATATCACTTTTAAAATAAGAAAAACTCCCTTCCATATAAAAATAATAATAACTAAAAAAAGAATAACTAGAAATTGGTCGATTTAGTGCACTTGTTTTATAATTTTATAATACTTTATCTGAGTTTCTTTTTTCATTTTAATATTTTTAACTTAGTGCATTGTAATATTAAGTTTCCACGAAAATAATGACCCAACAATGGTTGCAGTAATAAATTGTCCCCAATAAAATAAAAATGGTAACTTAGAAATCCATTTGCAACAATTTTGTAAGATTTCTTTGTTAAATGATGTAATTTCTTCATTATAAAACTAAAACATGATCCGACTAAGTTGCCCAGCAATATTTGTTCCATTGTTGCATCTTTTTCAAATTGATTTTGTGGTCTAATACATTCGGCTCATAGTTGACATGTTAAAATGATAGGATATACTCACAGCCACATTAGAAAATGTGCTTGATATATGTATATATCTCAGTTCCCTTTTAAAAAGTATATATCTCAATTCACTTTTTTTTAAAAGGAATGACCCTAGCATAATCATCCATTTTATAAAGCCACTTATTCACATGATTCAATATGTCATTTGATGATTTACATGGCAATGATTTTACTACTGTTTTCTTCCTTTTCATCGCGTAGTTGAAGGAGTTGGAAGTAACAGAGGAGGCTTTTTCCGCCATGGAAACTAATACAAAAGTTGTTGAAAGGATCCCAAAAGTACGGTTTGCTTAGCAAAAGTTAGAGAAATCATTGTTTTATAAGGAAGCTCTCAAACAAATGCAGAAACCAGAAATAGTTGCCCAAATAAAAAGGGTGATAGCCACATCCCCATCATTCATAGTTACAACTAGTTCTCTATGGCATTGGACCATTGGAGCCTTTCGAGGAACATCGCTTGAGAGAGTTTAGTGTACATTGTAGTTGCACGCAGTTGGCGTTTGCCATTTAAATGAGGCAAAAATTTGAATGGATTAATGATATTGTTAGGTACTAGCAGCTTGTCTTCATCTGACGAAATTGCCATAAATGCTTCAGTTGTACTTGTCTGTGTCAACGAATATGGCAGACGGACAGTGGATAGATCAACATTATTTTTCATAGCGTAGTTTAAACAAGAGGAGGAGTTTCCTTGAAAGTTATGGAAATTCTAGTTATATTTAGAGAAAATCCGGTCAGGATTTTTGTAAATCCAAGTTATAGTTGTTAAAATTCAAAATTTTAGGTGTTCTAGACATTTTTGATGGTGCTAAACCCATTTCCACCATCAAAAACACGATTCAAACACTACCTCTACAAGATTTTTTGAATTTTTTTACCTGGATTCTGAATACATTTAACTCTCCAGACAATTCCTTGGCCTCGTTAGACGACTCCATTTTTCATGCCTCACTGCCCAAATTCTGTTGCCAAGAACGTTTTGAATACAAATAGCACGCCTGCCAATTTAAATAAGATTATCATATTAGGTAACAGTCCCAGATTCTGTTGCCAAGAACGTTTTGAATACAAATAGCACGCCTGCCAATTTAAATAAGATTATCATATTAGGTAACAGTCCCAGTAGAGCAGATCTATTTTTTTTCTGTGAGAATTTTTTTAACATAGGTCTACTCAAATTCAATCATTTTAACATAGTTCTACCCAAATTTTTTAGTCAAAATTTGATTTTTGTTATTTATATTAGGTTTTTATTACTTATCTCATTCAATGGAGAGAAAATCTCTAAAACATTGAGATTATAAAAAATTCACAACTCAAGTGATTCCAACAAATCTTTATTTTATTCTGAACAATTAAACATGAAAATAAACTAGAAAAACCTTTGAAACATCTAATAAATAAACTATGTCTTTTAACATTCGCTGGTTCATCTAATAAATAAACTATGTCTTTTAACATTCGCTGGAAAACCAGGGTATACCTATACCTTTAACTCATCTTTGACCATAGTACACATGATGCAGCTTTCCAACTAAGCTTGATCAACTTAATCTACTCGTTAACAACATCCAAGGAGCAGACAATTAATAACAATGGAGTCGTGCGAGCTTTGTCTTCTTACTTTTTCAAGTCCGACCACCGTCGATCTGATGGCAAGGAGCATTTTGATAAACTGTTTTCCGTAATCTTGGGGCTCTGGGACACAGGTTGCACTAGGGCATCCCAGGCTTTCATAGGTAGCGGCTTCATTACTATGGCTAATACAGGTAAGGAAGGATGGGGCACAGTACGAACATCTTTTGCAAACAAATTCCTCCACACTAAAGAGCGTAGTGGAGGGCCAGACTCCTCCCTCATCATTGCCTATGCCCATTGAAGCCATGACCTGTGCAGGTTTCAAGTGAGTCAAATTTTCCATGTATTGTTGGACTATGCAACACTCCCGCATGCGGCAAAATAGTGTCATCCTGAAGTGTGGCTTCGGAGGGGCGAGTTCACCTCCCGGGAAGTCGAAGAGTTGGTGTTTATGAGGTGATTTGAGATTATCGAATACCTAAGCATGACCAGCATAGCACAACCAACATAGATTGCATGGAGAATGTAAGAGTATTAGCCACAGTGGTTAAAAAGAAATAGACAAGTATAAGGACATAGGTTAGTATGAAAAACTCTTATAAAAAGAAATAGACAAGTAGAAGGATAATTATGAACTGGTAAAGGTATCAATTAAAAAAAGAGAAACCTTGTAGAAAGAATAATAATAACCAAAAGGCAGAGTTGTATTCCAGCATTAAGCAAGGAAAACAAGTTTAAGCAGATAATAGAGATTATGCTAGTATTAGAAATTAAGCTATTAAATCTGTAAAATTTCGTAATGAAAACCATGCAATAGAAGAGAAAAGACTTATAATCCAAAATTATATTTATTTCCATAATTACTCTTCTTACGAAGATTAACACAAAACTCTCGCTAAAGCAAAACAAATCTTGATAATAAGGTTATAGAAGAGCAACCATATGTATTCGTTGTGCCATAACAGTCATACAAATACCCCACACACATATATATAGACAACGGTGAAACCGTGAGTTCAGGGAAAACAAAACAAACCACATAATCTTCAAAACCCCTTTTTAATTCATTCTGGGTAATGTGAAAGAAAAATGAAATAATTGAATAAAATACTCTAACAAATTCTGAATACCAGAGCAAACACCAATCTCAGAAGTCTCAGATAGGCATTCAGGGAAAACAAAACAAGCCACATAATCTTCAAAACCCCTTTTTAATTCATTCTAGGTAATGTGAAAGAAAAATGAAATAATTGAATAAAATACTCTAATAAATTCTGAATACCAGAGCAAACCCAGTGCGGCAAAACACCAATCTCAGATAGGCATTTCTGCTAAAGCCATTTCTCATATGCATACTAAATTCATACATTATTAGGTGGAAACGGAAATGGAATAATATTCTATAACCCAGAATGAACAGAGAGTTACAATTGCGATATAAACGGAAAACACAAAGAGCTACAATTGTGATATAAATTGAAAACACTTTATAATCATGTAGAAATCCCCGATGGGTTATCAAAAATAATAGTTACAGTTAAACATCTGAATATTTCAATGGAATCAATATCAAAATCTAAAGACTGGCCTCTAGAACTTATCTGCGAAGGTCGAGCCAGTTTCGCTCCAAGTCCATTAAAAGAACAAAGATAAACAAGCCTCGGCCTCGCAATGTTCTTCCTAACTCAAGTACATACACCAAGTCGGTTGGCGAACCCTCCATTCAAATAAGGAAATAAGACCGTGAATAATTAACAAGCATGTTCAAACCAATTCGTTCACTAGAGTTGAAATTTATCAGTCGTAAAACCCTGATAGGAAAACCCTAGATAGCTCAATACATGACGAGTTGAGCAAGGGTTCTGTCAACTCTCCATCTGGGAGTCTGCTCCACCTGCAAACACCTCCGCCCCTATCGGGAGGAGTCCACAATTAGAAGTTTGTATTGTAAAAAAGTATACATATGTATAAACCTGAAGTTTGCAACCAACAAAAGAAAATAAAGAGCATAATACCTGTATATTTCAAAGTTCCCAACATTGTCGAACTATTGTTTGATCGTCAGAAGAGCCATAAGGTGACAACAAGGACCGTCATGGTAGGGAAAGGTGGCCTCTGCACCCAATGACACCAACCACAGGCTAAAGACCAGCATCAACTGCACATAGAAACCCTCCTGCAGAGCAGACCGAAGACCTCCTTCGGAGGAGAGAAACAATGAGCAAAGAACGCCAAGCCATCTGAGGCAAAAGGACCCAAAGATTTTACCCACCGTCGGATCAACGCCATAGCCTGGAGACCATAGATGGGGATTGGAGTCCAAGGATGACAGTGGCACCACTCTGCATTGAAGTTTCCGAAAGACCAGACCTAATACCTAGGCCGCCACAACAACCAGCAATAACTCAACATTAATGGAGGTTAGGTGGAGGGATAGCACAACATTAAAACTTTGGTTTATAAACTCAGAAAATAGCATGTATATTCCAGCCTTAGTCGGATAAGACAGATAGTACCAAAGCGACATCAATATATCCTTAATACTGACAGCACAACATTTAAACTTTGGTTTATAAACTCAGAAAATAGCATGTATATTCCAGCCTTAGTCGGATAGGACAAATAGTACCAAAGCGACATCAGTGTATCCTTAATATTGACAAATCCCGAAGCATATTGAGAACCATAAAATCTATCTCAGAAACCTTTGAAAAGGAATGAGATTATAAGTAAGGCTAAGGCCACATTGTAATGCGTTTATGCATCAACAAAATACACAAGTTTAATGATTATCGCTCTATTAAAATATATAGAGGTGTAATTACCTTGCAGTAATAGATAGTAAAATATTTTTTTTACATTTAATTTTAATATGTGGATTCATGACAACTTATTAATTTAATTATTTTATATTTATTACATGCCATGATCTTGTAGTCTACAAATTTATCCTTTAAAGTTTAATATACCAAAAATTTTGATGACTATTTTCCTCTGTTACACGGAACCGCTCTCTAGAGGTGGGAAACCCGTTCCAGTGGTTCCCGCGCTCCCGGAAGCTTTGGAACTGTATGGGAACGTTCCCTTTTCTGTGGGAGCTGCAATGGGAGCTTGGGAAAGTTCCAGGAGCTTTGAAGACTATTTTTTTTGGAGTTCCCGCGTTCCCTGGGGTTGGGGAATACAAAGCATGTAGACAAATATGTTGAACTGCCCACAAAACATGAGGCTTTGTTGAAACCTTCGCAGGAAGAAAGGCCAAAGACATCCTTAACACCGATATCCTTAATTGAGAAACTGGAGCAATCTCTTGATGGGTTAAGGAAGCGTGTGACACCTCAATGTAAGGGCGATATCTGGGATGTCATGCTGATGAGTATTTATTTTTTTGTTTATGTATATGTATCGCAGAAGATTGTGTGCATATTGTATGTGGCAGTCAATGCTTAACCATTAGAGTCGCTTTACTTTTTCTCATAAGAATAACTAGAGAAACATAAGTAAAATTGTTCCTTTGTATTTTTAAGGAAGATTGTTTCAAATACTGGTCATGTGTCAAAGAACTGATAATGAACATTTTAATATTTTATATATTTAAAAGGGAGAGACTCAGGAAGGAAGAGAGACACCCAAGAATATATTTATATATAAGAGAGATTATATATTTAAATTGATTTTAATATTGAATATTTTGATTTAATATTGATTTTGATTATTATATAATTATATATTCTATATTTTTATATTTTTAATTTTTCTTATTATATAATATTACCGTTCGCGATTAGCCGTTTCCTGTAAATTTTGGGGAAACCTCTAGCCGTTCCCGACACCCGTACCCAAGTTCCCAACGTTCCCACGTTCCATAAACTCATGCAACATAGCTATTCTCAAAATTTATTATAACGAAAGTTCCAGTGAACCTAGGAAGCGATGTATCATGAAATTTCAAAATCAATCTTATCAATTCAATTAAATATAGATTATCCTTCAAATATTAATTCAATTCTTTCGATTTTCTATGTCATTTTATGACCCTGATTAAAGCATACTTCAACGTATAAATATTTTAACCTCTTGTCTAAACAAAGAGATGAACGTAATAAATCTATTCTCCATTTGTTAGTTGCATGTAGGTGGCTCTGCCGGAGAAGACTGAGAAGATAGTGGAAGCCATGCAATTCTAATTATTATTTGATTCAGTATTGCATACAATTTTATTTTTATTTGTTTTTAATGAGGGTTATTTTTTAGTAATAAATTATTTTATTTGATTGGTTTTTTTGTTTTTTTTTTTAATAATAAAATATCAACTATTTTAATTATAACAATGAAGGAAAGGTAAAATGACAAGTTGTGTGAATGAAATTTTGGAAAAGCAAGGACAATGTGTAGAGTTGATTTTCATTGTGTGGAGTATAGATATGTAAAGGAAGTGTGTGTGGAGGTGGGAATAATGAAATACAGACCCTAGGCTAATTTGATCAATTAATTAGTGGTAAAAACAATTATTATACTAAACTACAATCGTTATCTTTGTTAATTATATTTCATCGTTATATTGGGAAGTATAAAACATATTTCCATAAGATAGAATCTTTGTCTATAATTGATTTTTTTGTTTTATATGTGCGTGAGATGTTGAAATATATATATATATATGAAATTTTTTGTTATTAATATTTTTTAAATGTCACATACCAAATCCATATTAAGACTTGATAAATTACATATTTCCATCACAATGAAATTTTTTTTGTTGTTGTTAAGCTTGGCAGGACTGTTATTTTGGATTTTACATGTCCATTATTCACCCCCAACTGGGGAGGGTAGTACAAGATTCAAACCCAAGATCTCTGGTTCGGTGAGACTTCATTCCACGGCCATCTCCACTTGAGCTACCACAGGCGGACCATCACAACGGAAATTGAAAATATAGGATTTTTTTAGTTTAAATTAGTTTTTTTTTTTCTATAAAGTTGATATAAAATTATGTTAACTAATATTTATATTGAAATATTTTATTTGTGGCTTATATATATCCTTCATAATATTGTAATATCAATACTATTTTAGATGCCACCAATCAAGTCCATTTAAAGTAGAAAAGGAATAACGCATCTTCCTCATACTTAAAAGTATAGGGAAATTATAGTCTAAATTAGAAATTTGTAACTTTGAGTTACTTTATCTCTTTATATTAAAGTGATGTAAAATTAAAGTGTAAACTACAATATTATATTTGTGATGATTATTTTTGGTGATGTAACTATTACTTTATTATTTTTAAATGTAACGGGACAATGTCATGCCCCCTTGCCATACTAGGTTGTAGAACACCTCCTACACAATAAACAATAATAAACATCCATGGTTAAGGCCTTGAGACCATCCATGATGCTCAAAATGTTGCAATGACACCCATATCACACTTGGAAGATGAACATCCCTTATAGAGCACATGTTATGTAAATGATGGCATTGTTAATGTCTATTCATCCTAAAGGTTTCATCTTGGTCCAAAGCACCTTATTGACCTCCTTTCACCATGGCCAATTCCTTAAAACCCATACCTAGCACATAATATGTCATTGTGGTACCAATATTATACTAAGAGGCCAAATACCCCTTCTAAAGGGCATGTGTTATGCTTTGAGGTCATGTTGATGGCTAATGAGCCCTTCAGATCCATGTATAGTGCAAGGGCCTTATTTTCCTCATTTACTATGATAATTGTCTTGAAACACATCTATACTATACAAAAAGTTCCCAAGTGCACCCATATGCCACTTGTATGTTGAAGATTCACTTTAAATGGCTTATGTCATGTTCAAGGACTTGATCATGATCCATTAACTTAATAATCTTAGTTTAGGAACTATTTCCATCAATTTTTTCTGGAGGTATGGTTTGAATTCTATCCCCAGTGAACAATACTAACTGCATATTGGTTCGCATATTTGTTTGGATGTTGAGTATGTTGAGTATTGATTATGTGTAATAGTTTGAAACATTATCGATAACCTTTCAGCCATGAAAGTTTCATTTAAAACTTAATTTCCATATTTTCCTTCCTTTTTAATACTCAAATTCTTTAAAACTGCCCCTCATACGAAAAACCTCTTAAAAACACCCATAATACTGTGAAAGACAAATATTCCCATTAAAAAAACTGTCACTGTTAAAAACGCCCATACCACACCGTGAAAACAAATATACATTAAAAAAATTTATCATTGTTTAAAATATCGATCATAAAATGTGTATGTAAATCAATACATTAAAATTAAAATTACTACATATCAATTTTTTCATATTAAAAATAACAAATACACCAATGGACATTTTTTAAAACAAATATAAAACATCATTTAAAATTAAAATTTTAATAATATTTTTAAAATAATATAAATTTTAATATTCTTATTTTTTATATAATATATATTTTTAAATATTTTTTTATTAATATTTATTAAAATAATATAAATTTTAGTAATTTAATTTTGTATATGATATGATGATATTTTTTGTTTCGTGCAACCATTGGTATACAGTTACTTTACATGGTAGGGTGCATCGCAATAGGAAGAGTTGTGGGTATAAAAGGCTTCGGGAGATGGATATACAATGCTTTGCAAAATCGCGTTCTGCTGAAATGGGCTACCTCCAAGTTTATCCTTGCTAACTGTCAACATGCATTATGCCAAGATTCACCAGAACATGGAAAAGCGATGTGGTGGTATAAGAGCTGTGGACACTACATTCTTGCTTCTGCATTCTTGCTTAATGCGTCCCTGGCTGGAGTCCGAGCTCAGTGGAAATTCTCATAATCGGATTCAGATTCTATGTATCTACTATGTACTGCACACTTTGGGGATAATATGTATTTCCAACGTACCTACCATACACTCGAATGTGGATTTGTTGTGGCCAGCAACAACCCCCCCTTTTTTTGTTCAAACTAGTATCGACCACGATGCTAGAATGAATGGGGACCCTTAGTTACATTTCAAAAAAGAAAAATAATAATAATAAAGATTTCTTTTGAAATTGCAAGCATCAGCTTAGGAAAGGCTTCTTGGACAACTTAAGCCCAAACCTGTGTTCATAAAAGCAAATCTTCAAGGTCGCAGCACGAAAAGGGTAAGAAACGCCCGCATTTCCCTTTCGAAGGCCAATATGCACATCATCTCGGCATTAATAAACCACATCGCATCGCAATACGTTAACATCCATAGACAAAAGCTTACGAGTCCGCTGATTTGCGATATTGCGATGGCGCGATCACACATCGTAGAAATGAGGCGGGGTACGTTAGCAAACATTGAACCATTGCGATCCGCGATGTTGCGATGCTGCGATATGCGATATTGCGATCGATACCGTTTGCGATCGCGCGGCATGCAGGATGCGTTGGCAGGTCATAAAAGCACCTTAATACGACTCCTTCGGGCACACCACCCAAAGAAAATCCACTTACTATAACCTGACTTGGAAATTATTGCGCTTTTAATGTTAGTAATGAATTAGTTGTCAGTTATTAAGTGGCATAAAGATGCGTGCCTTAATGCGGATTTACTTCACGTAAGGTGGCATATCTGATCTATCTCTTGCATTCAAAACTCTCCCATCACCTTTTTTGATCAATATTTCCATTTCTCTCATAACCTGCAGGAGCGAAGTGCGAAGGCAAAAAATCAAACAGAAACGATAAGCAAGATGGGGAAGAAGAACAAAGCTCAGAGCTCAGAAACAAGAGAAAAGACCAAGGAGACGGCGCCCCTTTACACATATACCGCATGCAATAAAGATGCAGGAATTTCCACATGGGAAAGCATGTATAGACTGTTGGAGGAAGAGAACCCTAGAATAATCAAGGCAACTGCTGCTGTCGCAGATGCACCACGCTCTTCAGAAGCATCCCTGGAAGATCTAGCGTGCTCTTTCCTCCACAGAATAGCATCAAGGCCGAAGATCCTACCGTATACGGACATGATCAAGTGGGTTTTAGATGACGCAGAGCTGCATCATAGGCAATTCAGAGTCAAAGGACATGGGCTCGTAGGATCGTTCGCGGCTCAAGACCTGAAGCTCATGTATCACCTTCCCGAACCTCAAACGACCTACAATGCAGATTTTGTTAGGAAGTTCGCAGCAGAGAATCCGGACCTATCAGACACTACCAAAGAATGGTCGAAAAGGGATGAACCACTGAAGAAAGATAAGAACGGTATGTATAGCACCGGTTCCCTTACTTCTCCGTATTGTTTTGCTGCAGCCATGCTCTGTAGGCTATTCGGTAAGCCTGATATCAATAAATTTCCATCTGAATGGCTACCGTTAATTGATGCTGCGACTAACTCCGAGGTAATAGATTGGGCCAAAATCCTTTCTGACACTCTATACACGGCCATTCTTCACTATCGTTCTAAAAGATCCTTCTCCCAAAGGTTTTATCCCCCTTTTTATATGTCTGCCTACGTAATGGACTCTATCTGTTATGTGTCTAAATTCCCCACTATGGGCTGGCAATGGACTACCCAGGATCCATTGCCCATTCATGTCTACCATAAAGTCTTGTGGGATTCTCAGTTTGCCCCACATTTTTACCAGATTTGCCACGGGCTCATACTGCCTATCCATAGAATGATATATGATAAAGACCCTCCGAGATGCTCTCCCGAAGCACAAAACGACATCACCTCCGTAGCAAGATGGTTTGGAGAAGAATGGTTTACCTACATTCGAGTTTTTGGAAGCACAGTACCTCCTCATGTCCTACCCTTGTACATCCCAGATAAATTGTTGGCTCGAGAAATCGCTTATCAGACTTGTTCTGAAGGTGGTTTAACTAAGGACCTAAAGAACAAAAAGAAGGCCATTTGGCCTCCATTCCCCGTCACATGTGGGGCCTTCTCTTTATTCGATGTGGGACACGCTTTTGGTGAGGTGGAGAATGTGACGTGTCTCCAACTATTTAAACTCCCACCAAGGCCATTCGACCCAAATAAAGTCGCCCAGGAATTTACAACTAGTGTCAGGATAAGTGTGTTCTCTGGACAGAAAGATCCATTTGACGACCTCTTTCAGAGTAAGAACTCGATCAAAGAAGTTTTGCAAGAAGCTCAGTCAAGGTTTTCCCCAGACAACCTCCGGAAATTCAAGTTGTATAGAGAAAAAAGGCTGGCTAAAATTCCACTGGAAGTGCTGCGGATAGCTGCCAGAGAACCGACTCCAAGCGTCAGCCTCAATGAACACTCCAACGCCTCCAAATCTGATTCCAGTGCCGTAAAAGAAATATCTCCAGATCCGGAAGAGTCTGTCCACAAAGAAGACATGAACGCAGAAACAATCAAAGACACGGCTCAGTCAAGTTCGATGGCTCAGCAGCAAGTTGCCGTCTCGCCACCAAGAGGAATCCCCCCTCCCGTCACTGAAGCACCTCTGGTTACAGTAGAACTAGACAAAGAATGGGAGACCTTCAATGAACTGATAAATCTTGAAGGCCAAGTCCCGCAAACACCTGTGAGCAATACTCAGGTGGTGCAAGAGGTCTTCTCAACCATAGTCAGTGATACTGTAGAGACAGAGCATCTGCCTATAGCTCCATCCTCAGAACTTCCACTCGGCGTAGAAGAAATTCCTCCACTAGACGTATTTTACAGTCCACAGCACAAGGCAGTTGTGAGAGGACAAAGAAAGAAAAGGAAGCTTGAAAATGCGCTGGCTCAGAATGCTGAACACCTAGATGTCTTGTGGAAAGACCCGAATAACAATCCAACAGAAAATCTCACGAAATTGTCTCAAATTGAGGGAGCATATGCTTCTGCAACTATCGACAAGGCCTCTGAAGTTCAACAGCTTCTAAAAGAACGTGAAAGTCAAATACAACTGCTGCAACAACAGTTGCGACAAGCCAATGAGAACGCTGAAGCCTCCAAGCAGCTTGAAGAGTTACAAGAAAGCTTTCGCCAGATGCAGGTGAGCCACCAAAGAAGTATTGAAGAAAAAGAAAAACAACTGCAGACGGTGCAAGAAATGCATAAGGATGAACCCAAGCTAACAGAGTTTATTTCAGAATCCATTGGCTTGAACGACCAATTGTCACAGCAACAGGAGGAAATGGTGCGCAAAATATCACAGTGGAGGGAGTTTTGTGAAATAAGCGACAAGATCACCAGCCAAGTAGTGGAACTACGGAATGACTATGACCAGGCCAACAAACGTATAACAGAATACCTGGCTTGGCAAAATGACGAGGAAGGGAAAAGAGCAGGGGCACCCAAGATTAATGAAAATCATAAAGAACTGCTCTTTAACAAGTGGGACGAGCAAATAACACAGGCGGAGCAGGCGGCAGAATCAGCGGCAACACAGGCGACCATACTTATCGATTGTGTAAATGAAAATTTACACAGGGCCAACTTAGTTTCAGAATCCACTCTGGGGTACCTACCAATCGCATCGCTACTGGAGGCTGAATGGAAGCAGAAAGCACAGGCAAATGGGGAGACAATCCGAGCGTTGTCAAGGCTAAACTGGGAAAGTTACTGGACTTACTTAGTTAAGCCCCACAGCCAATGCATGACA